>JAACJA010000004.1:1694409-2388902 GCA_017140755.1 Calonectria hongkongensis | reverse complement strand
GGTCTGCGACAAAGGAAGCGACTGCATTGACGTTGACTGGGCTGGTAATTTTTGCCCAGCAAGGTCCAGCCCAAACAGGGGCCGCTGATGATTCGCCTCCAGGGCTCCGGGCCTTAGCTCGCCATTCCAGAATTTTTTTTTTTCTTTTTCTCGCCGCCTTGCGTTGCCCTTGTTTGGCTTGTACCTGTGCCTGAGTGGTGCGTTGGTTGTTTCGTGCCTTGGTTTGCTGGCACATGTGCAGTTTGACGCAGTGCATAACAGCATCTGCGACAAACATCTATCCTCCACCACCTCAAGCAACATCTTTGCCTAGTTTTTACTTCCCATCTTTGGCTTCACCCAGATTGCTCTGCACATCCTTACTTCGCCTTGTACGCTCGCAGACCCGGTTCGCAGCTACACAGAACTCATTGGCCCCTCATCTTGTTCGCTTCGTGCGCCGGGCTGTCCGCCGCGACCCCGCATCCGCACGCGGCCCGCCACTTGCACCCAGCATACCAGACGCACACATAGACGACGTCCGCCTTACATACTGCTGTACCCGTAACCCTCGCCTACAGCCACACGGCCTACAGTCTGTCGCCCGGTCGCAGTTCGGTATCGCACTGCATCCAAGCACAGCGGCGGCGCCGTATCGCATAAGTCATTGAGTCAATTGCCTCGCGCGGTTTGCTGCAGCTCATCCTCCTCACCGGCAACTTGAGCGAACGAAAGTATTGGTATGGATCCAGCCACACTGTGACTGCCTCTCATGTCCTTGACTCCGAGCCCGCCCTAATTGCTCCCTCCTGCATCCTGTACCTAACAACGCTGTCCCAGTCTCGGTTCCGGTTCGACCAGACGAGCACGTAGCACTCACCCCCCGTGGTCGCCGGCCACCACGACACCTCTCGATCGTCCTCCGTCCGACCTTTTGCGCGCCCTCGCTCCTCTTCTCCCTCCGCCCATATCGAGTAGCAATGCGGTAGAGGCCTCACTCTCGAATCTCTCTTCAAAGGAAAAGCACTCTTCCATATTTACGCACCCCCCGCTGTTTCAGGCTATCCACCCGATATAAAAGTATCAGGACATCAGGCTTGCGGCCTCAATTCTCCGACGGCCCTGGTCGCCGGCCACAGTCTAGACCGCCCGCTGCGAGACTCCATTTTGGTTCTCAAAAATCGCACCATCTGATTCTCTCCCCCTCCATCGCTACCTCGCGCGCATCGAATCGACCGCTTCCCGTCCCTCTGTTTGCATCGTCGGGCCCAGCTACTCTTGCTTCCACCCTTCTCGATTATTCCCTCGCGGACAGCCATCATAGTACGGTCACCCACTAGCTGAAAACCCTCACAACCCCACATCCACGTCGGCTTTCAACTATCCCTCCCCGCAAGCTCACCATGAGCTCCAACGCCATTCCGGTCACGCCGGGTGATGCGCCCGAGTTGAGGGACTTGGCCCCCGCGTCCCCCGGCTCCGAGGAATCGTCAGAGCCCAGCACGCCGCTCGAAGCACCAGACAGCCCCGATGACATCCCCAAGCGAATGCCCTCATTGCGGTCTGTTTCTGATCCCCGCAACATGAACCCCAACTCTACTGCTCTGGGTCTCCTGGGCAAGGCTAGAAACCCTGTGCAGACGTCATCCAGTTTTGCAGGTAGTGCTGGGGCCAGCATGGATAACAGTATCATGGCCAAGGCAAGGGCACTCCATCAGCAACGACTCCAAAAGGGCATATCCCCGAGTCCTACATCACCTGCGGGTCCAT
Source organism: Calonectria hongkongensis (assembly GCA_017140755.1). Taxonomy (NCBI): domain Eukaryota; kingdom Fungi; phylum Ascomycota; class Sordariomycetes; order Hypocreales; family Nectriaceae; genus Calonectria; species Calonectria hongkongensis. Next base: position 2,387,153 of record JAACJA010000004.1, on the reverse strand, counting down.
CACCAACCAGCAGCATGGCTAACGGCTTTCCTGCTAATATGCGTATGCCTCCAACCATGCAACGGCCAGCCCCCACGCATCCTCGATCCGCTCCTGTAATACCCAAGCAGTCGCTCAGCGAGAGACGAGGACCAGGGATGGGCATGAAGCTGCCTAGCATGAGCGGTACCAGCAGCCCAGCCCCCACCGGAATGCGACGAGCAAATGCCCCCAAGTTTTCAGACATGTCTGCGAGCAATCCTGTACCCCAACAAACCAACGGAACTGGTCACGGCTCAAAGATGGACGATTTCAAAAAGTATATTGACACAGAAAAGGGCTGGGTCACGTTTGACGGTGCTGCCACCATTACCAGAACGGGAGTCAACTTTGCCAATGGTCAAACCTTTAGCATCTCACTTGACGAAGTCGAGGTATTGTCCGAGCTCGGCAAGGGCAACTACGGAACTGTATACAAAGTCAAGCACGCTAAGCGGAGGGCTCCCCGGTTTGGCCAAGGCCTATTAGGAAAGCCGGTCCCGATTCAGCACAGCCAGTCTGATCCGTCACCAGTGCGAAATTCGGATGATGCGGCAGATTCAAATGCGACCGAGGACGGTACCTCTGGAAGAATTATGGCAATGAAAGAAATGCGACTGGAGCTGGATGATGCCAAGTTTACCACTATTTTGAAAGAACTCGTTATTCTACACGAGTGTGTCTCGCCATACATTATCGACTTTTATGGAGCCTTCTTTCAAGAGGGTGCCGTATATATTTGCATCGAGAACATGGACGGTGGTTCCATAGACAAGCTATACAATGGTGGTATTCCTGAGAACGTTCTGCGAAAAATCACATATTCGACGGTAATGGGTCTCAAGACACTCAAGGATGATCACAACATTATCCACCGCGACGTGAAGCCAACAAACATCCTGATCAACACGCGTGGTCAAGTCAAGATCTGCGACTTTGGTGTCAGTGGCAACCTCGTCGCCAGCAAAGCGAGAACCAATATCGGCTGCCAGAGCTACATGGCTCCCGAGCGAATCTCTGGCGGTGGTTTTGCTCCTGCTGGCAACGGCGATGGAACCTACAGCGTCCAAAGTGACGTGTGGAGTCTAGGATTGACCATCATTGAATGTGCTAAAGGCGCATACCCATATCCCCCTGAAGTGTCGTCCACGATTTTCAGTCAGCTGAGTGTAAGTTTACCTAGAGAAAATCACTTCTCTCTCCCACTACTCCATTGCTGTGTTGTATGAAGATTTATTTTACTAACTCGGTATCCATAGGCCATTGTGGAAGGAGAACCACCAGCGATGCCTGACGAGGGCTACTCAGATCTCGCCAAGGATTTTGTCAAGGGCTGCTTGCACAAGATTCCCATGAAGCGACCCACGTACGCCAATCTGTTGAAGCACCCCTGGCTTAAAGAATTCACCAAGCCTCAGACCATCACTGAGGAAGTCGAAGAAGGCGAGGAAGCAGAGAAGGTCGCAGAGGCGGTCGGCAAGATAGATCTAGGCTCAACTACCGAGGACGCCGAAGTGGCCGAGTGGGTCACCAAGGTGCTGAAGCGCAAGGAAGATGGCCTGGACAGCGATGGCCCCTCGCGTCCAGCCCTGCATGCCGCACCCCTCGACAGCGTCAGCCCCATCGGAAGCCCACTCATTGGAGCGGGACAGCAATTGCTGTGAGCGTGCCAAGAGGCGACCGAAGCAACATGTCTTGGGCTCCATGCAAGCCATGCGTCGCTTAAGCCCTCGTCCCCTTACCTTTGCTTGCATACATTACCCCTGGTTGGGACTGCATACCTTAGCCCCATGGCGGAAAGCCCTAATTGCCCTAGATGAAGCCAACAGAGCGGGCATCTGGTTGGCGGGTACTGATGGATTCTGGTTATTTGCTTTCGCCTCGCATTGCACGGCGACATTGGACAGTCTGTTTTGGCAAATCTCATCTACCTTGGTATGGTTTACTACATCCTGGCTCAATCCCCTCAAGAATGGGCTGAGAGGCGTTGCTAGCGTGTCTGCCTTTGCATCTACTCCGTGTTTCCCCCCCTCTATTGCTCTCTCCCTCTCCGTCCCTTCTTACCTTCTTCCTCTCTTTTTTTTTTTTTTTTTTTTTGCATTTCCCTCTCCTACGATGTCTTGCAAACAATGCCCGCTCTCCCTTGTACGCGCGTTAGGATGACATTTTTCGTCTTGTTCCTCTGAGACGAGATACCTCTTGGCCGTTGCACGTGAGGAGGGAAAAGAAAAGTAAAAAAGAAAAAAAAAAGACAATCAGGAATTGGAAAATCTTCTACATACTCTTTTACACCATTCTCTCTTTTTAGTCTTCGTTTTTCTTTTCCGTGCTGGAATACAAACACCTGGGCATTGCAAATGGGATAAGCAGGAGGAGAAAGGCAAGGGACAGGGGAGGAATCCGTTTTTTTATTTTTCCTTTCTTGGCTTTTTTTTTCAACACTCATGTTTGGTTGGTGTTTTTTTTTTTATGGATTTTCTTTTTCTGGTGTACGCATATGATGATGACTGGAAAGAGAGGGCAAAGACAGGCTTTGAGGGCGACCTTTGGCTTTTTTCAACATTTTTTTTATTCATGTCTGTTACTTACATGGGATGAGGCGTGTGTGAGATGGGTGATATGAGAACTAAAGAGAGAATGAGAATTGTGTGGGTGTGTGTATGCATGGTGTAAGAGTTTGTTAACGACACTATCTAGCTTGGCTACACAGATGAGACGGTGTTAACGCGATAGGAGAAGTAAAAAAAGAAAGAAAAAACCTATCCAGTGTCAAACTGCAATGTGTCCGTATTACCAGCAAGGGCTTGCTAACCTTTTCCAGATTCGGAGAGCTGTACAAGGTTCAACTAGGTTAGAGCTTGGCATGATTCTATATTAGAAATGTGCCAAGGTTAGAGGGAATTTTACGAGGCCGGGTAATCCTTCAACTGTGGAGCTGTGCCCATTTATGGATAGAATAGCCCCGGTTTTTTAGTTTATATCGAGCTTGAATGAAAAACGGTTATTTATATTTACGGCGATTTGTATACTGGTGGCACAGCTTGTGTGCCATCATTAATTCATAAGGCAACTTATTCGACAATAGTTCAGGAGGCTTCAACACCCTCATTACTCTAGACTAAGAACACCCATATTAACGGCATATTGCCTTCCCATGCAAGCCCACATAGCATATACAAATACCAACGATCAAGAGTGGTAGAGTCGACGTCCAAGAAGCAGGCTACTCCTCATCTCTCCCTTGAGTACGCTTGACAGCAGCTGTGACCGTATTGAAAGCGAGACCATTCTCATGGCCATTGTCACTCAGGTTGATAGATTCCAATACGGAGTCGTCAATGGAATGATTCTCGCCAGTAACATGGCGCAGACTATTCTCAATTATGCTGCTCTCGCTGTTGCTGCTGCTTGACAATTCCCCCAAAGTCTCGTTATCGTTAAAAGCGCCATCCACGGAGAAATCGTGTGGAGAAACCGGGCGTTCATGCACAGGTTTCGTGGCAGGTTTAGCAGTCAAGGAGAATTTCTCCCGCTACGAGTAGTCGTCCTTGACGCGGCGACCTTCGTAGGTGTGGCTGCGAACGCTACGATTACGGCGTGGAGCCCACGAGCGACCACCTACCGAAGGGCCATCATTGCGCCTGCCGAGGCAGAATAGGACGGTAGCAAGGAATACCGCAACCCAAGAACCCCAAGCGAAGCCAAAAGCGTAGGTGCCGATCTTAGCGGAGCGGTCATCGGACTGAAAAGCGTTGCGGGCAACCACGAATGTAGCTCTAAAAGTCCATTGTTAGTGGTCGATCCAATCCAACGAATTGCAATGGAGAATACATACGTCATAAGAGACATGGCGGCCGATGAAAAGAAGAGGGCGACGAATGAGACCAGACCTGAAATTGCAGATCCCAAACGACCGCAGCAAGCGAGGAATCCAGAAAAGAAGGCAAGAATCTCAAAGAAGAGGGTAATGAGAATCAACACCCAGCCAAATCGCCACAAGTAGAAAAGCTTGGTCGAGGTGGTGTCGCCGCCATGGCCGCCAATGAGCTGTTCAGGCGCATTGCGAGCGTTGGAATCCCAAGCGAGGCCAAATGCTGGTGCAGGACGAGCCTTCCCACAATCTTGATTGTTTTCGCCACAAAAGTAAAAGTAAGTCCATTGAGTAACATCGCGCGCGCCAGTGATACCTTGAGTGTCGGCACGCAGGAAGTAGGTGTTCTTGAGGGGTGAAGTGTTTGAGACACCCGGAAGAATGATGAAGAAGAGCAGGACGATGGACGCAGCCATCAGGACGATGCCTACCAGGCCGAGGGGGGCATCTAGAAGCAATAATTGTTAGCAATGGGACCATGGGAGTGGGGGAGATTGGTGAGCCAAGCTGACGCGATACGACGATGATATCGGGATGGGCTGCGGAGGGGACAATGGCAACGTACTTTTCGCCATGGTGGGATGAAGCTGGCGTCGAGATTCAGAAGCAGAGGAAAAGGCAAAGGCCAAATTGTTGGCTGAATTAATAAATCATTAATCCACCGCCAAGGAGATTCGCCTCGGTAGACCGATAGGCTTCTCGTATTCCTGTTGTGCGATGCGGTGGTGGTGCGCACAAAGCAGGCCAGTGGGAATGGGGAATTGACGAAGGTTCCCGTTCGGTATTTTAAGCCAACACTGCAGCGGCTTTTTCTTGTTGTTCGGAGTCCTTGTTTGCCGTCGGTGCGTCAGGCCGGGGGTGCGATCAAGTAAGGTGGTGATCTACCACTGGGGTGATGGATGAGGTGGCGATGGGCGATTTACTGGTTCAAGCCCCGGAGCAGGATGAGGAAACAGGCAGTGGTGTCCGAGGAAGCAGTCAAGAGAGGACAAATGAGGATGAGGATGAGGACGAGGATGCAAGGCGAGAAGGATTAGGATTAAGAAGAGGGTTAAGAGGTGAAACGGGGAGGGGCCGACGGGTGAGGATAAAGGACCGGGAGAGCAAGAGTGAACAGACGTTCCTTGATTTTTTAGTCTTTTTAGCCTACAGTTCGATGATCTGGGAGGAGCTTGGTTTACGTAGGAGCTTCCTTCCCCAGTGTGGGTTTGGGATGGACCGGTCGGGCTAGGGCGGGCTTGCAGGCGGGCTTGCAGGTGGGCAGCTCAAGGATGCATCTCTGGCGCCGTCCGAGCTAGTGGAGGGACTGTCTCAGACAGCTCAGCAGCAGCCAGTAGGCTAGGGCCAGGCACGGGAGGCGGGGCGCTCGGGGATGATGTGTCTCTCTTTTTTGATGAAATAAGGTGATGGGAGGAGGCAAGGGACGGTGACATGAGGAAAAAGAAAGGAACCCAATACTGATGAAGCCACTAGGAGGGATGATGGATGGCCCTCCTCAACCTGCAGGCGAACACAGGACCAGGGCCCAGCAGGAATGCACCCTCTTTATCGAACTGCCGACGTCCGTTGTAGAGAGAGAGCATGCATGCATGCATGGCTATCGAGGGAAAAGGAAGGGAAAGGAAAGGAAAGGAAAACATCACGCCACGCGCGACCGCACACCACTCCAGCTGAGACCTCTAGCAATCCTCTCGATCAGAAAAAAAAATGAAAATGATACAAAACAAGAAAACAAGGCATGGCCAGCGGGTCGTGCCCCCGGTAGCCATGGCCCGAGTCGTCGATGAAGTGGGGAGACTCACACACGCAGCAGCGGCCGAACTGCCGTACCAAGAGAGGAAAGCAGCGAGTGGCCCGCACCCGTGATGACGACACAACAGACCTGCGACAGAGCTAAGGCACCAGGCCACGAGGTACGAAAATTCATGGCAGCCCATCCGCACCTCTGGGCGGTCAACGTCGAGTTCATGCCGCCATTCGGCCTAGCTTCAGGCTCTGTTTCGTTTAGTTTTCACATGTTTGTTTGCTGGCGATGACTGCTCATTGGCTTCGTCCCCCCCCCTCCTTGCATCCTGAGCCTGCAATCATGTGGCCTTGTCAATATTGATCGAGGCAGGCTGAATGCCGCCAAAGCTCGGACAGATGGGTCCCGAAATATTGATATTGCCCAATTCCTCCATACCGACCCGTGGCCCGGTAGCTACAGGTTTAGTAGTGTCTCTGTGCTTATTTGCCCTTGACACCAGTCCGGCCGGAAGCTGTCTCGTCACATCTTCAGCGCCAGCCCTAGTGCCATGTTCATCTTCATCTCTCCCTAGCCCGTCCGCTCCCGCTCCAACGCTCCCTCATGCAGGATGGAATTCATTGGGACCTTTGGGCTCAATATTGGTTCACAGCTGTATGTGGCGTACATCACAACACAACGCCTGCATCTGCCAGCGCATCCGTAACGACCTAAAATACCAAGTTACCAGATCGCGCTCTGCTCAGCTGCGCCACCTCAGAGCTGCGTAACTCAAAGCCCAAAGACGAGCTGCACAACGCTTGACGGCTTCAATCTGCGCAGAGCCTAGTCCGCTAATCACCCGCTAATAGATCCATGACGATTCTCCCCGATGGCGCTGCGCATCCTCATCTGGGATCACCACTCCCCACCGGTTGCCTCCGACGTCACCACCCGCACTAAACCGTCAACCGCCCCTCATCAAAGGATCGTCCAATGACTTCTTCGCCTTTAGTATCACAGGGCTCAACTACCCCAGAGCATCTATTTGATAGTGAATAAAACAAGAAAAGAAAAAGCCTCTAATTTTATTCGTATGAATTATTTTAGGGGTTGTGAAATAAAGTATGAGCGCCACGTTCTGTCGGGTAGGATCGCAGTCATAAATTTGGTAACATACTCAAACAACGATTTGCTATCCCGGCCTGAAGTACTTGTGCCTACGAAATTTCATATCCAATAATCGGAAGGGTATCTACTACACGCAAGAAGAAAAAGAGGACATGTGCCAATATACAGTTGAGACTTCATTACCTAACTTACACAGCACTCCCCTCAGCGTATCTTTCGGTCTTCCTCACCTGGGATTGTCCTTTTACTCTCGTCCAGCAACCCTTCCTCAAATAGCCTTGTCCACTTGGCCGCTAAACTTGTCATGTCCCACCCTGTAAGCCCTTTGATATCACCATCGCGCTCCTGTAATTCTGTTGCCACAGATGTAACCAGCTTGCCCTCGAGACCGCATGGGACAAAACGCGCCCAGGGATTCGTCTCCTCGGGACCAGTCACAGGAACATCAATGTTGAGCGCAATGCCCAGAGAGGTGACGTAGCGCCGATGGTGTACGCCCAAGGCTGCAATCTTGCGTTCCGGGTGTCCCTCAGGCGTAGGCACCCAGACGCCAGGCTCATCGCGGGTGGTATAAGACTCCAGGTTGAATACGTCGGCAAGCAGGCGCCTTGTCGTAGCCTCAAGATGGGCGGCATAGGAAAAGACGCTGAAGTGAGGGTAGAGAGCCGAGTGCATGTCTATTATGGGCCAAAAGACGAGCTGCCCTGGCCCGTGATATGTGGTCAAACCGCCACGTGCGGTTTCATGGACGTCTGGATTAAATAGTGCTTCAGGTACAGGATCGGAGCGCTGTGGCAAGGCAACCCGCAGGGGTGCTCGGAGCTGGGAAGACTGTTCAGCTGTGAGAGCGGATTGGCGACGGCCGAGGGTGATTGTTGGGGTGGGCTCGAAAGTGAGGACATGGGGACCAGGAGGATCGACCTGTTGGGGGGCCGGCAGGCTCTTCCAGGCGAGATGGTCGGTGCGAAGCGCCTCCTGGGCCGATTGAGCGACATGATAGGGAACAAAGCTACCTGGGCCATCGCTAGCAATGTGTTGGTGGGTGATCAGCGTGAGTGGTGGGAGCTGATCATGGCGGGAGGTGAACCACCTGGAGCCGGCGCAGCGATAGGAGGCTCCGTGTCGCACATGAGCTCCGGAACACAGACTCGGAGGGATGCCGGGCCTCGGAACGGAGGCCAGCTGCGCCAGGGTCCGTAAGCGCGGCGGCATTGGGAAATGGATGCGTTAGTTTAAGAGCAAACTTCTGGAGTGCGGGGTCGCTTGCTGAGTGGCAAGGCCGGAGAATTTGTGCAAGGCGAAATCTGGGTTGCGAGTTTGTCAATATAATAGCTTGAGCCCTATGACCCAGAGTTGTCATGTGAACCTTGCTGGTTGTAACCTAGACAATAGTTCGATTGGCTTGCAGAGAGCGGCACTCCTCTGTGGTTTTTTTTTAAGTCTGCACGTGACATCCACTCAGCATTGCAAACTTCCATTTAACCTTCTATAAAATCGCAAGCCTCAACTGCCAAACATCTTGGGATTAGAGACGCGGCTTAGTTCATATGTGTAAATTTAACTTGAAAGAGGTTGTAGACTTGAATCCTCATGTCCGTGTTGCGTATGGCAGTGTTGCGTATGATCTGGTTTACAACGCCAACGATATGCCTTGTCAATAAGACAAAGACTCTGAATGTAAATGGCCAGACACATGCGGTCAGGTTGATTTCAGACTTCCGATAATTCCAACACTGCTATGGACCTCAGAACCAAGTAATGAAGTGGCTAATGAGGCGAAATACTGGCACTCAAGAAAGTTGCCGTATCTTAGGTGTGGCTGCGCCGTGCGTAAGCAGGCCTGTGGCTGAGCCATAACCACGACATTTCTCAAAAATCTCCCCGCATCATTTATTGCGGTTAATCTGAAGGCCATGGAAATGACACCCAACAAGCAGGATTCGAAATGCAAAGACGAGGCAATTCCCCAATCAGGATCGGCCGCTAATCCCCAGGACGCGAGCGCTCTATTTCGACTCCCCCAAGAGCTTCGTGATAGAGTTTACTCACACCTCTTCTATTCAACAAGACTTGCCTGGGGGAAGAGAGAAATTGATCTAACGAGCGACGCACTCATACAACCGGCTCCAAATTCTTTGGCAATTCTTCGAACTTGTCGCCGTGTAAACGTCGAGATTCAGGACACATGGCTTGCCAAAGTCTTTTTCAGTTTTGAGGGTCCAAAGGCGATGCTCCATAAATTGACACCCTTGTCTCCCGAAAGACTCTCCAAAATACGGCATATACGCGTTGTCGGTGAGACGTTGTTGCTTGGATATCCGGGTGTCAGGCGTGAGTTTTACTATCGTCTGGGTTCAACCCTCGTACTTCTCGTAGGCCTTCGCCTCGATACACTGACAGTACTTGGCACCCAACATATGAACATCAATTATGACACTCTGAATGGCCTCATAAAGAAAAGTTGTGGATGGAAAGAGCTACGTTTCATTTGCCATACGTCAGCGCTGTTAGGGTACGTCTACCAACCCGCCATGAATACTGAGGAGGACGCGGTCATGTATTGTCGCAAGCCTCAGCCAGCTCATTGGCAAAGCGTGATGGAGGAAAGGGATGGTCTTCAATCACGGCCTTCGGTCCTAATTTACCGTTCAACCGTAACCGATTGTCCCGGCTCCATCATGAACTCAAGCACGCGAGCGCAGTTCCAACAACAGCTGCCCAAAGATCAACAAGCACAGAGCGACTTTGGTATGACTGCAGACCCAGCTCTCGTGGCCGATAGCGAAATAGGCAAAGAGCTATTGGTTGTTGTCAATAGGGGATGCGGTGTGGATTACGAACAAAGGAAAGATTCGCCGCTCACTGGGGACGATGTCCCCCTGAAAATTCTGGGTAGCACTTGGGAGAAGATCTGGAAAAAGCACATGGATCGACTTTTGGAAAGAGATGATGATTCTATAATCGCTAATTATGAGCCTGAGGATGAAAGTGACGATGATGATGAAGGTGGCGATGATGAAGGCGATGAGATTATCTTCGATACATATGACGACCCTATGAATACGCATGCCCTTCTTTCTATCACAAACGCAGTTGGTAATTTTGATACCACTGCTTGCTTGTATCACTTCCAGGTAGCATCAGGCTATTTCATTAGAAATTCTCCACAATCTGATACTTATGATAAAGACTCGAGTAACCTATGCCCTAAAGTTGTCGAACTGCTTCGCAGCGACATTGAGCGTCATTTCATGGATGCCTTGATGCATAGAGAATACCTCATATATAACCTCAAATGTAAAAGCCACCACCTCATCAAATGGACCCAATACTTCGATACTTCAGTTAGCAAAACCGACTGAGAGGATGTACACCACAAGGGCAGCAGAAATTTATGATGGAACCATAGTATCGTGCAGGCTCGTCGCCTTTGCGATCAAGAAAGCTAGTCCTTGAAACATATCCCCTGTATGGTGGCCAAGAATGTCTGCAATTATTTCGATAGCAACAATACTGATATTCGATAGACTCTATCGTCATTAGCTACTTCCATTACAAAATGGACAAGCTTGTAGTGTTCTTTGACAGGCCACCACCCAAGGAAAACATAATGAGCCGGGAAATCCATCTCGAATTTGCCCAGAACAAACGTCAGAGAAACAATTGATTCAGAGGTTTCACTGGGTCAACCTTTGATCCCGAGGAATTATATCGCAGAGGCTTTCAGACGAATGTTCATTGCGTGAGACCAATGCATGGCCAGCGAACCGAAGAAACCTTCCACGGCATCATAGACAAGGGGTTTTAATAAGATGAGATACAAGCTAAAATGATACAAAGACACTCGATAGTGAATATAGTTCCCCGACCAGTTGATGCCTCTCCGCAACAAGCGGCTCGGATGATTCAACAGGGTTCCAGTCTAAGTTTACGACACTATGTTTTGGGCAAACCAAAAGCCTTACAGGATTGTCATGATGTATGTAGCCAAGGATTTGACTATGAAAAACCTTCTCGAGACATGCACGAAGATAAGCTTGACTTGACAGGCATGGTCTTTATCACCAGCCACATGACAAGTAATATGGAGGGTGTGGCAGCTGCAATATCGGTAAAACTGGAGAGCGGCCCTGTTTATCATTCCACTGAAGTGGAAATCCGTTACGTGCCCTATAGTCGATCTTTCTTATACCAGGTGGAAGGTGTTGGAGATGTACAGGATCCTCACATTCCTCCTGACAGCACACGTGGGTCTGCTATTGTGGACGATCAGAATCGGGCCATTGGTTTTTTGATACAATATAAAAAATGGGAGATGCGGCGGCTTTTGCGCATCTATTAGTGCAAACGAGGTAATTGAGACAGGATATCGGTTGACGCAAGAAAATCAGGTCTTCTGTGTGGCTCTCCAGGATAAATGGGAGCTTGGGAGTGCTGTATTTGGCTCCATCAATGCTCTTGTTCATTATGAGTTTTCTTCCGTGCACACATAGAAACTTTACTCGATAGTGAGAAATAAAGGCTAAGAGTAAACATAAATAAATATTTTATTAAAATAAACTTTAGGTTTTCTTGTGGCTGTCTCAGAAACGAACTTAGTTGAATGCCTTTTTATATGCACACAGCAAAATGTATGTGCGCGCGCAGGAAGACTCTTCTTTATTCCTACCGGAAGGCAGATGTCCATATTTATTCCCCGGGATGTCTTTCAAATTAGAATTTTCAGAATCAGGAACAAATTTTTAATTAAATCAATCGTTGCGATGTAACCATGAAACTTGCCCTTGAATGGACTCCAGGAAGTGAGAATAGGGTAGCCACATTCCAGTTTTTAGCTACGTGCAAATAGCGGCTGTTTTCTCTCTGATCTTGGAGAGGATACTATCACTGATTTCGGTTAGAAATATGGTTTGAATTTAGATTGTTCATCTCATGCGATATTTTTGTGGCCTGTCATGGTTTGCGTGGTGTTTTGTTACAAGTGCTGGTCCATGCCCAGAAGATAACATACCAAAGCCCGTTATTCAAACACAGCTGCACCCACAATGGAACCGATCTTTGCTATCAATTGTCAAAATTTCCGATATAACTGCTCCAGAATTTTACTCCTATTTAATGTAATCATAGACGATATGGCGTAGCTCATACACGAGGCGTAGGATAATAGCATACTTACCTCCTTGAACGGACTTGTGCTGTGGACGTTGTTTATCGAAACGAGGATAATCCCACAATGAAAAAGTCCAGGAATCAATTTAATCTTCAGATAATAAACAAATGCATCCCCTTGGCTACAGGTTTCTGAATCTTGGATGGTAAATTTCTTGTACTCCTTACAAGTATATTGACTAGATTTTTACGCCAATAACCAAGAGCTTGGTTTGCCTTCAACACAAAGTCTACCTTTATTGTTCTCTACTGTGTACGGATAATACACTTGTGTAGAGAGACCTCCTGTACCGTAATAAGGATGTCAATGATCTGCCATGCATCTGCACTGATAAATCGCTCGTCCTTTCACAGTGTAATCTAATAATGTCACGGACTATTAATGAGACTAGAACCACAAGTACGGTGATTCACTGCATGAGGCGTTCACGACCTGTGATATAGCCACTTGTAAAACAAAGTGCTTCACAGACGGGATTTGTTTCACTTGACTCGGACATGCCCACGCCGTTCTCGCCCCATTCGGGGGCCCTCTTCCTTCTCCCGAGCACCCAGTTTTGAATTTGTCAGCGCTCCCCTTTCGATTTTCTTTGAAAATTACACGGCATTCAGCTCGCCCGGACGAAAAGGCTGACCTCCATCTGATCCCGGGCAGAGGTTTCAGCGCATATCAAGCACTTATGCACAAATCTACATTGTTGTTGGTTGGTAGTGGTCGGTTCGCAGCACCGACCAACGCCACATATGCCGGGGGGCTATTTGCAACGCACACCTGCTGCGAGCTTTGGCGTCGAGCTGAAAGACTCCCAAGACATGCTGTGCAACCCGCAGAGGAAAGAAAAAAAAGACACATCATGTAACTCCTCACGCATCCCGAGAATCAAGTCCGGTGCATGCTGCTGTGCCCCAGCCCCCCGGTCCCCCTCCTCCCCCGCTACACTTACACCCGTAAGATGGATCACCGTGTATTTCCCAAGCCCTGCCGTCCCATTCATGTCACACAGTTACCCGCCGTCAAAGCTCAGCTCTGTCCGACGGGTTGCCCGGTTTCCGGAACACCCCCCTCAGGTTTCTGTATCGGTGTCTGCATAGCCATGGTCGTGGTCGTTCCTGTGGGACGGCCCAGGTGGCCCGCAGGGTCCGAGGCCACAAGGGCCCTGAAAAAAAGTGCAAGGGGAAGGCTGGCGTGGACGTTCTGGGGGAAGCATCGAGATGTCAGACACGGAATGGAACAGCCGTGGAGTCTGGGATTCGAGGCTACGAAAGGATGGCTAACGTTGGCGGGAACTGCCTGGTCATCGGAGGACTGAGACCAACAGATGCTCCGTCGCGTTCTAGAGCCGGGCAGGGAAGCGCGAAGATGCCGAATAGGGGATTCCGGAAGGCAGGCTCGTCATGAGACCTGCATGGAGGTCACTCGGTAGGTCGTCAAAACTTGCCATCAGCCATGAGCCATGACATGCCTCTCGCTTCTCGACCCCTCGCCATCCCGTCGCCCCTGGCTTCTATGGCTCGCCCCCTTTCAAGCCCCCCCCGAGAGCCTCACGGTAACGCAAAGGAAAGCAAAGGGGAAAAAAGAAAGATAGCAGTGCGGCGGCCAAGGTGGAAAGCGGCAGGCAGGCAGGCGAATGGGCGCCGGAGGACTAGATCCGGCCCCCAACCAGCCCACGCCCAGCTGACCACTCAAAGCTGACGGCGAGCGAGACAAAGCAAGCAAGGAGCAGTGTCTTGTCACATACGCACACCAGTCACATCTGCAGTGCGGCGAACCCACCCAGCACCGCCCTGTTCTATTCGGGGACCAAAAAGCAGGGAAAAAGCGAGGCAATCCGTGGTCCAATCGGACATGTTCGCAGGGCTAGGCCGTGAAGAAAATGGTGGGTTGTACAAGCCTACTGCGTGCAAGTCCGCATACAGCTGGAAGGCTCATGTGAGACGCTGCGATATCAGAAAACCCGCCCTATGGGATGGTTTCGAAAGCGGGGTTGGGCGTGGGAAAACGACGCAGCCGATATGTCCCTTTTTTTTTTTCTTTGGCGGTTGGCAGAAGACCATGGGCGTGGATTTTTGATAATGATGATGGCGATGATGTCGACGAGGCGTGATTCGAAGGGCAAGCGGCTGCAAAGGCGGGAATATCCAAGCACCATACTATTGATTGTTAGTGTAGCTTGCGGAGGAGGGAAGAGGCGAGGAGGAGAAAAGCAAGCCTCTGCAGGGCCCGTAGTATGCACCCCGACTCTTCGGACGTTAGCATCGTGGAGTCTTGTCGGTGTGCATGCAGACATCAGCCAGCCTCATTCACGTTTTGAAGGCGGGATGGGATGAAAACCAACGACTAACAACGGCAGCCACTTTGGCCACGGTGAGCTGTCATGTCATGGGGGGAGAGAGGAACAAGGTCAATCCCATGTGGTTTTTTCTCGCTTGACATGTCTTTGTTGATTGTGGTTTTGGCCACCGGGCCCCAAATTTCCACTTAGACGGGACCAGACCGACGTTGTTGAGAGACATGGCCATGATATGATATTCATGTTCATCTCCATGGAAAATCCTCGCACAGCGTTCCAGTAGCTAGCTGAATATTCTGCCACTGCATGCAACTAACAGCACAACGCAGAGTTCTATTCCCTTTTCCTCGCACATAATTAGCATTATATTATGTCTCGTTTTTTCAGCTGCCCTAGGATCTAGGGGGGCGGAATTGATACTCGATAGTGCCTCTTGTCATATCATCCGTGATCGTAAGATGGCGGCTAACCGCACAGCGCTCCCCATCCAACTATCGATTTTTTTTTCGTCCCTTCGGGCATTTTCCTCTTTCAGCTGAAAACAAGCAATAAACTAAGGCAAGGTGTCCGATGGGCTGGACTCCACACAGACAGAATGGCATGCCACGCCCTCTCTCTCCGTGAGTCTGTCAGTCAGTGCTCTCATGTGGAGGGATCACCAACAAAGAAAAAAGTAAAGAAAAGGGGAGACGATAGTTCCAGCCTCTCGGTGCCATGGCACGATCCGTACGATCCCTCGCTCCATCTCCTTTCAGCCAAATCTGGGGTGGGAGATTTGATGGATTCCTCGTCTTCAGCGGATCGATGTTTTTTTTCTGGATCCCAACACGCCTCTCCCGCTCGCCACAAGCACAGCTTCCACGCGAGCGGCTGCTTTCTGTGGGTTTATTTTCTCCGCTAGAGGCGTCGTCGTCCACCATCTCCAAAGAGAGGTGCCATTGGGAGGAGTGCATCTCCCCTTCTGGCCTGATGCGCTCAACTCTAGAACGTCGTAGGCCCCCCATCTGCCCCCCCCCCCCCTTCAATCCGCGCAGGCGCTAACCCTCCGCCGTTCCAGACCATGTCCCCTCCCAGAGCACCGTCAACAGAGTCAAGTCCCACGCCCCTCCCCTCATTCGCGTCTTTTTTTTTCTTCTTCTTTCTTTTGTTGCCCATGCTCTCTGGGCCAGCGCGTGCAAGGTCCATGGTCCATGTTCACATCAGCCTTCGCACTCGTCTCAGCCTTCCTTGTACGGCCAAGAGCCCCCAGACTATTGCGCGCCCGGCTGGGGTTCCCTTGCCCCCCTTCACTCGCGCCGTTTTTTTGCCACTGATTTCGTTTCTTTTTCCTTCTTGGCCCCGGTTGACGCTTTCTTCGACGCGCTACCAGGGCAATAGGTACGGTACAGCAAGCAAGTACACATACACAATAGACGCCGGGATTTGGAAGGGGGGGGTTCTAGATGAGAGCTGAGCGGAATGGCGGCGCACGCACGTCCGCACACATGCACCACACGCACACCCACCAACCCACGCTCTTTTTCTGCTTCCCCTTAGTACAAGAACGACGACCGACGAGACCGTGACAAATGAGCACGGGGATTAAACCCGATGACACTACGCACTAAGGCTAGGCATGTTGCCGAATACAGAGATATCGAGCATTAGCACAGCCCGTCTAGGTATCGCTCCATCCCAGGCCGGAATGCTGAATGTGCCTTCAACTGAGCAGCGGCCACGGAAAAGCCAAAAAAGATGCCCGCGGCAGACATGGACGGCGACGGCAAATGCGCTCGTAACTGGATTCACGGATGGATTCAGATAACCCTTTCTAGGCTGTGCGTCGTCGTCCATTAGCCAGACAGTGAATGATTCATATCGTGCCCTATACGCCCCTCTCCTCTCCTCCCCCCCTCCTCCGTCCAAACCCAATGGCAGTCGAGACATGCAATCCACAGTCCATTCCCGTTCTCAATCTTGGATCATTCCCGCCCATCGGGAGACATCCATCAATCAGATCGCTCCAGGTGCACACACGTCCACAAAGGGGATAAAATAAAAAATAAAAATAAGCAGGCATTTTGGCTTGCCTCACTCACACGCCCCCCTTCCCTCTCTCCGCTGTGCCGCCAATATCAAGCACAAAACTTGTAATTTTTTAAAAAGTTGCCAGTCTAAAGGCCTTCCCATTTGCCCATTTCCTTCCTCTCCCCCCTTGTCCGCCCAAGTTCCCCACACAGGCGCCGTCGCCGGGACCCGGGATCGTCACCAGGTTTAATGCACCAAGCTACTGTAAGACCTTCGCACGCCCCTGGTCGCAGCTCAGCCCGGTTCAGTAAACAGAGAAAACAAAAAAGAAAGGAAAAAAAAAGAGACCACCCCCAGTCAAATCCTCAACTGCCGATTGTATGGGGAATTAACCCCCCTCCCCCCTCCCCCCTCCACTCTTCCACCCCTGGTCCACCCGCATGCTTCCTATCCTCGGCGTCGACGACCCGTAATTAAGCACCGCTGCCTTGGCCAGCGAGGTTAAACAACAACCTTGTCCTTGATAAATTAAAGAGAGAAAAAAAAGACACACCAATCTGTAGTGTAGGAGCGGGGACCGGGGTGCTGCAGAAACCCGAGCAAAACGAAAAATGATTAGCATCTCACTACAATGGCACCAAGGCGGTTATCAAGTCAAGCCACGGGCGGTGGACGAGGTGACGCGACGGCCACCACCACGTTCACTCGCACAAGGCAGAATTCAGAGTGTCTCAAAGCTTTCGGTCGGCCCACGCGCTAGAATGCGTCTGAATGGGCGCTCCCCCCCCCCCCTCCTCCTCCAAACCATCCGTGTTTTACGGATGCAAACACACGTCCCGCAGTCGCCTTACCCCGGTCTCTCCAGGTCGCCCCCCTTGAGCCTCAGCCCGCGCGCTGCCTATCGTCTCTGTCCCTGGAAAAGGGAGAGAGAGAGAGTCAACAGAGTAGTGTGTAGGGCGCCCCCCAAGCCTCTCGGGAACGCCCAGAAGCCCACCGTTCCCGAATGTCTCGTCCGCTGGCCCTTTCTCACCTGCTGCCCGCCCCTCCCTCCCTCCCCCCCTTTGCCCTCGAGCTCGTTTCCCCCGTTCCTCGTCCTGATCCTGATCCCGATCCTGCCTTCGCCCTGCTCGGCCCGAGCGAGCCCAATCCCCAATCCGGGCCGGCCGCTGCAACTTAACTCGTGCTTCCCCCCTCCCCCCACGAAAAAGGCATGAGTGCTGGCCTCTCCCTAACAGTCTCCACATGCCGATGCCCGGGGACGGACATGCCAAAGTACCCAGCTATTTGTAGATCACCCGCGACGCTGCCCATGCCTACTGTCTTGCCTGTCTCGTGGAATTCAGAGACATTCAACCAAACAACAAGAAGAAGAAAAAAGAGACTTTTTTTTTTTTGTGATCAACACCTGTTTCTCCCATGCGATCGTCTCCCGCAGGCATTCAGACTTTGACTACACAGCGCATAATCTCCATCTCCAAGTCAGTCATACTCCACACCATGATTATAGAAACTAGACCCAAGCGTCAAAACAATAACGCGCTAGAACTTGCCTTTCCGATGCCTGGCTCGTGTTGGTTGTTGTGTCATGTCACTATCACCCTTGGCTCGCTCCTAAAACGTTCTTCTCCTCAAGGGTCCAAAAACCCACATCGCGTCTCTCACGAATCACGCCTTGCTTTGGCTTCGTGAGTCGCGCATGGATTTCGACCTGAAGCTGGGGTAACGCAGCCTGTCACTGTGGTTCTGTGCCTTCTGGGGTGTTTGTGAATGAATCTTTTTTCCCTCTGTTTGAACCTTCCAAGATATGGCTATTGATAAGAGTACATCGAAGTAAAGGGGGTTTTGGCCATAAAGAAAGCCCAATATCAAATCCGGTTCGTAGAACCCCAATGCCCGTCTAGACCATGCCAAATTTCAAATTCCACAATTAATACCACAAACCCCTGTTGTTGGTGAAAGCACCAGGTCCCGTTCCCTTCCCAATCAGTCCCATCCCAACCGTGGCCTTTCCCACTGCCCGTGGTAACGAAACCGATCCCTCTTGAAGATGCACTTCCAAATTCCCTTTACCGAAAAGTAAAACCGGTCCCTGTGAATTTCCCTAGTCCGTGTCATGAAAGTCGATTCACAAGTTAAAATAGTAAGAAAAAAAAAGCGAAGGAGCTTTAGCCCATACAAGGACTTCCACTGAATATGTCCAACTAAATCCCCTGACGCCGATAATCCAAAAAAAAAAAACCCCTTCCTGTTTGCGCCCTATCGCCTTTTTAACACGTCCTGGTCGTTGTTGCTTGCAATAAGTAGTGGATGGTGTTATGTATCGCGTAAGGTATCGCCCTTCTGGCCTCGTCACGTCCTTCTCTTGCAATCCCAAGAATCCATAAACGCTTCCTGGTATCCACATATTAAGAAAAGTCGTACTCAAAGCCGAATATCGTCGATGGTCCCGCGTCTTCAAATTATGTTCATGGTTGTTCTTTCTTCAACTCCGTGGTGTCATCTCCCTCTGTTCCTCGCTCAGCTGCGTTGCCGTCGGTGCTGTTGGCACCCTCGTTGGTCTTGCCTTCGCAGCCCTTAACCAGTCGATGTCTCTGTATGGCATGTTAGTAAACCACTAATGGAAATCCCGTGTGGTCGTTCTTCAAGAGAGTGCTCTTACCTTAAGGGCATCCTTTCGCGAGAAGCTCTTGCTGCAGAAAGTGCAAGGGAATGGCTTAACAGCCAAGTGAATTCGCTTGTGTCGTTTTAAATCGTGGTTTCGGCTGAAAGATTGCACACACTGGTCGCACTTGAAAGGTCGCTCGGATTGAGGGGCAGGTTGTCCGTGGCCGTACATCATCGGGTGGCCGTATTGAGGGACTCCCATACCGGGGATCATCGACATCTGAGCTCCAGGCTGATGGATGTTCGACATGACGGACCCGCCCATCGTGGGTAGCGGCTGGTAGGTGGGATAAGGGCGGTAGGGAGCAGGGGGGGCCATGGTTGGTCCTTGCGGCTGGCCTGAGAGCGAGCCCAGACCTCTCGAAACGGGACCTTGGCTGGTAGGCGAGTGTTGAGTAGGAGAAGGCTGGGGAGCGTAGGATGGAAAGTTAGATTGCTGGGGGGTGGATGAGGCCGTGTAATAGCTCGGGGTGCTGGGAGGTCGTGTGTGCGTATATGAATCGACGTGAGAGGATGCACTGGAAGGAGTGGGAGGTTGAGTAGTCTGAGAGCTCAGAATGGCACTCTGAGGTGGTTGAGGAGCAGAGGAGAGGCCCGAAGGAGTCGTCTGGCCACCGGAACCTCCACTAGAGAGAGGAGTCTGGAAAGGGTGCTGAACCTCGCCGTAAGGAGGAGGAGGGAGACCTTCGCCTCCGGTAGCTGGAGACTGAGAGCTTCGGGGGTGACTGAACTGCTGCATACTGCTGGCCTGGCCGTACATGGAGGGACGTCCGCCAAAGTGTTGGCCGAGGGAGGGCTGGGGAGGAGCCGCAGAGCTGACGGTATACGAAGAGTTTCCGGGAGTAGGCCATGATCCGTGAACATGGCCGCCATACGAGTACTGCATCCCGGCTGGTGCCTGGGAGCCCTGAGAGCTGCCCGTATTGACGCTGGAGAGACTAGGGCTCAGACCGTCGCTGGCTCCTGGCGAAGGGGTCAGAACACTGGGGGAAGATGAACGGCGACTTTCGGGGAGGGGGCCAGGAAGGGGAAGATATGATGGCGGATAGGGAAGCCCAGCCGGGGGCGATTCGAGGGAGTGGTGGTAGGGCTCGTGGGCGTCGCCCGGGAGGGGAGGGTACAGGGGATATTTGGCCATACTTGGAACATCTGCAGTGGGAGGAGGCAGAGAGAATGCAGGCAAGGCGCCTGCTGCAGGGCGGCGCGACGAGAAGCTGGTGGCAGCCTCCATGGCAAATGCGCACCAAGGCTGTTGTGATGTGATCGTGGTGTTTACTTGGGATGCCACTCTGCTTTTGCGTGATGCTGCTGCTGCTCCTTCTCAATCGCGGTTGCTAAGGCTTGTTTTTCTTCTTTGTTTTCTTTCTCTTCTTTCTTTCTCGCGAATGCTTTCTGCTGGCCGTGGGAGACGCTTCTTGTAACGTTGAGCTGGGGGGGTACTCGCAAGAAGCTGGAGAGGGTTCTAGTGATGGTGGTGTGTGTGTGTGGTGTATGTGGGGTTTGAAGCGTCGCTTGTTCAACAGTTTGAGTCGTCTAGAGCCAGGGCGCCTTGTGGTGACTGGCAATGCAGTAGGAAAACTAGCTGACTGGTCTGGAGGAAGAAGATGCTGGAGCAAGATATGCGAGCTGGAGGTTTAAGGTGGTCTGTTGGCGGCGGCGGCCCCAGGTGCCAGGCAAGGATGGCGGTGATGGCTTCCGGGAAAGGCGTTTCTGGAAGAGCTGGAGGTCGTCGAGAGGGGTTGAAGGCAACCACCACACCAGGGCTTCGGGCTTGGATGGGGATCGCAAAGCTTCTTCTATTATACACGGGCAGAGAGGCAGACGAGGAGGCGTTGTCGATCGGCGCTCTCTCAGAGGAACCCGGGTTCTGGAAAGGGCAAGCTGAAAGTCAAAAAAGAAGGTGCAATGAGAGTCCAGCCAAGTTAAGTCGGGTCCGGTCTGGTCGGGGAGAGAGGGTATAGAAGAAGGAAAGAGTCGCAAAGTCACGATGCTCCTGGGTCGTGGAATGAACGGGTTTGGATGGGGGCCTCTGTGGTTTTGGATGTCCCGTCGTCGAGCAGAGGACTCAATAAGGTTTGCTGTCCCAAGTGGCGCCCTCTGGCGTCTTTGGCGCAATATGTATATCTTTTTGGGGCCTCTTCCAGGGCTGCTCCAGGGCCCTAATACAGAGGGCTCTGCTTTCTTACAAGCACACTCCCATCGGTTTTTTAGCAGCTAGACTGTCCTAGTCCCAGGTCCAGCTGCCATTCCCACTCCCACCACCCCACCGTGGTCGCCCACGCCCCAAACCCTTGCGCACACCCAGGCGCCTCGCTCTCCACCCCTGCCCGCGGGCCCTCCTGCACGCCCTCCGATATAGTGTCACGCCCAGCCTCTAGGGTGTGGCACCTCTTGGCGTCCTTTTGAGTTAGCGCATCCCTTGGGACCCTGCTGGGACGGGATCTCTAGGCCAAGGCGCCAGACGCCAAATCGACTAGTTCGGAAGGGCTGAAGGATTACGGACCCAGCTGGTGAGCTGGGGCGTGCAGCTATTTTTTTTTCTTGCTCAGCAGCTGGGCACTGGAGATGAGGAGACGAGAGGAGCGCGCGAGCATGCACAATCCTGTGCTGGACTACCTGTGTACGTACATGGACGGTGCATCCACCTCAGCTAAGCCCGGGCAGCACGACGACCAGACGAGTGAGAGGACGACGGCTGCATAGAGAATGGGTGTGGAGCAGCGAGTCTCGAGCAGCAGCGAAAGCGGCAAGGCCCAGCGCTGAAGCAATATGCAGCACCCGGCAGCAGACACCGCATCCAATGAACAGTTTTCTTCCTGCCTCTCTTTGTACAGCATCCCACCCACCAAGCCGCCGGAGCTGGAACCGGCGAGGAGGGGAGGGGAATGGATGCGATGGGACAGCATGGGATGGATGGATGTGTGTGTGACGAGGCGACTGAGTGGATGGAAGCGTCTGAGGTGGACGGGATGTCCAACTCGATTCCGGAGGGGGCGTGAGCCTATGCCGTGCAGTGCACGCGAGAGCGGCGAGACTGCGCGAACATCCGTCGAGCTATTACAAGAGAAACGAGAACACGAGAGTAGACGAGAATAGGTGTGGATGAGACCAGAAGAACGAAGTAAACACAACCCGCCAAGCCAAGGAGGGGCAAAGTGAGTCGCCGCAAAGGTCAATGTACATGGCCTGACTGAGCACAATGGCAACTGACGTGTGTTGTGGGTGGGTTGAGCAGGCCAGCGACAGCCGGATGTGGCAGTCGTCTTTTCGTCTCGAATCTGTCCCTCACATATCCAGCCATCCATCCGCTGTACGGAGGAGCATGTACACGCATCATCAATCTTGTTCGCTGTGGGCCACACGCGCGGGAGAGTGACAAGTCTCCTTTCTACCCCCATGTCCGATGCTCGTGCTCAAAGCCATCCATTCTCAAAACCTCCATCTTATTTTTTTTTCTCCTTCCCAAGTCCCTGCACCTCTAGCTGCGTGGCTGGGCCAGATCGGGAACGGGGGCGTGCGTGGGAGCCCACGGCACCTTACGGAGTACAGCTGACGGCGCGCGAATCACTCCCACGCATTGTTTCTTTTTCCTCGTCGTCCCTTGGGTCTGGGTCGTGGGTCGTGGGTCGTGGGTTGTTTGGGGTCCTGCGTGGTCTGGTCCCGCCTTGGTCCCCATTCGTTGGCCCATTATCCCTTTGAACCTGCGCTGTGTGCTTTGTGCTAGGCTTGGCTTGGCTGGGCTGGGTTGTGGTGCTGCTGTTATTGTTGGTGGTGGTAGTGGTGGTGGTGTGTCATGGGTCACCAACAATGGCTCGGGTTAGCAAGATGGGTGGATGGATGAGCGGCCGTCCGCGTTCGACTGGGTGATTGGCTTGCTGGCTGACAGGCTGGGGTCTTGTCTCTGCACGAGCACTCTGCACGCGCAAAAAGCAATGGCAACTGAGTTGAAACACGCATGCATATCCCAGTCGACACAGTTTCGCTGGGACTTGTTCGGTTGTCTGTTCTCCTAGATGGGTGACCCGGGAGGCTGGACTCTTATTTCTCCCCCCTTGCGGGGCCTGCTCCCGCGCAACGGGGACGGCAGCCGTGCTAGACGACAATGCCATGAACGAGGTCTCTCGCGGTGGATCGTGATCAGAGTGTCTGAAGTCCAAGTGTGTCGGCATCGTGCGTGCGTATGCATACGTGGACGGGCGCTATTCAGACTATTGGACAATGTGATACATCTAGAACCGGAGAAGGCGCCATGCCATGAGCATAACGTCGCCGACCTCAGCCTCCCCCCGTGTAATCGAAGTTTTTTTCCTTTTTCCTTCACTTATTTCTTTTTCTCTTCAACCAACGCCCAGACTAGGGAATTCCAATTACTCTTTCTAGACAGTCCTGCGTCTCAAGGGATCGATAAGCTCACGCTGACTGCGAATCCGCGGTAGTGGACAGGTCAGCAGGGGGGCCAGGAGCTCGCTTCACGAGACCAGTCATGATGCTCCAAGCCTGTCGGTTGCAGCATCCAAGAGCATGGCCTGCTGCACTGTGGTGTCGCCCGTGCCCACCAAGTGGGCAATGTACCGTGCAGTCTAGCTGTACATAATGTATATACGGAACCTGGCTTTTGTCTTGTCTTTGGACCAGAGAATCGCACCCAGTGGCCAAACACGAGACACCCAACGGGTAGTTCGGAGATAGGGCAAGCCAGTCAAACCCTAGCCTGGAGTGGGTAAATGGTAAGACTCAGGTGTGTCAATGTGTCATCAGGGAAAGAAAAAAAGATTGCGGAAAGGAAGACACCAGAAGCATAGAGTGAGAGACATTGACCAGTTCCGCCCAGTTCAGCTCCCCGGGGAACAGCGAAGATGCAACCGGAATCGCGGACCATCCGACACTGACTCTCGCCCCTGCACAATAATATCCCAAAGAAGCACATATGAACTTGGATCGCTAGTCGGACGATGTCGTTGGTAGACAAAAACACATCATGCCCAACAAGATGCTAAACAGACGCGGAAAACCAGGGCGACAAGAAAAAAGAAACAAAAAAGGCTGAGCATCATTTTTCTCATTCCTTTCCCCATGTCGATATCCCTACACCTCCACAAGAACCCAAGGCCCCGGGATGGCTGATGGTTCTTTTTTTGGGTTCATTTAATATTACCATTATTTTACTTTCCCTGGGAACTCACCCCCATGCATTTGTACCAAATAAAAAAAACCAAAAAGAAAAAGAAAGAAAAAAAGAGCATGAGAATTTTATCATTACAAAGTGTAATGCAATATGCATCGCATCAGGTTATAAGTTTTTCCTTCTTTCTTTCTTTCTTTCTTCCTCTCCTTGCACTCACTCATCCCAGACAAGGATCCGGTTTTCCCGTGGCTCTCTTTCCCCCTCTCTCCCTCTTGTCTCAGAGCGTGCTGTTGGTGGGTGCTCAGCCCCAAGGGTCCGCTGCCACCCATGCCCGGCGACAGCTCGTGGGAAGGGTTCCATCGGGAACTTGGGTCAGATTGGATGCCGCCGAGTCAGATTGGGAGGTGAGATACGAGCAAACAAGATTGGAGACATTGGGGGTAGGGTTGAGTGAAGGAAAGGGGGAGGTGTGGGCGCTGAATTTAGCACTTATGCAAGTGAAGTAAGTAAGGACAACAAAGATGGCCACATCTAAAAGGCGATGAGAAATGCGAGATTGCGCGGAGAATTTTGCATATGTGACCCTTGGGTCGGGAGGATCTGTAAGGAAGCGAACAAAAAGAGGCCAGCGCTCCCATCTCCCAAAATTTTTGCTTCCCTGATCCCCGTCGCCAGCCCAGCACCCGTTTGCCCAGAGCAAGCTGGGCTGCATGCAGGTTGCGCTGCGATGACAGGGTCCTGGACATCTGCGAGGCCCAGGGGGTACGCTCCTAGCGGACGGGCCTGGGCTGGACCACTTGGAAGGGTTCCCCCTGTAGCATTCCCCAGATGTGCAGAGCGGGCTGCCTCGAAATTTCATTTGCATGTTGCGATTCGAGTGCTGGGACCCGCTCCAACGCACAACTGGGGATTGGGGATCGGGATTAGGATCAGGATCAGGATCAAGGGAAGAAAGAAATAAAAAAAAACCCAAATGATGATCACGGATGATGGGCAGGCTAACACGGAGAGCTAGTCTCTGTGCAGAGCGGGCCTCCACTGTCTCGTCACCACGCTGCCCGATTCCTGGGTCTCTGGCTTCTCCCATTCATGTGCACAGCACAATAAGGTCGACGCGGGCGATATCTTGGCCATGCTTACACTTTCAATTCTTTCCGCTCTTCTCCGCCCACCAAATCCCCGTCTTCGCCAACCGCAGGCACCTGGTCCCGGTCCCGGCCCCCAGGGCCCTTGCTCACTAGAGGCCCATCCTTGACTTAAGCTGCGATGCTGCCCGCCGCACTCACACACCCCCTGCCCTGATGCTCAACCGACTTGAACAACAGCGGAACTGAACAGGGACTGAGGGTCATCGATACGCCCAACGTGCATCATGGATCGCCCTACCGCACGCACTTGGTACTCGGTGGCTGCTGCTCTGTACTCTGTCGAGCCCTTCCGCCGCCATCAACGGATAGCCTCAGCCATGCCGACCCAGCTCTTGGGAACACGACCCCCAAAAGCGTCGCCCCATTCCCCTCGCTGACCCATCTCACCTTTGTCCGGAGCAGCGGCGCGCGTGGTTTGGAGCGTGGCAATCGCCGTCCTCCCATTTGCCTTGCCCACATGCAACCTTCCGCCCCGTTCGGCGAGCCCACCTAGGTCGATTGGGGAACCCCAAACAAAAAAGAAGCCCATCTGAACTTTGACGCAACTGAGGAGAGATCCGGCCGGCTGGAATGAGGAGGCCATGGAATGAGCAGTCTTTCTTTCATTGCGCGCCCGCCCGCCCGTGACCATTTTGATTTTCGAGCCCAATCCCAGTCTGGCCTTCTACATCGGCGTATCCGGAGAGGGAGCGCGGCAAGCATGCCGTTCCGTCACAGTCACAGCCTGCTGCCGACTCTTGGTTGAGGATGCCCACTCTCGCTCTCGTTCTCCCCCAATATTTCAAGAGGGGGCGTGCCATCCGTCACCACCCAGTCAGAGCCAATACCAGAAAACAGCAGTACCATGACTCTCTCCTGCCTGTGTTTCCCCCCTCGATCTGGCATAGCCAAACCTCAGCTGTTCTCCATTTGCTCCAATAGACTCGGCCCGGAATGGTCTACTCATGGAGCACCCCGGCTCCTGCTCACACACTCCACCACGCCCGCACCTGGTGTTTCTTTTTACTTGCTTTTTCTTCTCGCGTACACTTTGCTTTTCCTATTTGCTTTTTTTGGTGCATGCAATTATTAGTTTTTCTTCTTCTCTTCGGTCTTGGCCCAATTGCTTAGCCCCATGTTACCCGTTGATGCCCAGACATCGATCGACTTGGAGCATCCGAGCCCTGGAACCGATGCAATGGTTGTGCAACCTCAACATCTGAGCTTTTGGGAAAACGATCCGATGTGACTAAGCCTTAGAAACAACGGATAGCCTATTGATCCAGGGTCCTGAAGCCACTACAATAGCCCGCCTCATTCTGTGTTCAGTCCTTCAATGTCGCACCAGTGGTCACTGATGTCTTCGAATCCGGCCTTGGCATGCCGTCAATACACAATTCTCATTTGAATGCAGTGCTGGAGGGTCTGGAGGTTTACAAAGCCAACTGCCATATCATTAGTTGGCACGCTAGCTTGTACTCGTGCATCTAGTCTTTTAGAACTGCCGGCCGACTTCTCATCCTTTTACGTATGAGCACTCCACCTCTAGCGCATCGTCCATGTGCGTAATGGTGATTGATTTCTGTTTGCTTCAGCGAATGTGGGGTCCGGGCTTGGCCTTGCTTCTGAGTCGAGCTCATTTCGGAAGACCAGACACAACATGCCTGGTAGTCCGGTACTGGGATTGGAGTTGAGCTAGTCTGATCAGATCATTGAATTGAATTGATCTGTCTAAAACCAATCGTTTGCACAATACCGTCCGACCAACAGCCAAGACACCTTTGTCCATGTCTTTCCCCCTCTAACATGAAAGGCTGAGGGGAGGGGGGGGGCAGGTAGACGACGTGTAGTCCAAAGCACACGCCTACCTGCCTGTATCTAGCACTAAATCCCGCCCACGGTGCGCCGGACATGGCATCCGCTTGCCCACCCCCGGCCTTGGCCTTCCGTAGTTGGCGCGCCGGGGCGAGCAACCCGTAAGTCAGCTAGCTGGCCAAGGCTTTCACAACGGTCTGCCGACAAACGTACGATCTTGTTCGGCCCAGGTGAGCCACTCGAAAAAACGGGAGAGCGTTTCATACAGCTTTTACGTGGAGAAATATCTTTGCGAAATTGATTTGAGAAAAATGTGAGCACTTGTTCGACTCTAGGTGTTGTTGCTGTTGGTTGCTTGGCTTGTTCTCTCGACACGCAGCAGATTGAATTTTGCTCTGACCGGCCCGGGAGGGTCCAAAATGTTTCCTTTGTTCTGGCCATAAACGGGACTATCTAAAGAGCGTTTGTCCCATTTCCTGAATACATTGGTGCGTTCGAGATCCCAACCTTGTCGTGCACCAGCTTATCCTGTTCCAATTATCGACGGGACAACTCCTCTACTGCATTCGATGTCCAGTTTCCAACTGCGACTTGTCACTCCCAAAGTAAACCGGTAACAGTGGTACTCGCCGCCGCACCGGGGAGGGGGGGGGAGAAGTCGGACCCCGCCTAGCTTATTGAAGCCAACAAACCTTCTTGTCCCCCTTGCTGCTATCGCCGTCCCTCGGTTCGCATTGGTCTAGGGCCAATATGTGGACACTGCATGGATGGCTGTAGGCCTGGTCCAGACTCAGCTGAGGTGCGTGCATGGACCAGGGGGTGACGAGCAGAAATGGCTCAGTAAAATGTAGTGTAGTCGTCCCCATGCCTTTGTGCTGCTCTTGCCTGCCTAGCCCGTGGCCTTTGGCCTGGCTTGGCCTGAGAAATGGGTACGAATGGGTGAGGGGTGCTGAAGGACGCTATTGGAGATGGGTGGGTACCACCATATCATTAATGTCCGCGTTCATTGTGCGAAGAGAAGAATTGCAGGGCCGATGGGTAGCTTGACGTGTGGTCTAACTCGAGGTTTGTGTCCCACAGGCCGTGCAGTATTTTTTTTCGCTCTTGCTGGAGACATCCACTTGTTGTCGTCATCAGTCCGAGAGGCACAAATGCTGTGGCCATGGCTTTGGCCGAGGTGTCAAAGGTAACGACGGAAGCTGTCACGGCGCGCGCGCGCGCAGTTGTGGTTACACGATTTCGGATGCAAATCCCAAGCTACGGTTGCGCGGGAAGCGGTCGGTCAATAAGGCTCCTAAAATTGGAATACGCAATCTCACCATCATGAGCAAAGGCCGATTACGTATTCATACGGTCAACAGCGAAAACGCAGGCGTTTTGGCCATTCATCCCTGGCTCATGACACTGGAAATGCTCATAGCAATTGACCTGAGACCTTGTCACATGGCTGTGCTCGTTTAACATTCCCCCATGCAGCAAGGCCGGGAGTTGTGTCTTGGCCTTAATCCTCTTTCCGTCTAGCACGGGCGGGAGAGGCATTGGGCGATTTAGAGGCGGGCGACCGAACATGGGACACCCCGCCAAGGGATAGGGCGATCGCCCATTAAAGCACATATGGAATCGATTCAGTGATCGGAATGGGGATGAAAGATGATCGCCGCCAGAGACCTGCCGCAACTCACCAAAGGTTTGGCTTGTTGGGTGGCCGGCTGGAGGGTGCCATGAGCAGTCGGCAATGGAAATGATTGACGGCATCGTTGGACGAGATGCATAAAAGCTCCACACGTCAATAGATACTTGGCGCGCGATTCGACCCTCCATCCTGTCCTGTCGCTAACCTGGCGGGCTGGGTGCACGCGGGCCATCCCATTCATGGCTGTTTGCCCCGTCAACCTTGTTCAGCGCCACGCATCTGGCCGACTTGGAGGTTTGTGCCACCAGGTTGGCTTTCCATGGTCCTGGGGTTGCGGCAGGCGCGAGGATGGGGTGCGCCATATCACGGTGGGCTGCATGACACGCTTCCCGACGGCAATAATCTTTGGGCCTTGTACATACGAGACTTGTACTATACGGTCCAAATTCGTCGTGGGCTGGGCTGTCCTCCCTTGCCCGTCAAATCAAACCGATCTCGCAGTCTTGCACACCCCACGAATGCGCAATTGTCTCCGATGCTGCTGTCTTCCCCGGAAGTTGCGTTGCGAGAATTGAGATCCTTGCGCCGACCCTTCTTCATGGTTCCCTCGTCAAACAGTTGATGATGCGGCCAGGCCCGGTGATGGAGATCTCCCTGTGGAGCGACATCCCCCGCCCTCCCCATGCAAGGGCGGCAACAGGCCGTGCGATGTCGATATCGGGCCCTGGACGGCGGGAGCCGGTGATTTGGGTCCATGCTTGACGCCCAGCCAGCCTTGTAGATACGGCGAGCAGCAGCACGCACTGGCATCGGGTTCTGGCCTTGGAGGCGCCGCCATGCATCGACGCGCCGGGTCAACCATCTCCAGCTGCTAGTTGACGCGAGCGTCTTGTCATTCATTCACATGTTTCTCGACTGCATCTTTCGGACGTGGTACATTTCGTCACGCGCAGGTGGTTGCAGAAGCTATTGATGGGACCATGTGGAACACAAATGTCCAGGTTGCCAGACCTCGACCCATCTTCTCAGTCGGTACCTCCGCCCGGCGACCTACTCCCACGGGCAGACGGGTACCTACATGCAATTACCAAAGTTCTTTACGCGTCGCATCCCAATGATGACTTTGCGATGTACCGGAGGTGGGACTTCCCAGATCACATGAAATGTGCTAGCTGACTAAGTCATCTACCGCGGAAAGTACCTTAGATGGAAGTACTTTAGAGCCCTGCTAAACTCACCCGCTCCCGTGCACTTAGCACTCCCGTCGCACAGACCATCTCCACACGGACTCCCAGATGGTGCATTGATCTCGACCATCCCCTGTCAAGAGGCTGCGGAATGCTGCCGCCACAGACCAAAGCCAAAGAGGCACTCGGGAACCCCTTTCTGGGGTCGGGACGCCATGGCTAGCCGACTAACCGGACTCGATGCTTGACCATGAGGGACCAAAATCGATAGCTTGGCCCAGAGTTTCGAGAGTACCTTCAAAACCGCCATCACCACCAGTCAGTCTGAGCAACAGCTCTATCTCGCTCAGGTCGCTCACCGATATTTGTCGCCAGAGGAAGAGCTTGTCGCCCCTTTCCCCTAATCTCGTAATTGGGACGTCACTGGCTTTAAACAACGGTCCATGTTCTCCCTAACTACATGACGGCGCGCCTCCGAATGCATTGCACTACATCATACAAAGCACAACATGTGTTGGTTTGCCCAATCAACGGAATTATCCCCTCGCGCACACCGGTCCATTGGCTAAGACAATGAGTCCAGCTTTCACCTCTGAGACCCTCCCTAGCTGAGGGACAGCCGGGTGGGACAATTAATGTCTCCGCTGACTTAAATCTGAACAACGAACACACCACCCTACGCCTTTTTTTATTTTTTTTTTGTTCGATAGAACAATTACTGCGCCTTGTCCCCCAAGATCACCCCCAAGTTCCCATATCTCGCGTAAGAGGTCTCCTTCATACAGTGCCTGATCAGCCATGGCGTAGTTGAAACGTCTCGCGTAATCCGATGACGGATTTTCCCAGTGTCTCCTTTGGGTTGCATTCTGGTCCCCTTCACGCAGGACAGTATCAAGCTCTGCCCTGTCAGTCAAAATGTGGCGGGCGATCTTGACCCAGCAAGACGAGACGCGGTGCCATGTGCCAGAACGAGATCCCACGGAGCCAGGGGCATCACACAGGCTACTGTAGCCTCAAGCCATCCGTGTGCCAAACTAGCATGGTGACCCAACAGGCTCATAGCGTCTGCCGCGAGTGGACCCATACCCCTACCAGGAGCAGTAGGCGACAGCACTAACGTAGGGAAACGTCAGGCCTTTGCAAATCCCATTCGCTAATATATCGACCTAAGAATCGAGAGGGCGGGGATCGTGCCATAGGGCGGAGTTTCATGGATCCCGCCCGAGGATCGAGACCATTCGACCAAGGCCATCCCAGTCAATAGCTACAAATGGATTCTTCGCATCCCGGTAGTACGGACGTGCCAGATCCAACGACCCACGCTGCATGGATGCAGATTTCCTCCTTATCCGAGGTTGTCGAAGTTTGCATAAGAGATTCCTCGATGGGCGTTCTCAGATGCGACTAATGGCAACTCCCTGGAGAGCATCTTTGTACCCTCCCGTTTAGGTTATTGGCTTACCACGGTCCGTCACCAGGTTCATATTCAAGTCAGGAAAGAAAAAAAAGACATGCAGCGCCATTCTTGGCAATCATGTCCATCTTTAGGACATTCTAGATGAAAGACAGTTCGCGCCACTGGGGCATCACAAAGGACTGGAATAGCTTGTCACTGCACCCGTATTTTTCTGCTAAAAAACACACTGCGAAGCTGTCATAAGTGTCACACGACCAGGACGAGAGCGCGATAGAGGGGCTCCGTCAGTTCTACGACGGGGGGTCCATAAGAGGAGCATTTATGCAGACCAAATCCTCGGGACGGACCAGCGCTTGTGGCTGCGCTGTTTCTCAACCTGTCTTTCTCATGTTTCCTATGTACGACACCATGGCTTGATGTTGGATTCAATATACGAGGCGGACCCAACACCGCTGAGAACACGTCTCAATTAGGCAAATCCGACTCCTGCCGACCATGGACTCATTTCTCCTCTCCCAACAGCACGCAAAGCTTGGGCATGAACAATGTCCACCTAGAAAGGGAATGGACGCGCATACACACAGAAAAATATGATGCCTCAATTCACTAACCCGTTGACGGTGTGAATGGGGAAACCGTTCAGCACGTGGAGCAGCGCCTTGGCTTTTCAGACGTGGGAACAATGGTGAGCGCTAGCAACGCCCACCCCAAGCCCTTGCTGGACAAAATCAGCAAGCGGTTGGTTGGTGAGGTCCCCGAGCAGAAACAAGACCCATCGTATGGAGCATTGGATTATTAGCCCTGCCGGATGAGGTCGGCCGCTGCATGGCCCAGGCGGCCGCTAGTAATTACCTTTGAGGAGCAGGCAGGACGGGGCACGGAGCCGGCCAGCCCTCAGGTCTGTTCTGAAAATGAGAAAAATGCTCCTGTCGACGCGAGCGCGATGGCGCACGATCTGCGCCTGGGATCCTTGCGCCGATCGACCGTGGTGGCGCTACTTCTCTTGACGGGGTTGCACCCCCTAGTCTAGTCATCTCGTCGAGACGTTGAATGTACCAGTACCAGCCGCCACTTTGGAGAGACACTATACGTACTAGCGTTCAATTGAGACGAGATTTCTCTTTGGATTCACAAAAAAAATAAGAGGGCAAAATGGGGGGATAATACAGACTGTAAAGCAGTTGAAAATTTTTGCACCAGACACCCAGTGTATTACGTACCGGTCAAACCCGATGTCTGAGCTTTTGAGTAATGTGCAGCCCAGGAAATATCGGAATACTAGCCCTAATTGGCTGTGAAAATCCCAATCCACCTGCCTTTGTTGGATTATGACTGGATTTCTTTTTTTTTTCTTTTTCTTAATTTTTCTTTGGTTGCTGTCTCCTTGTCTTCGTCCATGAGACTGCGCCCAGGTACCAGGTTACAAGATGGCGCTGAGTTGTCAAACCTTCTGAGCCTAACTAACTGTTGATGCAATTTGAGCCTTCAACGAGCGCTCATCTCATGTAGCCTTGCGGCACAGATACATAGTCACCGAACCCAGTTATGTTTATCCTGGGCGCCAGCGACACGTCGCTGCCCCGGCTAGAGTGACAGCCCGCGCGCCACACGCGCCCGGAACCATAATCTCTGTGTCCGCGGCGTCCGCCTCCTAAATGCCGGGCCAATCCCCTAAGCCTTAGGGGCGCAACGCATGCATCAGGGTGGGCGTGTGCTCGTGCATTTGATTGCTTCTACCCTCCAGTCCTAGATGCGGGCCACCTATGTGCCGTCAGAGGCGGAGCGGCTGAACTCGTTGCTTTTGTGATGGGGGAGGGGGGGCATTGCAGAAAGTAACAAGAAATTGATCCAGCAGCGTGGCTCTGATGTGCGCCGAGCGGTTGAGTTGGGCTGAAAGCGTGCATGTTGAGATTTCAGCTCTGGGACTCTCTTTGGCTCCTGAGACTTTGGGATGGAGGCTTGACGCGCGGGGGTACATATCAGCGGTCCGTGATAGACGCATCCGATACAAAGAGGTGTCGCATCCAGCCCACCACCACCAGCCCACCACATTATCTTTTCGGGAAATATTGTCTCGGAGGTCTATCGATGACTGGGTCAGGGCCCGGGGAACTGTTCCTGCTCCGATCAGCCAGGAGATCTATCGCATGCGGCATCACACAGAGCCGTTCCCCCAAAGGGTATGTTTTCCCTTTGCAGTCCCCCAATTACTCCAGATTATTGCTCAGCTGAAGGGGCTAGTCCTTACTCGGCCGTCGTTGCGCTAATTCTGTCGGGCCCCGGTTCCTCGGGGCGTGGCTATTAATTAACTATTGATGCCGCTGTGTCAAATTGAAGCGGTTTGTTGCAGGACTTGGCTGTTGGGCTTGGCGGCTGGTGAGCCGGAGCTGACAGCACAAGGCGCGGCGCGCTTTGAAGACGACTCGGTGCGCAAGTGCCGACAGTTTGGTCCCGGACCACAGCTAAAGCCCTGGGAGAGCGAGTATCAGGGAGAGCAATCCCTGCTTTTGCGATTGCCTAGCCCGCTCGCCGTTGGGGAGAAATCCCGGGACTGTTGCCGGTCGCGAGATGGAATCGAGATGTTGCTCATCATTCCACAACGAGGCTGACGGTGGGCTATTGTGGGTGGGGGATCATCTTGGCAAAATTACTTCCATGGTTTTTTTTATTCTCCGCGTCCTTTACTCGTCGCCATTCGCGGGAAGGCTTGGGCCCGGCGTCATCCCAAGATGGGATCTTGAGCAGCGCATTTCCACTATTTTGGCACCACTGGCCGGCACTTGGCCCGGGCAGTCGATACGCTAACATGATGATGGTATGGCCAAGCTGAAAAAGAATATGCTTCTTCAAATGGTCATGTTGGCGAGAGTGTGGCAGGTGTTCGGGGGAGGAGGAAACCGAAGAGGATAGCACCGCACTGTCTGTCGCAAATGCCTGAGGCTGGCTCTGACGCATCACCCAACCCATCCATCCAGCAACTTTCTCGCTGGGCTTGCGTAGCGATGTCGCGACAACAGACCTGATATATCATCTTGGTTTCGACAACGCCAGAAAAATGCGTCCCGGTCCGGCTCGAGGACGGAACTGCCGATCATCTTTCCGAACCGACGCTACAAGCAGCAGCGCAGGTTTCTTTCCTCGGCCGTCACGTGGCTCGGTCCCCGCCAAACACCGAGCATTTCGGCTTCTACACTTATCTATATGAGCCGACGGGTGCATCATGGACGTTTGTTTCACCCATCCCATGAACTGGTCTGCCAGTGAAAAATTTGAGAGTCGGTTCCTGAATCATGGATCGTCTCCCCCAAGAAATTTACAACGAAATCGGTACTTATTTTGCAGACTCGGAGGAGCATCCGAGATATGCCCTCTCTCCCCAATCAACCGGCGAGCGAACTAACCTCGCGATAATTTCACGGCCATGGCAGCATGCTATCGAAAGACAGACTTTTCGAAAGATTCGTCTGAGAAGCACGGAACTGGAAAAGTTTGAAAAAACAGTGACGGGATGCCGTCGCCATTTTGTTAACGCTATTCGGTTTGTTGTTATCCTCCCCGGCTATCCTGATGAAGCGAGAGGCCGGTTCGAGCGAGAGGCAGACCGGGAAGTCAACAACAAGGCCTTTACAGATGCTGTGAGGAGGTTGTTTAGCATCCTCAAATCGTGGGACGATGAGAGGCAAGGGTCGAATACAAGGTATTCGATCCGGTTGGACATTGATGCCGTCTACTCTACTACGGACAGCTTTGACAATGAATGCCGCGGTGCCACCCGGCGCATTGAAAGGCTCGAACCCGTCGAGACTGGAAGTCTTGAAGACGCTGTCTGCCGAGACTTACAGGATCGTCGTTTCCAATATTCATACATTGAGCTATTGGAGCCCGACCAGCTGCCCGTGGTCCCGGCAATCAGCGCATTCAACACAAACATGACAAAAAGGACACTTGCCCATCGCACTGCCGTGGATATCGCGGCCAAGCTGCCAAATTTACGCAGTGGGAGCTGGTTCATGGATGATACCGAACAACGCTACCCGGCAATGCGTCGTGAGGGCCGGCTTCGACTAGCCGAGGTTGTCCGAAATGCGCTACCGGTTGCCACCGAGCTGCAGACACTCCACGTCTGCATGAGCCAGGACTTGCTTTGGAA
Source organism: Calonectria hongkongensis (assembly GCA_017140755.1). NCBI lineage: Eukaryota > Fungi > Ascomycota > Sordariomycetes > Hypocreales > Nectriaceae > Calonectria > Calonectria hongkongensis. The sequence goes on along the minus strand of JAACJA010000004.1, from coordinate 2,351,825 downwards.
CCACGCGTGGGTTCCCCCCGATTTGACTGTTGCAGGTGAAAATGCTTATGATGCCCTCGGCTGCGCGATTCGCGAGGCCACAGGCAGCCTCGAGGGCCTCAAGAGCCTCACCATCACAGGGTGCCTGGATCAGTCGCTTCTTTGGCCGAGCCCAGGGCCGAGTCTGGTGGAGCCATTCTGGCAGAGGTTGGAACGCCTCGATGTCCAGTTCACCATGACGACACCGTCTGGAGGGTGGTACTTCCAGGCCCGACCAGGAGACGATGTAGATCCGCCGGTTGCTGCCCAGTCGGCCACTCTGATGCCACCTGGGCACGGCTATAGTGAGGCGGATGACATTGCGGCGGCCTTACAATACTCCGACTCTGAAAACCAGAGGCTCTCGGGCGCATCCATGTGCTTGTTCCGGTGGGTCCCTGATGATAAAGCCATTGTGCCCTTGATCGAAGCCTTTGGGCGAGTGTGCTCGCAGATGCCGTGCCTGAAACTTGCTTCTCTCATGACCATGATCCATGTGTCCTTGGAGCTTGGCCTGGCTCGTTCCATGCCAACCCGCTCGCCCTGGGTGGTTTGGTATGCTGCCCCGGGCGAGCTGTTCCCCCAGCAGTTCCTGCTTGACCCTGAATACCGAGAGGATGGAGAGAAGCGAAGGGTTCTTTGGGATGTTAAAGACTGGCGCCCCAGCCCCCATCTCAGAAACGTCCTGGGGGCCATTGGCCGGGAAAGGCACGGCGACGACCTTGTTGAAAAACACGTCGACTTTTGGGGGTCAGTGATGAAGCCCCGCGAGCTGACTAGGTATAGATGTTCATACTGGTAGGCCTTGGAGCTGGAAAAGCGAAAGGTGTCTGTCTGGTCAAGCTGAGGTCTGTGACCTTGGTGCAGCATCGAGCACATGCTGCCAAGACTGTTTCTTTTTTTCCTCTTATTTTCGATTTTGAAGTATATATAGGATATGTAGAGCTCTAGATGCGGAGACGCCGGGGTTTCTTTGTGATATGACTGATGGCTTAGCTGGGCTATGTTATGAGGAATCGGATAAAAGGTCGGGAGAGGTCATGTAACGCAGCGAGATGTATGTTTGTGAACGGATACCAAGTCAATTTATCAGTGCGTTTTAAGTATTTCAAAGTAAACCTATCATCTATGACTCGAAACTTTGTGAGAATTTAGAGATCCGGTTACATTCCTTCATTAAGTATGGTTGTGTTTCCTCCATCGTCCGGTTGGTTTTTTTGTCAACGACGCCACAAGACTGCATAGAACGAGAAGAGGTGCCATGCGATTACAAACTAGAGTTATATTAACATGTATTTGTTTTTCACTATTTTCTCGTCATTAATGGCCCTGTAGTTAAACATGAAAAGCCGAGTGTGCTCTGTTGGGGTTATCGAATTGAGCTACCCCATACTAAAGCATCCAAGTGTACATTCTCCAAGACTGAGACAAAGATGCACCCTTGATTCACCCGTACGATAGCATTGGTTGTTTGGAATTATCTTTAAATACAAATAAAAACACGTAACGAACTTGAGACGGGGTGATGCCTTGAGTCAAGCCTCGCCTTCACGTCTTGCTGTGTCAAGCTTTGTTCCTGGCACAACCTAAGGTGATATAATGCGCTTCCACAATCGCTTTCCAAGCAACAAACCTATAAACAGGGCGCGCTTGGAAGATGAAGAATAGAAACGGACTCTGCAGGCTCTGTATTTAAGCCGCATCCAGTTCTCCTCCCGTGCTTCGATGCTTGCAAGGAACGGCGCAAGAGCTCCGGCGTGTGCGAGGACAATTTCACGCAAGGGGTTGGAAAATACCTTGGATTAAAAGAGATATTTACCATAAGTCAGTCTATGTAGATCTCCTTCTATTTGAGGCCATAAACTTGACTCATGTGTGTCGTCATACAGTGCAATAATTAAGATTATTTGTCCCAGATAACCGACCAACCGCATTATCAATCTCATCTATCGTCCAATTGTTGTTTCTGCCAGGTAGCGAGCAAGGTCAATTGGAATTTATTTGCATGAAATTCGCGCATGAGAAATATATTCGCCATGAGAGTAACTAGCTCCTCGTGCGTGAGACGCTTTGCTGAGACAAAATCTTCTCAACCGATGCCCAACCAGCGAGGCTAATCTGTGGCAACCCGCAACATCTTATTCATCTGTTTTCGAGATTTATTAAACTCAATTAAGAGATGAAATGCAGGTGTATCTAGTAATTATTCGTGTCTTGCTCTATATGTTGGGCTTTCTCTACGAGCCCGCCTTTGGTACCAAGTGATACGTCTCCTCTGCCATGCGGGCCAGTTGATGCAAATCTAAACGAGTGAGGTCTGACAGGGAAACAATGTAGCCTTGTCTGGCAGCAGGTTTATATCCCTATTCTAAAGTCGGAAGTGAGCCCAACCTGTACAGGGGGCAGCTATCAGCACAATCGCGCATGCTTTTACAATCATTGGCACTGTTAGTAACGGTCTCTGTACCACGCAATTGACCTCTCATAGCCGTGTACGGCGCAACTATAAAATGCTCGCAAATTCTCTGATGGAAAGCTCTGTCAATCCAGGCACGTATTAAAGACGTTGCCCCAGTCAAGATGCATGCATCCTAAACATCATCAATAATGGCAGCCGGAGACCGCTCGTTTCCTCCAAAACATCGACCGACAATTATGCCGATGACGAGCTTGAATGATTCTGTGTTCGCTCCAGAATTCGCGATGAAAGCGAATTGTACGAGCCCTGGCGGGAGAGGGCGAAGAACTGAGCTGTGACCGCCAAGGGAAAATTGGAAAGACATGGCTGGAAGCAAAACAAGGGACGATAGAAGAGATCTAGCTCGGGCAATGAAGGGCCTCAATACAATCAGCATTACAATTTAAGGGCCCCGTTGGAGTCCGGGTGGCCCAAAATATAATCCTAGAAGGGGAATGTTCATATTATATCGCCTTCTTACAGCTAGAAAATGGGTTAAATCAGGGCCATGGGGCCGGCGGTAATAGAATGAGAGTTTTGGGCGTTGTCGTTCCTTTACATGGCTTTGATACGTTCACCGGCCAGAAAATCATGTCTACTTATGCCCGATTAAATGATACAAGCTGTGGCAGGTTCGACTGGGATTTTTCTGAGAAGCTCTAGAGTTACAATACAAGACGATGCAACTGCATTCAACAAGCTTGCTTAGTCTTCGTGCTGATCTGACCAAAGATAATCGACTTGATTATCTGTACCAGGATATATCAAAGTTTATTTTTATCGATCAGTTATGACTTGGCTTATTGTCACACTTGGGTGGGCATCCTCAGATTCGGAGTTCAAGTGCCGCCCCTGAGTTGCCCCTCTTCCCATGTCGACATATTGAGGTAATGGTGAAAAGATCAACGCTCACATTGGTCCTGTCATTGCTTCGTGCTTTATGCAGCCACGGCCCCGAAAAATTGGCAATATATTTCGCCGCACGGCCTCCAAACAACAACAGACCAGATCCTGGACAAATATGCATAGTCCAAAGCGTCGACCAAGGCGGAAGACGTTCCGAGCCCACGGGCCGCAAGCCTAGTAGGGGGTTGGCCATGTGCCAGTGGTTATTGGGGCTAATAGTCATCTGAACCACACCGGACGCGGTGTGGAAGGTTAATCGAGGGAGATGAAGCCCTGGTGGCCCCGATACACTGTCTTGGACTGTGCGTCTCTGCAGCTCGGGCAATATCAAGGCCTGAAATGCGATTGGCCGGTTTTAGCCAGATGACCTACCTGTTCTCTTAATTGCATGAGGGTATGTTTTTTTTTCGTGTAGCTGGTAAGACGAAGTTATCATGTTATACGGTGAGCAACAGGGACAAGGTGACGTGGCATTGATTTCGTCTCAGCCGCGCGGAGGGCACCATTGAAGGATTAGTGGACTAATTTCCCCCTTTTACTTGGAGTAATATTGTTGATTCCGTTTCCCTCAGCATCGGGGGCCGGTGCCTTGATTTCGCAAGCTTCTTGGGGAGGAAGCTTCCTTCTTTGCAACACGGTGAGAGGAATGAGTGAGCATGGAGTCGCAAAAGGATTCACGGATGGTGTCGTTTCCGAGCCCAAGAAATATATAGATAAAAAAAAAATAAAGAAGAGCGAGTGGAAAGGAAAAATCATAGCCGAAATGAATCTTTTTTCATATGCTTTGCTCTTGTGTGAGAAGTTTTTCTTGGCTGTTTCCTGGAATAAAAAAAAAGCCTACGCAATTAGCCGTCTCATGCCATCGGAAAGAAGGTGTTGTCAAACTTGAGACATCGCTAATGGCGCTGGGCTGTGTCAGATGATGGGGCTCCACAGCGAGAGGAATGCGGGCGTAGCCATCAACCGGAAATAATTGTCTCTTGTCTTGTGAGACGGACATGCTGTTTGACGTTGATGGTTGCCATGGTGCAGACCGGCGCATCATTGAATCTGGCCACGCAGTAAGGGCGACGGGAGCTGTGGCACCTTTGGACTTAGATCACTGGTGAAAAGCCAAGAATCAAGCCGAGACCAACATGTGACGCTCTTCTTTCCTAGAGAAATCCCAATGCAATGCCCGATGGTGCTGCTACTGCTGCTACTGCTGTTGTCGTGCGTAAAAGTCAAAATGATGCACCAGCGGTTTGGATGAATACTTGGCGGACATGGAGTAAGTAGTTCCTGCACAAAGACCCGATCTTGTGGGGGATCGGTAGGTACCTCGATCATGTACCTGTACCGGTGCCCAAACAACCAAGCCAAGCCGGACTTGGACAATGCCGCAACAACCTGTCTAGTCCTCACATAATGCGACAAAGCAAAGAAACCATTTTCTCGGTAAGAGAGTGAGAGAGAAAAAAAGCGCGCCTCTTTTCTTCTTCGTCAGACGGCTGACACTAGTTTAAGTCTTATCAAGGTCCAATTCGAAGGGTTTAGACGAGACATACAAAGAGCCCACAGCTCCGCTCTCCCTCCCCCTCTCGTTCCTCAGCACGCACCTTCTTCATCACCACCAACACCGAACTTCCAACAGTGACTGATCGACCGGCACCACCGCAGATTAGCATTCTTTGGACGCAGCAAAAGAAAACGACGGCAAGTTAATAACGCGGAACATTCCTGAATTCAGGTCCCCAGAAAGTCAATCAAATTTCTTCTTTCTTTCGTTTTTTTTTCTTTTCCACTACCGCTGCGGCTGCAAAGCTTTTTAGCTGCCACAAGGACCCTTTTTGACTCTGGAGGCGGGACACAAGGTGCACCGCAGCATCCCACAACCTTTTCGGTGAGACCGACGTCAAAGCATAACTCCGAATTTCATCTATTTCCTCGAAACCGCGGCGCGAACTTGATCGCCTTCGCATCATTCCTCCAACAAACACAAAATCTCGCCCTGCTTTCATTCTTCGTCTTCAAAAATGAACATGTTCGCCCGCCACGACATGTCCGACATGGACTCGTCCTCCTCCTCGTCCGGCAGCAGCAGTGCTATGACCATGGTCTTCCAAACCAACCGAGCAACACCACTCTACGCGTCCTCGTGGACCCCGTCCAGCGAGGGTGCATACGCCGGCACCTGCATCTTCCTCGTTATTCTCACCATCGTCGGCCGCTGCCTTCTCGCCTACAAGGCGGTCCAGGAAGCCCGCTGGATCGACCGCGAGGCCAAGCGCCGCTATGTCGCCGTCAACGGCAAGATCCCCTTTGCCGAGCAGATTTCCGTCGATCCTGGCGCCAGCCAGATGACCCTGAGCTCCAATGGCGTCGAGGAGTCTGTAATGGTCGTGGAGCGCAAGCGAGGCATCACTCGCCCATGGCGCTTCAGCGTTGACCCTCTCCGTGCGATTCTCGACACCATCATTGTTGGTATTGGATATCTTCTGTAAGCTTCCCCCCTTGTGCTACCATTATCATCACTATCCTGCAATCCTTTAAGATACGAGAGCTGACACGAAACCCAGTATGCTTGCTGTCATGACCATGAACGTGGGCTACTTCATGTCGGTGCTGGCTGGAGTCTTTATCGGAAGCCTCGCCGTTGGCAGATATACACAGGCGATAGAGCACTAGAAAGCGACAATCCCGATACATTTTCTCCCATTTCTTTTGTTCGACAAATTTATGATGAGTGAGTAGGGCGTTACGGGACAAGAGACAATAGATATTACACACGTCTACATGTCGGGTTATTTCTGGTGTTGGAAGGATTTTCAGGTCAAAAGGGATGCACCGTTATCCAAAAAAAAAAACAAATCACTAGCCATCTCGTTTTACAATGCGATGCAAATCAATCAATCGACAAAGTTGGCTCTTTTACCATATGGCTATCCGCGCAGGTATTCCAAGTACATGTACATGGCCTAGATCTAAAGCGGAGAAAAACCTTCTCAAATATGCTCACCACCGCCACGCCCCAGCGCCTCATGTGGGCTTAGCTCCATACGGCCGGTGCCGGGAAGCCGTGAGGCCGAATTCAGCGTAGCCGCCGTATGAGGAAAAAAAAAACCCAGTTTGACTCTTTTATCGTTTGATAGTAATACTACTTGAGTCGCATAACCTTTGGGTTGACCCTTTTCATAGAATCGAAAATGAACAGCTGATATGGTTTCTCTCCCATCAGTGTGTAAGAAAATTGGAATCATTCACATAACTATGAGAAATAAGTCATATTCAAATCTGCATTCTATTGTTTAACTCTATATAGATATTGATCTTCATTTTTATTTTTTTCTATTTTTCACATCTTCGTAGACCGTTTGATTCTCTTCTGTGGTGGTCCTATGCGAAATGTCTAACATGATGGAATACAGCCCCGCCCCCACTATTGGTCGGTCAACCTTCAGCATCAAGGTAGTATTGATACCATACAACTAGCAACCCTGAGGATTCTGACTGAAAAGAATTCCCAGTCCAAATGAACACACTAAGAGCTGCTATATCCCATGAATTACGAGGCTTGCCTCCGGCTTGCGTGTTGAAGGATTCTTATTTTCAATCGTGACCTCAGCGTAGTTCTGGTCGAAAGACCGCCTCTCCAGCTTCGACTTATAATTCCTCGTCGTTGCTTTCTTTCTTTCTTTCTTTCTTTCTTTCTTTCTTATCACTTCCCCAACCAAATCCATGAAAGGACTACGTACTGTTCCTTGCTGACTGTCATCGCGCTGGCCGCCTCCAACGCCCCCCCCCCATCTCCGAAGTCCTCCACACGTCATCCCCATAGTGTGTCACGCCCCAGAGGATCAAAACGTGACACAAAACCACCCCCATCCTGTCTCTCCGAATCCCATCTCATCTCAGCGCCCCCCGTCCCTAAAGGAGTCAAGCATCATCATTTTTTCTTCTTCTTTTTTTTTTGTTCAGAAAAAAAAAACGCCCCACCAAACAACCCCTCCATCCCTTTCCCCCAACACCCAACAGGGAAAAGCCCTCTCCCTTTTCCTCTTTCAGTCCAAAACCACCAAACCGCTTCTGTCGAGAAAAGCCCAACCACGTCATCAAGGGGAAACCCATAAAAAAATTAAACTGTTTCCCTAAAAGTGACAAACTGTTTAAAAAAAGCACACTGACCCCTCCTCTTCCCCCCCCCCCCCCCTCTCTCTCCCATATTACCCCAGTTAATCTACGAAAAAAGGAAAGCCTTCCTCGCCTCATGCCGCCCTCCTTCCAATCACATCCCCCCAGGATCCCAAATTTGGTAAAAACACGAGACAGCGTCATCCGCCACCCGCGATTGATGGTCCCCTTTTCCCCCGCGAAAATAAATAAAAAATAAAAATAACGCTCAAGCCCCTCCGCCTTACCCTTTTCTACGAACCAAGCCCGGGATCACGATGCATTGACAGCTTTAAGCTCATTGCCTCATTAGGAAACTGATGATAATTTTCAAAGAAGAGGGAAAAAACAAAAGTAGACAAAGAAACCCCCCCATTAATTTGTTTGGTTTAAAATCACCATAGACAGAATCATAAAAACAAGACAGACCAGTTTCACTCATTAATGGAACAGCGCGCGCATTAAATATTGCTTCTTCAAAATCAAGGAAATTTCTATGAAAGCAACGTTGTTATGTTATCATACACGATTTCCACCCTCCTCTTTTCATCCTCTGCCGTACGGTGACATACAAAGGCTTGGCAATATATGCTACTTACAATTCTCCACGCAATTCAAAACGCTTGGAGAAGGTAAATGGCCAGGGAGTGGTCAAGGATAAGGAAACAGGCGGGTGTCAGATCCCGTGGAGAAGAGGAGTTCAAAGAAAAAGTCCGTTGTCTCTTGGCCCATGATAGATTCATCAAATCCACTTCCAAGTTCCCATCCGTAAAAACATTCATGCCCTCGTTTGCCTCCAGTCCCATGCCACAAAACCCCTTGGTAAATGTGCGACCTAGACATGTCCTCCCGGCGCCGCCCGCCCAGTAGGCTCATCAATCCAGGCCCAACGACCTTGCGCGAATGCTCCGGAAAAGAGAACACACTTTGTCAATGACCTCAAATGCGAGAAAAAAGGTGAAAAAAAAAACACGCAAGGCCGGCCCCGGCTATTTGGGCTCCAACTATCATACCCGTATGCCTTCCAGACATCGACTCCCCCAAATCGGTCTAGAGCGCATCGCGTAGTGAACAGACAAAAATCGCAGGTGACGCTGACCGGGCGTTGCCGGTTGCCTAAGCCAATATTATAAGACCCTTTCGACCTTCTGTCTGGCCTCGGGGCCCTGTCGCACAGAGGATAGAAATAAATGAGAAAATAAAAGAAAAATAAAGGAAAAATGCAGGTGGCAAATCAACACCAAACCAACGCCAAATCACCAGGACCTCGCAAATTACATCGATGTCCATTTGGGACGCGCAAGGTCAAGAGGCGGCGTCTCCGGAGAGTATTGAGCGCCGGGTATCAGAGACCAAAGGGGTTTTCTTTTGCTATGTGCGTCGATCACGACTGGTGGTGGTTGCTGGGAGGCATGCCGGGTTGAGGAGGCATACCCGAGCCGTAGCCCTGATTCCTTTGTACGTAGCTCTGATAAGCGAGGGCCTGCTGAGGGTCCATGGGCATGTTGGGCATGTAGTTGCCAGGCATGTGTGGTTGCTGGGGCATGCCAGGTCGGCTGCCCTGAGGGGGGAGGTGCTGGTTAGCAGGCTCCTCGGGGGAGTCGACTTGGTCGCCGCCGTCGACGCCGTTCTCGTTGCCGGGGGTGGGCTCAGGAGCGTTCAGGCATGCCTAGAGTGAGGGAAAACGCGACAAGTCAGCTTTGGGAGCACGGTGCAGATGGGAACGCGGGGGGTGCAGAAGGAGGAGTTGCGACGAGCTGTCGCGAACCCCCAGAGGCACAATTGCCCGCTTCAACGGGATTCTACATACCTGAATGAGGTTCTTGCCTTCAGCTTTGGTGACAAGCGGCTGAAGCTTGGGGGTGGTGAAGGTGTAGACCAAGCCAGTCTCGGACACGACCAAGAGCAGGACCTGGGTGCCGGTAAGGACAGAGAGTTCGTAGGCCTGCGTCAATGGGAGAAATCGTCAGCGCTCGCACTTGAGGTCAGGAAAAAATTGTCGTGGGCAGATCAGTTGCGCACACGATGCAGCTGCGTCCGACGCGACACGAACAGATGCACGAGCTTGTCGGGCGCGCAGCCAGCAGCGTGTGGCGGAGGCGAAAGTGGTGGTGGTTTGTGATGGGGGATGCTGCTTGCTGCAGTGATGCAGCTTTCTCGCTGGGGAGGATTAATCAACGAACCTTCTTCATGATACCAGCCTTGCGCTTGGAGAAGGTGATGTGTCGACGAGACTTGTCGCTGATGAACTTAATCTCAATCTTGCGACGCTCGCGGCTGCCCTTCTCGTCGTCGTCGTCCTCATCGTCAGCGGCGGATGGGCGCTGGCGCTTCACGCCGCGGGACTCCTGGGGGGCGCTGCCATTGCCGACGGCGTGGGAGTCGTCGAGCTCAGTGGGCGAGGTCTGGTCGTGCTGGTCGGTAATGTCTGCCATTGCGAAAGTTGATTTTGGATTCAAAACGTCTTGTATCACAGCGACCAAAGGACGAAAAAAAAGTGGTGGAGATACTGCTTTGAGCGTGGTGCCGATGGATCTATACTGGATCTGGAGTGGGAGCGGAGAGAGGGAGGGAGCTGCGGTGCGCTGCCTTTCTTGTCGCAGAAACCTGGTTGGGCGCGCTTTTGCTGGATCGAGTCTGGTCTGGGTGCGGGCGTGGGTGGCGCGGCGGAAAGAAGCGAGGCAAGGCGAGGCAAGGCAAGGCAGAGGGCAGGCGAGGCGAGGGAATCGGCTTAAGCTGGATGCTCTTATTGCTCCGGCGTGACAACGAGTGCCTGTGGCATGCGGATGCAATTGTCGGGGCGCTTGTCCGCAAACGGGGGAGGGGGTGATGGGGGGGTTGATGGGGGTTGATGGGGCCTGGAGGGCGCGAGGGTGAGCGAGGGGGAGGGAGGAGGGAACGTGGAGCGGAGGGGCCCTCTTTTTCTCGCTCTCTCGCTGGGGGCTTGCTGGGGATGCCTGCTAGGCCTGCTGAGGGCAGAGAGGTGGCGGGGGAGCCCCGGTCGCTTGTGCAGACGGGTGGAATGGGTGGGAGGGATGCGAGGTGCTGCGCTGCCCAACCACAGGCCGCGTCTCGTCTGTCTGTTGCTGAGTTGGGGAGTCAGCGGTCCTGTGCGATTGCTGGTGCGACCGGGATAGCGCGTGGTGGTGTGGGTGCGCGAAGGTGTCAATGTGTGGGTAAGCGTGCGAATCTGGCCTGGTCTGTTCGAGGCTATCAGGTACCACCCCGTCGTCGATGTAATTTCGACGGGCTGAAGAACCGTGGTATGTTTATCGGCCCAGGCGAGACAGGGAATCAAGAGGGCGCAGGGCTCTTCTTTGTTTTTAGGGTGGCGAAGACGAGGACAACCACAATTTGTGTGTGTGTTTTGGTTTTTTTTTTTTTTGGGGACTCGGGGTGCAGAGTAGCGAGGAACACCGAGCTAAGCTACCCTACCTATTTCTTGGGGCTGGGGGCTTGCTTGGTGATGGGGGACTTGAGACTTGGGGCTGGGCCGTTGCTGGTGACAAGTACCGGGGGTGGCCAGGGTTAAGAGCGAGAGGAAGAGGGGAATTGAACGGTCATGACTGACAGACACGGCAGCGCACATCAATTGATTGGCATGGCCAACACCCTTGATACGCACACGGCACACGCTGAAGCACACAACGCAAGAGGTGTCAATAATTCTCTGTTTTGCTTGGAGGAGAAAAGAAAATTTTCAAGCCAGGCAGGCCACCACAGCACGGGGACGAAGGATGATGATGGATGGATGGCATCTAGTCCCTCTCTCTTTCTTCTCACACGCTCTCTATTCATAGACACACACACACGCACGCTACGGCACGTAAAAAAAGCGAAAGCGAACAGGGCTCAAAGGAATGAATCGCCTTTGTTACCGATGGATGCAAGCGCACCGCACCGCACCGCACACAGATCTGGTCTTACGTTCTGTAGTGTCTTGTGTCAATGCCGCCTTGTCTCTCCCACACGGTCGGCTTGTCGCTCCCCCGGACTGCTTGCTTTTCACGTTTTCCTCTTCGAGCTCAATTGAGTCCTGACGGTTGGTTGTCAGATCTTGGCCGCTGTCAGGGTCCTGTCCTTGGAGCCAACGGGAGCGGGAATGGGGAAAGACAAGTCGTGGCCGAGCTGGATGAAAAGAGCATAGTGAGGTGGTAGCCCGTCGCACACGGACTCTCCAGCGGACATGGCCCTTCGTACAAGCCAAGCGGACGCCTTCGAAAGCGGGGAGCAAGACAGCCTGAACGCGGCCAGCGACCGGGGGTTTCCCGCAACCCTGTTCTGTTCCGTTTGCGCACAGATTTAGGACTTGGCTATTAGCTTTTGGGTCATTGAGCCAGCCCACCGAGCCCGGCGAACCCAGCCCGCGAGAGCGCAAACCTCCTGGTCCATGCCAATGCAAGCACCTCCGGCCAAAAAATCTGGTATCATGAGCCCATCCCACGGCCATGGAACCAGGAGCTGGCTTGTCATCCCAACCCGTTTCCCGTTTCCCATGCATGCTGCTGCTGCCCTAGGCCTGTTTCCTCCTCTTGCATTTCGCATTCTCCCTCGACACCTGCGTAATATCGCCGTTGCCCAACCAGCCTTACAGGAGTGTCCCATCCATCCCACCATCCTTCCATCAAAGAGCCCACGGCAAAGGCCACTCACTTCATTTGTGATGACCAACCGGGAGAGCTGGCGTCGAGTCTCCAAACCAAAGCACCCCACCACCATGTGCTCGCCTGTGCCCTGTCCTCGAGCTTGGACAAAGTCCTGCCTGGTTGCTTGCAGGGCACCACCGCTTTCCCCCAGCCCCCAGCCTCCCATCACCCAGCTTCCTGCAAGGGTGCTCGCTATGAACCTGGCTGTCCTTTCCCGTCCTGTAACATTCTTCATTGACAGCCATGTGCTCTTCAATCCGTTCACACGGAGCCGATCGACGGAGAACGCTCCAGGGCTCAGGTCATCAAAAAGTTGCAGTAGCGATCCACCGTGCCTCATCAAACAAGTCTCCTCTTTGTCTCCCATCTCCCATCCCCACCTGCAGCCCACCTCCAGTGACACACAACTCTTCTCCCTGGCGTCTCTGGATGGGTGATCCTGTCATCCAAAGCACCTAGCTGCTGGATTGGCCTGGGCCGGTCTCTCTGTGAGCCGTTGCTTGAGTGGGTCGGTTCTGTGCCGCATGCAGGCCGCCGCGTGACGAACCATACATACCCTATCTCGTCCTTCCACAGAATTCCCATACTGGGATGCTAGGTTTGCGCCAAAGTGTTCAAAGCCTCAGAGGGGACTATGCGACTGGACCATGGTGCTCCAGTTGTAAATACCCATTAGCATCAACCTACACACGACCCAGCGTCAACTGGTCAAAACTCAACGCACTTAGGTCAAGTTTTTCCTACCGAGCTCGGGCCGTAGGGCGTGGTCTGCCCCAGTTTGCCTCCCAGTAGAAGCTCCCCCTGCTGAGCCCGTTAGCAATCAAATCTTAGCTAGCGCAGATCTGTCGCACAGTATTATTTTTTTTCCTTCGCCTTCGGCGACCAAAGCGACAGGGACCGGTTAAAACTGAACACGAAAATACCAAGCCCCAGACCATTTGGCACATGGTGTGCGTGCCCCGTTGTGTCTGTCAACGCTGAATGGGCATCTCGGCGGCCTCGACCCGTGCGTCGCATCATTTGCTCGGGCAGGTGGGGGACTCCTTCTCGCCGCAGGACAGAGCGAATCGTGACAACATGGCTGATTGCCCATCAACAAGCGCGCCCGCGATCCCTGTTTGTGCGACATACTGCCCGTACGAGACATGGACATTGGGCGGCTCCTGGTCGGGGCGGGTCTGTTGGGTGTGGTTCATTCGGTCACAATAGTACTGCCGGGTGTGCTCGTCTGCCCGATTGCCCGCTTTCATCACATTTCGCTCATCGCGTCGTTTCTGTATTTCTTTGCAGTCCACGGTGGAGCCTATGCGTCTTGACCCTAGAAGGCCGCGTTCGCGGGGAGGGGCCAATCGAGACCACAACCTGGTAGGGGCTTGAAAGCAAGAGCCAGCACCCAGAGAGAGCCCATGTTTCTATCCGTCCGTGTCCATGATGATAATAATACTATAGCCACAGGCCATGTAGGCTTCGGGGGAGAGGCGGGCCTAGTTTCCTCGGTTCCCTCAGCCGACCACTTGGGTTACACTGATCGAGAGACCCTTGCGAAAGTAGGTGCTGCCCTGAGCGGCGAACGTGCAATATACCGCAAAGTCGCGTCACCGGTGATTGGCGGAAGCCTGTCAACGCGCGCCGTCAATCTGGAGTTGGCGATTTCAATTACACGGAGCGGCGAGTACCATGGGCATGCTCAAGCGCGAAACCATGGTCATCGCAGTGGGGCCGGGGCCAATGGACCTCCAAGCCGGAGACACACCGTCATGTCATCCCATCCTCCTCTAGAGCAGCATGTCGGCAAACCCTGCGCACAGCTGCACCGGTAACTAGTCCAGCAAGAGAGGCGGGGATCCTGACGCGCCGTGTCTGTGGATGGCGGACTGGGTGGCCTCGGCTCCGTCGGAGGGGTGGCGGGAAGGTCCAGGGTCGTTGTTTGTGATGAAGGGGCAAATTTAGGGCGAAATCGTACAGTAAGTGCGAGCGAGTTGACATGATCAGATAGCGTAAGTCGAATTTGCATTGAGCCCCCGGAGCCGGCCGCAATACGCCCAATGCTAGCTACTGCAGCTTGTCCAGGCTCAAATAAAGGGGGGGAGGGAGTGCCCAAGTCGTCTCTACATGGTATTGCAATTATATTATGCCCAGATCTAAGGTTAGATGTCATCCAGGTTCATCTTGCAGTCGAGGCTGAAGGAACAGACAGAAGGAGAAAGGCTTCATTCCCCAGGGGGAAAGGTGCCAGGCAAGTCTCGCGAATGAAGAGGGACCAGATGCCTCAGATGGGACTGGCAGACCGTGCTCGACTCCAACATGGCTACTTGGCGCTCGGCCCGGAAATGCTTGCACGCGCCGAAGCGGGGAAATTGAGCCAGGCCCAAGCAGGCATCGTTCTCTTGTCGACAGCAGTGGATCAGGGGAGCGGATTGACGATAAACAAGGCTCAAGACTGCAGTCTGCAGCAGTCTCCAGCAGTCTCCAGTTCCCAGTCTCTCGGCCAAGACAAAGGATCTATGGTGCAAGGGATCCCCGGTGCGACCACGTTAGCCCAAACAGGCAGCTGTCCAGATGCGCAACACAGTGTCAACGGGTTGGGGTGCTGGCCAACGGCGCAGAAACATGTTTTTTTTTATTTCTCAATGTTCCTTTGTTCTATTAGTTCGTACAGAGGCATACTGAGAGCATTAATGAGGGTGCTGTATCAGGTGGTGTGTGACCGGGGAAAGAGTAGGGTGGACAGGCCGGGAGGAGAGCAACGAGGGGAAGAAAGGGGGCGGCGGGTGGTGGCCATGCAGCAGGTCGCGCAGCACACTCTGTGTCGTTGATGAGGACTGCCGCGACTCATCGCCTGGCAGCACAGTACAGGACGGAGTACGTAGTCCGGCGTAGTCGATGTAATCATGGAACACCTCGGAAACAGTGCAAATGAGACTAGCGTGGCTTGGCGGTTGCGTGCATGCCAGCGCCCGTGGTGGTGGTCCGTGATGGCGGACTGTGGTTTGTGATGGTGGTGGTCCAGGGCCGCGATAAATGCAATACAGTGGGTTGCTGCGGGTCCTGGCCCGCCCCGTTACAGGCATGACCGGTGTGGGGATTGCGCTGGCGACGAAATCGATGAGCTGAACCTCGGAGAAAGGAAAGCGATCAGGTGCCCTCCTGCGCACCTTGCTTGCGCGGTTGGCCGAGACTTGGTGCCGTGGAGAAGCAGGCACAGGCAGAGAAGGTGTCAGTAGAGGCAGCAACGCCCGCAGCCAGATGGGGCCCTTTGTCAAAGCCATGTTGGATGGGAGGGGTTCCTTTGGGGGGCACACAACAGTTGAGTTGCGGCTTGTCGCCCCTCCAATCCGTCGTCGAGCTACTCCAAAGCCACGGCGGAGTGACAGAATCGACGGTCCAGCCAAAGGGCCATGCCATGCTCTTTGTCTGGATGGCGTGCCGCATTCTTACGCTCACTGCATGCATGCAGACCTAAACAAGTTGGTGCAGCATAAACGCCCCGAGGGCTGTAATGCGAGAAGCCCGTTCAGTGACGTCCAGAGGCAGCAGCAACACCATTGCTGCCCATGGGACTGCGGGAAGAGCCGCCCTCTGACCAGTCTTCCGCTTCGATTCGCTGTCAACTGCCGTCGCGTTTGTCATGTTCGGGGACACCGGACATGTTGGGGGCGTTGTGTCTCATAGCCCCCGAGTCAACGCGATGCAGCATCTGTCGTTTGCGGCGCACAAAGGCGTTCATCCAGTGTGCCGATTGCATCTGCCCTTTCAACCTGCCACCGAAGGTCTGTGGGCAACCGGCAGGTGGTGCGTCTCAAGACGCGACGTAAACGCAGACGCACTCGTTGGGATTGCCATGTCCTCCTGTGCTCCCGCTGAATGAACGCGGTTCAACTGCAGCCAGATTCTTCATCAAAAATGCGATACCCGAGATCTGTGTCATAGATGGTCCTACCATGTGAGAAGCCCTATTATGCACATCCATCCAGCACCGCAGAATGACCTCATTGAGGCGCATATTAAGGCGCGTCTCGTCGACGCCGATCCACCCCAGCTGACAGCCAGCCCAGCCTGGAATAATGCCGCTCAGCAGCTTATCAGAATCGCCATGTCAGATTCTGCAGCTGGTTAAACTCTGTAGACACGATCCTTTGTCAGGGTCCTCGATGTATGATTGACGTTGCAGACGAGGTCCGACCCGGCCGAGAACAGACGCTTCCAAGACGATTGCCCAAAGAGGCATCCATCTCCATGACCACGACCGCGAACTGGCGATTAAGCTTGTCTAACCAGGCAAAAACTGGGGTCTGCACCCACCGCCGCACAACAGTGGGAGCCACGGACCCAGGCCCCCTACAGTCCTCTATTCCACTTCGTGTCTAGCCCGACGGCGCTGCACCTGTCAAAGGAGAAAAAAAATTGACCGTCGCTTCTTCGGCTCCGAAGCCCAAAATCCAAATCTGTTCGTCCGTTTCGCAGCGTCTTTGGAGGCCATGCCGTATCCAGCATACCTAACTGCGCCAGCCCGTCTCCCTGATCGAAGCCAAGCGACAGACCAGCGCAGATCAGGCCATTCCAAGACCAGCGAGTCGCCCAAGTGGACCGCGCATTGAGGCAAAGAAAGCATCAGAAACTGGCTGGTCCAGCGGTTACCTTAGTCCCGGCGGCTCTGCAACAGCGCATCTCGCGTGCAATTGGCCGAGGGTCGTCTCCTGGCCCAGGGTACCCGCTAGGGGCCTGTCCAGTCACCGCAGCGCACTCCAGTCTCCATGTCCCAAAGAGGAGCATTCGCCATGAACCCGTGCCTCTCATTGGCTGCTGTCTCGCTACAGACTCTTGGTCGACGGCGCCTCTGTGACAAACTCCGTCGCCTGAAACGGCTTCGGTTGGGATCATCAGGTGTTGTCTGCAAGTGAACAGTCTGATTTTGGTTTCACGTCTTGTCGTGAATGTTATAGAGAAACCTTTCTTTTTTCCTCTCACCTTTTCCGTGTCGCCTTGAAGGTGAATCTGTTTCCGCCGCCTGTTTTTTTCCACTCTATCCTTCTCGTACGGGTACGAGCCATATTCCATCAACACTCTCTTGTCCAGGTTTCCTTGGGCGCTTCTCCATAGTCATTCTCTTTTTTTTCCACCAAAACTCTGTCTCTGGAGACATTGGTTTTTGGGCCATTATATGACATGAGAGTTTAGCACCATCGATACCAAATCCTATTCTTTCACCTATACCTCTTGACGAGGTGCGGCTAGTCCATTCATTACCACTTCAATCCCTTTCGGCGCCGGTCGTCCTTGGAAGTTCTCGATTCTCGAATCCGAAAATACAATTCGCGAGTTAGCACATTATTACAATTCAAACGCGAGGAATCCGATACAAGTCCAGTAAAAAGAAATCTGTGATCCATACGCCACCATGTCCAACAAAGTCTTTCTGGTCACTTTGTGTGCCGATATCCTCTTCCTCGCCTCGGGTCTCATGGAGCTCATTTTCTCCCTCGTGGTCCGTAGCCAAATGAACGACCTAGCGACAAGCGGCGAGCAGGCTACACGTAATCTGCTTTACCAACGTTTCCCACTTACAGCGGGCATCGTCAACGCCAGCTTCATTCTCCTGACATTCGTCGCCACACTCCCAGGTCTTTTCATGCCAGCTCGAGGTATCCTTAAGGTTGGCGGCTATATGGTTACTTTCTGCGCAATCTTCACTCTCTGTGTCGGAGTTTTCCTTTGGGTCATGACATTGCGCACCCGTGGGGACCTGTTCGACGTGTACGTCGCCCAGGATCCCGAGGTACAGAGCTTGATCCAGACTTCAGTACGTTTCCTATCCCTTGTGGGATAACACAAATTCAAAAAATGCTAACCCCTTTTGTAGTTTGGATGCTGTGGCTACCTCAACAGCACCATGCCAGCCTTTGTCACTGATAACACTTGCCCCAGCCCTGCTGCTGCTGCTCTGCTTCGTGGCTGTGCGACGTCGATTTCTAGCTTCGCCAACATTCTCATTGACGGAATCTTCACCGTTGTTTTTGCCATGGTCGGTAAGTAAATTCCTAGTCAGGTTATATATATACCAGCGTCTCTCTAACTAGATTCTCCCCAGGCGTCCACGCTCTTTTTGTTCTCTGCATCGCCTGTCTGCTCAAGGAGCGCAAAGAACGCGAGCGATACCGTCACATCGACGAAAAGAGCGGCTACCGTTCCCTCTAATTAATTTTTTTTTATCTCAATATCCTCGATTCATCTGCCATTGATTGGCAGAGCTGGGTTTTTCATCTTGATTCGCTTCTAATCTATACCCATGCGCGTTGATTCGATCGCGCTCGTTGTATTTACACCAATGATATTATACCTACTATTATACTAGAGATGTAAACCAGTCGTCTTGGAAAGTTGATTTTAAAAGAACCAACAGGCATTCGTGCACATGCCATGTACGACAGCAGACCAGAGCGAGGTTTTCTAAGCACGGCGAGGGCTATGTCTATGTGGGTAGGTTCTATGCTAGAGAAATATTGTCGTTTAATCATCCAAAAATGCTTTATACTATTCAAACTGCATAAAACATCACATCATAATGCTTTTCGTAGTCGTGTATGTTCTCACTCATCATACTTTTCCGACAGTCGTCACTCCCCAGTTTCGGCTGCTGCTCCGCGACATTTCCACTTCTTCCAGCTCCAGCTTCGGCCCCTCGGCCATGATTCTCTCCCGGTGCCACGGTCCGACAAACATTCCCTGCGGGTCTGACTCGTCTCGCACGTTTCTAAAAGAGTCCAGGTCCTCACCGTAGAAGGCTTCAATATCGGCCCGGTACGTGTCAAAGTTCTTGGCCCAGTGAGGTCGGCCACCCAGGTCCTTCATAAGCCACTCAAACGCCTGGTAGTAGCGTTCCCGGCAGGGCGGGTCGGTCCAGTACGGGCGATAGAGCGTAGCATTAAGATACAGGGTTGGGCCGTCCTCATCGGTGGGGTCGAGGAAGGGGCGGAGGTTTGAAGTGAGGGTGGTGTCGCTGACTCGAACTTCAACAGGAGCGTGCACGTACAAGCCGTCGGCCGAGAAGGGGATGTTGTGCGGGACGTAGTCGGGGTCGTCAGGGGTAAGATGGTTGAGCCACGAGCTCAGGCGCCTCAGGGCCTCGGGGCCTTTGTGCAGAGGGATCGCCCACTCGTTGACGAACTGCGAGTACAGGCAGTTCATCAGAAGGGCTTTGCGGCTGGGCTGGATCGCCCCTGTTTTAGATCCGTTGGGGAAGCCGTACTGCATGCCGAAGACGAACCACTCGATCCACGGCAGGATACGAGGAACCCATTGTGACAGGTAAAGCAGGTTATGATAGACATAGTATCCTAGAGCGCCGTCATAGTAGCTCACGGGAGGATCGTACTCCTTCTCCGTCGTCTTCTCCGCCTGCCACACCACCGCGCGCCTCGTGTAAGGGAACCACCAAACTCTCACAAACTCGGTCCGGGTCCACAGGTCTTTGGGCCATGCCTGGAAAACTTTCAAATCGGTATCGATGGTCTGCTCCCACTTTAGGGTGAAGGCAGGAACGGCACGGAACGTCACCTCGGTGATGACGCCCAGCGCGCCGAGCGACAGCAGCGCAGCTCGGAAGAGGTCGGGGTTTGTTTCGGGAGAGCAGGCTACAGTGCTCCCATCGGCGAGCGTGACCTTCAGCGCGAGAATGTCCTCAGACATGAGCCCGTGTCGGAGGCTGCTTCCATGAGTGCCGGTGGAAATGGCGCCGGTGATGGACTGCTGGTTGATGCTGCCGAGGTTGGGCATGGCGAGCCCGTGTCTCTCAAGCTCCTCGCACAGGGTATACAAGCGGATGCCGCTCTGCATGACGACGACGCCATTTTCCTTGTCGACGGAGAGGATCTTGTTGAAGTTGTCGAGGTTGAGGAGCCAGCTTGAGGTGCAAGTAATGTTGGACGGCGAGTGGCCGCATCCCGTTGTTACAAGGCGGCGACGGCATGCGCGGGCAACGTTGACGACCTTTTCGACTTCAGCTAGCGACTCGGGCTGGATGTAGAGCTCGGGGAGGGACGAGAAAGTGCGTGCCCAGGTGTAGTGCACATGTCCAGGCTTGGCGCGAAAAGCGACACCATCATCGAGCTTCGCAAGCTCAGCTGCGACGAGGGGATCCATGACTGCTGCGCGAAGGAAGATAGGCGCACAGAAGAAACCCTCAAAAGAGGTCTTGCAAGACCGATAAGGGGGCTAGAGCACTAATAGAAGAAGCAAAGAAAGGAAGAGACAAAGCTGGAGGAGGAACCGGACGAAAGAAGCGCAGCTCTTCACGCAATGCCGAAGCGGGCGTTAGTCGCGGGTCTGCGGCGCAAGTGGAGACAAGCCGGGAATCGTAAGTTTATCAGAACCAGCTCCGAAGCCGGTGCATCACTTGGGGAAGGTCATATCTTTAGTGACATATCATTGGGTTGAGTGGGAGGCGGGTGAGAGGAGTTGCGACAGGTTCTGCTGGCTACGCTCATGGGCTGGAAACACGGTCATGATAATGCTCGGAAACCGTCGGGAAGAGAGGGGGAGGGGGAGGGGCAAAATGCGCGCGGGCTCCGTGTTGGGAATAGACCCAATTGGAACGAGGCAGAGTCATAGAAGCGGGGGGTGAGAGGTATTGGGAGAAGGGCCAGATGCAATCAATGGTAAACTAAAAAAAAAAAAACGAGTCCTCAATGCAGAGATCGGTCACGACGCGGCCATCTCAGGGTCCGAGCAAGATCGGGAGATGCGACATAGAAACTGCATGCAGCCAACCGAAAGTGCAGCCGACATGCGGGAGCTGATTGGCGGCGCGCCCACCAGCTCGCTGGCGGAAGAGAGAGAAAAAAAAAAGTGCCGGGTATCTTGATAAGCAAAAAAAAAAAAAAAGCGGCAGGCTGCTGCCACGCGGGGCAGGCTAACTTTTTTTTTTATCGCGCGCAGAAGCGTTCTTTTTGAGAAGCGGCCGCGTTTCCAGGCAGGGATGGGCGGCTGGATGGTGTCATCGACTCTTCCATGCCCGTCATTGCCGAACCGAGTTAATCCGCATCCCGCCTGACGGGGAATATTGGTGACGGGAAATGTGGAGGCGGGAAAAACGGTTGACTTAGGTCTCTCTATTTACTGTCCCAGTTTGGCAAGCGTAGGCACCACTTTTCAGCAACATGGGAGTCGGCCGGCAGGCAAAGGAGCAGATGCAGTCATCCTGATTTTGATGATACTCAGGTTGTATGTAGTAGTCAGTGATGCTGGCTTGCTTGGTGTTTATGTCAAAATTGGCAGCATTGTATGGTTCGATGCTGATAGCATATGAAAATTGCCTCCACTGCACCACTACCACCAGCATTTATTTACGCCAATAATTAATAAATGAACTTCTAATGTACCTCCTTCCACTGAGGCACATTTCACGTATCTATTGATAACCTCTACCCTTTTCATTAAACGAATGCCTTCTTACAACTAAATTATGGCAATCCTACCCTATACCAACCATCACGTGCACCAAAGACTGCATGGGATCAAAGACACAGACATAAATAAATCGATGGCTCTCACATTGGTTGCTCGACTCGTGAATAATTATAAACCTGCACGAAAATAATAAAAAACAATAGATGAACGAATAATGGATGAGATCATTGTGATGAGTGCCGTTGCAAATCACCACAAGCGGTAGCATCGTGAGGTCCCCTCTTCCAACCGCGCCTCAGCTATCTAACTGCAAAGTTGCGAAAAACAATGACTACGAACTCAGTTTTTTTTCTCTCTCGGAAGCGCTAGAAGTATTCAAATAAATGCATGCTTCTGCTGAAATATCTGGGAAAATCATCATCGTTCTGGTTTCATGGTTTGTATTCACACTCGACACTGGTCGTTAAATCGCCGGATGAGGAACCCATCAGTGTCAAAAGCCCACTCCCGCCTTTCATTATCCCCCAGAGCCCAAGGTATATAACCAAAAATGACGACCGAAATCAGTATCCGATGATGACAAAATGGTTTACTGAGGGCTTCGGCCCAGTGTTAACAACACGGTAAACACACTACACTCTGAGGACCGGGACACCAATATGGGTCTCTTTTTTTTGACAGATTTTGTCAGGAATCGCATCTTTATATCTAACAAAAAGATGAAACTTTTTTTGCAAAAAAAAAAAAACACTGTTTGGACTCACTCTCTTGTGCACCTTGGGGGTAGAGGTAGGCTCGGCATTTATATGGAAGCTTTACAACACAGTGCGCCATCTACCTACCGGCACACCATCCAGATGTATCTCCGTTCCTTTCCAACTTCTTCAGCATCCAAGATGGTCGAGTGGTGATAGCCTTTGAAAAGATAAACCAAAATCAAAGCCTGTACCGTGCTTAAATTTCAAGATGAAGTCGCACAAGATGGTCTTGTTCATGGCTCCTCACATTTGCCCCGATTTGTCCTCGATATCGCGAACTACTCTTAAGAACAGCGGCAATTTTGGGGGCAAAAACTTACCCAAAATTGGATGCAACAGAAAATATTTAGGTAGGTACATTTGAGTGTACCAAGAATTACTCGACAAAGTATGTATCTACCTTTTTTTTTACTGCACCACACAACAATGTCAACGAAGGCGGCTGTCCACTGCAAGATGACTGCTTTTGCATCCCATACTTTTTGCAAATCATGGAATTAAACCGGTGCCACATGTTTATCTGCAGAAATAAAAAGAAACCTTGCTGGAAAACGACGGTCAACGTGGAATGTCACCGTCCGTTACAGCAAGACGTTGTGAAATCTTGACCAGGGAATTTTTGGTGATGGTGACCCTCACCGCGTTAGTTGCTGGAAAAAAAAAAAATAATCAAATAAGAACATCTCCGGCTGCGATTACTACCCGGAGGGCCTTCCGGATACCCATCAACTTTGGTACCTGGGTCGCTTATATTACCGGAATCAAGTGAGCCGTAATATCGCCTGCTGTCTTCTCGATCGATGCTGAGTTTTCGACGTCGTTGTACCGCCTCTACAGCCTTGATCATGTGGCCTTGTCGGGTAAAAGGCTCATTCCCGCCATCGAGCATCGTTGGTGGCACCCAGAGGCCGTCGGACATGCGTGAACCAAGAGAGATATTTAGAGATCAAGGAATCGTTTGAACACAGGGTTTTCTTGGGGCCAAGCGAGGAACCCTGATTATATTCTCTCGAAGTTGATCTATCGTACCACCGCTATCTTGCCTCCGTGAATACCTCCGCGGCCCCCAAACACCTCAACTCACAACACTCTCGTAAAATCCGGGGCCTAGAACGAAGACTCTATCTAGCACGCAAAACCCACCCATAATACCAGTCCCGGGAACCACAGCACTTCTCAGTCTTCTCCCATGATCTCTTCTCCGATGATCTCGTTTAGGATTTTGAGAAGGTCATCACCCAGCTCAAATTGTCCCCACATGAAGCCTTGCTGAAAGACTTTTTTCAGCGGGCCGTGAAGGAGTGCCCAATTTCCAGGGGCCTCACTGGCAGGCTGATTCGCTTGCGATACAAGGATAGCGAGCTTAATCAATGCCAGGGTGTCTTCACCGCATGCTTCCTTAATCGTAGCAGCATCATTAGGATGTAGTGGCTTTGTCAGGTCTGCATCTTCCAAAGTTGAGCGTGAGTATACCCCTGCCAAAACCAGGATGGTCCCAGGAAGATTGATCAGGGCTTCCTTGGCAGCAGCATCGTTAGGGAACCTGAAATCAGGTGAAAATGTTCGCTGTAGCCAGGAGATGGTCCTTTTTGTGTTGTGTCTTGCCTCCCGGATTAACGTCAAGATATGATCTCTGGAAACCCTGTAAGTCGTCTTCAACGCATCATCAATGGGGTCCCAATCCATCGATCGTCTTGGGGTTTCTGCTAATCGGGCCTGTAGCCGGGTTCTTTCGTTCTCCATCAATAATACAATGGAAGTTGCTGGGTCCTGATCCAGATAGCTTTGGACAATTTTGGGTTGTTCTTGTTCATCCTCAACGATACTGGGGCTTGTTGAGGGTTCCCTATCGCCTGGGAGGGCAAGAATGGAATCAAGTCTGCCCTCATCAGCGGCAGCAACCAGATATGGTTTCAGGCCATCACAAGTTGGTAACATCTCCTCTTCGTCCCAGTAGAAGGTTTTGTAGGCCCCAGAGAACTCTGCCATAACCCTCAAGCGTCTATTGACTGTTTCAACAAACTGGGTTTGTGCATAACTCCCAAAACCAGGGCGATACTCTTTCGCCAATGGTGCCAGTAAACTGGACAAAGATGCCTGTTCAGCACTATCAGAGCGAGGATCTCGTTTGGACGGGACCCTTTCGGCAATGCCTTTGGTGTCATCGAAGATTGGGCCAACCTCCATCGCGCGGCCAGACATTGACATCACCCAGCTTTTCTGCTCGGGGAATTAGTAGCTTGGTGGAGAGCCTGTCGGATCACCACTAACCTTGGGATCCGAGTCAATCTGGGGCAAGTCATTCGAGGGATTGTTTTCAGGACCCAATTCGATACCGTCATTACTTTCCTCTCTATCGATCTTATCGGGGCTCTGGGACCGGCGAGGTTCATCGTCGGCAATTATATACTCCCATCCCGTCATCTCAGGTGATGGGTTGTCTTCGATGTCGCTCGAGTCTGAACCGCGATACCCAGCGTCGGTGCGATTGCCAGCATTTACCCTCGCGATGTGTTCTGCATGGCTGTTAAGGGTGCTCTGGTCTTCGACCGCTTCTTCATCCTCGACCTTTCGTTTCTTCAAGCGTTTGGTAGCCGGTGGGATAACGGAAACCCAGGTCCCTTGAAGGAAATAAAAGCTAGTAAATCTATTAATGTAGGAACCTTAGCATCTTTCTCGGAGAAAAGAAGCTAAGCGAAGGGGATGAGGAAGCATACCTTGCACGATTGGGTTTTCTTTTTTTTTTTTTTTTTACAGAAAAGCGAGTTGTAGGTGCAAGAATGAAGTTGGGAATTGATAAGTAGAAAAACAAACGCTTATTCAATGCTATTCATCCTGGGGCGTTTGGTATTTGTTTTTAGTGGATAAAGTGTGATGATATTTTGTGAAATGGGAGAAAGTGTGTGTTTGTTGGCAGTGATTTGTATGCATAAATCTCCTTGCTTGCTCCAAGCGCTTAAACCATATAAATGAACTTTTGTGCCTGTTTGGGTTTCTTCAGGGGCCCCGTCTACAATCTTTTGTCCTACCGTCTCTAATACTTTACAGCCCAAACCCTTGCCTTCAACACACCATCAACTGCGGCGCCAAAGTTCATTCAGGAACCTCGTTAAAAAGTAACAATGGATAGCGATGCACCCACAAGCCCCCAGGCCAATGATAGTAGCCCGAGCCCATTCAACTCGCTACCCGTTAAGATAAAGCAGCGTACTGGACAAGGTGTTACCATTGTTGCCAGGTCCCTGAACCCCTTTAACCGAGATTATTCGCCCCAGTCAAACTTTCCTAGCTGTGCATTCGGGGATCGGAATTGTCATCGGCGTCGCTTGAATCTGAGTTTAGGTATCCGGTATTCTCGCGGTTGCCAGCTTTGGATTCCCTCCGGTGTTTCATTTGGCCGTTGAGGAAGTTTTGCTGCACATCGCCTTCTTAGTGGATGTTAAGATGCTCAGGAACGAGAAAATATATTTGACATAGACGCTGAGAAATCGGAAGTCTCTGTTCTGGGGCCTTGAGGAAGTGGCCTCCAGTGCGATCAGTGTCAAAAACCCTCAGAGGTTAGAAGAATGGCTGTATTTATTTGCTATAATTTGTATGTGCGGACTCTTTGGTCTCCTTCAGTGCATGAATCAGATTCTAGCATCTGCCAGGACTTTGCAAACACTGCACAAACATGACCAACCATCAACGCTCTAATACCAACCAAGTCTAACGGTGTATAACCTCTTAGACCTTTTCGTTTTAATAGCTAATAAATCACCTCGAAGATAATTATATATTTACAGCGACAGCTTGCACCATGGATGCAAGTGCATTTTTCAAACCGCAGGACATTCCAGTCGGGCCATTCCAGAACACAAACGGGTTTCGCATCCATCTCTTTATAACTCTATCCGGCTTGCCCTCATTTCTTTTTCTTTTTACGCAAAGATGCACTGCTGTCCTCCCCATGGCTTGCCACGGCATTCGCACCACTCTTTGTTACAATACCACCCGCTGCCCGGCTTGCCCCAATACTGATTCCCTTTCCATCGCGCATTCCGTCGAAGCTGATATTGCTCCCTACACTTGCTCGACGCGACGTACCGTTCTTCACCCTTGTAGCTGGAGGAGACTCGTGTCCATCTGGTGTCACATTGCCTGAATCAACATCCGATGCTTGTCCTGGTCGAAACACCTCAGGCGAGGCTGGACGAGAATCTTCATCCGCAACTGTAGCGAGGCCTGACTTGACCCGCTTTGAACTCTTTGGCGAAGGACCGGCTGTGGCCTTGTCCCGAGCCCGCCTTGGAGTCTGGGGTCCACCGTTGACACCATCACTTGCGGCCAGTGTTGACGATTCGCTTTCACTGCCTCGATGCGAATACGAGTATGGATATCCTGACCCCATAAGGCTCTCCTGTCTGCTCATGTAGTATCTTTCGTATTCCTCCCGTGAATGCTCCGCATCGGTGAAACTATCCAGGGCATCAAAGACATGCTGGAAGACTTGCGTATTCACATCCTTGGCCCAGAGAAAATCAAGGTGTTCGTAGTGCGGAATCTCGGTCGCCACAGTCTGAGGAGGCAGTTCCCTAAGCATGGCCCTGATATCCACAAGTGAGTCGCTACCGCCGTAAACAAGCACAATTGGCGTTTTAATATTTCGGGTAGGGTATTTAGCCACTTTCGAATACTTGTTGGCCGAAGTTACGCTCATAGGTTGGTGCACATCGTCGTCATACATCTGGAAACATTTGTTGCGAATGATTTGGAACCAATGGACCACACTCTTGGTGCTCGTAAAGGAGTACAGATGGGGGTATGCCGCCAACTTCTGGCTTGCCGATATGTTCTTGGTCTGCCAGTTGAATAGAAACGAGAGGCCCATGTCGATAAGTCGACTGAAAATCGGGGGATACAACAACGTCTCCCACATAGTGGCGGAGCTTAGAATTGACCGTCGACCAAATAGCAAGAACAGGACCTGGGGAGACGCTTTGACCAAAGAGTCGACAACGCCGTTGGAAAGCCCCGCGGGGGACATGGCTGGAGCAAGAGCGATGAAAACATTGACCTGGTTGTTGAGCTTTGGGTGGATTGCAAGAGTGGCAAAGGCCTGGGCCGTGCCTTGGGAGAAGCCAATGTAAGACAGGCTCTCTTGCTGTGTGGTGTCGAGGATGTACTCAATGCTGTTGGGAATGTCGTGAAAGGCAAACTCATCAATTGAAAAGTCCCAAAACTTGACCGACATTGGTGAACAGTGGATCGATTTCTTCGAGTACTTGTTTCCGCGATTGTTGCCAAACTATCAATCAAGTCAGTGCGGTCCATGAATTTCACATGCTCCCACTTACCCAAACATCAAAGCCCCTCTCCACCAGCTCGAAAGGTAGACAGCGCTGTTCGTCAGTGAGGGCGACCCAAACCTCGGAATTCATGAGCAATCCGTGATGAAGGTATGCGACTCTCTTCTTCATGCTCGTGGGTCCGCTGTTCACTTTTTGGCCCTCCTCCCCCTTTCTCCATTGAAGTCGGTGCAAGCCAAGAAGATAGCCATCTTTGGTCTGCACGATGTGTTCCTCCGCTTCATATCCCCATATTCGGCACAATTCGACAAAATCGGCGGCATCTCGTACTGAATCGGCAATGGCTGGGGTGCCAGGGTCAATAGGGGAAAGACGCGACAGGGTGGAGGAACTGACATTTACGTTTATTTTCGTCTCGTTTTTCGGCAGGCGTCGAGAATCTGTTAAAAATTCGGCGTGAAGCTCGGTAAAAAATCGAGACGAGGAAGGGCGCTGCGAAGCTTGGATGTTAGCTCAGGCCATTTTGCCAGACCGCCGGACTCGTGAAGGATGGATGTGCTTACGCAGCGCAAGCGTCAAGACGCGAATGATGGCCTCGAGGCCGACGAGAAGGAACGATCCCACCAGGGCGACATACTCGGTTCTGCGCCAATGACTGGTCAGCGAGGGGGATCGGGCGAAAACTGCGCGAGTCTTTGGGTTGAACTCACGGGCGCAACCTCCCAAGAAAAGGGACAGGCATGGTGAAGCGGTCGCGATGCGAGTTGCGACGCAGGCTAAGGTGAAGAAACTGCAGAGACGGCGCCGTGGCCGGTCATGGAGGGCGCGAATGCGAGTCAAATATATTCGACTCAGGGATTGCAGCGCGACCTAGATGGTTGGGGATGTTGTATCGTCGGGGGGGAGGTGATGTCACATGCAATTCACTGGTACCACGCCGTTTCTAAGTCATGACCTCAGTGGGTTTAGGGGAGATGGGTCCAACTAGACTGGGACGAGTGGACAGGGCCCTGCAGCTTTATGCAGTACCACCCCAGGGCCCAGGTTTCCAAAAAGATAAAGCAAGACCGACGCGGTGGACGAATAGGAACACAATAGCGACTTTGGGCGCAAAGATGTGGTCGTCATTACTCTCAACATCTTCCTTTTGGTAGGGTTGGCAGCCAGCTCACTCTTGCATGTGCAATACCACCGTACACTGGAGGGGTTGCCCAGATATGGGCAGGTGTGGTGTGGCGTCGAAATCCCCTGAAGTTTGTCCTGCTGGTTGCCGGACTAGTCGCCCCTCATCATGAACCACTGACATGAGGCATGTGTGGTGTGGCTGGGGAGGCCCGCGCCACACAAGCGCTACCCCTCGAGCCAATCACATGCCGACCGCAAAAGCACCAGCCAAAGCCTTGCCAGGTTTTTGATCTGATCCCATCACCTGAGCTGCGACGATCAACCGAAATACCCAGCCCAAGATGCCCAGCTCATGTCAAGAACTGCGTAAGTGCTATGCAGCCAATTGCTTGCAGCCTTGCTGACATTTGCGTCAAAATAGGCGATGCACTCGCGCAGTGCCTACAAGAATCCGACTGCGTCATGGTTGACCGCAACCGAGCCACCGACTGCCTTCGTGAGCCCCTCGTCGACACTCTCCCCCTCAAATGCCGTCAGCTCAAGAAGGGCTTTGGTGACTGTAAACGCGGCATGGTGGACATGCGCAAGCGATTCCGTGGCAACATGCCAGTGCAATATCGTACCATAGAAGAGGCCAACTCAGGCAAGGGCTACCAGTTGTATGCGGGCAAGCCAGCGTTTGCAGGCGCTGTCAAGGAGACGGATGGCAATGAACCTGTCCCCAAAGATTGGCGTGAGGTAGAAAACGAGCAGTATCGAGCCGAGCAAGCGAGAATGGCGCAGCAAGAGAAGAAATAAAAGATGTGTGCCCAAGAGTTTCCGAGTTATCCGTCATCAGACGGCGAAGTGTAAGCTTCTGTCCTCTGGGCCGGGTCCAATTGGCATCCCACCCGGGCACCTCATCATCACAGGTGCAATATCCTGGGTATTATCAATGGATGGAGAGTGATACACTGGATAACATGGGGAACGCCAAATATTGGCCATGTCGGATGTCGGAGGAAGAGTTGGCACGAGCCACAAGCGAGTTGGCAACTAAATTCTAATTGTATCCTCGCTCAATTTGTACTGTACGAGTATGGGTTTGTTTGTATCTTAGCTTGCTACCTAGATGTAACACCACGGATGTTATGAACGTGTAGACGAGAATGACGACTCAATGGTTTCTAGATCAATTTGATGGCATGAATGTTGTGGGGCAGCCCACTGAACGTACGGTGCTTGCTTGCGGTTGGCGAGCGTGCCGTATGTAATCAAGTGCTGAAATGTACGTACATAGGGGTAGCAGGTCCACAGGGGTACGATGCCGCTCCTTGCATGCATTAATGGCAGTTTTGGACATCGTTATAACTGCTGGGCAGCATGTCTTGGAATGATTCAGATGCTCGATCCAGTTGAGACATATTGAAATCAGACCACTGTGGCTCTCTTTTGGCAGCGCCATCTCGACTTGTCTTGATTTGATTGCTTTTCCCGTGTGTTCCTCGTGTGCCATCAACACTTGGACACGACGCTACCCACATGGTGTCTCCGCCACCCATGTGGAACAACACGCCGCCTGCTCGCTTGTGAGCAGCGCGTCGATGCCGTCCGTCTGACCCAAGATGGAAACTGCCCCCGTGCCATCGATCGACGTCTTACTTTTTTACCTTGGGCTCACTGCGGATTCATCCCACGACCATGAGAGCTAGAGTCGATTATACTATTTCCTAGAGTAGCGATTTGCGGAGAAGGCCAAAACGCACGGCTGTCTCACCTCAACTCTTTTGTAGCCCCTGGCGCTCTGGCACGCGACACCCGACCTCACTTGTTGCCTCAATCGACACCTCCCTTGCTCTAGTGCAACTCGAAATTTTTTCCTCATCTCCCAATATTCCCACCTGCTAAAAGCTGACCGCTTGCGACTCGCCGCCGGCCCTCAGCTACGCTCGCGCTTGCATCGCGCCGTGCCTATGCCATATTTCCCTGCCAGCGCACGCCTCGCCTTGGGCCTTGGCCACGCCTTAAACTTTAACCCTTAATTAGGGGGCTGCCTCCTGCACTGCTGTAAACCACCCCACACCCTCTCCTCGACTTCTCCCAGCGCTCCGCGTATCGCCCTTCGCATCTCCGCGTATCACGGACAGCATCTCCCAGTCAAATACTCCTACAGTTTCGCAGACCTCGTCACGAGTCACTCTCGACTGACTTAACCGTTACGACTCGCCATCTTTGGGAGCAAAGGCACCTGCAGAGGGCCTCTCTCCCCAGAATGGCCATCATGATCTCCGCCGCCCAGCGACGCTTCCTCGTCCTCGCCTCGACCTTCTTCTTCATCTCGAGTATATACATTTGCATATCGCGCCTCATTTCCATGTCATTCGAAACCTTGGAGGAACCTAGAATAGTGAAGGGACCCTTTGTCAACAGAGCCGACTTTCGAATGTCTTATGGCGAATTTGGCCGGCCGGGTTACGACGAAATTACGCTGATGGGCCATTTGCCCCAAAAGCTTGTACCCACTGAGCAGAACAAGCGGAGGTTGATAGTCATTGGAGACATCCACGGCATGCTCGATCCCCTGGACAAACTTCTTAAAAAGGCCAAATACAATCCCGAGCTTGACCACGTCATCAGCGTGGGTGATATGGTCAACAAGGGCCCCGAGTCCGCTGGAGTCGTTGAGCGTCTGATGAAAATCAATGCTACAGCTGTTCGTGGCAACCACGAAGATCGAGTCATCCTCGCTTGGGAGGGTATCCAGGACCAAGTAGGTGTTCAGGCGTATCTCGACACCCAACATGCTACCATGCGACGAGGCGAACACCGAGATTTAGAGACGGCACGCAGTCTTTCAGAGCCGCAAATTAGATGGCTAAAGAACCTTCCTGTTATCATGTCCATTGAGACCATGTCAATGTTCATTGTCCATGCGGGTCTCGTCCCCGGACTTGCTGTCCATAAGCAAGACCCATGGGCAGTTATGAACATGCGCACCCTCCGTTTCCCCCGCTCTGAATATCGCGGCAACGAGGAGGAAAAGGCTCGAAGAAGGAAGGAAAAGCAGAGAAAGAAGGAGGAGGAGGAGAAAGCCAAGAACTTTGTCCAACGCAGAGCTGAGAAAGATGAGGCGGCCCTCAGCCTCTTGGCTGCGGCGCAAAAAGGTGCTCCCCAGCCTGTGAGCTCTGATGCCGAAGCCACTGAGACCGCTGAAGCACCTAAAAGTGTTGAAGAAATGATGTCGCATCCCGATTACGACATCTGGATTCCTGTCGACAACCGCGATGGCGAACCCTGGGCACACATCTGGAACCACTTCCAAAAGAACACGGGTTCTTCGGAGCGCCGCTCTATCATCTACGGCCACGACGCTAAGCGAGGCTACCAGGAGGACAAATACACCTTTGGACTCGATTCCGGCTGTGTAAAGGGCAATGCCTTGACGGGTCTCATTATCATGGGAACTGAGAATGGCGGTTGGAATCAAACTACAATGCAGGTCTTGTGCAAAAAGCCCAAGACCAAGGGCAGCTGGTGGTAATAGATGCAGAGTGATGCATGGCGGAGTTAATTTTGCTTGTACAGTTGCTACGTGTGGTTGGGTTTTAGCGGTGTCATTCAGAAGCAAGAGAGATGCGCTTCATGTTGTGGCGCATCTCAAGGACAGCCAGAGGCCGGCGTTGGGGATAATTCTGGGTTTGAGCCGACATTGTCATTGGGGACAATAGAGAGCCAAAGTTTTGGGAGATTCCTTGAAGGACCCCATGTACATGTATTCTACATTAATTGCTACATATGCCTCGATGAAATACAACGAATCATTCTGATCCTAGTTAGCATTTGCATGGCAAGAATGTGTCGAAGGCGACCTTGTAAGGCTGATGAGTTCTCACTAACCCAAGATAGTGTCTCCGAGTGGGCCCGTTGGGCGATCTTCTCCTTCTAACATGAACACCCCCGACGTAATTATTTGAAGCCTCCTATGTCCACATCTAATGCCATGAACTAGAAAGGAGAGCGAAACCGATTTTTAGAAGAGAGTTTTGAGGGTTCTAACTCGCAGCAGCAGCAAGCATGGCAGAAACACCCGCTGGGGATCGCAAGATTTGGCAGCCCCTCCACCCCGCCATCCGCGATAAACTCGACCCGCAGTACGTTGAATACCACGACAAGTACCTCCAGTACATTGTCCCCGACGAGCTCAAGCCCTGGGACGGCTCGCAGCGCACCAAGAAGGGCGACTCGCTCCCGCCCGGCGGCACCAAGCCTGTCCCCGTCGGCAGCATCGCCGATCACGAGGTGGGCCGTTTCCGCGTGCGAGCCTACACGCCCAGTGGTGAGAGCGACGAACGTGGCTGGCCAGTTCTCGTCTGGTTCCACGGCGGCGGGTGGGTGTTTGGGAACCTGAACAACGGGACTGACTTTTGCTGTTGGGCTTGTGAAGGTAGGTATTTGCTGTCGCTAGGATGCTAGCAGATATTCTTCGAACGTAAGCTGATTGGTACTAGGAGCTCGATGTGTCGTTGTTTCGGTGGATTATGGACTCGCACCCGAGAATCCATTCCCGATTGCAGCAGAAGATGCAATTGATGCGGTCCGATGGATCTACTCTTCTCCAGCCGAGCTGGGGAAAA
This sequence comes from Calonectria hongkongensis, assembly GCA_017140755.1. NCBI lineage: Eukaryota > Fungi > Ascomycota > Sordariomycetes > Hypocreales > Nectriaceae > Calonectria > Calonectria hongkongensis. Next base: position 2,318,459 of record JAACJA010000004.1, on the reverse strand, counting down.
TTGATACTGCTCGCATTTCCCTTGGCGGCACATCCTCTGGAGGCAACCTGGCAGTCGTTGCAGCTCTTGCAGCTCTAGACCCAGGAATCCCTCCGCCGTTGGCCAAACCATCACTGCCCAACACCATCACAACCCCCCCTGCTTCAGTCCTTCTCTTTATTCCTGTCATTGATAACACTGCCACTCCGAACGATGTCTGGAAGTCTAGCGCCGAGACTGCGCCGTGGCTCACTGCGGATCGACTGACGTACTACCGAAACTTGTATCTCACTCGGGAAGAGGACTGCCGGAGGTGGGACGCAAGCCCCAACTACGCACCCGAGTCCTTGTTGCGCAAGTTTCCCAAGACATGGATAGCTGTTGCGGAGATGGACCTCCTGGCACCAGAAGCGATTGCCTTTGGAGAGCGGTTGAGAAGCTTAGGCGTCGATGCCGAGACTGTGATTATCGAAGGCGGTACGCACTCTATAATGTCGATGCATGGACGGATAGACCGTGGGAGAAAAATGATCAAGGACTCCATAAAACACCTTCAGGGCGTTTTCGGGACATAGAACTGTTTAAATACCCCGCTACGGTGTCTAAATTTATTTCTCTGTCAACCTGCTGCTCCCGGTTGGAAAAGGTCCAAACCAAAACTTCCCTAAACAAATTCAGAGAGCTCTGCGTCCAGAAACTCATTTGGTGGAGAATTCAACTGCATGTTTCCAGATTGTACCGATTGACCATTGCCATTTCGTAGCGCATTTACAAGCTCCCTTAGCATTCCTTCTGGAGTTGACGACACATGGTCCATTTCCTAAGACGTCTGGCAAGTGTTGGAAATGACTCCCTGATCTATTGCCTGGCAATCTAAAGCTTCCGAAATCGTATACTCGCTCTCCATGGAGCAAGTACGTGCATTGTATCCTTTTTCCTAGGCTAAACTCACTTTAGCCGGTGGCGTGGTGGTCTTCTGTAGTCCCTTTTGCCACTTGGAACTAGTTGGACAAAGAGCATGTAGATCACTTATAACTTCAAGGGAGAGTTGTACCATATGTTCTGCCTTCTCCCCCAGTTGTGGACGAAGTGCTGGATAATGGTATAAAAACGAAGACAGAGACTCGCACGTGTAGACACAAAAGTTGAGAATTTGGAGGAAGCCATCATTAGAAGATTCATGCGAAACTATGCATCAATCTGCTTGCGTAAATTCCACCCATTGTGGGAGAACCCTTACGAGATTTTTGCCCAAAATCCTTCGGGCCCTGACCCGCAGGCTTCGCGAAGTGACAAAATTGGTGTAAGAAACGAAGTTCCATGTTCATTTGCATTTGCCATGGTTGGTGTGGAGGGCTTGGGTTTTTGATAAGACGCTTCCTTTGTGAATGTTGAGAGCATGTTATGAATATAGAATCGACGGGTGACGATGTTGAATAATCTTAGAACCATGGTAACGGACAGGTATGCGAGATGGAGATATTCCGATTTCCATCCCCTGAGATTCCAAACCGAGAATGCATGTCTGGATGGAAGCGTCTCCTCCCGGGTTTGCAGTTCAGTTGTCGTTTGATAACAGCCACTCGCGAGGTACCATGACGGTGCCTTATTGAGGGTATAGTCATTTCGGCGGGCTTTTCGGGCAACTCTCCCCTAGAGAAGGTGGGCCTGGATAAGAGGGGCAAATAGTCATCGCCGCTATGTAGATTAGCAATTGCCGAAGGAGTGCCAGCATCAGCCGCTCTCTAGGCTAGGATAACGCCAAATGCAAAGTCTCCTTCATCACGAAGCAGTATAGTTGTGATGTCTTCTATGGGGAACAGCGCTGGAGTCTTATATCCTGAGTGGAGGGTGCGCGCTGCAGGTCCAGCAAGCGAGTGGGTTAAAGGCCCATGCCACTTCAAGGACGGAAAGTTCCAGGGAACGTTACTGTCTGAACTTGTTGTGTCGACAACCGTATATCACCGAAGCAAGCCTGGTTGAGGGACTGCAGAGAGACGTATAGGCTCGCCCAGGTTACCGTTATGAAAGACGGAGCATGATAAAGAATCAATTTAGAACAATTGGTTTGTCGAAAACATGGACTCTTTATGGCTGAGATGAGCTTGAATGATCACCCAATTCTGCTGCTGTAGTCATTGACTCATGTATTCAGACCACCCATCTCAGCACAATATCATCTAAAGAATTATCATACCTCAGGTCGTAATAGACAGAATATGTTTCATATATGGGTTAAGACCAAATTCAACCCTTCGACAATACCCGTCGTCACAATCTACCATCCTACTTGCTTATTTTGCGCCACCCGACATTTCTGCATATACGGGATACTGTGACCGAGGAACCCAAGAGCGATGTAACCTCGGGCTTGTGTGGGCCGAATGTCACACTGAGCTGGAGATTGGTTGGTTGGTGAGAAACGAGACGATGCCAGGTTAGCGTCCATCAACACACCATACTTTAATTCTCCATTCCACGGGTGTCCAAGCTTCAATGAACACAGTGCCTAGTGAATATAAGGTTATTTATTCGTCGAGAAATGGCCCCGCCTTCAAGGGCAGTTTGAGGTAGACATTTGCTCTTAGAGAGTAGTGTCAATGGTTGAACCGTCACCATATCAGCACTCTACCTCTCGGCTTTTCTCTTTGTCTCTCTTACATCAAATACGCGACGTGCGCTACATTTTTCCACACTGCTCCATACTGGAACTAGAACAGACGAATACGTATTTGTTAGCCCATTGACATCGTACGGGCGAGCATTCATCTATTCCCGTCAATGATTTATCCGCCACAGCCATCGTCACCTAGTCCTACCTAGTGATCTGATCTAACAAGTAGCCAATGCCTGTTTGGCGACGAAGCTATATTTCAGCGCCATGCTGCCTATACAAGAAGATCTAGAATGAGGAGCATCCGCTCTATACTGGAATCGAAAAGGGTGGGCTGAGATATTTGTGAGACTGGCTTGCCTATATACTATCTAGCAAATCGGCCCAGGTATTTGGATTTCTATCCATCGTCTTGCTTGTAGGTTAGTGCTGATACTGGAATAGAAATTCTATCACGACGACTACAAAAGATGTCTATTAATTAGTGTGTGACTGGATCGCAATACAATGTCACGTGGCGCACGATTGCAAATTCCTCTTTGAGTATATTCATGAAGACGATAGTAGTATAAATGGGAATTATGAATAAAACCTGATGAATAGACAAATGGTTATTAATTATTTATTTAGCCTTCAATATATTTACCTTTATTCTTCGCTCGTGTGACTGCTTCTCTTTTTTTTTCATTGTGCAAAGATGACCAAGCGGGGATCAAGGGCGAATCTACAAAATATTCCGGATTTGGTGCTCAAAAGGTTGGTTGGGTTGTCACTTTGTCAAGGTAGTGTTACAACAATTAATGTCAGGTTGGGATGGGCGCGCTGTCTTCGATTGGTGGTTTCTCGATATGACGGCTACAAGGTATGATCGCTGGTCTCAAATTGCATCAGGATGGCATATTAGGGTGGTGCAATGCGATGTGGCGAGCTAGCTAGCTACTCGACAGCATCGGTAGTCGCCCCGCCCCCACCAGCAGGGAGCTTTGCGGCGTTAAGATCTAAACAATTCCATCGGTGGAGCGGCCGGGAGGAGCCATGCTTGGGGCCGCTGCTCTATTTAGAGATGATTCCAAATCGTCGACAGCGTTTCCGGCTCTAGCAGGGGAATATTCCGAGCCTATCGTTCAGGGCAGCCCATGGCGAATACTCCGAAAATCGGCTCGGCCTTTGTTGTCCATGGATGGGCAGGGATAGCTGGTGGTGATGCAATTCATTTGTCAGCGTTCATTTTAAGTCAGAATGACGGCAGAGCCAAAGCGGGGCATGGACTTCGAAAGTGCTCGCTACCCCGCCCATGAGCTCGGCGGCTTCTGCGTTCTGCGTGTCAGGGCGTCGCATGCCTTGGTCGCAAAGCGTTGGCAGAGCTCAATGGGCCTGTGCAAGCCGTCAGCAGCTTTCAGGTTTGGCATCCGAGAGAATCGCAGGGGGGCCAATCGCGTGGCGGGTTGCGAGGCGGTTGAGAGACGGGGTGCCAAGTGATAGCTCAACCTTGACACCTTGACCAGGCTTGACGTAGTGTTGGATGAGGGGAGCATCGACGAAGAGGGGCAGCTCTGGTCGCGTCGACGAGTGAAGAGCGAGCACCGAGCGGGAGGCCTGAGACCAAGTACCTGACAACCCAGTAACAAGTGAGGTATGCGGAGGGGGAGAGGGGCAGCTTGGTACAAGCCAGCCAGCTCCAGCCATCGAGCGCAAAGCGCGAGGAGCGAGCGAGAAGACGCTCCTTCCCCAGGGCCTTGGTGCTCCTCTTTCCGGGACTGGGCGACCTGGCCCAAGGACCTCCGCTTCTTCGGCCTTCTTCTCGGGTGTCTCGCGTCCCTCGTCCTTCAAAACTCTGCTGCTCGCCCCTCTCCACTTGCACCTCTCCATCTCGCCAGCTTCATCTCACACTTGTTGCATCAATCACCAAAAAAAACAACCGTCAAAATGGTCAAGGCTGGTAAGCTCCCCAAGTCTCCATATTTCCCGAGCCTGTGCAAGGGCCGCTCCCTTTGTACATGCCTCCATGCCAGCTGCAAGCTCCCAGTTCGGCCCGGACGGAGGGGGTTCGCGCTGGTTTGAGCGGGTTTTGTCTCGTCCAACGGGATGGGCGGATTTACACCCTGATGGCCATCAGCCCTACGCCAGTGACCATGACGTTCGTCTCCGAGTCCCTTGATGGCCCGCGAGAGCAACATTGCATCTGATTCCCGTGGCTTTCAGACAGGGTTCACCTCGCCCTGGCTCCCCGGCTGCACAGGGGCCGTACCTCGTCCTCCCGAGGCCTGGGCATTATACGTTTCCATCGAAAAGAAGCACTGGCTAACGACGCGATCTCTTGCTGTAGTTTCTGTCCTCCGCGGCGACGCCAAGGTTAGCGGCACCGTCATCTTCGAGCAGGAGGCCGAGGGTGCTCCCACCACCATTACCTTCGACATCACCGGCCAGGACGCCAACGCCAAGCGCGGTTTCCACATCCACACTTTCGGTGACAACACCAACGGCTGCACCTCTGCCGGCCCTCACTGTGAGTTATACCCTGCATAAAATCGAATACGGCGCCTCTCCGAGCCACCATGCGCAGAAGACCTGCAAAGGGCAACATAAAGAACTGGAAGCTAACAGCACTTCAACAGTCAACCCCTTCGGCAAGACCCACGGTGCTCCCACCGACGAGGCCCGCCACGTCGGTGATCTCGGCAACATTGAGACCGATGCTCAGGGCAACTCCAAGGGTACCATCACTGACTCCCTCGTTCAGCTGATTGGACCCAACTCCGTCATTGGCGTAAGGAATCCACCCGGTCATCTGGTGTAAATGCATTTACTAACTTTAGGCACAGCGAACCGTTGTCGTTCACGCTGGCACTGACGACCTTGGCAAGGGTGACAACGAGGAGTCCCTCAAGACTGGCAACGCTGGTCCCCGACCCGCTTGCGGTATGTGATCTACCCTTCCAATCCCTAGATTCATGTTTTCTAATATCTTTTTTATAGGTGTCATTGGTATCTCCAACTAGACAAAAAGCTATATTGAGCTATTCGATTGAAAGGCGCATGCTTAAACTGCTTCCTTGCGAGTATAAAATGTAACTCAGTGTCGATTAGCTAAATCAAAACAAGAATGAACAAGTAAAACCAAACACTGCAGATTCGTGCTCGTGTGATTGTTCTATAACATGTCTAAAAAAGTGCATCTCAACTACCCAATCACCTCATGTGCAATTGATCCAAGGTAAAGAAGCTACATGTATTTGCTTTTTTACGTATAAAACACAGGCGGACCAATAAGCTACACATTGTTGCGTGTATGTGCATCATGTCTACCATGGTTTGAAGATTGGAGAAAGCATGTTCTGTCTCATAAACTCAGCAGATCATGTATTCCGCATTAAGCATTGACATCATATTGGTGCCGCGCGGGGTGCAGAAGCAAGGAGGGGTAAAGGTGAATCTTTGTTTGTTGCCACCGAATTAGAATACCAGGTCCATTGCCCTAATGTGCCACACACCCAAGTCAGAGCAAACCGGTGCCAAAGGCCGGACTCGAGGATGCAGAGGCCAATTGTGAGATGTGATGCGATAGCTAGCCTCGTCCTTGCTTAATTGAAGCAGGGGAGCTCCAGCAAACCCCAGTGTAGCGCCCAGTAGCTCCAGTTCTGGACTCGTCAGTGGGCTCCCCTTCTGTAAATTGCCCCTCTGCCCACCGTCCTGGGAACAAAACTGCCCCGCGTTCGAGTGCGCCTTTCGCTTAGTTCCTGGAGCTCAGTTCCCCACATTTTGCCGTTTAGCGGCGAATTCACATTTGGGACACCTTTCCACAAGGCACACGATCTCTCCACATGCTCGAACGAAGCTCACTCCTTTGTTCTCTTTTCCTCGAATCGTCCTTGTTTTGAGCTTCTCCCAAGCTTCTCAACAAGGCTTCATCCCATTGCAGTTTTGCTTCTCTCCCATCCTGGTATGCCGAGCCCGCTCTCCCTTTCTCTGCCTCCCCCTCCACTTGGACCCTTAACTCCACCGATGCCCATCTAGCGGTGTCAAGGAGACTTTAGACACATCGGACGATCGGTTGGGGAGTTGAGCCTCAACCGGTTGCAAGCCCATCCTTGGAAACGGCGTCAATCTGCTTCAATTGCGTTGTGTAACCACAGGATTGCGCGTCTCTTGTGCATCTCTCTGTCCTTCTCTCCCATTTCTTATACGTCCATTAGCATACATATGCTGTGTCACCTACAGTCGCATGATCATACTAACCTGATTCTTCACCTCCAGATCTCCCTCGTTCCGGTCCTGTGTCGCCTCCATCATGTCGAAAACCTTTATTGGAAACGTCAAGAGTGTTCTTAGTGGCGACACTCTGATCTTGACTAGTCCCAACAACCCGGCGGCCGAACGAACCTTCTCTCTTGCCTATGTCACTGCGCCACACCTGAAGCGCGAGGGTGACGAGCCCTTTGCCTTCCAGTCTCGCGAGTACCTCCGTAACCTCGTTGTCGGCAAGCCTGTTCAATGTACTGTCCACTACACTATCCCCACGACTGGACGAGAGTTCGGTGCTGCAAAGCTCAAGGATGGCACCGATTTACCTGACGAGCTCGTCAAGGCTGGTTGGCTCAAGGTTCGTGAGGATGCTGGCCGCAAGGAGGAATCTGAAGAGATTCTCGAGAGACTTGAGAAGCTCCGTCAGCTAGAAAGCCAGGCCAAGGCCGAGAACAAGGGTCTCTGGGTTGGTACTGGTGGCATCATCGAGGTCCAGAATGACCTTGGAGGTCCCGATTTCATGAAGGAGTGGAAAGGAAAGACTGTCGACGGTGTTGTTGAGCGAGTTCTTGCCGGTGACCGTCTCCTGGTGCGCCTTTTGCTGTCTGAGAAGAAGCACGTTCAGCCCATGACCCTGATTGCTGGTATTCGAGCCCCCGCCACTGAGAGGACGCTGCCCTCGACTGGTGCTACTCAGCCCGCCGAGGAGTTTGGAAACGAAGCTCGAGCATTCGTTGAGACAAGGCTGCTTCAACGTCAAGTCAAGGTCGAGATTGTCGGTGCAAGCCCCCAGGGTCAGCTTGTCGCAACCGTTCTCCATCCCCGAGGTAACATTGCCGAGTTCTTGTTGCAGGATGGATTGGCACGATGCAATGACTTCCACTCAACCATGCTAGGTGAGAAGATGGCGGCACTACGAGCTGCTGAGAAGCAGGCTCAGTCCAAGAAGCTACGTCTGCACAAGAACCACGTCGCTAAGGCCGATGCTGGTACTAACGACATGGTTGTTTCCAAGATTATTGGTGCGGACACTATTCTTGTCAAGACCAAGGCTGGTACTTCAGAGAAGCGAATCAGCTTCAGCAGCGTCCGTGGTCCCCGTACTGCCGAACCCTCGGAGGGTCCCTTCCGAGAGGAGGCCAAGGAGTTCCTCCGAAAGCACTTGATTGGCAAGCACGTACGAATCAGTGTTGATGGTACCAAGCCTCCTACCGAAGGCTTCGAGGCTCGTGATGTCGCAACCGTCACTGAGAAGGGCAAGAACATCGGTCTGCTTCTTGTTGAGTCCGGATGGGCCTCGGTCATCCGCCACCGCAAGGATGACACCGACCGAGCTCCCAACTACGACGATCTCTTGGCTGCTCAGGAGAAGGCCAAGGAAGAAAAGAAGGGTATGTGGTCTGGTAAGCCTAATAAGGCACGACAATACCTCGACCTATCCGAGAACACACAAAAGGCCAAGATTATGCTGGCAACTCTCCAGCGACAGAAGAAGGTTCCTGCCATCGTCGACTTCTGCAAGGCTGGTTCCCGATTCACTATCCTGATTCCTCGCGAGAATGTCAAGCTTACCATGGTTCTTGGCGGAATCCGTGCTCCTCGTGCTCCCCGCGCTGATGGCGAGGGTGGTGAGCCTTTCGGCAAGGAGGCTCTTGACCTTGCCAACCGCCGTTGCAACCAGCGAGACTGCGAAGTGGACATCCACGATATGGACAAGGTCGGTGGTTTCATTGGTGACCTCTACATCAACCGCGAGAACTTTACCAAGGTGCTCGTTGAGGAAGGTCTTGCCAGTGTCCACGCCTACTCTGCTGAGAAATCTGGCAACGCCACCGAACTCTTCGCTGCTGAGCGACGTGCCAAGGAGGGCCGCAAAGGTCTCTGGCACGACTGGGACCCCTCACAAGAGGAGGGTGCTGAGGAGGAGGAAGTCCCCGAGGCTGTTGAGGAGTCTGAAGTTTCTCTGGAGAAGAAGCCCACTGACTACCGGGATGTGGTCATCACCAACATTGACAGCAACGGAAAGATTAAGATCCAGGAGATTGGCAAGGGAACTGCTGCCTTGGAGGGTCTGATGAGCGACTTCCGCAAGTTCCACTTGGACTCAAAGAACAGCAAGCCTATCGGTGATGCACCCAAGGTGGGCGACTTTGTGTCTGCCAAATTCTCAGCCGACGGACAATGGTACCGAGCTCGTGTGCGATCCAACGACCGCACGGCCAAGATTGCTGAGGTCATGTACATTGACTACGGTAACTCGGAGAAGATCCCCTGGTCTAACTTGCGCCCCTTGGTGCAGCCTCAATTCGGTACCCAGAAGCTCAAGGCGCAGGCCGTCGATGCCTCGCTTTCATTTGTGCAGCTCCCCACTGGCGCTGACTACTTCGCTGATGCCATTGGCTTCATTGCTGAGATCACCGAGGGTAAGCGCCTAGTAGGTAGCTTCGACTATGTGGACAACAAGGAGGGTGTCAACTACATCACTCTATACGACACCAAAGAGGGCGAGCTTCCTGGACCTAACGATTCCATTAACAAGGAGGTTGTGGCCAACGGATTGGGCATGGTGCCCAAGAAGCTCAAGGCGTGGGAGCGCAGCAAGGCCTTTGAGTCGACACTGAAGCACCTGAAAGAAGTTGAGAGCCAGGCCAAGCAGGAGCGTCTTGGCATGTGGGAGTACGGTGATATCACTGAGGATTAGACCAAACAAGGTCAGGGTCGGGGACGGGACGGGCATGAATAGCTGGAAGGATATGGCATGAGCACATTAGCAGAAAAGACCGCGCAATGTTTAGTTTAGTTTACGGCATCTGGATAGGGGGCGGCACGAAAAGAAAAAAGAAAGCGTGTTTTTTTTTTTAGTGAGCGGTATAAATGAAATGAAATGGTTGGATGTCGAATGTAAAGAAAGGGGTGAGTGTTCCGAGCTGTACCATGTATGCTTTGTACCGTGGTGAAGATTCGTCAATGCGGCGTGTGAGGGGTCACGGCGAGCAAGTGGGGTCCGCTGTCGGTGTCGCTCGGTAAGTACGGCGAGCGCTGGTTGTCCGGCTGGGCGAGTAGACGTGGGGGGCTGACAGAGCAAGGTGCTTGGAGTTAACCGATCCAGTACCGGTTGCATCATCAAGCGCAACAGGGCCGTAGAGGGGGTGGAGATAGTCCACCAACGTGTCATCATAACATGTAAGACCCCATAATTTCATTCTCCATGAGTTTCCTTCAATCGCCATGAGCCGTGGCGCCAGGTGCACCGTTGACTGGGGCGGCTGCGCATGCTGTACCAGATGCCTCCATAATAGCGACAGGAGAGAGAGAGCTGCTGCACAGACCAGACTGGCACCGCGCCGCACTGCCCCGCGTTGCAGCAACAATTGCTGCACTTGGACTTGAGTTTTGGCCTGCCGAGAGAGAGCATGGACGAGAGCATGGACATGGACATGGACGACGGCACTCTGCCGGCGGCTGGCTGGACCGTGCCAGTGCAAGCTCTACTATGGATGGCCATGCCATGGCCTCGCCGCCGGGTGTTAGTGTTGTTAGTGTGTTAGTCAGTCTGTGAGGAAATTAATTCGCTTCACAACACATGACGGGAAAAAGTTGAGAGGCCCTCGCTCGCCCATCGAAGCAATATCCGCTAGGTCCCCACCCACCAGAGGCACCAGAGGCACCAAGAGGAGGGAATTGCGGTCGACTTGATTCGGGAGTCCCGCTCCGAACCGGGATTGAGGTGCAAGAGGGTGCGTATCAGGCGGATTTGCGAATTGTGGTGGGGGCGTCTGAGAGCCAGCAAGGAGGGGGAGGGGCAACTCTGGCGAGGTGAGGCGAGGGGAACGCGCCTGAGTCGGTGTTCCATCCGTATCCCAACCAAACACTTTTTTGACCACAAAGTCCCCAGCGGTTTTTTTTTTCTTCCTCTTCCTCTTCTTCTTTTCTCTTCATCCTCCATTGCCTTCCTGCTTCTCTCTCAGGTTCAACCTTTGAGAGCTTCCTCTGCCAAAAAAAAAACACCACCACCATATCTCCCACAGCAGCAAACATGTCGGCTCTCGACCAGCTCAAGGCCACCGGCACCGTACGTCGCCACCCCACTACCTACCTACCACCCAATTGCCCCTCCATGAATGAACCATCGAGAGCTGCGACGCGAGACATTATACACACGGGCACAAGACTCTCTCAACCCCGCTCCCGTTTGCCTTTGACCAGAGTTTCCCGCCCGTTGTAACGCCACCCTCGCCGAGCATGCTCTCGTTTTTCTCTCGCTGCCGAGCTCCCCGAACCGTACAGATCGCTTGCTAACCTCCAGCTTGTGCCATTGCGTGTAGGTTGTCGTGTCCGACTCTGGTAATTACCTCACCTCCCTCCTCTCCAGCGCTGCATTGCTAACTGAGACTCCATAGGTGACTTTGCCTGTTAGTCTTCCACCCCCCTCCTTCAGTTCATTTACTGCCGTCGTCGTCGTCGCGCGGTATCCCCACGACATTGACACGGTGCTGCTGCGCCACCCTCACTCTCATCTATTCCCCCGCCGCTATACCGACGGTGAATTGGTACATGTTTGAACAGAAAGCTTACAATTCGCCACAGCCATTGGCAAGTACAAGCCCCAGGATGCTACCACCAACCCCTCCCTGATTCTCGCCGCCTCCAAGAAGGCCGAGTACGCCAAGCTCATCGACAACGCTGTTGCTTGGGCCAAGACCCAGGGTGGCTCCATCGACGAGCAGGTCGATGCTGCCCTCGACCGTCTTCTGGTCGAGTTCGGTAAGGAGATTCTGGCCATCATCCCCGGTAAGGTCTCCACCGAGGTCGATGCTCAGTTCTCCTTCGACACCCAGGCTTCCGTTAACAAGGCTCTCCGCATTATCGAGGTATGATTCCTTTGTATTCGCCACCGCGTTGTAGCTTTCCTTTCCAGTATGGTACTAACACAACACAACAGCTGTACAAGGAGCAGGGCATCGGCAAGGAGCGCATCCTGATCAAGATTGCCTCCACCTGGGAGGGTATCAAGGCTGCTGAGATCCTCCAGCGCGACCACGGCATCAACACCAACCTGACCCTCATGTTCTCTCTTGTCCAGGCCATCGCTGCTGCCGAGGCTGGCGCTTTCCTCATCTCTCCCTTCGTCGGCCGTATCCTTGACTGGTTCAAGGCCCACACCAAGAAGGAGTACGCCAAGGAGGAGGACCCCGGTGTCGCCTCCGTCAAGTCCATCTTCAACTACTACAAGAAGTACGGCTACAACACCATTGTCATGGGTGCTTCTTTCCGAAACACTGGTGAGATCACTGAGCTTGCTGGCTGTGACTACCTGACCATCTCCGTAAGTCTATTGATGTCCCAAGTGTCAATTGGCATGGCGCGTTGTAAAATTCAAGCAATTTCTAACAATATCTGTAGCCCAACCTGCTCGAGGAGCTCCTCAACTCCAACGAGGCTGTCCCCAAGAAGCTTGATGCTGCTCAGGCTGCCACCCTTGACATCGAGAAGAAGACCTACATCAGCAACGAGGCCAGCTTCCGATTCGACTTCAACGAGGATCAGATGGCCGTCGAGAAGCTCCGTGAGGGTATCAGCAAGTTCGCCGCCGATGCCATCACCCTTAAGAACATCATCAAGGCCAAGCTTCAATAAATTATTAGAGTGTAATACGTAAAATATTATGAGAGTGGTCATGTGAGGAGGGGGTGATCACAAAAGGACCTTTATAACCTAGCTTCTTCATCCTTCATCACACACATTAATAAAATCCATTCCTGTTACGGCCGTTTCCAATCACCTGTGCCTCTAGCCTATTGTTACCTCTTGTCTTGTGTCAAACAATAGCAATTGCGCTACTGCCTTGGCCGCCAGCTCTGACATCACTCGCTAGCCCGTAACCATGGCCTTTCAAGAGACCTTAGTGCTACCAGCCTTTGTGTTGAACTTTCTCCGGCATCCACTTCAGCCTTCCTGACGTAGTTGGGTCCATCCCGGCACCGTCAGTCTTAGCACTAGCTTGAATCGCCCACTCCTTTCAGTACCATATTTTCTCCCTGCTCCCTGCAGCGACCCTTGCAGCACCTCCCAGATCTTGTTTACCTAACCATGCGGGTCCTGTCGGCCCAGCTCCTTGAACGCTAACGCATCTTTTGAACCTGCCAGTTTCGGTAGGCTTAAACGGCACAAGCCAAACAAGCAGTTAACTGCCCGGCTGACAGACTACTGCACATGACTTTTTCCAGCAATAGAAGAGGCGTGGTTTTTATTTCTTGCGGGCGAATCGGGCAAGGGAATGTGCAAGTTTTCAGCACTTTGAATCTCCTTTCTTGCATCAACTGTAATCATGCAATCCAACCTAACCGATGTAAACTAGGCGATATTTATCAATTTGGTGTGTCACCGTGCGTATATATAAAGTCTAGACGTGGGCCTCTCGCATCAAGCCATATACAATCATCCCAAAAGGTCTAAGACAAGAGGGCAGACGCCGACCGAACAGAAAAGATCTTCCATCCTCTTGTCATGAAAACAACAGAAAGATCAAGCTTCAATCTCGTGTTCAATTGGAACCTGGCGTTTACCTATACTAGCTTTCTTACCCTATGTCGCCCTATTCCATAAAGTTATGTCATTAAATGGGAAGGGGGGCATAAATAAGTAACCCGATCTCAATAAAATAATGTGTTCCTGTTTTTTGTTCTTTTTGCTACTAAGATTTTTTTTTTTTGCATGAAATTTAAGCTTCGTACGGGCAAACGTGTACTGGAACTAGTGACACAATAACACAAGGACTGTGTTGTATGAAGAGCAGTGTCATAGATGTCGTTGCGGTCATGGCTGCTCCCACAATCCCAACGCCCCTTACCCTAGACCTTGAATCCCAGTGTGATCCGCAAATGAGCAAACAATATTCGAAAGCGATATGAACTATTGTGATTCCGAGTATAGATTGTTCGTAATTGGAGACTCCTGATAGAAGGTATCTACCATAGGCCTCAATTATTCCCACCAAGCAAAAATTGAGTTGAACCAGGCACACCGCCAAATGGAGATTACCATGGGGGATGGGGTTCATGTGTCATAATGGCAAAAATAGAAGTTTCTGAAGACGTCTTGCCCCGTACTGGAATCGAACCAGTGATCTTATCATTACTAGTGATACGCTTTACCACTGAGCCAACGGGGCTTGCTGCGATGCTTTGATGCAAGGGGTCAGTCGAAATGAGGGTTATGTTGCCCCTGAGAGTGTTAATGTTTTGGTGTGGGCCACTGCGCGCCAATCGGGAATGCAGATCAAACGGGGCCGTTCCGAAAACGGAAAGATGGAGCCATGGACTCCAATGTTCACTGTGAGCTCTTGATGTTTTGGAGAAGAGAGCCCTCTGCTGTTGACTTTAAAGCCCTTATATCGCGTTGTCAATGTATTCCTCGCTCCAATTGGTCTTTTCCTGGATAAAGTTGACCAAGTCCTTGAGCATTTCTCCAGAATACCAGTGTCCCAAGTCTTGATATTCGTGCCAGCGGGCGTCTGCCCCAGCTTTACTCAGACATCTGAATGCGTTTCGTCCAAGCACGATGCTGACTCTTTCGTCCTCCACTCCGTGTCCGAAGAATATCGGCATACCGACGATTTTGGTTCCATATGGGCTAGGTTTTGGTTTTGTGACTTGAAGCTCTTCGCTCAGCCAGCTGGCCACTTGAGCAGAAGGGTGTGACTCCTCGCATTTCTCGTCATCCTCCCGTTCAAAGAGATCTGAGTCACCACCGTATTGTAAACTTCCGGCGTCATCCCCCTCAGCAAAGATCTGGTCATCCAAGCGTGCTGCAAAAGGCAGCCAGCCGCACACGCCGAAACCTGCTGCTAGCTTTTCGCCCTCCCAGAGGAGCATGGCGATGAGCGACGCCGCGCAGCCCTGGGATAAGCCCCCGAGCACTACGTTCGCAGCGCCTCCAGGCACGGCGGCAATCTCATCTCGTAAAAGTTGATGTACGTACTGTGTAGTCTCGCACAATCCCGGGATCTGCAGCTCTTCGCGGTCTGTGGCTGGAGGGTCCAGCTTCCAGTTGTCAAACCATTGGTGCGTGTGTGCTCGGCGGTAGATGGTGGCCCGGCGCCGGGCTGCAGTGGGGAACACGAACCGCGCGTGTGGGAATATTGCCGCCAAGGACGACACTTTTGGCGCAGAATCTGGGGATCCTACTTGAATAGGCGTATCCAGCAGAGGTGGTCCGAACTTTTGGCCCTCTGAACCTCGGCCGTGCAGGATGATAAAGGTTTGTCTGTGAGGGGCTTTCAAGGGCGGTACGACAAGAGGGGTTGGATAGTCAGCCATATGGAAGATGGAGGAGGGAGTAAGAAATTGGGCAAAGCGAAGAGCTTCATGTCTTTGTTTCGTATCATGAAGGTCTGAGACTACTAGACTGACTACGAATTTTGACTCACAACGCCAGCAGGTGTCAATTAGGCAGCCGACGTGTAAGCACTACCAACGGGTTTGGGAACGGGTGGGCTGTGGTGCGCAGTTCAGCCAACGGCGTTTAAGATCTAATCTATCCCGCAAAAAACGGCAGTGGCAGTGGCAGTGGCATTTTGGCCAGCGCCCGGTTATATAGGGAAACCCGTCAGGCTGTCTGTTAAGATGCTGACGTGGCGATGAGCCTAGAGTCTAGATGCCGCCTCTGCGTTTTTTCTCTTGTTCTTTGTGATTTTTTTTTTCAGCCAAGGCAGTTTCATTAGAAATAGGACTCTCGTGGTGCATGCTCGCGCGCGCCATGTCCTCCTCTCCGTCATTTTTGTCTTGCGCATGTAAGTGGTGGTAAACTAGTCTGCGGTCTCGCCCCATAGCGGAATTCAATTCCTCTGGGGCGGTCGGCCCACAAGCCACGCGAAGATTTCCGCCAAGGAACCGGGATTCGGAGAGATTGGTATTAGTGTGTGTGTGTGTACATGTTACAGTAAGTTATGTGTGTGTGCATGTATGTGTGTGCAGACCGGGTCGCGTTCTCGGAAACGTCGCTCGCTTATCAAAATCTCATCTGCGTGTATAACATGGTCGCATCCAAACGCGCGACCTCGATCCTTCTCCTGGGGGTCAGCATCAGCTTGATAGGCTGGCTCAGCGGTGCACCCTCACTCTCTCGCAAGTGACCCACGAGGCTGCGCGAGTCTGCCCAGGCATCCATTTTGAGCCCTGTTCCAATAGTCTCGTGTCATAAGCGTCAGCACCGTCCGTCTCGAGTTCCGGTTGGTTGATGCAGCAATTCGTGTTCAATCGTAGATGCAGCCGCAGACGCGGACAAAAATGTTGGAATCGATTTTTTGGATCCATAATCGTGTCAACAAGTCCCCAACCAAAATTGGGTTTCTCGTATTGATCACCATAGAGGAGGGAGAGAGATGCTTTCTTTAGATCGCAGGATTTGCGGATGTTGCCAAAAAGGAGACCCAGGCAACGCAGGGGGGTCGATCCATTCCGCGCAACACATCGCTTTCTAGATGCTCTCTGCTCAAACATTGCTTGGTAAACGCCATGAGCTGACAACTTCACTTAGCGCTTCCTTAGGCGGGTCAGCTCGGCACACTAGGGTCCGGCCCAGCGTCGTCACACATGGCCCACTGTAAGTCTCGAACGGAGCCATGAGGGCCAACTTCGATCCGACTCCGAGCCTCTGGGTTGGTGTTTTCCCCCAGTAATTGGAGGGCCAGGGGGCCCCGTGGCGCATCTCTACGGGGTCCGTAGGACGTTGGGCATACCCGTTGCCGCTCCCGTTGGCAATGGGGCGCCGGAGTTTTGCTGCGGTTTGCAGCTCCGGGTGGCAGACTTTAATCCCATTCCATCCTCTATAAATTGGGTGTCATGACTCGATGAGCTGCTCATCTCGCCCCATAACCATAACCATAACCAGGACGGACTAACAAAGACAATAAATTCTTTTCTGATTTAAACCCTCAGACCACCCGAACCAAAACAGGTTGCCACATATACGCAAATCCACCTCATCGCAGCCATGGTCGTCGAGGTTCAAGGCGATTATCCCGACTTCAACAACGCCACCTGGGTCCGGGACGGTGGCCCAAGTCAGTACTGCTATAACCACCCGGACGCAACTGTCTGCGACAATGTCAAGAGCTTCTACGAGTACCGGGTCGATCTCGCCCCCAATGCCGCCTTCCTGGCCATCTACGCTGCCTCTTTCATCGGCTTCATCGTCACCTGGATCATCACACGGACTGGCACTGCCTTCAATGTTGCCCTCCTCCTCGGACTTCTGTGCGAGATCATTGGTTATGCTGGCCGTATTATGAGCGCCGACAACCCTTGGGACGAGAATGGCTTTCTCATGCAGATTTGCTGCTTGACAATTGGACCTGCCTTTATGGCAGCTGGTATTTATTTGTGTCTGCGTCGAATTGTCTCCGCCTTTGGGCCTGAAAACTCCAGATTATCTCCAGAGTACTACACCAGAATTGTAAGTTTCGTGCCATATCAGAGATAATACCCGTGTTGTGCTGTCAACAGAATAAAAAAAAGCACCACCTGAGTTCTAACAAGATGCTTCTCCAGTTTATCCCCTGCGATGTAATCTCTCTCGTCCTTCAAGCCCTCGGAGGCGGCATGGCCTCTGTTGCCTCCCACAACCGCAAGTCCCCCACCGCGGGCTCCAACATCATGATTGCCGGCCTGGCGTTCCAGGTTGCCACCATCTTCGGCTTCATCGTCTGCTCCGTCGACTTTGCCCTCCGCACCGTCCGCCGCTACCGCGCCATGGGCGAGTCCGCCCTCGACCAGCGGCCCGAGGTGGCCCAGGTCCGCAACTCTGGGAAGTTCAAGCTGTTCCTCGGCGCCCTCAGCCTTGCCGCCCTGATGATCCTCTGGCGCAGCGCGTTCCGCGTTGCCGAGCTCTCGGAGGGCTGGTCGGGCCCCGTCATGGGCAACCAGGGCATGTTCATCGGCTTCGAGGGCGTCCTCATCGCCGTCGCCGTTTGGGTGCTCAACATCTTCCACCCCGCCTTCTGCATGAAGCCCCTGCTCGATATGGAGGATGGCGGCCTCAAGGGGCTGTGGTGTTTGCGTGGCCGCAGGGACAAGTCGTCCAAGAACGAGAGCTTCAGCGATAATAATTAGACGACGGAAGGAAAGGAAAGGAAAGGAAAGGAGACATGGGCTTTTAAGAGTTCAAAGGCAATATGGACTGGTATTAGATGTTAATGAATGAGGCGAAAAAGAGAATATACCCAGACGGAGCGCAGGACCCCCAAAGACACTTGTTTTAGATGGCAATTCATTTTACGCAAAGGATAGATAGACTCAATCTCCACTTTGCTTAGGCTAATATAACTGCAAAATAATCGACGTCTGTGGGCTGAAGCATCGTGCTTTTTATTGGTCTTCGTCTTTGCCAACGAGGTTCAGTTGTATCAAATGCATTCTAAACTTCACCATGGCCGTCGATGATGCCTCCCAAAGGGCACATGGATATTATATCCCCAAAATTATTTCATGAACACAAGATTGAACACAACTTGGATCCACAATAATTATATTCGCTCATCTGGCTCTTACAAAACTTGCTTCCAGGACCAACTCATCGAGCTAACAATGAGAGATCTCATGGCCTGCTAGTGCTTTTCTCTGAACTATCGAAGTCCCATTCTTCCTCCTCTTGATATTTTTTTCTTTTCTTCTTTCTTGGTTCATCCCAACGATGCTCCAGGCAAGCTCCTACTCATCCCTTCCATACTACTGCAATAATGCATATAATAGTGTCGTGAAAAAAAAAGAAATATAAGGGTATCGAATGCGTAGGGAATAAGAAAGGACATTCTCCAATACGACGCTAAACGCTAGGTGGGGGTATTAATGTAAGGGAGCTATGCTTCGCAAGCTGTGCGACAAAACCGAATGACTACCTCGCAGCCGGATATGTGCAATGGCCTTGAAGGGTTTGGGTCATACAGTCTCAGAACAGTCTGGGATTACGAAAAAGGGGAGGGACGTTGGGACCAAATGACCGAGGGTCATTTTCTCTTCCTTTCTTTTTTTTTTTTTTGTTCTTGTTTTCAGAATTGTCAGATGGTAACGTTGCCCAAGGGGAGGATCTTGGTCTTATCGCCATGGAACTTGGCTCGATACTCGACGATGCCTTCGCTGATGGCTTGGAAATCCTTAATCTTGTGGTTACGGAAATCCGTAAGCAATTCTCGGAGACCTGCAATGTATTGTTGCTTCTGGTCTCCCTCGTAATTACCGTAGGCGCCGAGTTGGAGGAGAATCTGGTCATCTAGTACCAAATGGCATGTTAGCGTTCCCGTAGTCAGGCACAAAGCTGCGCCCTTCTTCCGGACTGTGAGTCGAGGGCGGACGTACCCGGGGCTTTCATATTGTCGAAGTGTTGGAAACCGCACTCCTTGCCTCTCGGGCAAACACCACTGGCAAGCTCATCTGGGCATACTTCCCTCTTGGCGTCGATCTTATTACTGTACGTTAATGAACGGAGCCCCCCGGCAACAGCATTCTTGTATTCGGGATGGAATCGATATGCATGGAAGCAGCTAAGGGGTGTTTCATAGGGCACAAACGTGGACTTCGGGCCGGCAGAGTCCGAGGGTTTCATTGGCTGTTCAACCTGTCTCAGTGTCAGGCATGAGGTCGCCTTTCGGTCGTCGAGCATGTCTACTTCTCTGTCAGGCTCAGATACTGATGCTGAGTGAACATCTGCTGATGAGATTTGTTGGGCAACAGGCGATGTTGCAGAAACACCTTGCAAATCAGCTTCGCTCGTCTCCAGGACAGCCTCGTCGCTTGAGGGGGCAGGGCTGGATTTTCCAGGGGATTGGTCATTGGGGAGATCGATGCCTGCCTCGGTTGGTTCATAATCATCCGATACCTCTCCTTCGTCATCATCGTCATCGTCATCATCATCATCACTGCTTGAATCCGCATCTTCATCCATCGCAACATCCGTGTCTGGATCCGAGTTAGAGTTAACTTCCACAACCTGTTGGTTGTCTTCCTTTGGTGGAGGAATAGTCACAACAGCAGAAGCAGCAAGTTCAACAGAGTCGTTGGTCTCATCGTTTGCTGAGGGTTTGGCCGGTGTACTGGCTGCATTTTGGGGCTGAAGCTCATTGGGAGCTTCGACATATTCATCATGTGTTGTAGTATCAATCGGTGGGTGATCCTTCACGCTCTCGGATTTGTCAACAGCACTTTCTTGGTCCAGATTCATCGGCGAATCTACGATAACCGGCTCGTGTGCTTGTTCAGGGGCCTCATCTGTGGGCTGGGTAGGCGGAAGTGGCTCGGCTGGGCTGGGTATTAGTTTTCTGGACCATGTGAATTTGGTAGAAAATTCACATCCAGATTTCGATCTAGCTGCACCACTTGAATGCTGGGACTCACATGTTGGAACATCTGGCTCAAAGTCGGTTTGTGGTAATTGGTCAGACTCCAATTCCAAGACTTCTTTGCGAATGCGCTCCTCTTCCTGGATATTGTCTTGGATCTCCTTTTCGATTTTCGCGACTTCGGATTGAAGTTGTTTTAGTTGCTCCAGTTGTTGTTTTCGGTGGGCCTCTAGGATTGGCAATCGTTCACTTGCAATACGCAACCGAAGGGGCGATCTCGCCTCTCTCTTTCCTCCACGGACCTTGGGTAGTTTCAACGATGTAGGAGAAGCAGGCTGGGATGACAATGGCGTCGAGCGGCCGCTTTCATCTGCTTCGTTCACTGATGCTGTAGCTAACTGAGGAAGGGGTTGTGGGATGTTTGGTATATCCACACTTCCTTCTTTGGATTGATCTTGTGATTGAGGAAGCGAGGGCGTTCCGTTGCTGGATTGCTTTGCCTTCTTACGGGCTTCTGCCACAGCAATTTTTCGTTTCATATCTTCAATCTTCTTATTCATACTCTCAAGATCATACAGCCCATTACCGCCAGTGCCGGGACCGGTGGGTGTACCAACCGCCTTAGGGCTGGAGTAGTGGCGATTTGGCGCACTGTCAGAAAGTGCTCCGTGATCACGGAATGAAGTCGTTCTTGAGGGAGTTGCCGGCCGATGAATAGAAGCGGGTCGCTGCTCTGGAGAGTCTATCTCCATTTCAGCGTCATCCTCATCATCACTAACATCGATAAGGAACGGTCGTGATTCCCTGTTTTGGCCAAAGGGTCTTTTGTAAGCGGCGGCAGTGGAGTATTCGTTGAGATCTGACGCAACGGGTCGTTTACGTTGATTGACAACAGGGGAGGGCTGGGGCGTTGATGAGAGAAAGAGCCCTGGGATGGAAGGGGTTCCGTTCGAATCGGATCTTTCAAGAGTCTCTGAAGGTTGTACTGGCACGACAGAAGTAGAAGGCTCGGGGTCAGAGGCATTGCTTTGACCGAGTGTATTTAACGCTGGCTGCGAGAGATTACTCTCTTCTGCAGGCGCGGTAGGAGGTCGAGACTGCGGCGTTTTGCTTGCATTTGCTTCTCGAGACTTCCGCAGAGCCTCCATCTTCTGTTGAATTAATTTCGATTTCTCAGATTGAGTCTTAGTCAATCCATGGGCTTTAGGAGCTGTGGGGATCGTGGGTGCAACTTTAGGAACAGAAGGCTCTGGCCGTGTGGGTTCGGTGGCGGTTGCGTTCGATTTTGAGCTTTTCGCAGCTAACAGCCGTGCTATGCGATCCTTGCGCTCTTCTGATTTGTCCGCAGGCTTCTCAGAAGCTGTTGGATTGTCATTTGTTTTCTCAGGGACCTTGCTCTCGCTTCCATCATTTGAAGCCTTCTTAGAATCTCCGCGAGTTTGAGTCGTAGGAGCTGGTGCAGGTTGGCTTGGGGCGAGTTTAGCCATGGCTGCGTCGAGACCTAACTCAGAAAAGAGGCTGTCAAGAAGTGCTTTATCGATGCCCTCTTCGATATAATTTTGGTATCGAACGTTCAACGGCCAGAGGCGGAGGATAGCGTCCTGGGCTTGTTTCTTAGCTTCGGCCACAGTTTTTATCCTTGGCTCATCATGCACGCCAGGCTGGTGCGAGCCCTTTATAGTTGTGGAATCAGCTTTCATCTGATGTGCTTCACCCAGAGAGGTTTCTCCTTAAAGAAAGTTAGTGTGAAACTTTGAAGATCGAAACGTTTTCAACTGTATACTCACCGGGCATATCTGGAGAAGAAGCTTGGCCATTAGAGTGGATCTCTCGAGGGGAGAGATATGGCGAGTAGGAACCAGACCTTTCACGTGCGGACTGTTCAGGCTCCCAGTAATGAGAATGTTGGGGGTCTCGCCGTGTCACATTTTGTACGTTTTGTTGATTGGTGGCCCTTTCTCCAGATCGGGGTTGTGTGGTACTGGAGATGGCAGTGGAGGCAGGTTGACCACCTTGTGAATCACCTTTTTGTCCTGGCTCATAGATGTCCTCAAGTTCTCCTTCGCTTAGTTCCCCTTCCTCCAAGGTATCGTCGGCGGCACTGCCAGGGTTCGGTTTGGTTTGCGGCGGGACACTTGTGACGGTGTTTGCATGGCGTGTGTCGTTCTTGGCTCGCGAATCTGGGGGCGGCGCGGATGGAAGCTCATGGGGACCGTTTTGCCATGGTTGCTGCCAACTAACGGGGTTGTTTGAAAAGTTCAGCCCAAGGCCTGGGATCGTTTGACGATTATGTTCAAAGGACTCCAAGGCTGCGTTGCTATGGCTGGAGTGCTGAGCATGGGCAACCTCGCCTGGATTGTACAGAGGTCCACTGTACGAGGGAGGCGGCAGGTGGGCATATGCATTCGGTGGCTGGTAACCTTGGGGAGGGCCGTAGCCATACCCATATTGACTCATTGTCAAAAGTGTATGGAAGTCTTCACTTGGAAAGGACGTGTCGAAGAGATATTCTATGGCATCAGGTTCTCAAGACGAACCAATATTATATGTGAGTGGCCAGGCGACACCTGGAGTAGCATAAATCGTTCACACGGAGTAGCCTCTCTTCGCGACAAGCTCGATGCAAAAGGGCTCGCGAAATGTTGGGACAGAGTACAGTCGCGGCGCGAAGACCTGTGGATGTGTCGGCGGGTTGTCGGCAGGTCATCAATTGAACGGAGGTCCGCGATAGGAGATGGCGCGAGCACCACAAGGGAAAACGGCCGATAAAAGTGGCTGGTCGCAATCCTAAGATCTTGTGTGAAGTGATCTGTGGGATGGAAATTCGTTGCTTCCCTTGAGCTGCGTCACACACGGCTATACCGTATACAGACTAGCGCCTCATGAATCCATGCAAAATCACGTGCATGGCGTTTGTTTACTTTGTGCTCCATGCCCAGCAACCGTGACAGCCTGATCCCTGCAGTGGCCGCTTCAACCAGTCCCTTCACTCCTGCCCGCAGCCCATCACATCTTGCATTGATTGATGACATTCTTCATGAAGGCGTGATTGCGACCGGTGCGCGGGTGCCTCTTCTTGTTTTACGTTATTTGGGGCATTTTCGCATTTATCGCCCCGTCTAGTTCTGTCCACGTTGTTTGTTTCTCAACTGACGGAGTTTCATTCGACAATCCGTCAACACCGGCATCTGTTGATGCTTTCCTTTCGCCATGGCGTTCAATGCCAACGGTTCTGCGCCTCGGCGCAATAATCCATTTGCCAGACATGCATCGATATCACAGGCCCCCACCACCAATGGCAGGCCAAAGTCAGCTATCTTTTCGAACACATCGCCAATTCCCAGCATGTCAGCGCCGCCCTCGCACACCCGAACACAATCAAACAGCTCCCTCCCTACGTCGCAGCCCCTCCCAGCGCCGGTAGTACGACAGCACCGGAGCGAATCGAGAAGTGCAACACCATCATCCAGCACTTTTGCGCCATCCTTCATCAAAACCGAGGAGATGAAACGCAGTCACTATGACGTGGTCAAAGGCATTGAGGGTGAAAACGACTTCTCAGGCAAGAGATACGTGTGGGTTAAAGATCCACAGACTGCATTCGTCCGTGGTTGGGTCGTCGAGGAGCTGGAAGACAACCAACTGCTGGTCCAATGCGACGATGGAACTGTAAGCAGCACTGGACATGACATCCCGCCCAAGACTAACCTTGCTCTAGCAACGAGAAGTTGACGCTGAGAGTGTTGACAAAGTCAACCCCGCAAAGTTCGACAAGGCAACCGATATGGCTGAGCTAACCCACTTGAACGAAGCTTCTGTCGTGCACAACTTGCACATGAGATACCAAGCCGACTTGATTTACACCTATTCCGGCCTCTTCTTAGTCACAGTTAACCCTTACTGTCCATTACCGATCTACAACAATGACTACATCAACATGTACAAAGGGAGAAGCCGAGAGGACTCCAAACCTCATATTTTCGCCGTGGCTGACGAAGCGTTTCGAAATCTTGTCGACGAAGGGCAGAATCAGAGCATTCTTGTCACAGGTGAATCTGGTGCAGGAAAAACCGAAAACACCAAAAAGGTCATCCAGTACCTTGCGGCCGTTGCCCAATCCGAATCCTACGGCAAGAACAAGGTGCAGCATTCGAATCTGTCCCAACAAATCCTTCGCGCCAACCCGATCCTCGAAGCCTTTGGAAACGCCCAGACCGTCCGAAATAACAACTCTTCACGTTTTGGCAAGTTTATACGTATCGAGTTCACCCGCAGTGGCGCCATTGCCGGCGCGTTCATCGATTGGTACCTTCTCGAAAAGTCCAGAGTTGTTCGCGTTAACCCGCATGAACGCAACTATCACATCTTCTACCAACTGCTCAAGGGCGCAAGCTCTCGTATGAGAAAGGAGTTCCTCCTGGAGGGGCTTGATATCGAAAATTTCTCATACACCCGAGATGGACACGATACAATTGTGGGAGTGTCGGATCAGGAAGAATGGGACTCACTTATGGAAGCATTCGAGGTGATGGGCTTCTCAGACAACGACCAAATGGCCATTCTCCGTACAATCGCAGCTGTCCTTCATCTTGGCAATATTAGTGTTGTGAAGGAAAGTCGATCCGCCGACCAGGCTCGACTAGCAGCCGATGCGAAAGAAGTTGCTGGCAGAGTGTGTAAATTGCTTGGTGTGCCCTTGGAGCCCTTCCTTCAGGGTCTGCTTCACCCCAAGGTGAAGGCTGGCCGAGAATGGGTAGAGAAGGTTCAGACACCGGAGCAAGTTCGTCTTGGTCTAGATGCTCTTTCAAAGGGTATCTACGAACGAGGCTTTGGTGATCTAGTCAACCGCATCAACCAGCAGCTTGATCGAACTGGAATGGGACTCGAGGATTCACACTTTATCGGAGTTCTGGATATTGCTGGTTTCGAGATTTTCGAGAACAACAGCTTTGAACAGCTATGCATCAACTACACCAACGAAAAACTCCAACAATTCTTCAACCACCACATGTTTGTCCTTGAACAGGAAGAATATGCGAAAGAGCAAATTGAATGGAAGTTCATCGATTTTGGCCGTGACCTCCAGCCAACTATTGATCTCATTGAACTCCCCAACCCCATCGGTATCTTCTCATGCCTTGACGAGGACTCTGTTATGCCTAAAGCAACGGACAAGTCTTTCACTGAGAAATTAAACTCATTGTGGGACAAGAAATCGACCAAATATCGACCATCGCGCCTTGGTCAAGGCTTTATTCTTACACACTATGCTGCTGAGGTTGAATACTCTACAGAGGGCTGGCTGGAAAAGAACAAGGACCCGTTGAATGATAACATCACAAGACTTCTTGCTGCCTCTAGTGACAAGCACATTGCCACCCTATTCGCTGACTGCGTGGAGACGGACGACGAGCTCGGAGGCAGCAGAAGTCGTGTCAAGAAGGGTCTCTTTCGCACTGTTGCACAAAGGCACAAGGAACAACTGCATAGCTTGATGACGCAGTTACACTCCACTCATCCCCATTTTGTGAGATGTATTCTTCCGAATCACAAGAAAAAACCGAAGCAGTTCCACAACCTACTCGTCCTTGATCAGCTACGCTGTAATGGTGTTTTAGAGGGCATTCGCATTGCTCGAACCGGTTTCCCCAACCGCTTGCCCTTCACTGAATTCCGCCAACGGTATGAGGTCCTGTGTCAAAATATGCCTAAGGGGTATATTGAGGGCCAGGCCGCGGCTGCGCTTATGCTCGAGAAATTGGGACTTGATAAGACACTCTACCGCGTTGGTATTTCAAAGGTTTTCTTCCGAGCCGGTGTACTTGCTGAGCTTGAAGAGCAACGTGACGCGCTCATTACTGAAATCATGTCAAGGTTCCAGGCCGTGGCCAGAGGATACATCCACCGCCGAGCAGCCAACAAACGACTGTTCCGCACCGAGGCTACTCGAATCATCCAAAGAAATTTCAATGTCTATCTTGACCTTTCTGAAAATCCTTGGTGGCAACTAATGGTCAAGATGAAACCACTTCTTGGTTCTACCCGAACGGCATCCGAGGTAAAGAAGCGAGATGCGATGATCAAAGAACTTAACGATCAAATGCGTGTCGAATCTGAAAACCGCCAAAAGCTTGAGGAGGAGCGTCGTAATTGCCATGCCGAAATGGTGCGTATTCAACAAACTCTTGAGAGTGAGCGAGCTCTTGCGCTAGACAAGGAGGAAATTTTCAAGCGACTGCAGCTTCGAGAAGCTGAGCTAGAGGAAAAGCTTGCAGGCGCCATTGAAGACCAAGAGAGGTTAGAGGATGAGTTGGATGGCCTTTTGGAAGCTAAAAATCGTGCCGAACGTGATGTTGAGACTCATCGATCTCAGCTAGAACAGGCGGCGACTCTCATCGCCAAACTAGAAGAAGAAAAAGGCCGATTGACAGAAAAGCTCACCGGACTAGAGAAGTCCATCGAAGAGATATCCAAGAAGCAATCAGAACGCTCCGAAAGAGAAGCAGCTCTCGAGGACGAGATCAAGATGCTTCAAAGCCAGCTCTCTGTCAAGGATCGGAAAGTCCATGATCTGGAAGGCAAACTTCTGAAGGTTGATCAAGATCTGGAGGTCAAACTTCATACAGCCCAGAAGGAGCTGCAGTCTGTCAAGCTGCGTGAATCCACGCTCTCACGGGAGAACCGGGATATTCAGCAACAACTTACTCAGCTTTCAAAGACATCAACAGACTATGAAGATCTTGTCCGCCAAAAGGAGAGTGAGCTGCTCCTTCTGCGAAGAGACAACAAAAAATTCGAGAGCGAGCGTCAAGCACTCGAGGATCAGAGAAAAGCACTCACTGCGGACAAGGAGAGGACCGCCAATAAGTTCCGCGATGTTCAAGCTGAGTTGGTCGCGATGAAATCCAAACAATCCCAGCTAGAACGTGAAGCAGAAGATGCGAAGAAGCTCTTGGAGGACCGGCTGTCCGAGGACGCACAGGCTGACAAGAACCGCGAAGTAGTTGAATCGCAGATCAAGGATCTCAAGGATGAGCTGTACAAGGCTCAGATGGATCTCAGTCGAGAACGTCAGTCCCGTGACGACGTTCAACTTCTTGGCGAACACAAGTATCAATCTCTCAAGGATGAATACGACCATCTCAATGAATCCAAGATCATTATTGAAAAGGAATTATATGCACAGCAAGATACTCTACGGAGGACCATGGAAGCGAGAACTACTGCAGAGAAGGAACGTGACGATGCTCGACAAGAAATCCGAAAACTCCGAGCTGCCAAAACTGCTGCTGAGGAGGCAAGAGAGCAAGCCGAAATTGCAGGCGAGCGACAAGCTACTCAAGCTGCCCGTGAAAGAGAGGCAAGTCTTCGAAAGGATCTTGATGCAGCTCAGGAGCGTCTACAATGGTTCGAGGAGGAGTGTGCAAAGCTCAACCATCAAATTGATGACTTGAACAAGCTAATTCTTGAATCTGGCGAGTTTGGTTTGAAGAACGACCAAGCAAAGGAGAGGTTGGAGCGCGAACTTGTCACTGTCAAGGGTCGCCTGACAGCCTCAGAAAATGATAACCGTGCCCTGCTGAACAAACTCCAACAAAAGGGTCTTGAGATTGCCCGCTCATCTTCTCGTGCCACCGAGGCGTCCCGTGGCCAGATCCTCACACTGCAGCGAGAGAAGGCCAAGCTTGAAGAACAAAACACCAAGCTGCATAAGCAGTTGGGCGACTCACAGGTTGCCATTGCCTCCCTCGAAAAGAGAGCCGAAAAGTTGCAGTTGACACTTGAGGATCTAAGCCATGAAGTTGCCCGCGAGGTTAAGTCAAGCAGGAACGCTGAGAAAGCTTCTTCTACTTTTACTGCCCATCTTGCTGAGGCTAACCGAACAATTGAGTCAGAAAAGCAGCTTCGAACCCAAGCACAGACTACTGTTCGCTCCCTCCAGGCATCGCTTGACTCTCGAGACAAAGAACTTGCTGAGCTCCGGGCCCAGATGCTTGATATTCTCAGAACTGTCGATCCTGATGTTTCTATCCCTCCTCAGTCAGAGGGGGATGACGAACAGATCCTTATCCAAAATTTCGACTTAGTCCGGAAGGTCGAGGAGCTCCAGCAAAGCCTTCGTGTGCAAACCGTTGCAAGGACAAATGCAGAGAACCAACTCG
Organism: Calonectria hongkongensis; assembly: GCA_017140755.1. NCBI lineage: Eukaryota > Fungi > Ascomycota > Sordariomycetes > Hypocreales > Nectriaceae > Calonectria > Calonectria hongkongensis. The sequence continues at coordinate 2,290,129 of JAACJA010000004.1, read as the reverse complement.
CTGAGCTGAGGGCTTCGCGCAATGACACTCCCAGCCGTCCTAAGCTGGAGGAGATCCACCTCAATGAGGCGCCCTTCCACGGTTCGCCAACTCAGAGGCGTGCTGCTAAGATCCATGCCCGGAATAACTCAATCCCTACTACTCCCACCCGTCGTGTTCAAGACAACGATAACCAGCCAGATTCGATCCGCTCGGACAGGACTGTAGATACTGTAACATTTAACAACCGTATGGATTTGAAAGCCGAAGTTGAGGAGCTTCAGAATCAGCTTCAGCTCAAGGAAATGCAAAATCGGCACCTTCAGAGCCAGCTTGACCGAAGCACTCCTGTTCCAGACTCATATGACGAGCAAAGCCCCTCGCTGCAGCGAATCCAGAAACTTGAAATGGTCAACAGCCGATTGCATGAGATGCTTGACGACTCTACCAAGAAGGTTTCTGCACTGGAAAAGACAATCCGATCTGGCGAGCTCTCACTCCGAGATGTTCAGACACGAACTCATGAAGAAATCTTGGACGTCCTCAATAGTCAGGAAGAATCTCGTCGAGCTCTTATTCACAGCCACAAGGATGCAGTTGCAGAGCTTACCGATATTAAAGTTCATTTCGAGAAATTACGGCGTGACCGAGCCAAGGCAGAGGTAGAACTACGTGACGTGAGAGGTGATCTTCAAGAGATGACGCTCGCTCGGGAGCAGGAGGCTCAGAACCGCAACGAACTTCTTCAAGAGTTTGCTGACCTTCAAATTCGACTCGATGCGGAGACATCAAAGCTTGTTGACGTAACGTCAAGCCTTGACCTTTACAAGAGCCGAGCAGACGAGTACTTTAGCAAACTAGAGCAGGCTGAGATTGCAGTTCTTAAGGCGAGCCGTGCAGAGCAATTTGCCAAGTCGCAAGCAAAAGAGGCCGAAGACAGCTACGCAGAGTTTATGGCTGAACGAGACAAGATGGATGCCAACATCGAAGACTTGCAACGTCAAAACCAGCGGCTTGAAGAGAAGCTTGAGGACGTTTCCACCGACTTGGAGGCAGTCTCTCAAGCCAAGAAGCGCCTTCAGCATGAATTAGAAGATTATCGCAACCAACGTGCTATTGAGATCGAGGACAAGGAATCGAGCATGGAGCAAACTCGTAAGAAATACCAGGCCGAGTTTGCTACCTTGACCAACGAGCTTGACCTTGCTCGAGAAGAAAAGCTATTCAAGCAAGCAGAGATCACCCGTCTTCGAGAAGAGCTCGACGAGCTGAGATCTAAATGGGATGATGAAGTTCTAAATAGCTCTACTTGGTCCAAGGAAAAGTCTCGTCTTGAATCAACACTGGCCGATGTCGCTTCATCCCGTGATGAGGCGGTCAACGCGCACAATGAGGCCCAAGGAAAGGTCGTGTCACTCTTGTCGCAAGTTCGGACTCTCAGGGCATCGGTCGATGAGGTTTCTGCGGAGCGTGATTCTCTGCTACGAGAGAAGCGCAATGTCGAAGCTCGCCTTGAAGAAGCCAAGGCCGGCCTCGAGGATCTCGTCAAGGGTGAGAGCCCATCTCTTCGAAATGCCGCCAACATGGACAGAGAAATTCTAGAACTCAAGTCCAACCTCGCCCAGCAAGAGGATATTGCTGCCGCTGCCGTAGAAAAGATGAGACGGGCCGAGGCTCTGATTACTGAAATTCAAAAAGACGTGACTGTTGAACGCGAGACAAGCGCCAAGTTGCAGCAACAGAAAGCCTCACTTGAGAAGAACCTCAATGAAGCTCAACTGAAGCTCGTTGATCTTGAGACCAAGGGGTACTCTAGCGCAAGCCAGGACATTAAGTTCCTCCACAAGCGAATCCAAGAGGTAAGAACTCATATTTACTAGCATAAAATACAATCCATACTAACAAATTTGCAGCTCGAGTCTCAACTCGAGGACCAGGAAAACGAACGCAGCAAATCTCAGCGATCCGTCCGAAATGTGGACCGGATTGTCAAGGACTTGCAGGGTCAAATTGACCGCAAGGACAAACAAAACAACCAACTTTCGGAAGATGTCTCCCGGATGCGTGACAAGGTTGATAAGCTCCTGCAGACCATTGAGGAGCTACAGGCTTCCGAGTCTAATAACCAGCTCTCGGCGCGTCGTGCTGAGAGAGAACTACGCGAGGAGAAAGAGAACACGCTCCGACTGGAGCGAGAGCTACAGGGATGGAAGAACCTGCGGAACGATAAGGGGTCGGGAAGTGTCATGGGTAGCGTTCGCAGTCGCATGGGCCCCTGGCGGGTAAGCGAGGGTGATGATGTGTCCATGATTGATGTACCCAACAGGAAGAGCAGCCTTGCTCGGGCGCCCAGTCTCACTAAGGGCTTTTTGTAAGACAAACGAGTAGACCGGGTAGGATACATTGATTGGCGTGTACGAGGATGGGGCGTTGTCTGATTGGTTTGGGGTTCTAGTCATGGGAGACGGATGGGCCGGACATGAAGGAAATGGGATGGGCTGCTTTTTTTATATCCAGATGCGGCTGTGTAATATTTGAGTACGTAGCAGTAATGATGAACTGAGCCATGAAATCCGCACGGAAATGTATCGATTTGCTCGCCTAAATGAACAGGCCTGGAAGTGTACACAGTCTAAAACCCATGTTTCCCCCTACATTTGATAAAAACAACAGATGATCAGAGAACCCTTGAAACTCCGCCGAATGCCTTAAAGCTGTAGCTAATACTCCTGGCGATGCTCTGGTGGTACAACATTATACACTAGTCTAATAACAGTCGGTTGTTGTTGTACAGAGGTAGAAGAAATTAAAAAAAGAAAAAAATCGTAAGATAGGGATGAGTCGACAATTTGGTGGTGCAAGTGGGCAACAGGCAAAAAAAGAAAGAAAAAAAAAGGAGAAGAAGAGGCCAAGGAAAAAGAAAAACAGATCAACAGTTGCTTGGTCATAAACACTTGATGCCTTTGGTCGTGACAGGTCATAATTCTCGCAAAATCGAAAATACAAGGCTTTTTTGGGTTAGGGCATAGTAAACCGAAAAGACTATCATCCATATAAGGAAAGGAAAGGCTTCACTTAGGGCTCAGGCGCCTTGTCTTGGTAGGCTCTTTGCCCAATACCCATCATCTGCGAGGAGTAAGGGTTGGCCGAGTCGAAAGAGTCGCCAATATCCATTCGAGCAGAATACTCAAGACATGGGTTGGACTGCAAGCCATAAAGATTCGCATCCACCGATTCCGGGAAAGATGGAGTGAAAGCATTAGAATAGGTCTGGTCCATGGGGTAACTGTTGGGCGTTGTTTGTGTCGTGAGCACCCCATCGCCGCTTCCAATTGTCTGCTGGCTGCTCGCAAGAGATGTCTGTGATTGGGGAGTCCCTCCAGCGATTTCAGAGAAGGCATCTTTCATGCTGACATCTGCTGAGATCAATTGCTGTGGTTGTGGCTGTTGTTGCGGAGGACTAGCGTCGTCCAGCAGTTGTTGCCGAAGGCGTTCCATCTCGGGGGGAATCTCGTCTCGGTCCTCTAACTGTGTTCGTGTACGCACATTTCTGGAGACATCGACAAAGTACTCGTCGCCGGCTGTCGTTTCCCAGAGCGGCAAAGTGATGTCCGAAGGATCACCGTGCGGTCCCGGGAGAAGTGGGTTTGTCCTGAGTTTGCAGCAAGTATGTCGGACTCGATCTGTGGCATAGGCACATCTCGTACGATTATCGCGCAGAACGCAGTGGCCCAGGTGTTCGGCACCACGGGGGCACTCGTCGAGGTCGTCGTCTTGAACATGGTAATGTTCCATCCACCGGTAGCCACCTATATACGAGGCAACGAGATCTAGGTCGGGGTTATTGAAGGCCGGGCACGGGTTCAGGTTGCAGCAAATCTTTTGCTGTTGGCAACGTTAGCATCTTCCTTACACCTGCAAGGGCAGGCGTAGTTACCGCACTTGAGCCAGTCTTCCAATTCAGCGCCAGCTCTTCTCCCTCACTGTCACTAGACGAGTCCAGAATATCTGCAGGACCTTGGACCATCTCATCGCCAAACAAGAGACCGAGCCCTGCCAATTTCTTGCTGAGAGTCTGCCACTGGTTCCGGAACGCTTCCTGTTTGTGCTCGAGGCTCTTCATTTGGCCAAAAGACTTCATCTCCTTGGAGTTGGCCTTGTCTTTCTGATCGAGCCAAACGTAGGAAATATCAGCTGGCTTGTCGGCAGGCCACCGGAAGTAGATGCGAGCCTTGGTTTTCTTCTGGCCACGGAACGCATTGACGACCGAACCAACCGGTGTTATGTGATACTCGCTCGATCCATCTTTCTTAGTCAACTGGGGAACAAAGCAAATGTATTGGAACGGTATCTCGAAGATGCGGCAAGAATCAAGATCGATGACGGGAATTCTATTCCCGTCTTGGTCGATGTCGTAAGTCGGGACAAGCCTCCGGTCGACCCAAATTCGATCACCTCGACTGTAGGCGTGTGTTACTGCCTTCTCTCCCTTCCCCGGGATCGTTCTAGCGTGACCATCACGGACGATGACTCCGTGGGCTTCGTCCAGAAGTGGCACGCCCACCGACTGAAGCGTCCTTCGGAAGAAACGAGAGGCCTCTTCTTGAATCCATACCTTGTTCTCGGCGTCCGAGTTCACCTGCCGAAGGACTAGAGTATCGTGCTTCTTGTCAGGGTGTTCTTGAGGGGAATTCAATAAAATCGTCCCACCCCCGCTCGCCTCGGCGTAAGTGTACCTCCAAACGCGGACCTGAAATTCAGGTTCCAACTCAGCCATCTCGCCGCCGTTGAGCTAGTGTGTAACGCGCAATGCTGCACGCTCTCACTTGTAAGAATAACGATCAAAAGAGGAGCATCAGAATTAGAAGGGAAATGAAACACGAATGAAAACGAATGAATGGATAAAAATAATTACAATCACAAAGTCAGGGCCCATGCTCTGATATGGAGGACCTGATCAAACCACGGCGATCGAGGAGGCCTGGAGTGGGCGTACCCAAGCCCTTCAAGCCTCCCCTCGAGGCCCTGTTCGCCCCAGAGGCTAGTATTGGCTCCTCGTCAGCTGCCAGAACGGGGATGTGCAATTGATGCGGACACTGGTTGGGCTAAGCCTCTTGCTGCCCTAAAGCACACCCATTTGACGAGGATGGCGGCCCCGGGATTACCATGTCCAGTGCGTTGGGCCGAGCTATCATTTTACAAGGCTAGGGAGAGCCATGGCCAAAAGCGGCGCCTTTTTTTGGCGACTCCTGATCGCGACAACCCTAGCACTGAAATAGCCATCGCGGGTTGTTGTGGGCTACGACAATTCCAACAAATAATGATATGGGAACGCCAGGGCCTAGACCAGCCATGATTTCCACATTGGGTGAGACTTGGGTCTGCCAGAAATGGTCATGGTGTGGGCCGGTTTTGCTTTTTTTTTCGCGAGCGACGCTGGGCGCTTTGCGCAAGATCGCAGCGACCGTGGACAGGTTCTGGGAATCTCAAGTTTTGGCTGCGACGTTATCCACCCAACACCACCCCGTCTAGCCCGGACCTGGCCATCTCCGTCGTCGCTTGTGACTATGGCAAGTGTCTCGGCGGCGAGGTCAAACCCGAAACAGCCCCTGTTGCCTCTCCAGAATTTATCTCGTCATCTCTCCGTTGGAGGGGGAGGCGTGGACTCTGGCACAAAAAACAAAGCACAGGTCAAAATAGCGCCATAGACGCAAAGCATCTGAATGTGTGCGCTGGCAGCCCACCATGGCTGTGATTACAGTTTCCCCACTGGCTCGCGAGAGACTGAGGAGGGGCAGCCGTGAGCTGACTGCGGTCTATTCGCATAATGGCAACTGGTTAGTTCCGATGGTCAGGATGCCGAATTTATATCTCCATCGAAGCTCTCGCGTTGGTAGGCACATAACAATTTTGCGAGCTTGGGCCCTGTCAATCCGGGGTCGGCGACGGTGCTGTCCTTTATTATTCTTGTCCCATTTGTTGCTATTGGATGTCAAGATTGAACGCTAACAAAGTGGTGAGTTTGGTAAGCTGTCTCCCCGAGACATGATAAACGCGCCATATAGTGTACATACCCGAACGCATGCCCTCGTGGCATGAGGACGCTAAAAGTGGTTCGGGAGTCGTGAGGCAGAATGACGTCCTCAATCTTTCTTTTGTTCATTTTCCTCCCCAGGACTCGCTGGTTTCTCCATGCCCAATCGAGTCATAAGGTCGCTCATCATTTCCTCCATCTGTGCCTCGTCCTCGGCGTTGATCAAGCCTTGCCGCCGGGTGACTGCTCGAGTCCTCACCCGGAGCTCTTCCACAGAGCATAAATCAAACCCCCAGGCGACACCCCCGGTTAGCATAATCCCGAAGCTCATGACGTTGAGGGTTGCCAGGCTCAGGGCCTGTGCCGCAAGCGCAGACCTATCCGCCGAATCAAATTTGATGGGGGCTCGGTTAGATGAGTAAAACTTGGGGAACGAGTCCAGCTGTCTTCTCAGCACGGCACGCCTCGAAACAGCTACTGATGCAGCCATGAATCCGGCTCCTGCAAAAAATAGGCCCAGTTGCTTGAATTGGCGCAGCCATGGTGGTAGAGGTGGTGAGTTTGGAGGAGATTGGTTTGTGCTGCCAGGAGCTGTCGTTGAGCTAGCGGTTCCAGACATGGCGGAGGCGCCCCCCATTGAGAGGCGACCAGTTGGAAAGCAGGAGGATACGAACGTTCACGGATCCGCAGCGGTTCCAGGCGTCATAGAAATGCTTTTTTTTTGGTTGTGGTGCCGTTCCTGGAGACTTCCAGAAGTGAGAAAGTGGCCGTGACTGCCAAATCTCAACAAACCAAAAACCAATGCCCCGTTATATGAATAGCCACTGGCTATCATCCTCTATCATGTATACATGCATTTCACCTAGGTCCGGGGGATGGTCTCCTGATCGCTGGGAAATGCCAGGGCTGCATGGATCAGAGGCACGTTTACGCCCTGGTTTGCTCTAGGACAGGTAACGCGTTACCAATGCTGTGTTCCATGTGCCCATCCTTTCTAGGTATGCAACCCTCATTTACCTGTCAGGCATAGCTCCCACCGTTCGCAACATGTCATTTCAACTCCGATATTCCCAACGTCATCATGCGTAAAATTGAGATAAGAATGAGTAAAATCTTCAAAAGCTAGCTAGGATGATGAAAATTCTCCGAACTGTCACTCGTCTGTCCTTTATAATTTGGTACCGTAGGATGATGTGTTCAGCATGTATGTACGATTTGCAGAAGCTCTATGTGCGGATAAAATGTGCTCATGTACATGTCCCAGGTTACATCCAGAAAAAAATCAAAACGGCCCAACCTCAAATCGGGTTGGGTTCCGCTGCCTCCCATCCCTTGTTTTTTTGTTCTCTCTTTCCACCCTTCCATCCGGTCGTAATATTCATGCTGTGGGTGGTGTGTATGGCCTCATGACAGCGAGTCGTAGCTGCTCACCGACTCTGTGCCAGAACGGCTGCGACACGTCACCGTCGACCCAATGTGCTGCGGTCTATTATTTCGGTTGAGGTTAATGTATTCCCATTCGTTTCCTGGATCCTTTCGGTCAGCCACGGTAGTCAATGGGATGAAATGGAAGAAAAAAAAAGATGCTCACTTTCTATGCGATGTTGATTACTGACGATGGGTGCTCCGCACCCCATGGGATTGCGTACGAATCGAGGAATGCAAGTGATTTCTCCGAATGGAAGGTCCCATATGGGTACTTTGTCTTGCGGCGGTGTAAGTCGTTCCCGGCAGTGGTTCTTCATCTGTAGACTTTCGTATGTCTTGGCATCATCGATTGAGATGGCTCTATTGAAAGTGTCGGAGACGACCTCATCCTCATACTCGGCGACAAAATCGTGGATGTCGTCTGGGTAGAGAAACTGAAATAAAGACAGAGCTACAAACATGCAACACTGCACCGGCTTCTTCCTGAGCTCGACCAAAGCCTCGGCCTTTTCATTTTGCTGCCTTCGGCGCTCGTATTCTTGGAATTCTGGGTCGGAAGGAGAAGTTCCTGGGAAAGGCTTCTTGGGGAGAACCCAAGACTGCATCTCCTTCATGTGTGTAATCCTCTGGCCCGAAACGATGGCCTTGCGGGTATCCTTGAGTACCTTGACAAGTGGTGCGGTTGCAATTTGCATTCTGCCCTTTTTGGCCTGCATTTTCATATTGGAGTAGATGATGGCCGAACCAGCCATAACCCGAGCTGTCCTGGCAAAAAGCCTGTCAAGTTCTGGGTGGCGGTTGGCTTCGTATTGCATCCTCAAGCATTTTATCCATTCTCTAGAAAGTGACTCGAATCGCTGGATTGTACGACTTAGACGTGGTGTTGAACGAACGACCACGGTATGCGCGGGCTTGCCTTGTTCTGGGGTTTCGCCCAAGGCCCGGGCGATGGTCAGGAGAGCGAAACTGACCAGCATTGTGGATAGAAGAGGGAAAAAAAGGCCAAAGCTGACACCCGATCTATCGTAACCGAGAGAGATGGACCGATCTCACGTTGGCTTACGGGGACTCGTCTTCCGTCCCGGTGGTTTTATATCTTGTAGGGCTCTCCACGTATTAAGAGTACATCGGATTATTCCTGTATCTTTGTATCTTGAATATTGGTCTCCAACCCCAGGTGTGGTTGCCGCAGAAGCAATTCTCAACCCACCATTCCATTACGTGCAGCCTTGGAAACGCATCCATTTACACTGTCCCGGTCAATGGCGTTGTAGGTGCGTCGTCCCTGGCAAGGTCATGTCAACAACAGGCCAGCTGTACTCCACACGGAGGAAAGCGACAACTACAACTCAGTGATGTACGCTGCTACATTAGGAAGGCATCAGGCACTGAGACAGGCTGCTTCCAAGACGCATCGGCGTTTGCATCCCAGACCGTTCGCTCGTCCTGGACCGTTGGCCCCGTAAACTCCCTTCGTATCCAGCGTAACGGGACAAATCAGCATTGCTATTTTTGCTATAGTTACCCCAGCGTTAGTTTTCTAACGAGACAGGGGAAGCCCAGCATGGATAGCAGAGACGCAGGCACCAGACCCAAATGTTTTAAAGGTGGCAACCAAACTGCAGAGGTGAGATGCGAGATTACTGCTGCAACACCCTTGTTCCTCCGATGTCCGATTAACATCCAAAGGCGCCTTTTCCCACAAGCATACGCACGTCCACACGCGCATACGCACGCACACGCACACTGCAGGTCGAGCAAGTCAGAATCGGGGACGTAGGCACACCACCAGTCAATGCACCTCACACACACACACGCACACACACACGCACACACACACGCCGGAAGAAGACAGAGAGGGAAAAAAACAAAATGCCAGCCCTGGATTTAGGCCCCAGTGCAACCTTCTCAATCACCAATGACGGAGCTTCTTAGTTGTCCCCCGACGTAAAACAGATAGCAAGTTTTCTCCTCCTACATCCTGGGTGCCCCAAATGCCACTAGGTGGCGGACCTCCCCCATCACTTACAAGCAGCCCAAGGATGCAACTTGCGGGGTTCGGCCTAATTACAAGGATTCCGCACACCTCGATTCCGGGAGTTGCTGCTAGGTGTCCCGCCATCGTCGACCCCTTCCAATTTCTAGACTGCAACCAGCAGACGTCTTGTTTTCACCCACAAGGCGCAAACACCAAGGGAAATCCAATCGGATCTGGGCGGCCGGCCGATCCGGAAGTGTCAATCGGAGCCACTGCCCACCTTGTATTGCTGCGCAGCCTGGCTTGGCCGATCTTACCTCCCTCCACCCCGCCGTTGGGCTTTTGAAAGGCTCTGTCTCACTTATCACGATTGTATCCAGGTAGGTCAGGTAGACAAGGGTCACCTCTGATGACCAGCGCCACGCCGACCACCACCCTGACCCATCCCAAAACCCCAACACCGATAAACCCAGAGCCCCAGCGACGGTTCAGCAATGTGTTTGCTACGCCCAGCCTCGAAGGACCAGCGGTCAGCACCAAAGTAGCCATTCACCACGCGCTTGGCCCCTCCTTGCACTATCTTGACCTGTATCGTGCAGCACCATCATGTGCCCTGCGATGCAGCCTGAACCGCCCATCTGCAACCCGCCTGGGCCAACTGCCAAAAGCAATCAGAGCCTCACCATTGTCTGCCGGCCCACTGCCACCATACCCGATGTCTTGCCTCGTGCAGTGGTCGCCTGTACGTCCTAACTAACCCCTCCCGCTGGGGTCGAAGCGCCCTGTCATCCCGGATCGGAGGCCAGTGCTCCCTCCGTGTCTCACCCACTTTATTCTGGCCCACCCTGCTCGACTACATCCCTACCAGGCGCCGTAACAGACACAAACTGCAGAACACGAAACCCTTCCTAGCCCCTACCTCCTTCGGTCGTGGTGCAGCCCGGCGCTTCCTGCGGCCTTGGTCTTCTTGCTTGACGTACAGATCGAAAGACTGACGCCGCGCCACATACAGAGCATCAGACATTTTGAAACTCCAAACCTAATCGGTGTTGCTACCACCAAGGCCCGTCATCCCATCTTCAACTTGACGCAATGCCCAAACCAAAAAACTCCAAGTCGTCCAAGACACCAGCTGCGACGCCCCAGCCACCTCCTGCTCTTCCATCCTGGCCAGCCTTCAAGCCGCCTCTGCCAGTCGTCGATCTCTCGCCCCAACCACACCCCGAGACACCGAACGTGGTTCTCATCCCCTTCTTCTTTCCCCGCAATCTCTGCCGAGACTATGTGAGCTTTCTCAAAACGCTACCGCTGCAGACCACACCCGGCCGCCCCAAGCGCGGAGAGGCCGTGCGAGTAAACGACAGGTTCCAAGTCGACGATCCAACGTTTGCCCGCCGCCTCTGGGAACAGACTGGGCTCAAGGAGGCACTCTTTGAAAGCGGGGATGCCCAGGATCAATGGTACGTATGTAAGAGGTTTGCTTTTGTTTCCAGCTGGACCGGCCCCCCTCCCTCAACCGCTGCAGCCCTTCCAAGGCACACACACACTTGCACATGGCTCCGATGGCCTACATCAGGCGGGAACCTTACCCACACACACACACAACAACAAAAAAAAGCAATATGGTTACACTGCGTTGGTGGTTGCGAGATTGCAAGAGAAAAAAAAACTGATGTATGTTTCTGCGTAGGGGCGGTGAACCCGTTGGACTGAGCCCCAACATTCGAGTGTACCGGTACTCGAAAGGCCAATATTTTGATTGTCACTGTACGTACATGTTCAACTGCCGCCGGTGTTTACCGGCATCATTTTGTCATCAGTCTGGTTAGGCTGAAAACTCACAATGTCTTACCCGCTCGGGGCTTTGTTCCCGTTCATTAGCCTCCCAAAGTATTGGGACGGAGACGGTTGTGCCAACCCTCCTCGCCAGGCCAAACTTACAACCCTCCTCGCCACGATTCCATTGCTTCTTCCATCCCCATTCCGTGGTACCAGCACCACCACAATCACGTAGCCGCCTTCCCTCTCCCATGTACTCGGTTGCTGTCTTGACATCTCAAACTTGCATGTTGACTAGTTTAGTCTCTGCTGGCTGACAGGTTCTGGTGTGGTCTAGATGACGAGTCTAACAACCTGACTCTCTTACTGGATGAGCCAACCCCTGTCCGCACAACGTGGACGCTTCTACTATATCTGACCTCGGCTGCTGAAGGGTGCGTCGGAGGCGAGACAGTGTTTTACCCACACGACCGCAAATCTCAGCGTGAAGAGATTGCTGTGCCACTTGAGACGGGGATGCTCCTCCTGCATAAGCATGGCGATGACTGCCTCCTCGTAAGTTCGCCTCATTTGGGAACGTTCTCTCTTTCCACACCCAGAACCCAATACCTACCTGTAATAATGAATCGGCTGACAATATTGACCAAGCATGAGGGAAAGGAGGTGACTGCAGGTGAAAAATGGATCCTTCGAACAGATTTGTGCATTAGACGATGATACCACGATCGCCAATCCACGATTGGATATGTTGCACAGATGCTACAGTACTACGCCAGAGACCTCGCAGCTGCCATAATTGCTTTCTTTTTTCTAGCCCCTCAATACTCACTTTGGTCTCTGATTTCTCCACCTCCCTCCCTCCCTCCGTAAGAAACCAAGTATCACTCACTGGGCGCCTACCGATCAAAATAGACGGAGTCTAATCCGACGTACCAGTACCATGCACCCTGTGTTCACTAATCCTCCTCTCCGCCATCTAAATTTATGAGGCATGCAAGCTGATCCATGGCGCTCTCCTCCTGTGTTTGTGTTTGTGTCTGTGTCTCTGTCCCGTACCCTGTCTCCTTCTTCCCAGCATTAGCTTCTGCACCATGGCAGTCCATGTCACTCAAGCCGTCCTCTTCGCTATGGCTTGTCAGCTCTTCTTTCCCTTCGTCCGTGTCTGAGGTTGGAGGCGGAGAGGAGTCCGTCTGCGACTCGTCAAACAGCGTCAGCGGCTGGCCCTGGTGAATGATGGTCCCATCTGGCAAGTGGGTATGGAGATTAGCGTCGAGATCGGTCCGCACCGTGCCCGTTCCGACGGCGTTACTGCCAATTTCCAGCTGTTCGTGGGCTGCCGGCTCCGGCTGTTGGGTCTCCATCCGATGGGTCGCCGCTGGGGTCGCTCTGTAGGATATGTCACCACCACCCGCAAGTCGAATCAGGACCCAATGAAATATCCAAGGAAAGCTGATAAGAGGCACTGTATTCGAGTCAGATTCTGTCGCCTGCATGACACGGCCCGTGTCGCCGATCTCTTCTGGGTCAGCTGCGCGAAGTGCGACTCTCATTTCCTCCGCCGTCACAGCGTACATGGCCGCCACAAAACGATCAATCATCTTGGTTTGTTTGCCACCTGCAGCCTCATAACACGCCTCTCGAAATCTTTGCTTGACAACGTCATACTCACGCCCAAGATCTTCCTGGCGCTTGTAGTCGTTCCCAAAAACAGGCTTGGACATGGCAAACCCTGTCCACAGCTCAAACTCGGTCTCAAGTTCGAACTGATCAAGCAATCTCCGAATGCACCCGTCGTACTGCGCCTTGATGCGCTTTGCTGCATCCATCATGGCATTATCCGGTTTGATGTGCTCGTGATTCAGAATTCGTGAGTCAAAGGGGCTGTCCCAAATGGGATTGAACTGAACCGATTTGTTGACGATCTTGTCGTAAATCACTCCAAGTGCCTTGTTGGAGCGGCGAGATCTCCCTTTCTTTTCCATGAAGTGTGGCCAGCATCTAGGCTGTTGCTCTTTCTTCAATACCGCTGGTTCGCCTGTCTTGGGGTAATCGACTGCCTTGGAATGGAGCTGTGCCAAGTCGAGACCTGATACCTAGCGTTAGACAATATCGCTTCATGACTTTGGAAAATTGAGCACTTACATATGGGCGACATCGGGCCATGTTCATCCGCCATTCCTAGATGGGAGTGCGCGATGAGTCCCAGCACATCATTCTTCATATATTTGACGAAGAAGTTTCTGAGGTCATCAACGTTGACGTCACGGGTTAGTGGTTGGGGCTTGGAACTGGTGTAATCCATGGGTGGGTAGTTCCAAATGAGTGGCATGAGGCTGGTATCCCACATGATGAAAAAGTCATCCCCGTCCAAATCACCTCCAGAGAGCATATTGGGGACCGGTCGGTCACCAGTGGCTGGAAAAACGACTACGTCTTTAAGATGATGCAGCTTTGGCTCGTCAACGGCCTCAACAATGCGTATATCGCCTGGGTGCAGAGAAGGGTTGCGCCCAACGATACATACTCCTGTAATGATCTTGGTCCGGTTGTAATCCTTTGCGTTTGTGATCTGAAGAAAGATTTGGGGCAATTTACTAATGTCCTTATCTCGGGAGCCCTCCGTGGCACGGGAGTGACCTCTGAGGGTCATGGTCTCATCCACGCACCCGAGAACAAATGCGCTATTTTCAACTTGGATTCTGGCCTTTTCCTTGAGCATCTTGAGAGACCATGATCGCCACAAGTTGAGAACATTGAGGACAAATGGCTCCTGGTTTTCGCTTGTCTTGAAGCCGGCTTCGAGTAATTCGGAAATTGCCAGGCTCGTTTGATTCTCGTCCACATATTTTCGAAGAAGGCCGATAGCGACACTGTTGTCTTGCATTGCCATTTCGTAACCTTGTAATTGTTGGTCAAGCAAGGCCACGAACGATGAGATGGGTACCCCAAGGGATTCCAGGATGATAATAGTCTGCCGGTTGAGCGTTGCCGTGGCGAATCTCGCGCAGCGGATAATTTCAAGGCCGTTGTACTCTGCCTTGAACTTTTCTTGCGATTCCCGAACGTGAACTTCAGTTCCCTTGGCATCTGGCCAAACAGTCAAGACGCCTTTGCAGCCTCCCATGCGAAACTGGAATGCTGATGAGTATCCAACGGCACTGAGGTCTATATCTTCAACGATCATTTTGGCAATAAACTGAGATATCTTTCCCACCCCATCAGTGAAGCAGAAGCCATTTCGCTCGATGTCCGGAACTGGGCGGATAGCAGGAACCGATATGCCTCTGATCTCTCGAGTGGTTGACAAGCATTGGCCCAAACGCGCGGCGTACTTTGCCACGATTTTGATGTGATTGAATTCCCCCATCCACTTTCTAATGTCGTCACAAGAGATGTGGTCAGTCGGACAGAAAAAGTAGGCGCCATTTTGCCTAAGTTGGGAGCTTCCAAAAGCGAGAAACTGGTACACTCGGTCACCGATCCTGATGCCTTGATAGAGTGTTCGCAGCAAGCGCTTGTAGATTTCGTCATTCTGTTCCTTGGTCACCAGGATGCGACCGTTTTCATGCTCCTCGGCGAATTGGACCCGTAAAAAACGGTCATGAATGTGGCTATAACGCCGCAAGACGCGGTTTGACATTTCCACGGAGGGTGTGCTGAAACGTACAGTTGTCGGTGTAACAACGGCCTTGTGCATAAGCGCGCAGTAGTGGGGGATTCGGAGGTTGGGAAAATAAGATACTGCCTGAGGGTTCTGAAAAACGCTCGGGGGATCTTGGATTGGTTCATTTTGGTCATCAAGATATTCCAGCAAAAGCCTAGCCTTCGTTTCACCCAATTCGGATAGCTCCTTGAGGAACTCAGTAGAGATGGTTTGCTCATTGAGGATTCCCCTCGAGATGCAAACCTCGAGCTGGTACCGCACTTCGAATGGTAGTCTAGTAATGGGTGCCGCAGAAAATTCGAGAAGATGGAGGGCATCGTTCCTGTCCGAAGTGCGGGAGTGATCGAGAAGACTCCAAAACTCCGTTTTATCGCCATAAATGACGGTAAAATCGTTGCAGGTACGATTGGCAATACTAAAATCTTCCAGTGCATTGGTTAGTTGCTGGTTGAGCACGTTACCCTCGTTTAGACCATCTCGGAGAACGAATCTAAGGGTTGTCCAGCGGCCAATGTCGATAAGTCCAGGGTCATTATACTCGGTATGCAAAGCAACAGAGTGTCTCATTGGGCATCCCATGTCGTCTAGGATGTCTGTCACGCGGCGCCAAGCTTCATTCGCGCCCCAATCTTTATCCTCGTCAGCGAAAGTTGTTTGGGCATCCTGTGGCTTCCAGTAATAGTGCGGGACAAATTTCAACGGTATCACAAGTGATATTCCTTCATCCGCACAGGAAACTTTGCAAAATTCTTTCATTTTTGCAAATTCGATGTCGATCTTGTACTGCCGGATATGCTGCCCAGGCGACGATGCAACTCTCGTTGTGAAGAAGACGCTGATTCGCTTGTACTTGAGGTCCACTTGAAGTCGAAGAGAATCATCATCGGCAGAAAGAGACTTCAAGACTTTCATGGATCCGGAAGTAAGAAGACTCCCAAACTGAATACTCTGCGGATAAATCCTTATCTTGGCAGGGTATTTGCGTTCCGCACAAACTGGGCTCGATATCCATAATTCAGGCGTCGATAGCCATGGTTTGACACGAATGCGAAGTCCATTGGGATATGCATGACTGTCTGGATGCACAACCTTGTACTTTCCACCTACCCAAAAGGCGCGCTTAGGTGGCGGGTCGAATTTGATTCTGGCAGATTTGGTTTCACAATTTCTCTCTTTCCAGGTGTCCATGTAGACAATGTCACCTTCTTGAGAGAACCAGTCCCAAAGATTGGCCACAGTCGTTGAAGAGGGCAAGTTATCCAGCCTTACAGAAAATTCAGGCCAATCCTGCCACTGATTAATCATGCGGACATCTTCGGGAATATTTTCCGTCAAGGCGGAGTCCAGGGACGTGCTTTTGCGTTGTTCTGAGCTGCTTCGACTGGTTGCGCTACTAGGAGGCCCCGACGGACGAGGGGAGCGTCGTGGGGACATCATTTTGATCTCTAGTTGGAATAGGTTAGCCAAAGACCTTAGATGAGATAAAACCGATGCATAGAGATGAACCTTCTGTCTCAGTGGGGGTTCCAAAGTCACGGGGCGGCAGCATCTATGTTACCTCAAGCTTTAGGCAGATCTGAGCAGCTGTGAGCTTAACGCCCAGCTCTGTGTGTTACCTTGGTCCCTGCAGCTAAACTCAATTTGATACAGGATACAGGTGGAAGATGCGAGAGTGTGAGAGTGTGAAAATGTGAGAGTGTAAAATTTGCAGAATGTAAGAAGGGCCAAAGGTCTGCCCTTTTGTTTATACGAGTTGCCTGAGTATAACAGTGATTCAATGCAACATCACGGCTAGTTACATGCAAACAAACATGGCAAGTTCAAAGGCAAAAAAGGGATTGCCAGAACATTCGAGCCCGGCAAAGGGAGAAACGCGATTGGCGCATGCCTTGTTCCGGGCGAGGGTGCACAAGGGCAGTTTTGCTTCTTTGTTTTGTTTGACGTCAACATTTCGGCTGCATGTCGGGTGCAACCATTTGATGCCTCTTCCCGTGGTGCCTGCTCCCGTGGTGGCTAGCCGCCAATGAACCAGCATCTCAACCCTTGCTCCTTCCCACCAAGGCCCAGGGCCAATCACCTCATGCATAGCTCCTCGGTTTTGCCAAAGGGGTTCTCTTATCAAACGTGACGATCCGGGCAGTGCAACACCTCGGAAAGTTTGAATCCTTCACCGCCCTGCCTTTGAAAACATAACCCAACTGGCTCGCACTTTTTTTCTCACGTCGATGCTTTCCCATTTAAAATATTCATGCGCTTTTAATGCTATATCCTCTCGCACTCATAATCCATCCATTCATTCCTCATGGCGTTAGATGTTGACTTGTGCAACAAGAAATTACTTGAATAAATGCCTATATTCATGAGTCCCGACAATATATGTACCCGACCTCCCCGTTGTTTGATGCCCGCCTACCCTTTTTTATTTCATCATCATTTACCCTCTCGAACCTTGAACACCGACGACACATTCGTATCGGGATATTTAATTCCCATCCACGGCACATCCATAATCTTGCCTGGATTCATAACCCATCGTGGATCCAGCGAACCCTTGAGGGCTCCCATGACGGCCAATGTCTCGGGGCCAACCTCCCAGAGGAGGCTTTCTTTCTTACCCCAACCAATGCCATGCTCACCGGTGCATGTTCCTTCCATGTCTAATGCTCGCTTCACCATGTTTTTGACGCATGTCTCCACCTTTTCTCGTTCACCAGGAATGGTCTTGTTGTACATGATGCTCTCGTGGAAGTTACCGTCACCAATGTGGCCCAGGATGCTGGCAAAAAGTCCAAGGTCATCCATTTCCTTCTTACTTACCTCGATAATATCAGCCAGGCGACTGAAAGGAACTGCGACATCAGTGCTCCCTTCTCGGTGTTAGCCACACAATCTCAATCACACTTCAATCACGGTCAGCGGGCAACTCACAAGTATCCTCTCCATCCTTTCTCAATGACAGCATAGACCAGAGGGATTCTTTTCGCGCTGACCACAACAGCTTCTGCTCCCGCTCATCTCGCGCAAACTCAAATGTGCCACCCTTGTTGGAAGCCGTAATTTTCTTTACGCGTGAGATGGCATCTCTAACACCATCCTTTGTGCCACCGAACTTGAAGAACAGCGTGGGCGTCTCCTTCCAGACTCGGGGAGCCGTGGCGCCGCCGAGGTTGACCACCTTCATCTGCACTTCATCCATGATTTCCATGGCAGCAATAGGCACCCCTGACTGCATAACGCCCGCTGCTGCTGCTGCCGCATCGCGGATGGTGGGGAAAGTAACAACAGCTACAGAATACTCTTCAGGAACCACGGCAAGCTTAAGAGTAGCTAATGGGAAAGTCAGCACGGTTTCACGAAATTTGCGGTCAAGCCTCCTCCAAAAATTGCATACCTTCAGTCACCAGGCCCAAAGTACCCTCAGATCCAACAAAGAGCGAGTTGAGGTTATATCCAGCAGAGCACTTTCTGGGTCTTCTTCGCGTCTTGATGACACGCCCATCCGCAAGAACCACGGTGAGGTTGATGACCCAATCTTTCATTGTGCCATATCTCACCGCATTGGTTCCGGAACAGTTTGTACCGATCATACCTCCAATCTTGGCGCTTGGACCTACATCATTTTCGTGAGTCAGAGTGTCTTGAGAAAAGCGGTGTCTACTTGGTTCAGCATACCAGGATCAATGGGGAAAAAAAGGCCGCTCTCCATCTGGGCCAGCTTCTCGTTGAGATCTTGCCATCCGATACTGGGCTGTACCACAATATCCATGTCCTCCTTGTTGAATTCAACAATCTTGTCCATGTACAAGAAGTCAACACTGACTCCTCCATATGGGGCAGAAAAGTTCCCCTCAAGGCTAGAGCCACCAGAATAAGGAATAATTGGGACACGATACTCATTGCAAATGCGCGCAATTATCGCGACTTGCTCCGTATTTCGGGGGTATGCTACGGCCACAGGCAACCTCTCCAGGTTAACTGTTGACCATTCTGAATAACCATGCACCCGAAGGTCTTCGGAGTCGGTAGAAATGATGTCCTCGGTTCCAATCTCTTTTTCGATCTTTCGAATGGCCTACATTCGTTTTAGCGTCCAATTTCATGACGGCGATATAGTTGTTGTTGTTAAGGAACATACCTCCTCCATCTCTGCCAGGGTGGCATATCGGGTGCCAGAGGTTCCAAATATTCCCTTGGCATCATCCTGTCCATTCAATGTGGAAGAAAGGCCCCAACCAACAGCTCCCGCTCCCGCAGCCACGGCCAAAACCTTCAGGCCAGACCAACCCGAAGCCTTGTGAGGCTCACCGGGCCTGGCCGTGGACGGCTCCGGACCCTGTCTCCGGGGTGCGGTTGAGAAGCCACGTTGGGCAGCAATCCTCCTGGCGCTGCGGCCGAGGAGTGTGCGAGCACAACATCTTGCCGACATGATGAAATTGCAGTTTTTAATTTTTCAACAACAACTAAAGTTTCAAGCGGTGGACAGTCCCTTTGTGAGTCTGGACGCCCCGCAATTGGGAATGAAGTGGATCCAGGCCAGATCAGATAACCGGCACCGGCCGTGCTTTTCGGACTCCGCTTTGAGGCTTTTGCGGACGTTGTTATTCTTTTGCTCGTGCGTCCCCTTGCAACCCCCGTTTCTGATGGATGGGTGAGTGCCGGGAAAGAAACTGGTGATCCGTGCTTTGGGATGAGATGGACAACGACGACAAACACGACACCCAGTAAGATGGATCGCGCCGTCTGTCTAGAAAGAAAACGTTGAGATGATGTAAACGAGACCCCTGTCGACAAAAAACGGGAAGAACTGGTTGAAGTCACTGAGGCAAACCGAACCCCAGAAGTTCACACAGCAACAAGTTTAGAGGAGGGAAAAGTGTTACTAGAGATGTGCGATTGTCAGAGACGGGATATAAGTGCAAGCAGCCAAAGCCAGGCGGGAATCCCGAGCTTTTAAAAAACGGAAACTCGGGACGGGTCACGATGGGGTACATATACTGTCTGTAATCACCCATCAACTACCGCCCCGGTCCCAGCTCCAGTCTAACCCAAGTTCCGTCATTATCGCGATACGCGGGCCCCCCCATACGCCGAGTTTTTAGTTCTCTGCTGTAGTTGTTCAAGTGGAGATTGTACATTGGGGGTATCTGTCGGTTTCTGTCTTTGGCGTCGTTTAATGCAGAGTACAATAGGTCTTGGCGGGACACCTTCCATGGCGGTGGTGGTTGTCTCTCTCACGTCAACTATCCCGTTTTTTTTTTTTTTGGTCATGCTACCTTCAATTTCTTCCATCCAGTCAGTGTTGGCATTGCAAGCCAATCGCAGTCAAAGAATGCCGACTTTTCACAGTCCAAGTCGGTGAGCGCAGACGGAATTGCCATCGCTAAGGACATTTGGCATCGGTTTTGACTCGTCCTGTCTCATTCTTTCTTCCTAACGTCGCCCCTTGGATGCATCCACATCCCCATCCATGCTCTGGTTTCCACCCCATCCCACCTCCTCCCACGCACACCCCATCTTTTTCCTGCGCTTCCCCACCCGTGTCACGTCGTATGCATTTGGCCTCTACTTTCTTACATCGTGCCTCTATTCACCCATTCACCCATCTGTGTCTCGCGGGAACCCGGGTCCAAAGTGCTCGGTGCGACAAATCCGACATCTGCCCCCCCGTCCTATGCCCCAGAAACCGGATGGCGCACACCCTCACGATCACGGGGGTGGTATTTTTCGGGGCGGATATGCAGCCAGGGGAGTACATACATGCACACATTCGCTTTGTTTACGGCACATCACCACACGACCATACATGAGAGCTGCGTCAACGACGTATACATGCACACGCTTGGCCGCTGTCGACCCGCGCCCCAGCCCCGGATCTTCGCCCGGCGCGGACGGCATCATCCCTTTAGTCAGGAATTGCCAGCCTCGTACACAGCGAACCAGGAATGTCTCACTTCCCCCGCCCTGCAGCTAGGCCATTTGGCTCGGTGCCAAAGCACATGCCTGTTGCAATAGACTCATGCCGAGGCGGGCCCCAGCGAATAGCCGTCGATGTGATTCTCGCCGATTAGAAACTGTTCTTGGGGGATTGGAAGCCACCCAACTTGGGGGCGGGTCAAGCACCGTTGATCCCCAGTCAAGCTAATGTAGGCCACTTTGCTTGTTCCAGCCTCGAAACGACATGAATATCCGGGAGCGGGTCTATTTGACGACGGATACTGCCCCCTTTTCCCCTTTGCTGATTTTTATGAATCCTTTTCTGTACCCTCGAGCGTGGGGTTGACCCCAGTGGCCAAACCCAACAAGCCGTCCTCTCAGCCTCAGATCACCTGGCATCGGCGCCCTACTCATACGCCATATACAAGGGCCCCTGTCGTGTACCGTCGAATATTCCGACGCTGCATTTCCCCTTCCAAATCCAAGACCTGCGCTGCCCAATTGCGTGGAGGAGAACAAGTCATACTGGACAGCAATGATGTCTTCCCCCAGGTCAACTGACTTTTTTTTGGTTATTCTTAGTTTCGGGCATTGCATTGAGATTTAGGCTTGGCCACTCTAGTCTGAGGCGAGAAGTGATTGATCAATCTGGTTTAGATATGAGTCGTAACAACTGCAAAGTAACAAGAATTGTTCACCGAGGTCAGGATCCAGGCCGAGACTGCATCCTGTCTTCCAACAGGATCATCGGAGAAAGCCACGATCGTTTGACACGGATGTCAATACTAGCTCCGTGTCTTCTTCCAATGTCTCAGTCCTCACCGTTCAGAAAACCTAATCCTTCGGTGCAGCCGTGTCACGCCACAGGCTGAGCCAGCTCTCCCTGACATTGCGCCTCGCATCTGCTCGCCTGCTTGCTTTTTCAAAATGCCTCACGCTCAACAGCTGCCAAAAGTGCAAATCGAAGCCTCCAGAATAGCTGGGCTGCCCCCTCCTGACCATCCTGGACCCTGGGGAGGGGGGCTCAAAGGCGCAAAAGGCTTTTACCCAAGTCGGTTGCATGCAGCAGCCCGTTCAGCGGAGAGGGTGGGATCCTTACACAACCACACA
The DNA here is from genome assembly GCA_017140755.1 of Calonectria hongkongensis. Lineage (NCBI taxonomy): Eukaryota > Fungi > Ascomycota > Sordariomycetes > Hypocreales > Nectriaceae > Calonectria > Calonectria hongkongensis. The sequence goes on along the minus strand of JAACJA010000004.1, from coordinate 2,268,223 downwards.
ACCCACCTCCCGTTTTTTGTCATGTACGCCAGAGGAACATCAATGGTCATGTAGGAACCAGGGGCGTAGGCCGATCGAGCGCTGTCGCTCTGCACTCTCGGGCGAAACAAGGACGCTGACCGACACACCGAGACCGCCTTCTCGCTATGTCACTGCTGTGTAGTCCAAGGTCAAGGCGTGCACCGAGCACTCAGGCGAACTACCCACACACCAACACATCGACTTACATGCAGTCATCCGGCTGCAATTTTAGCAGTAGCCAGTCCCACCTCTTGTATTTTTTTTCTTCTTCTTTTCAGTTCTGTCTCCTGCTTCGCCTTCGTCTAGCATCGGGTATTCCCAATGCAAACACCCCCGCTCCAAGCACGTCCACGTGCCCTGTCCAACGTAGCATTTCGTCCCTCTCTCTCTCGGTCGGAAAAGGTACCGATGCCAGGTCGCCATGGAAAGCTCGATGGTCCAGGGTAAGTGCCCGCCGCACTAACGGTGGTGCAGTCGGGTCCGTCCCATTGACTGGATTCGACAAGTAAACCACCACTATCAAATTTCAAATTTCAAACCCAGCGCTTTTCTTAGGTGAGAAAAAAGAAAATTAAGCATTCTTCCGACCTTCCTGAAAACAAAACCTAGCAGCAAAAGGCCCAGCTTCGCTTCCTCCATCCCGGTCCTCCTCATTACAAATCTCACTGAGACCGTACCCCCACGGGGACCCAGAACGTCACGACTCCACCTCCCTAAATCGCCCAACAACCTGCTGGAGCTTGGTGCCGGGGGATCCATCAATTGACGTCTAAAGTATGCATCATGCCGGCACGGCCAACGCCCTGCGTGATCTTGCGCGTATAGCAGAACGACATGGAGATGGCCCAACACTGCGACGGGAAACAACAAGCGGGAGCCGGGCACACGAGGGGAGGAGGGGACGGAAAACCGGGCTGTGAGGTATGATAGATGCTGCATGGTTCCCCACGACATGTCCCCATCGAGGCCTGCCTTGATGCCCGGGAGGTAATTCAACGCGCATCTCAGCTCTTCGGTACATAGTCGAAGATGCCGAGATCATACGACTTCTTTCCGCAGAGAACGCCGAGGCACATCAGCTTCGACAAGTAGTGGCGGTATCGGAAGTGAACGATGATGGGTTCTTGGTGTTGTTGGCCTGATATGACATACATGCAGATTCTACACTAACCTAAAAAAAAACCCCCAAAAAAAACATGCACAGCATAATAAACATAGCATGCTATGCAACCAATCTACAAGCAGGCGTCACGGGATTACGGTTGGGTTATTATTAAAAAAAGACAGGCTCAGAATAGACAGTTCGTTTGGCTCAAATTCATCTTTTATCGTTAGCCCCATGGGCTGGCTATCTCCAGGGTAGTTAAAGCCATAAAAGCAAACGTCAAATCCGAGACTCCAGTCCACACGCCTTTTTCCATTCCAGTCACATTTAGTGGTTAAGAGCACGGCGGCGGTCACGCTCCTCAGCAATGGTGAGCTTGACACCCTTACCCTTGGGCAGGGAGATCCAGGGCTTCTCCTGGCCAATGACGAAAACGTTGCTCTCACGGGTGGCGAAAGTGTTGTCAATGGCGTCCTTGATGTGGACGATGTTGAAGCCACCATCGTGGCGCTCACGGTGGGTGATGACACCGACACGACCCATGTTACGGCCACCAGTGACCATGGCGACGGCACCAGTGTCGAACTTGACAAAGTCGGTGATCTTGCCAGTGGCAATGTCGATCTTGACAGTGTCGTTGACCTTGATCAAAGGATCAGGGTAGCGGATGCTAAGAAGAACAAAAAGTCAGCACCAGAGTAGGAAGGGGGATACATACAACCGTCAAATAAAGCTTTTTCCACCGTCATCGGGTGTAAATCGAATCGACCAAAGCTTGATCCAACGGCTGAATGATGTCTGACAGAACTCACGTTCTCGCATCGTGCGTGACCAAGAATGGGATTCCACCGCGACCAAGCTGGACACGCTTGACCTTGCCGAGCTTGTACTCAGCCTCCTCGGTCTGGATTCGGTGGACGGTGAAGCGACCCTTGGTGTCGTAGACGAGACGGAAGTGCTCGCCGGTCTTCTCGATGGTGATGACGTCCATGAAGCCGGAGGGGTAGGTCTGGTCGGTGCGGACCTTACCATCGACCTTGATGAGGCGCTGCATCAGGATGGCCTTGGTCTCACGGTAGTTGAGAGCATACTTGAGGCGGTTTCGGAGGAAGACGATCAGAGGCATGCAGTCTCGGAGTTTGTGAGGACCGGCAGAGGGCTTGGGGGCGTAGGTGCCGGAGAGCTTGTCGAGCAGCCAGTGCGAGGGGGCACTAAGGCGCTTCTGGTGCTTCTTGCTGTGGCATTGTTAGAATATTCAAATCTTTTTTTTTATTGTGGCATCTTCTTTGACGACGGCGACGGCGAAGGCCCAGAAGAGAATTGGCAAGTGGCTGCGCAATTCGCAATGCAGGCACGCTCGGTGATCGCAGCGTCTCCGATGGGTGTTGGACTTTTACTCACATTCCGCGGGCCATGGTGTCGGATGGCTGTGTTGTCGGCGGTGATGAGGATGGACAAAGGGACCTGGTGGACAAGGGACGAAGTGCAAAGTGATGGCCGCACTTTTTTTTTCGTGATGGACCAGGCGGGCGGGCGGGCTTCGTGCCCTAGGTACGTTTTTGTGGGTCACGTGAGGAAAAAAACGACTGGCTGACTCAGCGCAGCAAACGGCGTGGAGAGAGAGGATCTGCTGGTAGAAGAGCTAGTACACTGTTGGGAGTGTCTACGTCAGGAAAATCCTGATATGGACTATAGAAAAAAAAAGAGAGAAGGGAAAAAATGTGATCACAGGTAGAATAACTCTCTAAGAGGTTGCTTCTCATTTATTTGGTCACAAAACTCTTTTTTCTCGCAGTGCTGGAAGACAAATTTGTGCTGGTGTTGCCATGTATTGTATCCTGTCGCTCTCTAGCCCAATGCACAACCCCAGATTTCGAGTATTTTAGCGCGTGTTCTCGGAAATCTACAGGTTTGAAAGCATGCCCGTTAAATTGGAGATCGAGCGGAGTCTTGTGAACGACAGGCGCTGGACAAAGATCCTCAGCAGATTATTACTGGTTTGGATTGTCATCCGTGTTATACAGTATCAATCTTTTTTAAAAGAAAAAAAAAGAAGTAGTAAGTAGTCTTCTTAGATGTGGGATCCTGTGATACTCTCCAGTTCTAAACAAACTAACCTTTCTCCCATCGTCCCGCTCATTGCTGCTCATGAATGTCTACCAAATCCCGGTCCCGTTTTTGCCTGCGGAGGCACCCTGTGTTACCTTCCAACCACTTAGCGCCCATATATTTAATCTCCCAAAATGAATGACCGACAATCAGCGTGTGCTGCCATGCTGTGGTGTTCCTGATCTACATGCGCCCAAATGGTTTCCCGTATACAATCCCAAAATTTCCCAACTCCTGTCCCGAAATGGGACGCCCGTTAACCCACACATAATGCAGTTGAGACTGCTTTGAAAACACTTGTGATAGCCGGCTATCTTGCGTTGCGTTGCGACCTCTCGGCCATGTTGTCGAGGCCATCCCGACGTGACTCTGGTGCAGCGATTCCTGGTGAAGAAGTAGCTGTCATGGAATCTAATGGCATGGCTCGTGTGTTCCCTTGCGGCAGCTTCCCGTCATCGAGCAATAGCCTTGATATATCCATCTCGCCACCCATGAACTGAGGTGTTGCCGACTCTCCAAACTCGAATCCTTGATTGGGGTGCGGGTTTTCGAGTGTGTCGATTCGTTGCAGCGGCCAGCGAGGCAACTCATCCCTCGGCGCTGCAGGGTTCATTTGTGGCTCCAGAGTTGCCTTGGATGGCTGGAGCGAGTTGTCGATGGACATGTTGATGGACGGCTCCATGATATCATTGTTGCGAGCACCATCCTTTGCCTGGAATGTCCCCTTTTCTATCCTATGGTAAATGTTTGGATACTTGTTGCGTACCCGGTCTCTCAAATCGGTAGGCTGTCTGCTGCTAAGATGGAAGCGCGGATCGCGCTGTATCTTGGTCCATGCCGGGCCATGTTGGTTAAGGCCTTCCAAGATCTCACGGTCATCCTGCTCTGTAAAGGGCCGTCGTTCGCGTCGGTGAGATTTCTTGAATGGGCCGTGGATACCAATCTTGACGAGGTCTTCCATGTTTTTGCGATGTGCCCTGCTCCTTTTCTGTCTGGGATAAGCTTCGGCGTCCTTTGGAGGTGCCGTCGTTGCCTTGGCAGATGGGGCCTCAGCATCTATTAATATCTTGTCTAGATGATTGCCACCTTTGGCCTTTTTTGATTCTTGCGATGCGCTTGATGGCGAATCAACTGATGACTTGCTAGATCTACGTAATTCATCCGGGCAGCAGGTTCTGAATCTGTCTTTTAAATCGCCAGCTGTGCGGTCGTTGAATTTGAAATCAGGATCCTCCAAGATGCTGGTCCATTTTCCAACACCGTGTCGATTAACGCCCAGCAAAAGATGGTTAGTTTCGGCTTCAGACCACTTTCGCCGAGGCTTTGTCGCGCGTTTTCTTGCCTTGTTGGCGCCCTTGTCTGCCTCCGGAGATGCTTGCTGGATTTCGTGAAGAAGCTTCATCTGGGTTCCTTCCTTCCCATCGAACGAGTCTGAGGAAATGGGCGGGAATAGTGCGGCATGTGGTGGCGGCTCATGGAGACCATTGATGATGGGCGGCATGACTGGGGCCGTCTGAGCGGCCTTTTGCTTCTTGACAGGCTGCGGGAGCTGTACGAAATCATCTTTGACGTGGAGGCCGCGATGGCGTTTCTTGTTGGAGGCATCGTCAAAGGTGTCGGGCCCATCGTCGAGAATCTTGTTTAGCGAGTGGGATGATTCGGTTGATTCAGTCTCCCCCAGCAGCAAGCGCAGCGGAAATGCGGCTGCTGTGCCCGTAAATTTCCCATCGGATCGTGCTGTGTCTTTGCGGTGCTCGGGAGAGGCGTCGTCGCCGGCGAGGTAGAGCGAAGCGCCCGGATTAGAAATCGGCTGGGCGTCTAGGTTGGACCTGTCGCCTCGGTGGTTCGCGTCCGGCTCGAGCGGGGGCAAAGGCTGATCTGACGACTTCGGGAGGGGCAGAGAATGGAGGGGAGGCAGATCGGTATGCGGGAGTTGCGGCGTCGACGAGTCGTTGAGCAGGTGAATCAAGCGTGGCTCGATCGTGGCCATCGTGGGCTCGCGGGATTGGGGTGGCGCATTGGGTATAAGTGGGAGAGAGGCAAGGTGCGGCGGCAAGGCAAGCTGGGGAGCGGATGGGTGAACAGAGACAGAGGGGAAGCGAGGGGAGGAAAAGAGACGAAGAAGGGGAGAATTCAGACGAAAAAAAGAGAGACAAGATCGATCACCAACCCATGCTGGCCTTGGAATAGGGAATCACAAAATAGAGGTCGGGGTGCTCTGGTTAACGCCGGTGGTCTCACCTGGCTGTCTCTGGGCTGGCAGCACGTGAAATCGCCACATCCATAGTGGGTGGTGAGGTAAAGAGAGTGAATGGCAGCTTGCGGCCGCTGCCATGGGCCATGCGCTATCCGTCGCCCCCTCGTTCCGCTACCGTCCGCACCCTTACCCGAGCCAGTGCTGCGAGCCCTCGCTACAGGGGCCCTCTGCCGTGGTCGGCGCTAACGGCCAGAAGCGGCCGAGGCGCCTTGTGCTTGTTGGCCTGGTTGGGATGGGGAGATGGGGATGGATGGCTCCTCGTGCCCAGGGCCACAGGCCACAGGCTCCAGGTACAGACAGCAGGCGGGTATGGGTATGGGATGGGATGGTATGGGTATGCGTGAGCGAGAGGGCGTGCTGCGAGGGCGTGCGAGGCCGCGAAAACAGGACAGCAGACTGGACAATGCTGCCGGCACTTCCCGGTCCCACCCGCCGGGCTTTCTCCGTGCATGCGACATGGCACTGCTCGCTGCTCTCTTCTCTTGGCTGCGTCCTGTCTTGCCTCGTCCTGCCAGTGCCTGTGCTTGTCTTGGCTTGTGTCGGCCCCATCACATCACACCTTGGCTGCTGGGTGGTGGTGGATTTACTTTTATCCCACCCCAATGCGCCGGGCTCGGGGAACTTGGCCACACAGCTACATCCGAGCTTCGGGGAAAACTTCCATCGTTGAGTGACGTTTCGTTTGGCTGTCGGAGAGTTGTCTGATTCCTCGTCTCGCGGAACCCCAACCCGTTGACTCTCACCACTGGCACGACATTGCCATCCCACTCTGCCCCGTCCCCATTCAACCATGGCGTCCTCGCTCCCGGCCTTCCCGCGGGTCGTCTTTACCATTTTCGAACCAATCTCGCTGTACGTGAACTGACACATACACACCCCATCCCCCCATTCGATAGCAGTAACCGGATTGACGTGCATTGCATCAGGGTTGGTGGCTTTCTCGGTGCCATGGCTGACCCCGCCTGGTTCGTTGCCGAGCAAATTCCCAACACTGCTCCAGTAGTTCCTGACAACGGCGTGATCCTGGCCTTGCAATTGGGGAACCTATATCTTTTGCTTGCTATGATTGGCCTCGCCGTGCTCAACACTACCTCTGAGGTTAAAGTTGTCAAAGCCTATTTGGTTGCGCTGTGGATTGCCGACATTGGCCATGTCGTTATTAGCGGTTATGGCCTTGATAGGGACGTATTGATGAACCCAGTGGGAAAATGGAACGCCATGGCTTGGGGGAACATCGCCGTGACGGTAAGCGGACTTCATATTCCCCCTCCTCGTAACCAAGTTACAGGCTGAACTGATCTAACCCACCTAAACAAACAACAGATATTTTTGTTCTTGACGCGATCGGCCTACTTCTTGGGCTTGTTTGGGCCGGACCATTCCGACGCGGCATCTCTAAAAAAGAAGAAAGCGTAAAAGCAGTACATAATTAACACATCTACTTCAACTGCCGATCAGGGTCTTCAAATCTGCTGTACTATTTTAGAAACCAAGCTATAGGATAACTCTCTTGCCAAATCTTTCCGAAAGTGACCCTCCATCACACCAACACGAGGCCAACAAGCCTCCGCATCCTAATCGGGGCGGGTGGAATTTTACCTAAGCTAGGCAGCCAATGAAAACCGGCTTGTGTAATAAGCGGACACGTTCCTGCAACATTAGTCGGGTGCACGGGCCAATTGTAGGGTTAGGGTCAGAATCGTAGAGGTGACAAGCAGAACGCGACCTCCTCAAAACAAAAGCAATCATTGTCAACATTGTCGCCTTGTCAGCATCCGCCATCGCCGTTTGCCCTCAACCATCCAAAGTTGCTTCCGCAGACGCTATGGAGACCAGGAATATGAACAGGAGAAGGCGCATGGATCCGCCGGCTTCAGCGCCGCATCCTCCTCCAGCACGGGGTGGTGCTCGTTCTGCTCCTCAGACAGCTATCTCTAACCCGCCTGGCCCAACTCTCACTCCGCAGGACGCTGGCCGACGGCAAGGCCTGCGCCCTGCGTCTGAAGGCTCAAAGCCTACAAGGCTCGCGGTGGTTCCTATTGCCCGTCGCGGTGCTCCCACCCGTGGTGACGCTGCCAGCGTAGCAAGCATGAGGACAGTGCCACCACGAGACGATGAATCGCAGCTAAGCGAGGAAGAAAGAGAGCCGCCCAATGTTCCAGCGATCAACCACCAGGAAGAAGTGACCAGGCGTAAAATCATGGAGCTCACCCTCCCCGATCTTTCACATGCCACAGACGAGTTGATGCAACGGCTCGAACATGCAAACCTCGAAGATCCAGTCCTTCGTCGCCTTCTTCAAATTAAATTGGATGCATTTTCAAGCGTGCGTCAAAGCTTTGAGGAAGAAAACACTGCGCCTTTGATTGATTGGGCTCAAGGTGCAGAAATTTGGGACGACGAGAAATTCGGTGAAGCTGTCGGCGTCATGGTTCGTGCAAACATTGCCACAGCCCTTCAAATGATATTGTCCCTTGAGGCGGGCAAGCAACTGGACCTGTTGGCCGTACTCGAAAAGTTCAACACATATTTCCCCTCGCTCTTTATTGTCTCTGATGACACGTTCCAGGACCATGAACTGCTTCTTAATATTCGCACTTGGTACCTAATTGAGGCTTTAAATCACGTTGATGGGAAGTCAGAAAATGCATATGCACTCATTACCTCCATTTTTTGTGAGTCTGCGGAAAGCTCGGATTATGCCAAACTGTTCAGCTCTGGACCTTTCAAGGGCCTTGGGGCAGGTTTAAAGGGGCCCCGCCTTGAAGAGTTGGTTTCGCAAAGGATTACGGCCATCGTGGGGATCATCAAGAAGGACAGGAAGACGCATGGAATCAGCCAACTGAAGCAAAAATTTCCGTTGGAGCATTTGTTAACTCAGTTGAGGAGTTGGCTTACAGATATGTACGCCGTGATCGAGGAGTCGGAAAGTCAGGGACAAATTGGTCAAGCACTAAAGTCGAACGAACCCGTTCAACCCGAAGGTGATATCGAAGACAGCCAACTTGATGGTGCTTCGGAATCTCAACCCATTGTTCGAGTCGCACCAGGCGAGCCCGAGTAAGTATATCTCCACGGATACCCCCGGGAGAAAATTGCTAACCCAAGGCGTTATCACAGGCCTAGCCTATTTGTCAACCAGCTGTCCGTCCAATATGTCAACAGTAAGGGTCAAAATAATCCATTGATCCCCCCGTCAAACCAACAACAAATTATGCCCCCACCAGGGGCACCTCAGGATTACATAGAACACACCAATGATCAGTTATTGGAATCACCGGCACCTGCATCAGTTGCGAAGGTCGAGAAGGAACAACTTGAGCCACCTCGGTCGACGAAAAAAAGAATTCGTCATCCTTTTGATTATAGTTCCGAAGAGGATGACGACGATGACGACGAGGAAGATGCTTTTCAAACCGACAATCGTCCAGTGAATAAAGGGAAACGAGCTGCCATTTCTTCATCCATGCCGCAGCCTAAACGGACTAGAATTGCCGAATCAGAGTCCCACCAAGCGCCTCCTGGCAGCAACACATCCATATCCAGTTCTATGCCTCCTCCACCCACCAAACCATCTCAGCTGCCCAATCCTTCCCAGCCTTCTCAAGCCGACTTTGAAACAATCAAGCTTGCCAAAAAACAGATATTATCTCAACAGGCTCGATCCCAGATTGCCCCGGCTAGCAGACAGCGCCACGTATGGTCTCACCATGACTGCTTGCTTCTGCTTCAGCTGATCCGAGAGCGTCACGCGGCCTGGTCCACCATCGAGCGCAACGATGGAGATAAATTCGAGCACCCGCGCAACCAACAGGCCTACCGTGATAAAGCTCGCAATATGAAAGTTGACTATCTCATTACGGATGCCATCTTGCCCCCTTGCTTTGATCTCGTTGCTTTGGGTAAGAAGGAAATTGAGCGTCTAGTCAGTCTCGGCAAGAATCCGTACAGAAAGGAATCGGACATCGGTGCAGATGGCCAAGCCACAAACACTGAATATGCGAGCGATTTTGATCATTAGCGGGGGTTGTTGTTGTTGTTGTTTTTCTTCTTTTCTTTTTGGCGATGACAATAACGATGAAACCAAGCGGGTTTCCTGATGAGCACCAGGGACGGCAGTTTATTCTATGCAGTATGTCCATTTATTTATTGGGCCTACTTGTGTTTTGGGTTGAAATATGTTCAGCAAGGACACACTTCTCGATAGTCGAGGGATCTTGCTGATATGAACATGACGAATATGAACGGAGTACAACGAGGTTAGAATGGAGGAAATCGCGCGGGCGCCCAGCGAGTGTGTATATATATATTTATTTTTCATGTCATCAATCTGATTCATCAAAATGGTCTCCTAAAAAAAACCCCTCCGATCGTTTTTTAGAGCAAGCTGGGTAAGGAAAAAAAAATCCACCTGATGCAACTCACGCGATAAACAAACAAAGCACGAAGTGTAAGCTACCGAGAGGAGTCATACTTAAAAGGGAGCGAGCAATATGACTTGAGTAAAAAAAAATTGATTTGACCTCGGTAGCAAAAAGTGGAAAAAAGAAACAATGAAAAGAGACGTCTCCCGGACAAAATAATCTACAGCCATACCATCACACATCCTCATATACTCGCTGCGTTCTGTGTTTCTTCTTTTTTGGCCCGTACTTTCTTTCCTTTCCCCCTTTCCTGCCCCCCTTCACGTCAAAAAACCATCGAGACTGAGAGGTCGGCACCGACTTGGACCCTCGAAACCTGCGAAAGGGCCAGGAACACCAAATATCTCGCGAGACGTAAATAAGAGTAGGGAAAAGACACTATGTAATAGAAAGGAAGCCGCATTGACCGCATGGTAAACGAGAAAGAGAAAAAAACGAAATATGGAAAAGAGAATTTCCCTTCTTTTGGTTTCGAGGCCGCTGACACAAACGCCCACCCATCCGGGTCATATGTCGAAAAAAAGAAAAGCAAAAGAAGCAGTTTGAAGGCTTGGTGAAGGAATGGCTATGCGCAAAAGGGAAGCGAGGAGGGGTAAAACATGGCGCCACATCTAGTGCCCGGTTCAATGCAAATCCTAGCTCAGGAATGTTTGTCTGTCTCACCAGTAGTGTCGGATACGACAGGCTTAAGTGGACACAACGCCATGCTTCCATCGTGCCGCTTCGGAGCGTCCCGTCTCCACCTTATGGGCATCAAACCTGGACCATAGCCAGATAAAAAGACAAAAAGGGGTATGTGCTGCAGTTTCCGAAATTGGTCGACATAAGATGTTTAAGGGACAAGTAGGATTCAGAGAGAAAAGGGAAATTTATTGCTGCGGAATTTCGCATGTCGTTGAGGGTATCCGTTGAATTCGAAGTAAAGAGCGTAAGTTGGGGCGCGTCAGAAGAGAAAGCATGCTTTGACACAGAGGAATATTGCTGTTTCCTTGTATCAGATCATCTACCCTTTACCGCAGCCGTTTATCGACGGTAAGGAAGGTCTCGTTGCTTGAGCCTGCTCGTCCTCCACCCTTCGTACCATTGCTCCCTGCTGGCCTCGCGCAGTTCAGCACGCCACTCGCTAAAAACAGCCTCCTTGAGGCGCTGGAAATCGCAATGCTCCTCGTTATATGGGTCAGCGAATCCCCAAGGGAACTGTCGGCCAACAAGACCAGGCTCGTAGAGATCGGGGCTGATGATCGACATAGGCAAGAAGGGGGTCTCCTCCTCTTTGATGGGCTCTTCACCCTTGCGTCGTCGAATAGAGTTGGTGGAAAGTCGCCTTGAGTGAAGTGATCCTGCAGTCGAGTCTCGGTTGCTCTGAATGGGAAGATTACTGTCATCTGGAGACTCGGCACCAGCTCGGTTGCCACCATACTCGTCATTTTCATAGCCATCCTCCTCATCAATCTTACTATCATCATCCTCGTCGTCAAGACCAAGTGCCTCCAGAGGATCCAGACCAGATTTCTTGAGGCTGTCCCAAACACTCTTCTTGAGGACATTCATGTGCTTTGTGGTGATGGTGTCGGCTTTGGCAATGACGGGAATGACCGTGGTCTTGCCTTGGAGAGTGCGCAGGACTTGGAGGTCGAGGTCCTCATCCAGGCTACCTAGCACGCGGGCATTCTCACGTTGATCACCCTGGCCGTTAACAGCAATGTTCTTAGCCAATGCGACGTTGCGATCAAGGCGAGCAGGGTCAAGCACAAGGAAAGTGGCGTGAATATGAGTATCTTGCACGCCAGGCGATCGCACAACCTTCATCTCCTCGGCAAAGGTCTCTTCAAACTTGCTCTCCAAGAATGCTGACATCTCCCGAAGCTGGAGATCGACCACATTCTTTTCAAGACCCTCCGAGTCCCAGAGAGTCAGGCCGACGCGCTCGCCGTCGATTTCGGTCTCAAGGTAGTGCGGGATGAAGTTGCCGGAGGGAGTGCGCACCGGGGGTGCTTCCTCTTCACCCTTCTTAGCTCGCTTCTTAGCGGGAAGAGCAAGTGAAGTCTTGAGGAATTCAAGAAAAGAGGTCTTGCCAGAATTGCGGGTGCCAATGATCAAGATGCTGGACAAATAAAAGCGTTTGGTCAGCTTACGAAATCAAATTTACAGAGCAGGAAGGATAAGATAAATCATGCAGAGCTTCAAAGGTGCGGAAATACATACTTGAGAGGGGTGGGGTCCTTTCTTCTGCGAACGCGGCGAGGGCTGTTGACAGCGCTGACAGCACTACTGGCATAGCTGTAGCGACCACGGTGCGTCATGCTCTCGGTCCTGGCATAGGGATCGAAGTTTTGGTTGGGCACGGGAGGAGGGCTGGAAATGGCGACGCCAACACCATAGTGGCGAGCCTGGTCGACGGATGCTCGAGTGTTGCTGAAGCCGGAGGTTCGAGGGACGTATGCGGGCGATTCGGGTCGGAGGTCGGTTCCAAAAGATTTAGACAATTGATCGGTGTGGTTGGCGAACTCGGGCAACTTGGGAGGGATGGCGGCAAGGCGCTGGCGCTCAATCTCGGCCTCCCTAATGGCCTGGGCCTTGCGGCCGCCCTTGCCCAAATCACCGCTCTTACTGCGTCGTAGCAACATTCCGCCAAAACTTGTGCGACGGGTTTGGTTGTTGTTCATACTTCGGGGAAAGTATCATGAGAGGGAGAAGAGACGTAATAAGAGGGGGGACGGTCCTGGTGAATAAGCGGGCACGGTGTGGAGGGTGGATTGAGATTGATGGGAGACGGTGGGGACAAGCAACAGACGGGGGGTGTTTGATGGACAGGATGGGACAGGATGGGGCAGGAACGAGTCGAGAAGACAAGCGGAAGATTGGCGAAAACGACAAAGCCAACGAGGCGCGGCGCGGCGCAAGGACGGCGACGTGCAAGAGACGGGTCGATGGAGTAGATTGGGGGGCGTGTGCGGATTGTGGGCTAACGGGGCAAGCAAGGCCAAAGCAACAACAGCGATGCGATGCGATGCGATGCGATCCAGCAGCTTTAGCGGCAGCCGACGACAGCGCGATTGCGAGGGCGCGGGTCTCGTGGGAGGCTCAGGTCAGCCACAGGCTAGGTCGAGCACGATTCAGGAGGGCCGGCGCCTCAGCCAACGTCGGGTGGTGATTGAAGCGTCGCGTGCAAGCGCTGGAGCTGGAGCTGTGTGAGAGACAGGTGGAGACGGAGCAGCAGTGAGGTGGGTTGATGAAAGGCGCGTTGCAGCAGCAGCCGGGAGCGCAGAGAGGTCTCCCAATGGTGAGCCGAGGGATGGGTGACCTTGTTTCCTGACGTCTAGGCCAGAAACCAGATGTAAATTGATGCGTCGGACCAAGAAAGAGCGGGCGCGTCGTCCTCTGTCTTTTGCCTCTGACTTTGCAGGGGCAGCCAAGTGGGAGAGTGGGTTTTGGGGTTTGAGCGAGGGTGATTGGCTGGCGGGATCCTTGAGCTTGCGCAAAGAGAACGAAAAGCTATACGATGGTGGCCGTGGGCCGAAAAAAGAGACGACGGGATGAAGTCGTCAATTGACCAGCCGCTGTTCGCTGGCAGATGGCAGGTTTTGCGATCCGGAGCCCCGGATCAGGAACAGGAAACCGGAACCAGGCGAAGCGGGTCGGTGTTGGAGAAGGGGAGTGTGAGGTCAAAACAGAAGGGTGGCCAGCCAGCACAGGTAATTGGGGGATGGGTGAAGGAGAAGATGTGTGAGGGTGTGTTGCAGGAGGCTGCAGGGACGCACTAATTATGGGATAGGGGACACAAAAGAGGACGGCTGAAAACAGAAGAGAGTATAAGGGGGATGGATTCATGGAAAGCAGTGTGGGCTTGAGGTGGGTGCAAGAATCCAGGGGTGTTGAATGATATGAGCACTGGACCACATTATCTCCCAAGACGGGTACAACAGCGACCATGCACACAAGGCCCACGGCAGAGAGCTTTTCGGGCTTTTTTTTTTTTTTTGTCCTGGGTGCCTCGCTAGCTTGGCAAGCTGCTCAGGTGGGTAAAATCGATGTTGACTTGCATGTGTCCATGGCACAGCTTTAGCGATCGTTTGAACTCCAATATTTCCGCTCCGTTTAATCACTTTCGAACGTTTCTCAATCTCTCTCACTATCCATCCTGATTATGGCACACAACTCCTCAGCGTCTGTATAAGGGGCTGTAGTAGTTTCTTCAGCAGATGGCCAGACACAGCTCCAGCCCAGCAGCGATGCACCATTGGTTGCTCAGGGCCCGAGCGCACTGCAGCCGCTACCGAACACATAGTAACGGCACTAAAAGGGGGGCGCCTGGGGTGTGGGAGACGGCCGGCCCCATCAACGCAGGGTCCAAGTCAGAGTGTGTACGTACCGGCGATATTCCTCACCCCTCCTCTCCGACCTGTCTACTCCACTAGTTCAACATGTATAGCCGTGTCCACCTACGCAAACGGCAAGACGATATTCCTTTTTCCAACGCAGTCTCAGCCAGATAGCGCGCTGGTCTTCAATACGTCTGTCTCGCGCTGCAGGTTGGCATCATGCAGCCGCTTCCGTCATGTCTGCCGCAGTCAAACAGCGTGAACCCCAGTCGCAATTCCCGGAACACAAAAGGCCAGGAGAGGCAAAACGCACTAGGCCAGGGTGCTCGGTCCCAGGCCAATTTGAGCCACGGCGTCGTCCTCTCCCCATGCCAAATCACTTGCTGGATCATGGCAGCTCCCTACTGGGCTTCGGAGAAGGCTGCTATTTACGGGCTCTCGTGGGCCACGGCGTCGGGCGTCATCTCAGTGGCATCAATCGGTAAAAGAGGGATCGGCCATCAAGCATCTCTCCATCCCATAGCTCAGCCGCTCTCCACCAAACTGGCACACGCTTCTGCAGGTACCAGCGTGTATATTGCCTTTGGCCCCACCGTATCAGTTGCAGCTCGCCCCAGCCCAAAGAGCAGAGCAACAACAATGCGCAGCTCAAGCAGCACATGGTGCTCCATGCCGCTAATCCGGAACCGGATTTTCCACCCACGAACACCCGGCAGTCAGGGCATGAGCAGAACCTGGTAGGCCTCGCAGGGCAGGCAATCCCAAATCGTGGTCGCTGTGGCATCACTTCTCTATCTGGTGGCGGCCATGTTCGTCTTGTCAATAACAGATTGCCCCATCTTCATAGCCGCCAACAAGGTGTCATTCGTTTCTACGGCTACTCACTGTCCAAGCTGACAGGCAGCCAAAAACATGGACTATCAATAGACAGCGTTGCTCATGCAGCGCATGGATGGTTCCCATCCCACTGAGATGATATGGAGTAACCATGTACATCCCATTCTACCAAGATTCAGCCTTTGATGTCACTTGCAAAGTGTCGCTCGCTTCGCCCACTCGGATAATTCTATCCTAGCTCCCCATATTGACGCCACCATGCCACCATTACGATTCCAGCGCCATGTGAGCCAGCACGTCCAAAGCGAGGCTGACTGACGGCATCCAAGCCTGTGGATGCGTGAGAATTTGGCTGCCCAGGCCTTGCAAGATCAACAACGCCAACTGCAGCACACTCCACGCATCGCGTCCCCACCTCATCTGCATATCAAGCGGTTTCACATTAATTCCTCCCACTTGTTCCACCGTTTTTCAAATGCTTCTGGAACAGCAAGATCTGACTGCATTTTTGTTGTCTCACTATGGCATGCGCTTCAGCACAACCACGTGTCGATCTGTGCTGGTCGATCTTCCAGCTTTTTTCTCACGACGTGTCTCGCAACCCCAGACCACGCCACCCTCACATTCGGGTAATTTTGTCTTGCCCACAGTCATTTCCATTTCGGTAGCGCAACGTTGGCGTGATTCGACGAGCCCATTTTCCCTTTCGGGCACTCTCTGCTATACTCGATTGTATCGATCCCTTCCAGCAGCATCCTCCGATGGCACAGTAGCTAGCCTACGGCTTGTTGCGGTCATGTTTGAACAAAATGAAATTGCGGTTCCCCAGCTCCTACCAATCGTCTATTGATTCCCGGCCCCGGTCCCTCTTAGCCCTCACGCTGCGGTCTCCTCCCCGTTTCAACGGCCTCTGGTGCCCTCGGCCAAACCGTCATGGCCCAGGCCACGGGCGTCACTGTGCCCTTTGCCCCTTTTGACAAGCCTAGCAACGGTCCCAATTGACTTAACCGCCAAAATGCGGACGGCTCTCCATCCCCGCTTCCGCATAGTACTTTTTCCCGCCACTGCCACTTTTCATATGTCCCTTAGTTTTGCAGACGTTGTCGCCCTGTCAGGTTGGGCCGCTGTGGTTCTGGGACGCAACGTGACCCCTGTCATGACCACTGACACGAGCCTTAAGATTCGAACATGAAACGAAACGAAACCCCCCTCACCCCCGCGTAAATCAAGAATCATTTCACGCCCTCCAGGGCCACCGACTGGTCGATTAATTCTCATCAGACGTGTCCACTTCCAAATGGCCTAATTAGCACAGCATGACTCTGTTTTCCTTTGGCTTGCTTTGTGCGTCCTCCTGTGGTCATACCGTCGCCACACTCAGGCGCCCGCAAGCAGGTGCTTCATGTCTCATCCAACTTTATCTCAGACATGCTGCGCCTCCGTCAACAAACATATCTCATCTTACTCCAGCTCGCAGCACGGCATGAATGGTGCTGCCGATTTGAAACTCAATGTTCCTTTTTCCCCTTTCATCGAATTCGGAAATAGAAATTTTGCTCCCATGGCTTGCAGAAAGTTCATCTCAGCTCGCGCCGACGGGTGCTAGCCACTTCATGCGTGCCATGCTAGAGTCACCACCGCTCATGATTGCTTATGCTTACAGGGTCTTTCAAGCCACCATGATGCCCGTTTTGGCTAGCCTGTGGGTTGAGCTGAATGATTTTCATCATGGTCATGGTCATGATCGATGGTGCTGTATTTTTAAACTATTGCTCATGCGGCTCTGTGCTATACCTAGTTCTCATGACGCCTTTTCGTAAACCAACCCATTAAAGAAAAAAAAACACCAAACCCATGTCATCATCTCCATCTATCCTGTATACTAGACCAAATCTCATTCCTGTCTTTGTTTCTCTTCACCGAGGAGTGGCGGGATCTATACTGTACAAATGTGCCGGAATAGGAATATTCTTTGTTGTCGCCATTAAAAAAAAGTGAGCAGCGAGTTTGAGGGGAGTAGGGAAGGTGAAGAGAAGAGGTTAGAACAACATGACACATCTCATCCATCAAATACCTCATGTTGCAGCTCGATGCCAAAGTCTTGCGCAACATCCTTCATGCGCTTCTCCATCTCATCTTCCATACCACCGCCCATCCCCAACCATTGACGAAGCTTGAAGGCATAAAAGACGATGTCCGTCAATGTCATGACCGTCTTGAACAGCAAGTGGCGCCAGCGGTTCTGCAGGCGCATCGCCCAGGGCACGTTGGGGTCTTCGAACAGACTGCGGCTTGCCCACTCGCCCATCATCTTGATGCGGTTGACCGGCGATCCGAGGTACTGGTTGTTGCCCTGGACAATGCGCATGTTACGTCCGATGAAGATGAGCTCCTTTGGCCACTTCTCCTCGTCCGTCAGCATCTCGCGGATGCCTTGCTTCATGCGCTGCTGCATGGCGTAGTGACGCTCCGCAGGCGTCTTGCCCTCGAGCTCCTGCATGAAGCTGTCCCGTGTCGACGAGTCGCCGCCCTCATAGGGGCGCATGAGGGTCGCGCTGGCGAACAGGTCGGCGGCCTTGATGCCCCATTCCTCGGTGATCCTCGTGATGGTCTTGTTGTCAAACGTCATGAGGGCTTTCCAGAAGGTGCCGTACTCGTGGCGGAACTTGGGCGACATGTACACGTACAAGCCGTGGTCTATCAGCACCAGCTCCGAGTGGCCGTTCGGCAGCCGGCGGATGAAGATGTTGCCCGGGTGCGGGTCGCAGTGAACGACTCCCCATTTGAATATCTGGGCCGAGAACAGGTCAACCATGGTCGTCATGACTTCCTTGGTCGAGACGCCGAGACCTCCTCTCCCACGCCGGCCCCGCCATTCCTGTCGTTCCGGCTTAAGCTTCTCCTGGTACGGTCGAGTGCGGAGCTCGCGACGGGCCCTGCTCATGTCGACGGGAGGGAGCGGAGCTCCAGCCCCGGGGGAACCATTACCGTAGCCGCCGAGCCACCTGGACGCCATCGCCTTCTTATCCCACAGCCGAACGCCCTCGATCCACTCCGTTACCAGCACTCGCTTCGTGGTGAATTCTGGGTATAATGTGGGTACATACACGCGACCTTTCAGCCGCTTCTCCGAGTCGACGAGACCCCGCATCGTCTCCGAGTTCTTTGCTTCGTTGAGAAAGTCCGTCTCGAGTTCTAGCCGTTCTGTAATAAAAGGTACAAGAGTATACAGAGGTAGGTCAAACCACCTCGAATAAATCCAGGTCACAGTTCTGTCCATATGTCAGTAGATATTCAGGATCAGGCGTCAGAGAGAGGAAAAAACTCACTTGAATGCCCATAGATCCCACGAAATTTGCTTGGAAATCTCTCGCTTCTGAATCTTGATAGCAACCTCTCGACCATCAGGTAATCTTGCCCAGTGAACCTGCGCAACACTGGCACTCGCCCGAGCTTTCCTCTCCATTAAGCCCATTCCCTCCTTACCAGTAAAGCTGACGCCAAAGACCTCTTCGACGCTCTTGCCACCAAAGTCTTCGCGAATCACGGCCTCAATGTCCTTCCAATCGTCCTGCGGGGCATCATCGAACATGCGCCCAAACATCTTTTGGAACTCTGGCGGCAGCACGGCGCTCTGCATGGCAATGGCCTGTCCAATCTTGAGATAGAGACCTCCATTGGATCGCAACAAATGAAATAGTCGCTCGGCATTACGCAAGTGCAGATCCTGGACCGTCCCTCCGGTCAGCGGCTCCGGCCTAAAGTTGAGCTTGTAGTCGAGCGCGACAAGTAGACCGGTGCCAAAGGTTCGCAGGGAGCGCATGAAGCCTCCAGCATAGACCTTTCTATCAGCCAGGTAGACTGTTCCACCGACCACAGAGACTATTACGAGCCGTCGCATCCACTTCCGGCCACGTCGGTATTGCCTTGCCGCACCGGGAGCTCCAAGCTCTGCGGGGGACGGGGGTCGCATTGGCTGGAAGGGACCGCCGGACTGCCATCTGGGACGTAACGAGGAGGATACGTTCGCTATTCGGGGACTGAGAGCTGAGCGTGTCGATAAGGCAGCCCTGGAGGCGCCCAGCATGCCGTGACGCAACATGTTTGTCGCCTGCGTCAGGTCCTAGCAACAGCAAGGTCGTCGGTAGGTTGTCATGAGACGAGCCTTGGCAGCCAGAGATCTCGAGGGAGGTGCACTTTCTCAATCCGAACAGAGAGAAATCCGCGCGTAGCTTGCGAGCTTTTTCGGGTGTGAAAAGGAAGTTTTCTCTTGTGATTCAGAGGTCGTGTGCGGACTTGGTGGACATGACGTCCGAGACAAAAAAGTCCGGTGGGGGGGTAGGAGCTTATCGCCGGGCCCATTCGGACTATGGATTAGCGGCACGCGACACTGAAAACGGCTTCGCGGAGCCAGCAGCTGCCGGAGCAGAGTCATCCCGATCCCCGACTCTCCCATGTCGGTCTCGGGGATATCGGGGAAGGATTATCTAAGGATCGAAAACTGCAGGAAATATTCTTTTGTTTTCCATGTCAGATATTGGGCGGTTTATTGCCACCATTTTTATTTTTATTTTTATTTTATTTTATTTTTATATCGAGATAGAGAGGAAAATTCTAGGAGCAATCGGAAGTTCACGCATTGGTCCAGTGGCTTCGACAAAATTTCGTCCGCTCAGACATCCGGTGTCTCATTCTCTTTCAATTGTAATTAGAGAATCCTTAGTAATTAAAGATAGAGTCTCAAAACAATAGTTGGCCTGAGAAATTTTGTTATTATTTATAAATTTTGTGACTTTTTGTGTGCGCGCGTGTGTGTGCGCGATAGGACTGCCATGGAAAAGTACACATTAAAAACCAGTGATCGAATGAATGAGCCAACTCTTTTTGATGCTATTGCACCCCGCGATGCAAAGTCAATTGCGAGAATATTCCAGCCACATCACATGCTTATCCATGTAATTTTTATTATACCACAAGAGGCATATGAGATCGCGTAAGTTCGGCCCATCAACTATGATCGCCTCCAATGTTGATCATCGCCCACTCTAGGGTAAGCAATGACCACATCTTAAGTATCATACTGCCTGTGATGAGCAAACAACCAATATGCAAGCAATTATAATAATGCATGGCCCGTTATTGGGGCTGTGGCAGATGTTGGCTATTTCTATGAGATAAAGATACCAGCTTGGCTTTTAGAATTGATAGACTCTATAGTCAAGATGAGACTCGGAGAATATGAAAATTATTACCCACCACTGTCTCTTACCAACTATGCAACAACATAAAACCTTTATTACGACCTTAAGTTTATAGGCGGAAGAATTCACCGCCCCAAACTAGCTATGTGTGTCCCTATCGTCAATAATATTATCCATTGTTGTTTAGTGGTCCAACCGCTCAGAAGAGAGGGGAAGATCAAGCATGGTCTCCTGAGCAGTCAGAGCATTATGTCTCATCTACTGAAATGAAGATAAACTGGGACCTGGCTGCATACGAGATATAGAGGGATGAACATGATAACATCGCAATGTTTTTAAAAACCGTTTGTCTCGGCCCGAGTGCATATTAATTACATCATGTATATGGATCCCCAGGTCCGAGGTTCGGTAGCTGGAGAGGCATGTGCACCCACGATGTGTTCTGCTCTGAAATCATCCATCAAAATGTTTGGACTGGAACATGAAGAGGGCGAAGACACACCGCAGCAAATCTACATTAGATCTCAAACGAGGAGATAAACATTGTCACCGATAGAAACCTCTGGCGATTAAATTTCCCGAAGAGTCAAATACCAAGCTTCTAGCTTGGTTATTGGTAAAGACGACACGCTTTGGTTCGTACACATGTGGCAGCAGTACGGACAGAGGACAGCGGCTCCCAAGGTTCACACCGTGCTTCGCTTTCAAATTAAGACACTATATACTCAAAATGAAATACGAGTGTCATCCAAAATACATACAGACCGCGGGAGGGCCGAAAGGAGGGCGAGTCATCTATCACTTAAGCTATATGTTTTGCTAAATTCGAAGGATTAACCTCGTCCCTTAAAGAATGAGAGACCCTACTTGCGTCGGGATCATCTGGTCCGTGGTCCCCTCCAAAATGACTGGGATGAGATATCCCATATTCATATCGCGTTTTTGGCGCATGAACGATCAGCCATGACTAGCCCTGGTTGGGCTAGAGGGCGTCATTGACTTGAAACAGCCACGGACTTGACCGTGATTGGACGCTCCTGACAGCTGCTAAGCATAATAGTGAGAGGGGAGTTCAATATTTAGGGTTGGAAATGCAAGCGAAAAAGCGATTGGGGGGGGGGGGGGGGCAAATTGCCAAATGCAATTGAATTCTGCGCCGGATGGTCGAGAAGCCGGCTCGCGGACGGCGATTGGGACACGAAATCCTCACCATGTTTTCTTTTTAGCCCAATTTCAACATTGTTCTCCGCACTGGAGAACGTGTAACGCATCCGAAGCCGGGATTTGATTCAGATTTGATAGAAATAATGGAACGCCAATTTATTTGCGAAGATTGTGACAGCTGAGAAGGGCAAATTGGCCTGGGAAGTTTGACACACATCACCCAACTTGGCAGCGTGCAAGGACGCATCCGGGATACGATGTTGCATCGTCTGCTCAAGAAACAGTGGAGAAGAAACAAGATGCACGCACGGAAGTAACCATGGTTGTGCATGCAAGGATAATTAATGATGCACATTTTTTTTCTCGGGCTATTCAGGGTGACAGCAGAAACCAAGGCAATGTCGTGATGTGGTTATTTGTGGTTCGTGGTTTTCGCGCAGTGGGGGCCAGCTTGCTGAGGACGTTGGCACACAGGCTATGCTGTGCCGCACGAACCAGCAAACGCGTCAATATTACGACTTCCATGGCAAGGATGCATGTCCATCTCCAGATAGATATCCGTCCATCCACCACAGCTTGGTGGGTGGGATTATCCATGCGGCCTAGCCAGCAAGCTTTTCATCCGCATCCGTCTGAGGGCGATTGCCCACCGCCGGACAGGCTGTCCGATCATCCACATTTAGAATTGATCCAAAACAGGAGCTTTCTTTGGAACCCTTCATGCGAGTTTTAGCCTGGCGGTAAAAATGGGGAGGGCACAAGCAAAATGCGAGTGGTGCGTGGCTTTTGGTTTTGGTGGAGGAACGTCTACCGGCGGAAAACGTCACGGGTTGATTTAGCACCCCTTGTCGGCATGCTGACAGGGGCCTTCACCGGGTCGGCTCAGATTGGGTCGCTTGAGGTCGCTTGGGGTCGCTTCTGCTTGGCCGATAGAAGGGGATCGCAAAAGCGAAAGTGAGCAAGGAGCATCTTGGGTCGGGGCTAACATTGTCCAGTCCACTGAGGGGTAGGTCTGCATGGAGTACGCCATGCTGGGCATCGTGGCGTCCATTTGAGGGGTTCGCGTGCAGAATACCCGGAATCCAATCCTTGAGAGCGGGGTGACGACGTCTCCGACTTGCAGCGTCTTGGCCTAAAGTTGGCACCCGCAGGACTGCACGTGTGTGATAAGGTCGACTGCGGCTCTAGTGCTGATGGCGACCATCGTCAACTTCGAATTCGTTGTTGGCCGTGCAGGCCCAATCTCCATCAAACCAATGTTTGGCATCGACGTCTGAGCGCCCCTCCGTCACCGTTTTCTAAACCGGGACCCAACCTGACGGACCCGGCCACGCGGGCTGATTGGCGGGGTAGTCGCTGCGCTGTGTCTATTCTGAGACAAAGCCAGCAACGGGCTACGATGGACGAGTCGAGTCGTGCCTGGTGTCGAGGACGAAAAGAGGCGGCATGCGGCCGTGTTCATGCCTCCAAAAGAAAGTAAAAGCAAGCCGCGTTGGGTCGGGCAAGCCATGGCTTGATGATCACCAGATAAGCTTTTTGGTTGCGATCCCCCAGATTGCGATAGTACAGAAGAGCAAATTGGACCGCCCCGTGTCGCAATGCAGCTGGAGCCCGGCTACATTGGACAAAGGCCGTTAGACGGAAGACGCATCGAAAATCAGCTTCGTACGATGAAAGATGGCCAGCGCAGTCGTGATTGGCGCAGGAGGGCTGGCCCCGGCCGACAAATTGGGGGGTGGTGGTGGCCGCTGTTATCACTGGGTCGCTGCTCGTTACGCTTTGCGCTCTAGAGGCGATGTCTTCCTGACTGGGGGCAGCCCTGCACCTGGGCACGCATGGGCGGACGTTGGGAGAATTTCCCCCGAAGATGCGCTGACAGTGGCTGCAGCTTTGGATAAGGCAAATTAAACGTCACTTTCCATTTGTTTTCTTTTTCTTCTCTAATTAACTTTGCGCGGTGACAATGCGCGCGAGACAATGCACAACCTCTGGCAGCATCCGTCTTGCAACCGTCCTCAGGGTGCCCGGCGCGGCTCTGTCATTTTTCGTACAGCAGCTGGAGCTCCGAACGCAGCATGAGGACGCATCCCCACCTGTGCCTGGTACAGTGGACCCCAGGCATCTCTGGTTAACTCAGGGTGCTGTGTCGAGAGTGTTCCAGGTCCCAACTCTCCACTCCAGGGCGGCCCTAGAGCCCCGGCGCACTCTGTTTGCTCGACGAACCCACTATGGCCTACTTCATGCGCCCACGCGTTAGGGAGTCCCACAGGTCTCAGTCCCACCATCCGTCCCTGGTCTAGCACCATCCCTGCCGAAGCCAAGGCTCAGCCACAAAAGTCAAGACCAAGCTGTGCTGTAACATCCGCTCTTAGTTCCCCTTCCGGGTGTCCTATCCACCTACCCCCCAGAGCCCCAGAACATGTCCCGCATCCACCACGCCTTGACTTGCTCTCAGTGCTCTGCTCAACCTTCCTTGGCCATCCTCGCTCCATTTCGCCCCGGGAGTGACGACGCAGGACGACGACGACTTTAAGGCGACATTGTCGGCAAGATCGACGACACCGCGCGCTGGAACCGTTGCGATCTAAACAGCGCCACCTCGGCACACTTCACTTCTATTTGCAGCCACCAGCTAGCGGCTGCGACAGCGACAGCGACAGCGACAGACCGATCCATCGCTCAACCTCACCCACCGAAGAAGAGAGAGAGAGAGATAGTGGCTTTCAGAGGAAGAGGAGGATCGATCGATTGATTCACTGACTAAATTGCGCCGCTTTCCACGCTCATTACGCCTTCCATGCCAACAACGACCGTTGCCGCTACCTTCGACGACCACCTATTCTGCGTGACCTACGCCACTTACCATTCTTGCTATTCACGATACTGTCATTGAGCGCGCCGCATAGGAACTCACATAAGACTCTCCGTCCCCGCGTTTCGACGGCGCCTGTCGTCCGTCTGCCGTCTTCTGTCTTTGTCCCTCTGTATACCGATTTGGCTCCTCGCACACCGCAGCCATGTTGCGACCGGCAACCCCTTTGGCGATTTTGCTCGGCGCAGCTTTCGCTTTGCTTCTTTTGTCGGTACTGTCTACGCCAATCGTCAAGGCTATTCCACTCGGTGAATACAAAGGCACCACTTTTGGTGTCTTTGGATACTGCCAATCGGGGAGTGGGTGCAGCAGCATCAGTATTGGATATGATACCTGTTCGTTTATCCCCCCCTTCCCTCTTTTTACCCCTACCCGGTTTCTCGTGTTTCAATAATTGCATTGCTAACATATGTGTAGCCAACCTATTCCCTGATGACCCAGATGCTTTTGACCTCCCCTCTGGGGTTCGAGGTACTCTCGCAGCTATTCTTGTAGTGCATCCCGTGGCAGCTCTGATCACTCTCGTTCTCTTCATCATGGCCGCTGTCACTCATCTGCACGGCCCATCCCACTCTTCTAGGTTTTTGCTA
Source organism: Calonectria hongkongensis (assembly GCA_017140755.1). Classification (NCBI taxonomy): domain Eukaryota; kingdom Fungi; phylum Ascomycota; class Sordariomycetes; order Hypocreales; family Nectriaceae; genus Calonectria; species Calonectria hongkongensis. The sequence continues at coordinate 2,243,321 of JAACJA010000004.1, read as the reverse complement.
ATTATCTTCATTTTCCTCTTCATCGACTTTTTGGTCTGTTTGTTGGCCTTTTTGATCGACGTGCTATTGTTTGTACCGCATATGGCATGGGGCTCTTATATTGTCCTGGCCTCAACTATCCTCGTTGCTCTGAGTGGATTGGTTACATGTGCTATGCGCCGCACATTGATTAGCAGGAAAGATCGCCAGAGACGCATCGAAGAGAATGCTGAAATGAGCGGAGAGAATTATTATAACAGAAATGCTGCCCAGGACAAGCAGGTTGATGTTGTCATGCAACCAACTCTCCCATCTGTGAGTGGCGCCAACGGAAGTGCCAACGACAGCCTCCCAACCTTTGCGTCTTATGAGCAAAAAGTAAAAGCGGACCAGATGAGTGAAGATAATATTCCGCTGACCCGTCGCACAACATCGAACCAATCTCCTGTTCCAATTATGAATGAAACCCCCGTTCTTGGAGAAGCCTACAACGGCAGTCCCCGAAGGCAAGGATCCCGGGATCAATATGGAAACCCAATCAACAATGGTGTAGATGCCTATGGCGTACGAAGAGGACCCTCAACTGAGCGTATGAGAGGAGGATATGGTTCTGGAAGTGTTAGGGGTGGCCGAGGACCTTACGACAACTACGGTTCAATGCGAGGACGAGGAGGATACCCACCACCCGGTCGAGGCGGATACGGGCCTCGCGGTGGTCGAGGAGGTTATGGACCACCACCCAGAGGAGGATACGGCCGTAGCCCACCTCCAGGATATTCTGGTTCTGGCGAAAAGCAACCGTCCCCCGAAGCATACCTCCAGCAGCCAGCATTCCGACCCCGAACCATGGAATCTGCAGCGTCGACACTTCCTCGAGCAGAGTCCCCTCCACCACTACCTGGTACTGAGCCTGCTACCGTGGGCGGACAAGCCATTGAAATGGATGCGACTCCGCCTCCCCAGCCTCCCCAGGAACCAGTACGGGATCGTTACATCCGTGAGAGCGATTCAGATGTAGCTGGTATGATTGGCCTCCAGCAGGGTACATTGGGCCCCAACCGCCACGACACTTACATGACGGATGCTAGCAAGTATAGTACTGATGAGTATGTGTCCTAATCTGGCTTTGAGTGAAGAACTATAACTGACTGGAATAGACAATACGTGCCACCTCGAGCTGGATGGAACCCAAGCGGGACAAACTCAGTTCAGGCGCCATCACCACTCCACGTGAATCGCCCGGTTGAATTGCCTGGAAGATCAACTCCCGAGGTAGCAGTTAACAACAGCGGCAGCTACTATGAGGACGTGGACCCTCGCTTCGCCTCTGATAACACGCCTCCTGGCACTGCAACCAACCAACCGCCGCCAATTGAACCCATCTACGAAGATGTTCGTGCCAACAACACAGGTGCTCGCAGCCCCGCCGAGTCTGAGCGATCGAATTTCACGTCTATCTCACAGCGGGGAATCAACCCACGCTGGAACCCCAGCCCTGCTCCTCCACTGCCGTATCAGCAGCAAGGACCTCCTGCCAGAAGACCAGTGAACCAGCAACAGAAACGCCAGGATATGATACTAGATAACCCCGACTTTCAACTTCCTGGTAGTCGCCCAACGGCCGGTGGCGGCGGAATGATTCCTGGCAGCGCCTACCCCACAGGCAGAATGTGAGGCCGGCATCAGTGATTCCTTGACAGCACGTATATACTGCGTTTGTTCTTTTCTTTTAAGGTGTCTATTTTTAGACCGGTTGCTACGGAATTGTTTGTCCAACCGTCCACGGAGTTCGCGATGTTTGCACATAATTCGTCCTTCAACACCCCGACTTTCCTTTGGGGTATTTCCCTTGCTTTTTTTTTTGTCTTGCGTTTTTACCACTATACTTCGATACAATCCCTCTATGACCTCTTGAACTTAAAAGGGAAAACCCTCTGGATTTGTTACATGGGGCTGATTTTAGCCCCGCGCCTTGGCGCCAATACATTCGATGCCGACCTTGGAGTTTATTCAGCATAAAATTCTTTTTCGTGTTACCTTATCCTGGTTCTTTCCGTGGTCTGGAACGGGATCTCGCTCTTGGGAAAGTTGGTGACAACACTGTATCACTTTTTTCCGAATAAAACTCGAATCACGTACCATTGCCCTGTGCTTTGATGTTAGAGAAGATAGAGCGAGACAAGACCACGTTACACCGGAGTAGGGGCTGGTTCCTGAAGGGTGGAGAGATGAGCAAGTGTAATCGGTATCCTCGATCGCCTTTACGAGATGTGGATGGAAGGCATGGAGAGGATATATGAGATGAGAACTGGAGAGATAATGGAGCGAGTACTAGAAAAGCGTAGATGCAGAGCGGAAATGGAAATGATAGGATAAGATAAGACAAGAGAATGGCCAGTCAATCGTGACTGGTAAATTATGAATTAAGGCGTTGCAATGACTCGATGATTGTACTTTGGTGAATAGAAGCCCGAATAGAAGCACCGGATTCAGGACAGCATAACAAAAGCGATTCGACATAGTGCCGTCGTTGGTTTGCGTTTGCCAGTGCCTCAACCTCGCTTCACTCTTTGGCAGCTGATCGATTGGCGCATTATGATTCGCACCAGCACTCACTTTCAAGTTTGCGACGGGTTCTTTCTTTCTTAAGGGCGAATCGCAAACACTTTACTACCTCTTCTTTTCCCCTCTGTACCCAGATACGCCATCGAACCGCACAGTTCGGTGCCGTCGTTTGGGGACTGCCCTTTTTCACTCCCTTCTTTTACTACCATCAGCCGCCGCCTCGCAACGATTTTGGATCAAGGCAGAGCTGGTGAGCTGCTACAACTTTTATAGTAAATGTTGAGAGATTCTCCAATTTATTGCGCTCGTTGGACTTCGCCTCCAAACGACATTTTTTCGCCATATATTCCCTGTACAAAATCAGCTCCTTGAGGGCGAACCTCGATTTCTTTGCAATAGCTTTCTGGATTCGTTATACTTTTTTTACTGAATTGGTGAGTTTAATTGGCTTGGCGTATTTCCTGCCTGGTCGCTCTTTCTTCGTATCACATTTTCTCACTTGGTAGTTGACGGATTTGAGGAAGGTACGAACGCCGGGTCGTGAGCCTTCCATTAACTTTGGCAGCCTTACCCCCTCCTCACCCCCCTCTCACCTTCATCGCACCTCTCTCTTGCAACCCACGCTCTCACCTAGGCCACCGGCATCGTCATTGTAAAGACGTCTCCTTCTTTAGCAATGACGGCTTGATAGGCCTGCCGCTCCTTTCATAATCTTGGGAGACACCCCTTCGTCTCATCGTTTTTCTTTCTCTTTGAATCACACTCTTTTCCCCAGGCAGCGACGACGACAGTGATACACACGAGGCTGCTTGTGCCATTTCAGATCACATCTAACCAGGACCTTCCTTAGATCTTCTCCGGCTCATTGTGCGCCCTTCATATCTTTGGCAAACAGGATAATGCCAATCTGATAGCCGAAAATGGACACCCTGCCTTCGTCAAGCACTACCACTTCATCCACAGCGACGCTGCCCAAGTCGGCATCCAAGCAACTTACTTACACCACTGCTGGAACTCTTTACAGACCTGCATCCTCCCAGCCCTTGCAACCACCGGCTCGTAGGGGTCGTTCTTTCAAGTGGACATCGGGAGGTGCCAATTCCAACCTCACGCTCCTTCCCAAGTCATTCCTTGCGACACTGCCCCTTCGAGCTGGTGCCGGGAACGCCCCAACTTCGCAGCAGTATACCCCTTTGCAACAGAACTACGACCGCGCTGTTGGTCCCCTGGGCGATCTGGATCATATCAGCGTCAACATGCCGGCAAATCCTTCTCGCATTCTTCCTGGAAATACTCCCTCGTCGGTCTCTTCCCTGTTCTCTAATCTTGACGGGGATAAGTATGCTGAAGAAGGCTCGAGCGAGTCGAGCGACTCCGACTCCGACTTTGGAATGGACCCATTGATGAATATGACTGTCAAATCGCTTCACAACCTGGCTTCCTACCCGAACCCTAGCCAGAAAAAGGCCCGCAAGGTACTTCTGCGGGGAGTCAAGCCAGCTTTAGATGGCCTGCCTGCAGCAGCACCTAAAGCAAATCCCCCACCCGTACCGCTCAGCAGATCGTTTGGTCCAACCGAGAATTTGAAGATGAGCTCGGCATCTCCAATTAACTTGAGACTCGTTCACTCCGACCCGCTCGCTCTGCGAAAGGTTCAGGGCGATGAGGGTACTACAAAGTCTGATCTTCATCGATCATCAGCTGTCCATTGCAACATCCCCCAACAAAAAGACATGAGTGATAAGACAAACTCGAGTCTCTCGGGCTCAACATCTGCTTCTGTCACTTTGGCATCTGGACCTGGTGCCCCCCAGCCGTTGACAGCTGGACCCCCCGGTCAACGCCAGTATCGTCCATCGACATTTGAATCAACTTTCAAAGCACTTCAACCAAAGTTCCATTCTCAGGACAATAGCCAAGAAGAGGACAAAGACTCACCTGCACTTTCCCCGCATACCTTGTTGCAAGCTAGTATTGATGACTTGGATCTTCTTTCGGATCCGGCGACTATATATCAACTTGCAGAACCTCCGAACGACGACGCGCACTCAATGGTGTCTCCAAAGCACCCCGACCGACCTGCCGTGGTTCTGCCCGTAGGAGCCAATGGGCAACATCCTGCCAGCTTCCCATGGTATTCGGGGAATCCTCACGGTAATGCGATGTACTGGTCAGCATGGGGTTACTGGCCTGCAGAGGCCTACTACCCCAATCCGAGCCTTGCATCATCCATGCCGCCAAATCAATACAAGCCTAGTGCAGACCGTCGTACAGAAGCCGAGGTCGCAGCTCGCAACGAAAAGATCAACCGAGAATGGTATGCAGGAATCGGATTCCTGGGCAAGGGAGTTGATGAGGTAGTGAATGAGGCACGTTGGCGAAACCCAGAAAAAAGGTTCGGGGCCATTGGGGACGGCCGGCCACTAAAGAACAAAGCACAATACCCCCAGATGAAGATCACCGAAGCCAACCATATGACGGCGGCGGAGCATGCCAAACCGCTGATGGGTATAGCATACGCATCTATGTTGCGGCACGTGGAGACAGACTTATGTAACGTGGACATGCCAAAGTCGGAGAAGAGCACCGAAGGGTCAGGTGGTCAAAATTACGGCCATGTAGGAAGACAGAATATTCGGTAGTTGTTTGGAAAGAAGGATTGTGGTGGGAAATGGGAGATAACTTGAAAGCAGAATAGCAGTTACAGGGATGTGAAGGTGGGCTTGCATTTGTTTGATGCTTGGTTGGGGAGGGTTGGATGGATTTTGGGAGGGAGCAGGAGTAAAAAGGTATTTGCTACAAAGCGTCATTTTATGACGAAGATACAGAACTCGAGTCGCAGGATGCCATTGTTTAATCCCAACAGTAGCTTAGGGTATCGAGACAGAGCGGGATAGGCAGCAGGTCGACCTCCTTGGAGGAATAAAAAAAAATTGGTATTGAGATTAAGAGCAAGGGCGTGCATTGGAATAGCTTGGCATGAATTGAATGTGCAATGCGACAAAATGGCATGGCTTGGCAAGGGGTGCGATGATGGCCATTCCAGTTGCTAGCACAATTACAGGAGAGGGTGTGATGATTAGAGACAATTTGTTCTTCCAGCCTATGAAGAAACGAGGGAGGATTGTGATGGAGGGCGCTGAGAGGATCTAGACAAGAACAGGGGTCACGCGACATGGGAGCGTGGCAGGTGATGGAATATGTGACGCGCTATAACAGACATGCATAAAGAGTATGAAAAGAACAAATGTCTAATACATCAACTCATTGAGTTATTTATCCTGTGGTCATTTTTCTGTCACAGGATCAAAAGATCAACTCGCGTCGCTTGTCATGTATTCTGTTGCGCGTGCGCGAGTAGTGGGATGAGGTTACATGTGAGTTCAGCATTAAGATTGAAGGCTAGATGGGGAAACGCTCGCTAGTGTAAAAGCAAAAAAGGACAAGTCATGTTCCCAGCAGTCCATGATCAACAGGGCGCAAGGGGCGGCCTGGCGAAGGAGCCAACTCAAAAACCGCAAACCTCGTGTTTAATAACGATGATGAGAGCATCAACGGAACAGTGGGTCAAGCATCATGACGTCGTGCATTGAGAGGCTGCAGTGAAATTAGCGCGGGCGACTGGCCTTGCCCCCTTATCAGCCTTACCTTATCGGAAATGAGCTCGCGTGCGCCAGTAGCATGGCGGCGCAGCCACATGGAGGGCAAAAAAAAATTGTCCCACCCAAAACAGGAAAAAAACAGGGAAAAGAACAGCGCATCAAAAAGGCGAGCCAAGCCGGACAGACGAGCATCTCATCTTCCCGAGCCTAAGCCGGTTTCCCGTGTGGGGAAAAAAAGGATTCAGAGGCAAAAAAAAAAAATAAAAAAATTTAACTAGACCATGCCAGAAGAACAAATAGTACTGTAGTAGACTTGTGGTTTTTTAATTTAAGGCGCTGATCCACCCCGGGATTCCGCTGGACCTTTGACAGTTTCGTGTTCTTTCCCTTGTCTCTCCCTCCTGGTTCTCTACCCGGCCGACTCTTATTCTCCGTGTTCCATCTTTCGCGCCGCAGTCTCCGAAACCCGTAACGCGCTCGGGCATCTGGCTGATCACGAACATCCCCGAGCACTTCGGCCAGCTCACACACACATTTTTTTTTTCTTTTCACGTTTGCCGTGTGTCGTTTTTGACTGGGCCAGTCCTCCAAACGTGGGACCAACCTGCCGGGATTGAGACAAAGCGGAGCTTGAGAAGCGAATCGAACGAGGGATCTATCTTCCCACCGCCAGAACGACACCTCCACCGCTCGAACGAGGACCATACAAGCCGTTTTTTGTCTTTGATTTGCATCGCTGTCCAACTTTCTTACCTCCTCCCCGAACTGATCGAGCGTGGGTACATGCAGCAAGAAGGGAACTGAGAGACACACACAAAGTCACCAAACCCTCACAAAAGATCGTTCAAGATGGCCTACCTGCGGCAACGCGAGCTCCCCGCGCTCCGGGACTACAAGTACTCCGGAGTCGATAGGTCGCTGCTGTCCAAGTACGTGCTGAAGCCGTTCTACACGAACTTCGTCATCAAGTGCTTCCCCATGAGCATGGCGCCCAACCTCATCACGCTTACGGGCTTCCTCTTCGTCGTCGCAAACTTCCTCACCATGCTGTGGTACACGCCCACCCTCGACCAGGACTGCCCCGCATGGGTCTACTACTCGTGGGCTCTGGGCCTGTTCCTCTACCAGACTTTCGACGCTGTCGACGGAACACAGGCGTAAGTACACTCTATCTATCTATCTAAAATTGCTCGCGGGAAAGGAAGCGAAACTGACACGTGCCCGGCGCAACAGACGACGAACTAAGCAATCCGGACCCCTCGGCGAGCTCTTCGACCACGGCGTGGACGCCCTCAACACCAGCCTGGAGGTTTTGATCTTTGCTGCCTCGCAGAACATGGGCCAGAGCTGGCGTACCGTTGCCATGCTCTTCGCATGTAAGTTGGAGGCCCTAGCTTCACACACCAATCACATGTGAAATTGTGCGCCGGGACTGACACAAACCAAAAATTTAGCCCTCTGCACCTTCTACGTCCAGACCTGGGAGACATACCACACCAAGACGCTTACACTCGGCATTGTCAATGGCCCCGTCGAGGGTGTCATTGCCATCGTCGGCGTTTTCGCCCTCACCGGCTACATGGGCGGTGCTCACTTCTGGCAGCAGAGCATGTTGGCTACCGTGGGTGTGCCCGCATCCTGGGGCATCCCTCCCGTTGTCTACAACCTCTCCTTTACCGATTGGTACATGGTCCAGGGCACCATCATGCTCGTCTTCAACACCGTTGAGTCCTCAGCCAACGTCATCCGCGCCCGTCGCGCCAACGGAGACCGCTCTCGTGGTGCCCTCCTCGGCCTCGTCCCCTTCTTCTCTGTTTGGTCCATGATCATCGCCTACTTGTACCTGCAGCCCAAGATCCGCGAGTGCCACTTGGTTCCCTTTGCCATCTTTGCCGGTCTCATCAACGCCTACAGCGTCGGACAGATCATTACCGCCCACTTGGTCCACCTTAAGTTCCCCTTCTTCAATGTCCTTGGTCTCCTCCTCGTCTTTGGCATTGTCGATTCCGTTGGACCAGTCCTGCAAGCCAACTTCGGCTTTGGCTGGCCCAGCGCCCTCGGTGACGGCGTTTACCAGGTCTCTTATATGTTCTGCATGCTTGGCACCGCTTTTGGCGTTTACGGCAGCTTTGTTGTTGACGTCATCGTCACCATCTGCGATTTCCTTGACATCTGGTGCCTTCGCATTAAGTACCCTTATGTCGAGAACGAAATCAAGCCCAATGGCGTCAAGGCGGAGTAATATCCTGTTTCAAACAGCAGGAACATTCCCGTTGACTTGAGCCAATGGAGCCAAATCAAGAGAGATTATTTTATCCTTGCTAGAAAAGGCATAGGGTTTTTTTGTTGACTTGATTTCAAGACAAACCCATAAAGAGTTCGTTCACACAGGGACAGAGATGTTGTTTGGAGTTGATAGTTTGCTTTGGCGGGGTCGAGTTTCGAAGTACGGCGACTTGAAAAGGTTAAATATGCCTTTGTTTTCTGGCATTGTTCCATCTAGTGTAACAACATAGAGTACGCGGGGTGGAAAGTGGGAAAACGGCCGGAAAGGAGGGCGGCTTGACTCGCCCTCGGTAATTGTTTTAGAGGGAGTTTCGGGCGTAGTTTTTGTCAACACAATGGGTCATCTAGATATCTAGATATGTATACTTGGGCCGGGTTTCTTCATGTGGATCATGCGGGCTGTAATATTGTCTTCTTCTGTTTTTTTTTTGTCTTATTGCGTTATATTTCATGGACTCGCCATGGCTTATTTGCATTCACATTTCGAGCGAATCAAGAGCTGTTCTCTGTGTATTATCTTGTATGATGTACTTGAAGGGTTGGGGGGGGGGGGCATGCATGCAGAAGCTGCGTGCCATGGGAATAGCTTGGGGAATCAGCACACTCGTGTGTACTATTAATTCTACCTTGAAGCGTTCAGAACGCAAATTGCTCTGTTTCCGTTCTCTCTTCGGGACCTTGCCCAGCTTCCTAAGCTATTGTTTTTTGCTCGTAATCCTGCACATAGACGCCGTTGGGGATTAAGACGGCTTTCAGCCCGGCCTAGTTTCTCTTGATCAGCTACCGCAGCGAGAGTCCGCTCTCAGTCGTCAGGATAATCATCCCAACGGCAATTGACGTCAAGCAACTTCCCAAGAAAATCCCTGCTGATGTGCGGGTCTTTGTACGCATCACGAACCACACTGTCTCCTCTAAAGGCCCACCTTGAAAGCACGGCATGACGTCGATAATGATAGCAACCAGATTTAGTCATCCAATCAAGCTTTCCATATTCAATGCACTGTGAAAGCTACATTTTTATTCCAGCGGGGAGGATAATATATGCCAGGCATCATCCACTAAAACAGCGCAAATCCCCTTGTAGCTCAAAGCCCTAAAACTAGGCATTGGTCGATCGGAATTTATCCCTATTTGCTCATGTAGGCATCCTTCTGAGATGGAGCCTCAATGTCAACACCACTCACTGAGAGCTTGGGAGTTTTGGTTAGGACCTATTATCAAAGAGATCCCAGCTCTCGGTAGCTAAAATGATACGTTCTTCTTCCACGTCATATCTAACTTGCCATTTACCTATTCTTTCTGATTGGATCTTGATTACAAGCTAAGGTGCCATGCTTTCAGCTCCCCGCTTGTTAAACAACAGTGGGCTTCTAGAAATTCTGATCTAAACTAGCCTAGCAAGTCTTTAATTGTCTTTGTTGATTGATAAAACATACTAAAATACATTAAGTAGGTTCATATATATTCGCACAGACCACTAATACTATCGTTAAATAGCTTGTCTCTTGTCTTAATTTTATTTCATTTACTATTTAATTGTGAGAGACATTAGTTCAAATAATATTTCGCAATCAAGGACAGAAATAAGCCGTTGCTGCAAGTGCATATACTACCCAGGAGATCTGCGTTCATTTTTCTCTTACAGGTTATGCTTAATCAACTAGGTAGCGCCAATCCACCAGCTATCTGCCAAGCGATGGTCTGCATTCTTCATTATATGAGCACCCCAGGGTAGCTAATCGTGCAAACATGTCTTATTCATATTTTGTTCCTAACTATCCAAACAACGCTAGTCTAAAAACCATGCAAATAAATAAATATACAGCACGAATATGTGCCGCGCCTTTGCTCAATCCTATAATCAACAACTATCCATCTCCAGCCAAGAAAACGGCAATGGTACTAGCCAAAGCGCGCTAATACTGCAAGCTCAGCTATTTGAGCAGACAAGCGGGAAACAGGGATGGTTCTTTTGAGAAAGGACCCCAGTATGTTGGCTTATCCCTTGTTAACCATATGCGCTTGGTATGCATGGTCGGCCGACGCAACTGAGCGGTGAGCGACCGAGTACAATGAGTCAGGCTCAGGCTGCCTCAAACACGAAGGTTAATGCGGGATGCTCAGTCATCGTCGAGTGTCTCTGACCGAGCTGTTTTTGCCCGGGCTGTTGTTGGTCGTACCCGTTCCTGGATGTCTGAGTTGGAAACCAATAGTTGGGGTTTAGATGTGAGACTGCTTTTGACTGTTGTCCAATGGAATCAAACCAAAAACCAAAACCAAAACCGAAACACAACGCCGCTCTGTAGCCCCGACGGGCGGGGTATCCAATCCTGTCCTTCTTCGCCGTGATATACATCAGTCATAAAAAAGCTCCGTAAGAATTCTGCTCAATTTCTTTGCCCTTAACAATATCCTCCTTTATAGGAGATCGTCTGTTCCGCTGGCAACGCTCTGCTCAATAGCTAAGATGATGGAGCGCTCTGAAAATACTGGGCCCTGACCATCACAGCGAGCGCAGTGTTTCAGTCGGTCACTGACGTCACCGACATCGACAAGGCCTTTCTTGAAAAGCTCATGGTTGATGATGAAATCCCAGGTCGCGCCGGCGGCAAGAAGACGTTCGCCATCGTCCGAGGTGACGATACGGTGAGAGGGAGTCTTGTTGGTGTGGTTTTGTAGAACGTTGGAGTAAAAGTCGGTGGGGTTGAAGCGCATAACACCGGTGGCAGGCTCCGAGGAGATCGAGTTTTTGTGCATACCACCCATCTGGGAGGTAGCCCGAAGGATTTCGTTCTCGGTTGACATCTTCTGAAGGTCTCGCTTGAGGCGCTCGTTCTCGACCGAGGCTTGTTGCTGAGCAGCTTCTAAGTCCGCAAGCTTTGCTTCAAGGTCCTTGACATGCTTCTCTTTTCTCTCGCGGAAGGCTCGCTGACTATGAATGAAATATGTTAGTAAGATGTACAAGGCTGAGGGATGTGAAGCTGGAACTTGATCAAAGCCCAGTCAACTTCCGTGCTATCCGACGTGGGTATGTGTTGGATAGAGGAACGTTCGTGGGTGTCGACAAGTGGAGGCGACGGCAAGGGGAGACGTACGCGGCACGGTTCTGGGCTTTGCGTCGAGATTGAGCAGGTGTGAGATTGTCGTCCTCTTCGCTAGTTCCGCGGGCGACGACACCATCCTCCGAGTGGCCATCGCCGCCCTTGGCGGGCATCATGTTGTTGGATACACTCCCATGTCGCTGTTGTTGCTGCTGCTGGGCGCCAAAGATGTTTTGGCCGGGAGGCGTAGGAGGGCCTGGGAAGCCGTTGGTGGTTTGGTGAGAATTGGCGTTGAAGCCCTGGGCGTAGTCAAACGCCGAGAATTGATCAGTGGTATTTTGGGGCAAGCCGTCAAAATTCTCCTAAAAGAAACAGAGGAAGCGTCAGTGACAAGCGAGGAGGAAGGCGGTAAGTTATTATAGAGAGCTGGGCGGGTGCAAAGGCGGAGGGTGCTGTAGCAGTAGACTGGTCGTGGATGATAGAGTAATGCTCAGGTAAGGAGCGCTAAGGCAGGGCTGCACATTGGGAGTGGGGGAATCTGGGATTTTTGACATCAACTTACGGGCGGGGAAGTGGTAAACTCGTCCGATCCGGCAGAGTGCGAATGAGAGGGCGTCAGGGGAGGGATAGGCATGAACTGGTGGTAGGGCTGAGCGCCAGGGAAGTTGTATTGGCCGGTGAAATCCATGGTGAAGAGCGAAGGACGTCGTGATGATGGAGAGGTGTTGGGTGAGCGAAGCCGGAAATGGTGGTGCCTTTATTAAGTAAGGGCAAGTGGAGGGAGCGGGAAGGCAGAAGAGGCTAATGAGAGGCGAGACGGGAAGGCAGTGCACCCTCCGGGAATAACAGGAAAAAGCAAAATTCGCGACGAAATGAAGCCGTATATGACGAGGATGATGGACGGCAAAGCAGGCAAGGTGAGGTGGATATGGTGAGAGTCTCGCCGGCGAGGATAGCGAGACGAGACAGAAGAGGGAGGCAACGGTGCAGGAGCGCGAGAGTGGGGGGGATGTGAGAGAGAGAAGAGGGAACGGGGGGGTCGCAGTTGCCAACCGAAAGGTCAAGCAATTGTATCCCAAGGCAAGCGCGATTAGGGATTGGGACGGAAGCTGCGACAGCGACTGGGACTGGGGATGATTGGGGAGATGGGGTGGGAGGGAAGGGTGCAAGGATGCAGTGCAGGACGAGCAGCAGCGAGTGAGCAGCGGTAGTGAATTGAGTGGGCGCGCGTGAAAGTTAGCGGCAAGGGTGATGAGAATTTGGGGGGGATAGGCTATGGGGGGATAGGCTATGCACAGCGTGAGAGATGAGACGGCGGGAGGCTACCGTGGGTGAGGGAATGCAGCCAAGCAACTGGGCTCACTGGTCACACTGGGCACTAGGCACTGGGGGGGCTCCCTAACAGGTGGGTGCGTGTGTGTGGCGGGCCAGTCTGCCGAAGGGGGCAATTCTGGTCGACGGGTGTATGCCGAAGGAGGGGCCCGAGTAGTTAGTTTGGTGGTTGGCCCTTTGGGTTGGCTTGGGGCGGGTTCGGCTGATGGGTTCCGAGCGTTTGTTTGGAGGAGGCTCTTGGGCAAGGTAGCGAGGTAGGGGTCGCGGGTAACGGGCATAAACGGTTCCCCGGCAGGAAATATCTGCATGTGCAACAAGGACGAGGCGGTGGCGAACTGGGAACGCTCGAGTGGAATGACGAAACGAATGTGATGTGACTTTTTGTTTTCTTGGTCCCAAACGGCAATGGGGGGGAAGAACGGGGTCTATTATAGGCACGAATACACTTTCGACTCTATCCAGAGAAGTGGACAAGCTAGGGAGCTTAGTAACGGGACATGGTGCTAAAAAACGGGGTCTCAAGGGGGCTTCGCCCAGGCTTCCTCTGGTGATCTGGCAAATTCGAGGGAATCGTGATGAAAAGGAAGCAAAATGAACAGCATTTTGGGAATACGGGGTCCATGTTTGCAACAGGCACACGCCCCCTCCCCCCATCCCCATCCTCATCCCTATCCCCAACCCCAACCCCATGGTTGTGGATGTGGATGTGGATGGCGAGCAAGCCATGGGCTCAAAGTGTGGCATCCACATATCCCCAGCACCCATTGACTATTTTCCTCAACCACCCCGGTCCTCATGTTTATTGCTAGGGACCACCAAGCCATTTGCCAAGACTTGCAACAAGCAACTGGGAACCCAACCCTGAGCCCGGACCAAACCAACCGGGAGATGCACATGCAGGCAGGCGTAAGCGAAGACGTCTCATATCATCCTCAATTTCCAAATGTAATATACTTACCTGTCCATACCATGCCCAACTCAACGACACGTGCATGGCACCTTACCATTCCTCGCCCTGTACAGGCCTCACTTCGCCTATCGCTGGCACAACTGGGGTGGACGAGCGAGTCATCAGCTATTTCTCCGTTTCCCGGCAATGCGCTGCAGTGCAGATGGTGGGGGGACCTTGCGCACGCACGCACGCACGCACGCACACTCACTCACTGGCTTGTCCCGCACCCTGCCTGGACACTGGGCTGAGAAAAAGCTAGGATGGATTCATGCAATGCACTTACTCTTTTCTTCCCTTTGGAAGGATTTTGGTTCAGATCGCATCTCGGCAGCACCAGGCCGAGCCAACGTGACATTTTGCTAGGGACTCGTGGGCGAGACACAATACGACACGGAGGAACAACAGCGTTTGACCTCAAAACTCGGGCGAGCCTTCGTCCCCATGCTTGTGTACGCAGCCAGCTGACTGATGCACAGCTGCGGCTACTACACACCCCTCACCTGTCCACATCACCATCAAACAAGTGAACCTATGGTTTTGAAGATGCACCCGTGTTGCGTTGCTGCGTTTTTTTGCACAGCCGCTACAGAGAGCCACCCCGCCCCTCCTTGGACGGGCATTGCACGGGGATTTTCAACCCCCATCTGGAGCCGAAAGAAATAAGTTCGGTTATGGAACGAGGTAGAACTTTTCCATCAAAAGGAATATGGTGCAGTGTTTGGGGGCGGAATACACATGCGAATTAGCAAAAAATATGGCACTTTGCAGACGCCAAACAGCACGAAGCCCACTTCGCCGAGCATAAGGCAGACGCCATCGACGGGTTTGGTTCAAAAACGTGACGCCCTTTCGGCCCTTTCATCCCGCACGCGGCCGGGGAACGATACCTAGCACCTCAGCCCGCCAAGACTGACAGGAAAGCGCACGCCACTAACACAAGCATACATGCCCTACGGAACAGCTCCCTTTATTTTGGGCTGAGGACGGATGGAAACTTTAAAAACTCATGCTCCAATGAGACAGGCATAATCGTTTAGAACAAAAGTCGTCGCCTAGCATCGCCAGTTGAGCCAAGCCTACAATTCCAAATATTGTCGCTCGTCTATCGTTTGTGCCATTTTCAAACTCAAAAAAAAAAAAAGCGGGAAACAAAGAAAGCAAAAAGCAAAGAAAAAATTAAAAGAAAAAAGAGTGACGCATGGATGGGATGCAGACATGGTAGCTGACAAGGATACGCGGAGGGCTTGCTGACGGACAACGGTTAGTCTCCCCCAATGATAGGCCATGAGTGACGATTCGCAACTCCAAGTGACTGGTACCCGGATAGAGGAACACGTCAACTTGGCTGATGAATTTTAGGAGAAGATGGGGCATTTGAAACATTATTGGCATAAAAAGCAAAGAAAAAAAAAGCAAGACAAGAAAGAGAGAGAGAGAAAGAGAAAAAAAAAGGATGAGTCGACAGTCTCGGATAGACAAGTCACGAACCAGCAATGGCCAACCAACCTCAAAAGGTCCCAAGCCCAGCCCATGGAGGCGTCGTCGAAAAGAAAAAGTGGAGCACGGGCGGGTGAGGCGGGTTTTAGCCACGAGCCTGAGTCTGCAAGGACAATCATTTCAACCCAGCTAGCAATCTTCCCAACGGCCGCCCCGCTCCCCTGGCGTTGGGTGCTTAGGAGGAAAAATAAGAGAAGGAAGAGAGTGAGAGATGCGAGATGCTGATTGATTACACCCCTACCCTTCCCACATGCCGAGTAATCAACCTGCATGCAAGGGCCCTGCTGAACGTTTGGGTCTCCCGTCACGGGCGCTGCCTTCCCGGGCCCTAGATACAGCGCGTTGAAGGAATTGACATCTCCATGGCTCCGTACACGTGCGGCACAGGGCCAACTACACCGCATCAAGGCAGGGGAAGACAGCCGTAGACAGGGACTCCCGTTGCCGAAAATAACATCATGTCGATCGCTGGTCGTCCGTTTTGGGCGCCCGGCCGGCTAGGAGAGCCATGGGCATGTGCCAAGCCGCACATGCGCTAGGCCGCCCAGCACGGATCAGGCCCGGTATCTGCAGCAGCACGCCAATATGGATCCTCCTCCCCTGGTCCGTCCCTTCTTTGGGGACAGCAGATGTTCCAATTCCAAATTCTTTTTTCCATGTCCTGACTGTGGTCTAGCTATGGCTTGACCACACACACACACACACACACACACCCCAGTCAGATTCAATATGTACAGGCATCTGCATCGGGGTACCCATGTCGACGGAAAGATATGAGATGGGAATGATTGCTTTTTTGGGGATCCCTTGAGTGTGCGGATAGCCTTTGACGTCCCTCCAGGCCCGCCTGCGAATCCCTCTCCGTCTACTGGTGGATCTCGCAACTCTGGGCGCGAGAATCCTCCATGTCCATATCAGGACTGCTACTGTCATGGCTTCGGCTTCTTCCGTTTCTCGTCTCGTTTATTCTGCCTGCATTTGGACGTCTGGTGGAGAAGAACCCAGCAAATCCAGACAATGGACCTACCCCATGCCTCCCCTGGCCCTCGACGTGCATCCTCCGCGTTTTGGTGGTTGTGCCATGTCACTAGCTATCCTCTCGACCACCGGGCCTCGCTCGGCCCTCGCTGGCCCTGCAGAACGGCTAGACGTCACTCATGTTCGCCTGTCACCCGTGTCACCGGGCTCTTGCAGTAGGCTTGGAGACGGATCAAGAGAATTCCATGTGTAGCGGCTGTTAGCATCTTGCCATGCTTTACTTTGTCCCTTGCCCCCGCTCACTTATACCCAATTCAAGCACAGGAGGAGGGTATGCAAACAAACTCGACAAACTTGCCACGACCTGTCACTACCACTCCAACCCCAATCCAATCCCCTACACCAGTTTGCCCCCCCTCGAGTTCCGTCTACAGAGCGTTGTCAGTTCAGCTTCCTGAAACGTCCAAGCCAACCTCATTTTATTTATTCGCGCGTATACTGGAAGGAGGGAAGAAAATTCAACCACGACGCACATCCATCCCCACTCGGCCGTCATCGGCAAGCTCTCTCCTCCTCCCCCTTGATCCATCCGCGCTTCTGCTCAGTCGGCCGCTCGCTCAGCCTCACGACCTCTTTTCCCCCCCAGAAAAAAAAAATACCCCCCAAGGGTCCCTGCAGGTCCTTCCCTCTGGCCCTACGAACACGACATGACTTTCTTTTCCCTGCGTCTGCCAGCTATTCCCAACGGGGCTTGGGCAAAGTCAAAAACGGAGTTTGCCCGTCACGGACCCAATGGCTCTCGCTCCCCTTGTCGGGGAGGAGGATGTGGTGATGCGGGAGGCAGAGATGGGAAGGTGAACAGAACTAATGTAGCTATGCCGCGCGCAAGGTCGAGAAGAAGCAGGCCCTGTTTGCTGCGCTGTCTCCCCCCCCCCCCAGCTGGGCCTCGTTCCCCGCTTCCGTGCAACGGCGCCCGAGGGGACGGCCACCTGAAGCCGGACTGCCAAGCCAGCCGGCCGAGAAGCACCACGTCTCGTGTCGAGGCAGCCTAGAGAGGAAGACAGCATGCCGGGTTTTTCTGCATCTAGCTCTGCCAGACGCACAGATGACATCCATCTCGGCGAAATGACGCAGTTTGGATATGCCAATTAACGAGGCCCCCGTCACCCTTTTCCCTCTCGAGCAGCTCTCACTCTCTCTCTCGGCCGTTCCGCTGCCCATTCATCTCACGTGCGTGTGCAACGTTTCTTCCCTCCCTCCCCCCTCCCTCCCTTTCAACCGTTGACCGCGTAATAAACGGCCATCGGCCCCGTCATAGAGCATTTGCCAAGCCCTATTTTTCCCTTCCTTGCTGCCAGTCATTGTCACCCACCGGCACTCGTCGCTTGGCTCGCCGGCCGTGGCCCGGTTGCGCCGCCGAGACAAGCCGCTTCCGTAAATCCCCACCGGGCGTCCGGTATTCATCCCACTCGACTACCGACGCGCTTACATACGACGACTGCCGGCCAACAGCATCCCCCTTCGCACACGGGCCTACTCTTTCTTAGAGAGTGCCACCCCTTGCTCTCCTCCTCCTCCCCCCCTTCCCACCCCTCGGATCCTTTCGACCCCCTAGCACTCTTTGCCTTACTGTGGCTTGCATCCTTCTTCAAGGGTTTCCCTGGGCCCTGTATGGACCTTGAACCGCTCTCGTGGGCTTCTCACATGTGTGCGTCGTCACAAAGGGTCCCTCCTCGATGGGTCCCTCCACCGGGTCCCTGCGAAACGGGATCACACACGCACGTCCAGCGGCGCGCCGTAGATCAACTCCAATATCGATAACCACTGCAAGGCAAGCCCCCTGAACCCTGACTGAGCCTCAACGCCCGCCATCCTGCCGCTATCTGGCAGAACATCCTTAGAATCAGCGTAGTACATGCACCGGCTTCTTGAGGCGTTCGTATGGCCTCTAATGGATCATGGACGTGCCTCTACCTGGTCTTATTGGTTCCTGTAGATGATTCGATTCTATTTCCCATTGTACAAACTCAAAAATCTTTTCTTCCCACCCCGGTGTCTCGCTCTCTCTCTGGCCCAAATCCTTCCTTCATTTAGTTCCATTCCCAACGAGTCCACAAACGCGAACCCACGCCCACACACCCTCCTTATTTTATTTCTCCCTCCCGTCTCAGCCCACTAAGGCAGTAGCCTCTTGGGTGTACGAGGGTAATAGCTGGTAAGGTGAACGCTTGGCAGGTTCAGATACCAAGCCACAACACGGTCGAGGCCAATGCCACCACCGCCGTGAGGAGGAACTCCCGCACTGCGGAAAATGTCCACGTACTCCTTGATGCCAGCGCTGGCGGGGTCGACACCCTTCTTGCGGATCCGCGCTTCCAGCACATCGGGCACGTGGATACGTTGACCGCCGGAGAGAATCTCCTGTCCCCGCATGAAGAAATCGTATGAGTTGGTCACCTTGGGGTTCTCAGGGTCCTCGAGTGCGTAGAACGGTCGAGCACTCTCAGGGAACTTGTCAAGCACGTAAAAGTCAGTCTTGTACTTTTCCCGGATCAGCGCGCCAAGCGCCTTCTCCTGGGGCGTCGACATATCCTCATCGTCGGAAACATTGCGGTATTCCTCGGGTCCTTCAGCTCGGAGCAGGGCCTGGCCTTCAGCAAAGGTCAGACGGACCTCCTTGCCGGCCTCTGGGAGGAGGAATTCCTCTGAGGGATAAATGGCACGGATGAGCTCAATTTGCTCGGCACATCTCTCCTTGATGCCACGGAAGATGTGTAGAAGAACACCCTCTAGTGTATAAAGAACCTCATGGTAGTCATCCTCGATTTCCATTTCCAAATCGAGACCGGTAAACTATGAAAAGGTCAGCCATCATAATTCTGTTTATATATCCTACGCATCATGTAAAAAGAAAAGGAAAGAAAAAAAAACATACCTCAGTCATGTGTCTAGGGGTGTTGGAGTTCTCAGCTCGGAACACAGGACCGATGCAGTAAACCTTCTTGCGACCACCAGCAATCTCAATCTGCTTATAAAACTGGGGGGACTGCGCAAGATATGCTTGTTTATCGAAGTAGGGCATGCCAAAGACATTGGAACCACCCTCGGAGGCGGCAGCAATTAAACAAGGGGCCTCAAACTGAACGAAGTTCTTCGAGTCGAGATACTCGGAAAACAGCTTGCGAACAGTCATACGAACATCAGCAATAGCCTGCTGAACTGGGGCACGCTTGTGCATGACAGGGTTGTTGAGATGGGTGGCCATGCTGGCAGAAGGAACGTTATCGACGGACAGATTCTCAACGCCTTCCTTGATCTCCTTGGTAGCATCGCCTGCGTCCTCGTCGTCAAAGTTGGTGACGGCCTTGTTGGCAACAACAAGACCCATGCCCAGCACTTCGGGACCGGGAGCAATGCAGTAGCACTTGGTAATGTGGAGCTCGTAGTTGGAAACGCGAACACTCTTGACAGGCTCGAGGGGCTTCTCGACCTTGGCCTCGACGACGACGTAGCTTTCAATTCTCAAAGCGCCGATCCACTTGACCATCTGCTTGGAGACAGGCTTGCCCTCGGGACTGGCAGCAACGACACCCTGAATAGCCCAGTTGCGCTCCTCTCGAAGCTCAACGAAGGCCATCTTGGCACCTTGCATACGGGCATTCTGGATCCAGGCACGGACTTTAATTGTCTTGCCAATGTGCTCATCGCCAATGTTCTTGAGCTGAACTCGCTCAGCGTCGATCTTAGTGGTGTGGACGTTGTCGCCGTAGTTGTCTTTGGCCAGGTCTTCGGTGTTGCCAGCGGCAGCCTTGGCGGCAGCTTGTTTCGCCTGGTGCTCAGCAGCACGGCGAGCCTTTTCGGCCTCCTTCTTGGCCTTGGCCTCAGCCTTCTTCAGGGCCTTCTTGGAGGGGCCGACCTCGCCAGCCTCGCCAGCCTCGGCGGGGGCCTTCTCGGCCGGGGGAGGGGCGGCGGCGTCGGTGGGAGCGTCAGCCATGATGGAAAAGTTCTAGAGCGGAGAAGTAGGGGGAGTGGATTTGTCGAAGATCCTAGCAACGGCGGCGGAGGAGGGCGAATGAGTAAAACAATGTGCGCTTATAAGGACTCTATTCGATATGAGTCAAATTGGCCCGTGAGTGGCGGGAAACGAAGCCGGAGCAGAGTCGGGTGATGCGAAGCCGATGACTCTTGTCGGTGGGAAGAGAAAGGGAAGTGAGGTGACGCATAAAAATGTGTGAAATGGTGGTGGTTGCCCAAACCATGGCGGGGTTGGTTGTGGCCGCACTGCCCCGCCAAAGCAGGCGATTTGCTCACGCCGACAGCGTCATGGTGGGGTTACCAACGGCTTTACCTGCGGGAGCAAAAACATATGGCGTACTAATAAGACATCAAAGGAAACAACCAAGAGAATAAAGCAAAAAAATTAAATAACCTAATTTTAGGCTTCCTGTTTTTATTTCCATGCGCAGTTATTATTTGTTCCGTCATAATTTCCCCTATAGTATGTCAACAGTGAATTATACAGGGTAACTATCTGTAGTCCCGGGGAAGGTACTTGGCCTGAGCGACGTCGCATTCATCAACTGGACAGTTTACCCGTTTTAAATCACGGAACTCCCATCACATCATGTCGACGAAGTCAATCTTTTCTCGAAAATAATACTCTCCTCCGATGCGCAATTGAGTCGTTGCATATTATTAGGTTGTATCATACACTGAGGCAGGAGGATCCTCTAACATCTAACTCATTGAAAGCAAGCTACCCTAGGTAACCCGGGAAATGTCTGTCTGTCCACGTCCTGGGCTGATGTGCCCGTAAATGCAAAATCTCCCCCAAACTTGATTCCTCGCCTCGCCTCGCTTACCATGCCCCTCCCCTGAACGCCCATACATGGAAAACAACCCTGGATGACATGATATGCAACCTAAACAGCGGCGTGTATTATAATTTCCCTCCGATCTCGCCCTCGTACATTATCGAGTCATCATTACCTCAGCATCGCCCCTTCAGTCTGTGCCTCCATGACCAGGGTATTAAAGCCAAAGACGCAACATTCTCCTTTCCTTCTCACGCATTAAGCGAAACTAAACCGACCTCCCCAAGGGCGCTAACCAAGGTACATCGGCTCAGACTTCTCGCAGGTAAACAGATTGATATGGTGGTCACCCCGCGCAGCACAACCCAAGATGGGTCGGTGTGGATGGAATGCCGTCGCCGAGATAGGAGAGCTCCTGCTCTGTTGAAGGAAGCTCGAGTAAGGCTCAACGGTTGACAGCTCATTTCCATCCAGGTTGAAAACCTTGACGGCGTGGTTTGATGTTCCCCTGCTCAATTGATTAGCCATGATGCATATTTTGCTTGTATTTTCCGTGGGTTACTTACACTGCGAAAACTGGTAGATGTTCGTGTGTGCTTGCTGTTCGGAGAGTGTCTCGGGTCGTCTGGAACGAATGCAGCGGCTTGTCCATTCTGATGTCCCATACCTTGACCTTACCGTTCCGACTGGCACTAAGCAGCTCTCGCTGGCCGCCACGCTGCATGTGCACACTCTTGATCCACTGGCGATCCGACTCATCCTTCCACTTGCGCACCATTGACTCTTGTGGCCGGTTTCGGGTATCAAACACTCGCAGGGCGCCATCGCCAAAGCCAGCCACAAAAATATTGCCTGTCATCTGATCCGACGTCAACGACGTGACACATGAGCCTGACCGTGCAGGAATATCCATGATACACGTTTCGTAAGCTGCGTACCAAACACGGATAACTCGAACATCGCCCGCCACGAGGACTCGGCCAGTCACCTGCTGCCAATCGAAAACCATGCCCGAATTGACGTTGCTGGGCACCATGTGTGTCAGAGCGCGCAAGGATGACGCAAGCTCGATTTCTCTGTCCGAATCGTAATTGCGGTAAACACGAATGACTCCATCCGACGACCCTGTAAGGAGGAATGCCTGATCATCTTCGTTGATGAACTTCATATCGCTGATTCTCGAACCCTCTGGGTTTCCGTTGCTGAATCGGCTCAGACGGCCTTGCTTCTTCCAATCCCACACATACACCGTGTTTGCATCATCAGCCACGGCCAGATGATCTTCGAACTGGTGAAACGTCATCTTGGCGGGTTGAGCACCGTTGTTTATAATACCCAGCTGGTTGGTCCACTTATGGCTGCCTGCCTGCTGTTTCAACGGCTGGGTTTCCCGTAGGATGTTCTCGTTACGGGCTCTTCGCCAGAGTCGCTCGTTGTACTCGGTGCTACCGGGTTCATCTGCCTCGCTCGGTTTCATCTGGGGCTCACGGAAGTACTCGATGGACCACTCCAAGAACCTGCTCTTCAAAGGAAGTATAGGGGGCTTCGTTAAATCGCGCTCTTGGTAGGCCCCCGACATGGGTTCGTGGGCTACATGGTATTGAGAGGACGAACTTGACGCATCGTTTTGTTCAGGGGGGGCAGACAACTGACTTGGCGTCAACTTCAGGGAAGGGGATCTCGGGAGCGCAGGGGAAGTTGGCGTTGTTGGCCTTGACTTGTCCTCAGCACCAATGAAGGACTGGAAAAGTAGACTGGCAGTTCTGCGGAGCAATCCAGGCGAAGGCAATGGTTGCGAGTTGGGGGCGCCGGAGAGGGTGTTTCGCTGACTGGAGCTTGCGCTGTGCCTGTGAGCTAGCCTGTTCGCACGCTTCTGGATTTCGCTCATAACCATCTGGGCCGGCGCTCCGGCGCTCGAGTTGAGCAGCGCATGGTGCACATAATCAATGACAACTGTAGCATCCCTCTGCACCTCAGGGTGAGGATCCACGCTGAGAACAAGGGCCAGTTTCCACAATGCCATGTACACAGTGTTGTGAGATAGACCATGGGCCGTTGGCTTAATGCTTCCGTCCGCGTTTCGGTTTTCGGGTCGGGCATAATGAAGACCCATTTTGTGTTCTTGACCGTCGTCCTTTGGTGGGAAGATGAGGTATTCCTTTTCTTCCACAAGCTGTTCGTAGGCAGCAACCATGAACTTGTTTTCAAAGCGGACGACGAAGTGAGAGAGGAAGATGACAAACTCTTTGCGAACCATGGGGCTGCCGTCGTTACCCATCTCTAGAATTGTCCATGCAATTGATTCTTCGATGCGAGCAACCTCATCTGTCAAATCTGGTATTCCAAGGAACGTCGTCGTGGCGTGCACCATGGCGGCTCGCACCTCGCAGCATGGATCTTTGCTCAAAAATGACAGCTTGACGTAGGCGTTCTCGCGAATTCCGCGCCATTTCGCCTCCGGCAGGTCTTGCCAGAGCTGGCTAATGCAGAGGCATGCCCATTGCCGCAGAAGCGGGTTTTCCTCGTTTTGAAGGTGTGTAAGGCAGTATGACATGATGTCCGTCTGATTGCAAACCATTTGGCCATTTTTGTAATCCTTGCAGAGCATTGCGAGGATGAAAGCACACATGGCTTTGTGCTCGTCACTGTCCACGACGGGAAGGCCCTCAGAAGGCTTGAGAATCTGGGCAAAGTAACTGTAGCCGCTGTCCTTGATGAGATCCTGCTGGCAAGAAATATCCACCGCAATTAATCGAGCCCAAATAAACACCATAACGGGTTTCAATTCGGCAGCTGCAGATTGAAGGAGTTTCAGCACGTAAGGGAAGATGCCGATGCTGAGGGCCAGTTGAACTGACCAGGGGCCGAGGTCAAGGAATCTGCCCAAGAGGATAAGTGCGCGCACTCGATGCTGCTGGCTAAGGAGCACTTGAAGCACGACAGGAAGCTGATCCGGGGATTTCTGGGCCATAGCATCGCCCCTGGTGAGGTAAACATCAAACGCTGTCAGTTGCTCCGTGAAAAAAGTGGAATTTTGGTAATCGTAGTCAAGGCCCTCGTTTTCCTTCTTTTCCAGCATGGGAAGCTGTGCAAGAGCCATATCTACGGCCAGATCCCAAGTCTCCCACAGGGGATGTTGATGAGTATCTGGGAGAGCAGGATACGACTGAGGATGGCAACCGTATACTGTCATGACGCGCTGAGCGAGGAGAAAATTGCGGAACAGAGCTGCCACCATGAGATCCTGGCGGAAAAATTTGCGGAAGAGATCGCGGGGTAGCGTTGTCCAAGCGATGCTATCTGTGATAGCTGTGAAGATCCAGTTCAACTCGCCTAGTGGCGTGCGTCGTTCCTGGAGACGTCCTGGTAGCTTCTTGGCTCGTTCTGGGGTGAGATTCGTTTTCAATGGGTTCTGGAGCACGAAGAACCAAAGTGCCATCTCAATCGGAGTCGTGAGACATGCCGTGAAGAGGTCGGCGGGTAAAAGAGGATTTGTAGGGAGATTTTCCTTTACTGCACAAGCCGCAAGGTGAATATAAGGCCTGAAGCTTGTCTTTGTGTAATTGGGGTCGCGCTCAGCGGCCTCTTCCTCTTCCTCTTCGTGCTTTTCAACGAATCGGTGGTAATTATTTAAGATGTTGCCGGCTTCTGAGCAGTCCCACACAAAAATGGTAGGTGCCTGCAGCCAATGCTGTAAATCGTACAGTGATACGGGGATATACTGTGTGTAGTTTTTGTTGAAAACCCAGATCTCTCCGGAAGCGGTGGGTTTGGGTACACCATGACCGTTATAATGAAGCAGCACTCGTTCATCCTTGGCATTTCGGCGCAAGGATATGCAGAACTTTTTAGTTTCTTCCACTGACGGGTCAAGGTATTGCTTGTAGCGAGCTCTGATGGCCAGCGTCTCGTATTGGGCCTGGAGGGCCTTGCCAATGTTTTCAAGAGCTTTTTGGATTGGAGGGACTGTTGGGTCGGTCCATGCTTCGAGTTTGGCACCTGGACTCGTCTTGAGTTGATCGGGTGGCTCGACACCGATGTTTAGACAAACTGCTAGCGCAGCGGAAACCGTCTTGAGCCTATCTCGCTGGCGCCAGTCTTGCAATTCGTATTGTAACGGCTTTGGCTTGCCGGTTGTCTCGTGTCGCTTATCTGTAAAATACATGTACCAATTCTGATGGAGATGTTAGTATTCCGAGATAGAAACTGGCTCAGGTAGGTGGTTCTTTGACGAATGCCCAAAATGTGGCATTTGGGTCCGTAAGGCTGCCCGCTTGTTCGATGCGGATGGAGAGAATGACAGTGACTCACATTGGCAAGTTGAGAAATGATATCTTCGGACTGGTAATGGTCCTCGAATCCATGCCTGGCTCCCCATTCCAGAATATCTTCTTCTATCGACTCATCGTCATCGACGGGTCGATGCGCATATTCGCTCTTGGACCGCAAAAGCAGCGGTTTAGTCGGCCGTTTCGTGCGTGGATGATCCATATCATCTCTTGCTTCGGCCGAGGTGCTTCCGTTTCGTCGGCCAGGAGCGCTGAGAGGTCGGCCATCGTCATCGCTGTTGGTGCTCGCGTCGTGTACCGCACGGCCGTTGGCCATTGCTCGCGCTCGTGAGGCATCGCCGTTGGTATTGCCGACGGGCGCGGAAGTGCCGTTGAGATCCGATCTCAGCGCCATGGTTGGTGCAGGTGCAGGAAGAGGGCGAGCTGGCGCGTCGTGGTGATGGTGACTGTCGTGGGCCAGTGATGACTTGGAGCTGGTGGAGGTGCGGTTGGGGAGCAGCGGAGAGGGTGACGTCTGTTGCGTCGACACAGCGGTCATGATCTATGAGAGTTCAAACCAGCATGGCGACAGGCGCTCGCGTGCGGGGAGCAACAGTTTTAGAGCCGAATTGCTGGATGACGGCGAAGGTGGTTTCGCTGTCGTTTGGATGGTTGAAAGAGATTGACGTCGGCTGTGAGGGTTTGGTGCTGCGGGCGGATGACCAGGACAAAGGCAGAAATTAGGAATACCCAGTACCGGGATAGGCCACACAGCTGGCAAGCGCGTCACTTGGCTGCTCGGCGCTGGACCGCTGGACCGCTGAGTCCTGGACGCTAAACGGCTGGGTCTACCGACACTGACGGATCCAGCAGCTCTGAATGGCTGCCGTCGGTACTGGACAAACAGAGCCACCCAATACCACCAGATTCCTAATTCTGCGGCTCTTTGTTAAGAGTGTACATCATGTGCAATTCAAGGCTTGAATCCTAACTTTTGTGTTTTGTGTGCCGTGATTCACAGGGTCCTGCCACGCTCGCCTATCGCACTTAGAGCCTCACCAAATGGATTCCCTGGCCAACTCTATCATTGATGGCGGATCTCGGCACCCAAGCTCCTCTTCAACCTTCATGCGGTCAGGCGTTTTTGCCTTTGGTACCTTACCTTGGTACTGTTGGTTTTTTGTAGCACACGACGCCTACCCCAGCAGCTTACCTTCTAGCCGCACGGGCGCATCTTGCCTCGGCGTCAGGCAGGTTGTCGGCGAGTCTACAGCACTAATCCGTATCGGGCAAGCGTGGCCATCACGCGTGACCCTGCACGTGTTTTGCTTTGCCCAGCGCCACTTCACCTTTGGCCCCCTTGGCTGACAAGATAGAGCCAAGCTTCAATCGCTAAGTATAGCTTTACGGGCAATCCGATGGTGAGATGACACATGACAGCTTATCCAGCTCGTCGCGCAGGTGTCTTGTGATAGCTAGCTTGCTGGTGGTCACCGATCGCTGTATGTTCCAATCACTGGGATCCCCAGCATGCATCAATGTTCCGACATTTAGATCCCGGATTAGGATGCATGCTTGCGGATCAGGAACCTGCAACACACGCACTAATTATGCTCACTCATCCGGAGCCAGCTACTGGCTAACCATATCCATAGATCCTGCCTTGTCCCTCTCGGCCAGCACACTGGTTGCTAGTTCTGTCGAGGGCTATGTAAATGCTGCTGGCAGTTGTGGCCCGCGATTCAGAGCCCAATTTGAATGCCATGACAGGAAAATCTGCTCTCCGAGCATGGCACTTGTGTGTCCATGTTCAATCAGTATCCTGATTCGGAAGTCCTGGCGCACATCCCGGGTACCCTTTCCCTGGACCGCGGAGTGCCCGGCCTGGGTATGTAATTGGGAACCCTGCCTGGACGCACAAGGTCGCAGGGCGCTGGAGTCACGACAGACAACATCACCTTCGGTTGGAGATGACCACTCTCAGCACACGATGATGAGGACGAACGTTAAACGTCAAAGGACCGCATCCCCAACATAATTGCAATACCGCATGTGGGCTTAGCGTGAACCGCGTGGTTCCTGTCGGCTCGGGCCTCTCTGTCACTGAAACGATCGACCGTGAATCGGAAGATTGCAAGGCCTGGCGATCGGGACACCAAACAACGAGGCGCTTCTCGAAGACAAAGCTCTCATCCTGAGAAATAATTAAGGCTCTTTGGCCACGGATGCCTGTCCCCTTTTTCTGTCCCCTAATTAGTTATACCTTGGAAACTTGGAGAGTGGGGTTTGAGCACGCATGGCCCGTGCACAACCCGCCCCAATTGGCGTCATTAGTGGGAATCTTGAAACGAGCGACCCAACGAACAGAAGGCAGGCGTCATGAGCGTTGGCAGAGCATCATAGTAATGTCCGGTATGGGCCGTGGTCAACGACAACCCGGTAAAAAAAAGGTTTTTACAGCAGATGAGCCCATAACAGAGTAGCATGGGATTGATTGCAGTGGTCCAGTCTAGATTAAACAGCTCGTAGATGCACCGTGCGTCCGTTCCGCGCAGCCCATGAGTATGCATCTTAGTCAGTGTGCTGAAGCATGAGGTGTATGGCTGTACTCCGTAAGCATCTCACTGGGTAATGACGTGCAGGTGCAGGCTCGCCAAGGCCGCCTGGAAGCCATCCCCTTTCATGGCGCCACAAGCAACTGACGAAACGGCAGTCACACTATGGTGATTTTGAGGCCAGCCAAAGATTTGTTTGGCACATGCTGTGTGTGGCACTCACAGCCCTTTTGCCTCGTTGTGTTTGCTCGTTCCACAGCATTTACGCGCTGACGGTGAGTAATGCTGGCACCCTGGTTATAGCACATAATTTAAGGAGAGAGAAAGATTGTTGAGCTGAGCCCAGACTATAGCCAAGGCCAAGAAAGACCAAAACCGAGCCCGACCAAGACAAAGGCAAGGACAGAAGCAATGGTGCACCGTAGATCTGTACATGGACTTCAACGCAATACATAAAGATGAGGCGGGTAAGCTGAAGCCCTGTTTTTTGTGCAGCGGTTGCGAGTGGATGGTCTGCCACAATGCAAATCTGATTTGGTAGCCCTACCCACAGAGGGTTGAAAAAAAAAGAAAAGTTGGCGCCATGGCTGGACGGCTATCCCCTGCCTCCTGGATGCGTTTGGTTGTGGTTTTGGTGGCATTTGGAGCAACTCGGCCGACTGGGGAGGTTGTCGCTCCGTGAAACAGATGCAAGGAAGGCATGGAGAAGAAGGAGAAAGAAAAATAAAAACGCCGTTGCCCTACATGAAAGCAAGTCTCCGCACCAATACACACACTGGATAACCAGCCGCTTCTTTTGGGGGGCATGATGTTTCTGACTATGCAGGACGGGGCAACTGTGTGCATCTGCCACGGTACCTACATGAGAGTGTCTCGTGGCCTAGAGGATCATGTCTCGGTGGCAGAACTGGGGAGGCAGACGATACAGTGCACCATGTGCCGTGACATGTCCAGCCCCTGGATTTGAAAAGGGGATGGCTCTGTGCAGACCCCTGCAGAGTACTCCAGGCCGACCTCCACTGCGACCAGCCGAGCCACTAGCCCACGTGTACCTGGCCGGTATCCAGGCCTTCCGAGCACCCCACAATGTCCAATGTCCACTGCAGGCCGGCCGGCACTGTAACATACTGTACTATGTAGCCTGCAACCCCTAAAAAAAAAAAGTCGTTTGGCTTAGGCCAGGATGGGTCAGGCTAGCGCGGGCTGGACCCGCGATTGGTTGGGGGCGCGGTCTGACAAAGGGACAGGAGCGCTGCCAGTGGCCCAGGGTGCTGCAGTCGGGGTGCCACTGCGCCAGGAACAGAAGCCCTGGAGCCCAGTCAAGGCGGAGCGCCTGGAGGTTACAGGAGTCGGCGGCCAGTGATGGCAGGAGGTATTACGGGGACTGGACGGGGACCGAGTCGGTACAGTAAAGTCAGAGAGGCCTGGCTGACACCTTTTTTCTAACTTGCCGCCAGCATCGCCATCGCCATTCCCTTCTCTTCATCATCTCTTCGCCCGCCGTCTGGCGTTTTCATCATTCAGCGCCCCCAGGGAGACGCTTTTCATCCCACGTCCGATCCCCCGACGCCTCTCGATCGAGCCCCTGCGATTGCTTGCTTGCCCGGCCGCCAGCACGAATCAGGTCCCGGACTCCTTGACGGCTTGCTGGAGCGCATCCCATCAGCCTCTTGTTTCCAACCCCCCTCCCATCCTCCCCAAAATTCGGGAGGTTGACCAGCAAAAACTTGCACGACAAGCCGTTTTCCCTTCTGCGCTTTCCTCCGATGCTGGCCCAGCCATCTCAGGTCTCGATTACTGTAGCCCTTGTTCCTGCGTTCCCGTTTGGAATTGCCCCCCCGACCGGGCAGCCCCCGATCCCCACGACACCACCTGCGCTTCTGTTCGACCTGGCCACACTCTAACCTCCGTGATACCCTCACACGCGACGATTCCTGCGTATCGACACCATCCATTCATCGCCTCCGATTTTCCTCCACCACGATCTATAGTGCTGTTTTCCCAGTTCAGTTCCCGCCGCCGAGCGGCACCCCATCACCATGGCCTTTCTCTTCAAGTCGAAAAAGCACCCAGAGAGGAACCTGGGCAGTCGCGATGCCAACCCGAACTCAGGCTCCCAGGGCTCTATTCAAAGCGCTAGCGCCCGCGTCGCAGAAAAGGGTTCTGTTCAACGCGCAACTCCAACTGGCAGCGTAACTTCTATCGATAATGAAGCGGGTACCGGAAGCCCCGACCACCATGGACATTCTCGACGCACCGGAAGTACAGATCAGACTGCGCAACAGCAACAGCAACAGGCGCAACCAAATGAGGTATCGGTATGTCAGCCCCGGCATCAGACGAATATCGCAAATAGTCACGATAACGGTCGCTAATTTAGGCTACACAGGCTCGCAACGGCCCCCAGATGAATGGCAACAATGCTTCGCTGTATCCTTGGTCTCAACGCCGCTTAACTTACACTTCGACACACCCTAGCCCGTTCCCTCGCTATGGCGCGGCCGTCAATTCGATCTCCTCTAAGGAGGGCGATGTGTACATGATGGGCGGATTGATCAATAGCTCGACTGTTAAGGGTGATTTATGGATGATTGAAGCCGGCGGCAACATGGCATGCTATCCTCTGGCCACCACCGCTGAAGGTCCAGGACCCAGAGTTGGTCATGCCAGCTTGCTTGTTGGCAATGCATTTATCGTTTATGGTGGTGACACCAAGATCGACGAGGCTGATGTTCTTGACGAGACTCTGTACTTGCTAAACACTTGTATGTTCTTGCTCCGTCCGAATTGCACCCTGACACTAATCGGTTGCAGCGACGAGACAGTGGTCCCGTGCTTTGCCAGCTGGCCCTCGACCATCCGGCCGGTATGGACACACGCTCAATATCTTAGGATCCAAGATCTTTATCTTTGGTGGCCAGGTTGAGGGCTATTTCATGAATGACCTCTCTGCTTTTGACCTAAACCAACTGCAAATGCCTAACAATCGTTGGGAGATTCTCGTCGCGGGCGAGGCATCCCCCAAAATCCCTGCAGCGCGTACAAACCATACTATGGTTACATACAACGATCGGATGTACTTGTAAGTTTGACCTGATTTCTGAATAAGCTTTCAATAGTTCGCTCATAACGTATTAGGTTTGGCGGAACCAATGGTTTCCAATGGTTCAACGACGTTTGGTGCTACGACCCAGCCTTCAACAAATGGACCCAACTGGACTGTATAGGCTACATCCCTGCTCCCCGCGAAGGCCATGCTGCCGCCCTTGTCGACGATGTGATGTATGTTTTTGGTGGTCGTACTGAGGAAGGAACGGATCTGGGCGATCTGGCGGCGTTCAGAATTTCGTCTCGACGGTGGTACACATTCCAGAATATGGGTCCTTCTCCTTCTCCGCGCTCTGGACACAGCATGACAACTGTTGGCAAGTCCATTGTGGTGCTTGGTGGAGAGCCGAGCACAGCTTCAACGGGAGTCAATGATCTGGGACTACTCTATGTTCTCGATACGTCAAAGATTCGATATCCCAACGATGCCCAGCAGCCGCAGCAGGGCTCTCAGAGAACGGCTCCAGCCCGACGACCGAGTACAGAAACATCAAACCGTCAGCTGCCGCTCCGTGATGGATCTAATGGACCGGCCGAGGGACGAAAGATCATGCCAGGTGGTCCATCAGCTCCTCCCAACGGACACAAGTCGCCTCCCAATGGTCCCGATTCTCAGGTGCCGCCGAACGCCGCTGGTTCCAAACTTCCAAGGGCTGCCCCCCCTGGTGCCCCTGCAGGTCCCCCTCCACAAGGTCCAACACCGGCGAGACCTACTGTCGACACGGCGTCTGCTATTGGAAGAGTTCGAGGTCAATCGAACGAGCGGTCAAATCTTTCCCCGAAAACTACCAATCAATCCCCCATCGTGCGTGAGGTTATTGCTGAAGTCGAGGGTACTCCCACAACAGCTCCGGTGGCAGCTCCTGTGACAAATGGCAAGAAAGCTCCTTCAAGGTCAGGTTCTAAGCAAGACCATGGCGACCATGGTGGCAATAAGCCCGTCCGACCAAGTCGAGCGGCAGCGCCAGCCGATGGCCCTGCAGAACATTACACCAAGCCCGCACAGCGGCCTGCCTCACCTCCTCAACCCACCAGACAGCCCAGCAACGGTATGTCTCGACGATCTTCTGTCCGCAACTCTCAGACTGTTGTTCTTTTGAAGGAGCTAGACTCAGCTCGTAATCGTAATGCCTGGTATGCCTCTGAACTGGAGCTTGCCAGGAAATCTGGCTATGTTCCCAACACTTCCTACAGTCCAATTCTTGACAACAAGGCTACTGAGACATTTGACGATGAGGATCGTCCGCTAATTGAAGCCCTACTGGCCATGCGGACGGAACTAGCAAATGTTCAGAGCGCCGTCGACAAGCAAGCTGTAATTGCCGCTAAGCAGATTGCGGAGGCTGAGAAGCAACGTGATGCAGCTATCCAGGAAGCCGTGTACGCGAAGGCAAAGCTGGCAGCTCGCATGGGCGGCAGTGCTGCAAGCACACCGCAGCTTGACAACGACCGAGATGAGGCAGAGATCAGAACAAGTGAGATGAGCAGGAAGCTGGCTTCTGCCCTATATATTCAGAAGGATTTGCAAACGAGGCTTGATTCTGCCAAAGTCGAGCTTGAGGCTGAGAAGAAGGCGCGCCATCTCGCTGATGATACAACAAATGCTGCCCAACGACGAATGGCGGACCTTGAAACCTTCAAGCAGCAAACATCAGGTGAGGTTGAGCGCCTCAAGGCGGAGTTACACCAGGCTCAGCAAGAAGCTCGTGATCGATCGGTATCAGCTGCTGAAGCAGTCGCGGCTTTGGAACTGCTCCGAATTGAGAAGGAGGATTTCGCCAGCAAGTACGAAGAAGCTGCTGGTAACTCTAAAAATCATCATGAAACATTCGAATCACTCAAAGCTGCCATTCTCTCATCGGAAGATGCCAAATCACATCTCGAATCGAAGCTGACGGAAGAGCGGGGTCAAAGAGAGACTATGGAGGCCTCGTTGAACCAGCTTAAAATGGAGCACGAAACGCAGAAAGCAGAGCTGACTGCTGCCACCCAACGACTGCGGGATGCTGAAGAACTTTGCGAGAAGCATGCGGCTGAAGCTCGAACACATCGACAGGCAGTCTTGGCTGGTCTTGATAAAATTTCGACCCAGGACGTTTCAAAGTCGAGCAAGGCTGATGCTGATCGTGTTGCTGCACTTCACTCACAAATTGAAACATCAAGCGGTTTGGTCAAGAAGTACCGACAAGAGGCAGACAACGCTGCTGACAAGCTTCGTGCTGCTGAGGAGCGCATTGCTGGTCTCGAGCAGTATCAGGAACAATCTAGCCGAGAAGGTGTGGGTATTCGAAGACAGTTACAGTCTGCTTTGAGGGACACGCAGACTCTCCAGGCTGCTAACTCAGACCTGAAGAACCAGCTTGCTGCCCAGCAGCTTGAGACCAACGCCATGACCGTGCAACACAATGCACTAAAGGATATCCTTAGTGAGAGGGGCATTAGTCCGACTGGTGCCATCCGTGCGCGTGGTCTGACGAGCCCTCGTACAAATTCCCCAGACCTGAATCGCGCACGCGATTTGGAAGCACAACTCGCTAGTGCTAATGCTGCTCATGAGGAGACGAAGCAAACATTTGCCATCCAGGTTCAAGAATCTGAAGCAGCGTACCGGGAAAAGCTCGCGCAGCTGGAGAGCGATTATCAGTCGGCGGTGCACTATGTCAAGGGAACCGAAAAAATGTTAAAACAGCTCAAGGAACAACTTTCGCGGTACAAGACTGACAACGGACGTCTCAAGACGGAAGTCGAAGAACTCGAAACCCGACTTGAATCAACTAATGACAAGTCCGCAGGCTCTGCTGATTGGGAAGCTGAGAGAGCCGCGCTCCAGTCGAAGATTGTTGCCTTGGAGAGCCAACTGAAAACATCTGTAGCTGAACTGGAGGAGAAGCTAGAGAATGTGAGAGAGGAGCTGGAGGAGAGCAACGAAGAGCGTGAGGAAGCCCAGAAGGAGAGCGAAGAAGCTTTGCAAAAACTGGCTTCGCACCGCAAGGATCTTGAGCAGCTGCAGTCGGAAAACACCCTTCTTGAACAGCGAGCTAATGATGCTGAGCAAAAGGTGGCTCTTCTCCTTGACCAGGTTGAGCATTCAGTTGACAACTACCGTCGTCGTAGCCGGCAAGTTCCTGAATTGCAGGCGGAGCCAATCGCCAACGGTGCCAACATGGGCCATGCTCGGGTCGAAAGCTCCGAGGGCGAGAGCATCTATGGGGGCGCTGGCGGGAACAGCCTGGAAGCTAGAAACAGCGCCGCCCTCGATAACCTGGCAAGCGAGCTGGAAACCCTTCGAACTCAGTGGGAGGCCACGAACAAAAATTACCGCCTGAGCACCAACTTCGATTTCGAAACCGCCCCAGCTGCCAAGAAAGAGGAGCCCTCTGGTGGGCTAGGACTCAGCGAGAGCCTGGCTGATTGGCGCAAGAGACTTGATACAGATGATCA
The DNA here is from genome assembly GCA_017140755.1 of Calonectria hongkongensis. Classification (NCBI taxonomy): domain Eukaryota; kingdom Fungi; phylum Ascomycota; class Sordariomycetes; order Hypocreales; family Nectriaceae; genus Calonectria; species Calonectria hongkongensis. The sequence continues at coordinate 2,208,903 of JAACJA010000004.1, read as the reverse complement.
TCAGGATGACGGGGGAAAGTCCCGACAAACTTAATCCTCAAACCGGTTCTGGATATTTACATGCATTCACGACGCAAATATACCCGCGGCCTCATTTAATCTGCCTCGACGCTGGGCTGTTCTTCAACAACGTCTGTACATCCTGCTAACTCTCGCAAAAGCAAAACGGAGTTTCGGTCATCTTGTGGTTACTCCCGTATTGTTTTGATGCAATACTTTATACCTTTCTATTCTAGAATCACCGACCCTCCTTTGCCGTTTGAGTTGATACTGGCCTGCTCGACTTGATCAAAATAAAAACCCCCTTTCCCAACCCTCGTATGCTTGGGATGGAGAAACGGGGAAGTCACATATTTCTTTCCTGTTTTTTTCTTACCTTTTTACCTTTGTCTTCTGGCTATGTCAATGTACTATATGGGAGAACCTTCTTGATTTTTGGTTTCTCACGCGAAAAGGACCACGACCTTTGAGAACACTGGGGGCTCGAATATGGTGGTTGAATTTTTGTTTTTTCCTTTTTGATTCCCCACTGGGTGCTGGGATAGGAGATAGCTCCGGCATGAGAGCTTTAACTTCGATGCGGGAGACAAACGGCTTGTGGGAGGGTCAATGATGAAATGAAGTGTTTTCTCTGTTGTGTCGAATAATTGATATTTTTTATTATTGGATATCCCACGTTCTTGTGACTCGGTGTTTTTGCGCTGCGCAGCCCCCCGAAGGGAGGTTTAATTCTCCTGCCCCTGCTTTGAGTCAATGGATTGAAAGATTTCTGAATTTGAGACCTGAATTTAGGATGACGTCTGCCTGGAATACAATCTCACAATACCTGCTGAAAACTAGATTTAATTACATACTCCATACCGGGCTCAGCTCATAGTCAGATATATGCCCAAGCGCAGCTGGTGTGGACATTCATGAGTGTTGTTCCATTATCCCGTATAGGCTACTTCGGTATCAACCAATTACAATAACATAAGAAGGCAAGGGGATTATGAGAAAACAGCTGGTCTTCTTGAATATACATTGTGTGGGTATATTTAGCGCTGGAAACTATATATATGCTTTTAATTTTACATGCTTGTTCACCTCGCCGCCCTGCCTTTTTGACCGACCCATGCCCAGTTAAAAAAAAGAATCAAATCATGTACATGAAAATCATGAGGTTTGCGCCCTTGCCCGTTTATGCAGCGGCAGCCATTAAACTCTTCTGGATCTTCAAGCATCGCCTGAAGTCAAGCTTGCGACCCTCGCGGGGCATGTGCTCGCCGCTGGCGATGCATAGGATGCGCATCTTGGGGTCGTAGCGCAGGCCCGTGAGGAGCTTGGGCGTGATGAGGAAGTACTGGCTGGTGTGCTCGCGGCAGGCAATCTCGACCATACGCTCGTGGACCATGCGCTCGTTGCGGGGGTCCATACCTTGGTTGATCTCGTCGACGACGCGGAATGGAGACTGAGCCATGGACTGGAGCGCCATGAGGTAGAAGATGGTTGAGACGGCACGTTCACCACCAGATTGCCGGTGGGCAGTGAGCTGTTGGAGGGTTTCGTTTTCGCTGCAGCTTGTTAGACGTCTGGTTAAAAAAAAAGAAGGGGTGGTAAGTGTAGGTGTGAACGAACCGGAAGCGGACCATAACGTCCAATGCCCAAGCATCAAAATCGTCCGCCTTGTGTACACGGATCTCGCCCGCGCAGCTAATCTGTTCGAAGTTGTAGGCAAAAGCATCGTTGATCTTGGACACAAGCTCGTCAAGTTTGGGCTCCCACTTCTCCATGAGCCCAGTGATATCGCGGGTCAGACTCTCAAGTTTCTCGTTCGCCGCCTCCATTTTACGGCTGAGGCGGGTGATTTCTTGGGCACGACGTTCGAACTCGCGAAGTACGTTGGGGTTTGCCGCGTGGATGAGCTCCAGCTTGGCCTCTTCAGCGTCGATTTCCATTTGCATTTCTTCTGGATTCTTTCCTTCAGCAAGTGTTGAAAAAATGTCTCTCTTTTCGGGCTCTTCGGCCAACAGATTGGAGACCTCTGCCGAAAGTTGTCGACCGGCATCTCTGGTTCGGGTTGCCTCGTCAGCTGCTTGACGCATGTTTTCTTTCTCGGCTTCCAGACGCTCCATAATGTGAGCGTTGCGATCTTTGAGCCCCTGTATGTCTGATATCGCCTCAATCTTTCGTATCTCAGCTTCAATGACAGCATACTGGGCTGCCCGGATCCGCTCGATCGACTGCTTGTAGCTAAGGACGAGCTCCGCCCGGCGAACCACCGCGGCATCCCACTCATAGCGGAGTTCTGCGAGGTTCTTGCGGGCATCGCGCATGGCCTGCTCATGTGCATCTCTGGCACGTTCCTCGGATTCTAAAGCACAATTAGCCCGGCGTCTGATTATTCAAACGAAGAGCGAACATACCAATCTTTTCAGGCAGAGACTGCCATTTCTGATATTCTCTTTGAAGGCTGTTCTTTTCGCGTTTCAATCGGTCCTACCCACTGGTTAAACAAGCTCGATACTTGAGGATGGACGCACTTACAATGGCATCGCGGATGTCAGGTTTTTGGTCCTCGATGGCCTTGGACTTTTCTTGAGCCTCTCGGAGCTCCTCCTTGAGAACATCTCTCTCCCCTCGAAGCTCAGCCAATCGCTTATTCATGTCCGCCATTTCCTGCGTATCGACGGGTTGTGAGGTCCAGAACTTTCCAGGCTGAATGTTCTTGGTAATAGTTGTCATTGCCTGAGGACCATACTCTCTTCGACGCCTCACGGTAAACGACTGCTTTCCGGCGGCCCACTGATTAACTTTGCCACCTTGGACTAGTCGATCATACTGGGCGTCGTTGTGATCTTTCAAAGCGACACCCGACTGATGAAGTCGTTTTTCGGCGCACAGCATTGCGAGAACAGGAGAGGGACCCTCCAGGAAATCGATAGCAAATCCATCCAGGCCCAAATCTGCTGCTTCAGCTTCACTCACAGGACGTCGATAAGCCTCCAGCGGGTTAGCACAAGTTCGGATGACCACTGATAAGCTCATCACACGGTAGAGTTGATCAGTCAGCTTCTTGTAGTCGTTCTTGGTTTGGGCAGTAAAACATGTGAAGTCATCGCCTTGGAGAAGCGATTGCACTTGATCGGAATATCGCTCGTCTTTTATGGAGCAACAGATCATTGGCGGGCCATAGACCTCTTTCTCGAATTCGCTTTGGTTATCTTTCACCCAATCCCATCCCGCAGCAATTTCCGGGAAGTGCTTCCTCATGAAATTAAGTTGCTGGCCTTGTTGAGTATCGTATGAGTTGATATCTGCCTCGACTTTTCGTAGATGTACCATGACATCTCTTCCCTTGGTCTTGACGTTATCGATCTGGGAACTGATTTCGCGTTGCTCGGCCTCTAGTTCGCGCAGCTTATGCTCCTCTCCTCGCTACAAAGTATTGCGTTAGTAGCAAACACATAGACCATGCCGTGAGACTTACAATATTACGATTGAACTCGGCTGGGTCAAATTCATCCGGTCGATTCTTCAAGTCACCTTGTAAAGACGTAATTTTTGATTTTGATTGGGCTAGATCTTTTTTCTTTGCTTCATGAATTTTTCGTTCAGCATCAAGTTTGCCCTCGAAGTCTTTGATGTTGTCGGCCGCTTTGGATACGTCCTGTGACAGCCTGCCAGCTGCATCCTCTGAACTTTTCAGAGCCTGTTTTCTCCCTGCGAGAGCTGTATCAATCTGTTCAGCATATTCCTGTTTGTCGTTGACAGCAGTTAAAGAGGGGCCGATTTCCTCTTCAAGGCGCCTCAGAGATCTTTCGGCTAGCTTTTTTCGTTCCTTGGCGGCGGTATGCAGTGTTCGAGCTTCCTGATACTTGGAAAGTACAAGGGCACCTTTGAGATTTTTGGCCTGTTCGAGGATCTCCTCACGTTCCTTCAGCCTATCCACGTCGGCTTGCAATCCTAGTTGTCGACTTTCAAGATTCTTCAGCGCATCTGAATCCGTCTGTACGCTTTCGGCCAACGCCTTCTTATCTTTTTGCAGATCTTGTAGTTGTTTTTGCCAGTCCAGCATCTCCTCTGGTGCGGCAGCACGGAGCGTCTCGTGCAATAGATCGACAGGCGTGCAGGCGGCAAATTCGACGACTCGATCTTGTGGCAAAAACTGGCAAAGGTTGTCTACCTGGATCTTGAGCTTTCGCATCAATGCCTGGATAGTCTTGTGATTGGTTTTCTTGCCATTCAGAGACCAGTCTTGAGAATTTTGTTCTCGGCGAATTTGAACTCGGACAACAAAATTCTTGTGGTCTTTCGGGCGCTTGTATAGTTCGATCTCGATCGTTGCGGTATCTTTTCCATGCTTGACAAATTCCTTGACTGTACCCGCTCGTCCAAGATGTTTGGGACTATATCCTAGGCCCAGACAAATGGCGCAGACCAGTGAACTCTTTCCAGTGCCGTTTGGACCGATGACCATGTTCAAATTAGGCCCTGGAAAGAACTCTGCTTTTTCGTATGTGACGAAGTTCTCCACACTGACCCGGACAATGGCTCCTGGCTGGAAGCCATCGGAACTGCTGCTGCTGCTCGGGATTCCATTTGCAGAGCCCGGATGAAGGGTTCTTTCGTCATCTGAATCTGATTCATCTACTCTTTGTCGCTTTGGGGAGTCGGTTGCCTGGGATGGGTCGTTGTATCGAGTTGAATCGTCGTCGGCATCCTCGCTTTCTGAGCGCCTACGGCGGCGTGAAGAGGTAGGTGGCATTTTGCAACACCACGCACGAGTCTGAGACTGGTGATCGTGCGCGATATTCCAAACGTGCCGTCAGGAGGGGGCTTCAGGCGTGCAACGAATGAAGCCGGGTATGACGAAACCAAGTCAAAGAAACGGGATGACGCCCCTGCGACGCGTCCAATCGCGCCGTGCACGCCCTGTAAATGCGGCGTCCACTTTAAGTGGTGGGGTTGAGCTCCCACGCCCTGGTTCAAGGTGGGGCCGCGGGCGAGACGACAAGAGCTAGGAATTTTGACTACCTCAGGCATAACGAACGAAACGATGAGTCTTTTTTTTTTTCTGACTTTTTATTCCCTCGAAGAAAGACATGGATCAGATGGCCATTCTAATACTACTTCCGGAACCAAAGATTTCCCGCGATTGCAGTCGGTTCCACGACTTGGTGCAGTCCAACTTGTTTGATCAGCGGAACGTGGGGCCGATCCATAGCTGCGAGTTCACAATGCACCCCTTGAAGAATTGTACCCTTGTGACTTTTTCACCTTCAGTACTACAGAGCCTAACTGTCCTACACGATTGATGTGATAGCATAAAAAGAAAGTAAATAACCAGAAGCTTATGTCTAAATTATTTATTTAGTTCTGCACCCATTGGGTAGAAGATGGTGGGGAAATGTAGAGGGGGTACAAATTTTAAAGCGTTGTACCGCACAGCAAGACCACAAGAAATGCCCGGCCCCCAACTCGTTGCCGTGAATGTGGCAGGATGCCAAAGATAGAGCTTAGGTCTGCAACACTGAATAGCCTGCTGATTCTGTTCATGTCTCCTGTATCAGCGTCTATGGGCCCCCAACCGAGAGACTCTCGAGTGACCTCTGAATGGGGCCTCAAAACGATGCGATGAAGAAATAGCATTGCCGCCCACCTTGGTGTGCCAATTTTATCCAGTGCCAGTAATATACATTCATTTCTTCAGTGGATTTATTACATCTCTCCACCGGCGATGGGCACCTCCAGGCCCACGAATAACTCTCCTTCGGGCAGTTTGAAACACCACTTCAGAGGATGGGCCATGAATGAATTGTTAGGCTACAGAAGGAAGCAGCCCTGGTGGCATTAATCAAAAGGACCATATTCTTGAATTTCTTTTTAGGTCAGCGCTAATCGAGCTATTAAATCTAGTCTGGTCTGGTCTTGTGTGGCAGACCAAAAATCCTCGAGGCTTCCAAGACGAAGAGAGACAGCACCAACACCAATCACAGTGGCTTATCTCGAGTCGCCGCCTCGCCCGAAATTTCCCACAGCTCGCTCCCGACTCTGATTATTCGGCCTAATTGGTTCGGATTGGTATTGAATCACAAAGGGCCAACAGTGTCTCAGCTGCGGATTGGGCTAGCGGGATCAATCGCGCTGCAGTGGTGTAAGTAACTGGTGCTTAGTCACTGCGTAAACCCCTTGCGAAGGGGCTATTGGACTTCATCCCTTGGAATTCAAAACCACGCTCCATGACTTCATTGCCCAGAATGCTAGAAATGGTGGATGGATTATTTCTTCGGCTGCCTCCTTGAATCAAAGTGGTTGCCTCCTGAGCTGCTGTACCCCCAATGCCCTAGGCAAATGTGTGATTGGCAATATCACATACACGGGCTATCACAACGAGTTGGCATGTTTACTTGGCGGACTGCTTACAACCAAGGCGAATGGTATATTGCGTACCATGCCCATGTTGTAGAATTGATCTGGGTCACTTTGAATCACATCGATAGAGCCATGCGGCAAGGCCCCGACCACAGTCCTCTCCTAGTCGCCCTCACAAGGGACTCTCCGCGAAGCCAGGCTATCTGACCCTACCCCCTGTTGATATGCTTGCACCCGCTTTCCATGGCCTTTAGCTACGAGTTGGAATGCATTGCAAGGCCCGCCTTCGCGTGCCGGCGGTCAGCCAATTTCCCCACACTTGGCAGCTGGCAGCCGCCGCCTGATGGCGACTTCTAGATGCCAGTTGCTCAAACTTGTTCCAGCTACTGCCGTCTCCCTTCCCCAGCCTCGCCAAACGCATCTTCCCCTGTAAACATTCCATTCCACTCTCAAAGGCCAGAGGCCAAAGGTCGGCTCCGTTCCCTCTCCTTCACGCCTTTTCCTCATCTGGACCAGCCTCCGTCGCTCTTTTAGCCTGGCCAGCTTTGTCTCTGGCCTCTTTTCTATGCTTGTTCCTCCCCTTCATTTCTCACTCCGGTAGCTTCCAGGCTCCTCAAGTCTCTCGTTCTGCGTTTTCATCCTCGCTTTTGGGGTATCTCTCTTTCCGTTGCGTTTTTCCACCGCTCCAACACGCCTAGTGCCCTGCCGTTCGTTTCTGCGTCACCTAGTTACTCGATTCAACGTTTCGAGTATTATGTTCTGATTTGCCGCAACTGTCACAATCGAAAATGGCGGAGACGTTCGTTTCTAACGCCCCTCGCCCGCCTCTTTCAGAGGCATCGAATAGAATCAATGCAACCAAGCTCGGACAAGAAGACCAACAGCCAAAGACCCGATATGATCAGTCTCGTGCCCCTCAGGTGTACCAACCTTATCGTCCGCATTACGGGTATCCTGCTGGCCCCCCTAGGAATCGCGGTCCTCAGCTAAGCCCTCAGCCTCCTGGCCCTCGTCCCCACGGATACTATGGGTCTCACAGGCCAAGCGGACCTCATGGGCCAAGCGGGCCTCACGGACCAAATGTACCACCCCATGGGCCTAAGAGACACCATGGACCTCATGGACCTCATGGACCTCATGGACCTCATGGACCTCATGGACCACCTGGGCCTAATGGCCACCCTCGGCCTATCGGGCATTATGGGCCTAATGGACCACATGGCCCTCCTGGTACCCGTGTGCCTCCGGTACTGAGACCGCCTCACCTAGACGACGATAAACACCATCCTCAGAAGTCTCAAGACTCATCGGCTAGTGACCGTAGCAAAAAGAATTACAAAACCCACATTGGCCCATGGCAATTGGGTAAAACTTTGGGCAAAGGGTCTTCAGCACGTGTCCGCCTGTGCCGTCACAGCATCACCAATCAACTTGCAGCTGTTAAAATAGTCAACAGGCGCATGGCAAATCTAGTTCATGACAGCAGTTTGGCTGCTCTAAGTAAATGGGACAACAGTCTTCCCGAGCAGATTGATGGCGAAATACGGGTTCCTATGGCTATCGAACGCGAGGTGGCAATTCTCAAGCTCATTGAACACCCAAATATCATGAAACTTTATGATATCTGGGAAAACCGTTCGGAAGTGTAAGTCATGTCGTCTTTTTTTATTGGATTTGCTATTAACGGCGTCTAGCTACCTTATCCTTGAGTACATCGACCAAGGTGATTTATTCACCTTCATCAATGCGAAAGGTCGTCTGAGCGAAGAAGTTGCCATTTATTTCTTCCGCCAGATCATCAGTGCAATCTCGTACTGTCACTCCTTCAACATTTGTCACCGTGATCTTAAGCCAGAAAACATATTGATCACGGCTGACCTTCGGATTAAGATTGCAGACTTTGGAATGGCTGCCCTTCACCAAACTGATACGCATCAGCTGGCTACAGCGTGTGGCAGCCCTCATTATGCTGCACCAGAGCTTCTAAAGAACAGGCAGTACCGCGGCGACAGAGCAGACATCTGGAGTTTGGGTGTCATCCTGTATGCTATGCTATCTGCGACGCTGCCATTTGACGACCCTGACCTACGTGTGATGATGTCGAGGACAAAGAAAGGGCATTATCAGATGCCTGAATTTCTTAGTCATGAAGCTGAAGATCTCATACGGCGAATGCTGCAAGTTAATCCAGATCGTCGCATCACGCTCAAGCAAATCTGGAAACACCCCTTGGTTTCAAAATATTCCTATCTCGACAATCTTGGGGACACAGATGGACAGCTTCCTGACACAAGAAAAGGCTTCCAGAACAATTCAGTTCCTCTTCTAGAGGTTGACAACCAACTGCTCCGACAACTTCGCTCAATGTGGCACATGTTCAGTGAAAGTGATCTCAAACTCAAGTTATCATGTGAACAGTAAGTATTCACCCCTCGGAGCGATTATGCGTATCTAATTTTCTAGGCCAAACGACCAAAAAGCCTTCTACTGGCTGTTGTACAACTACCGCGAAAAACAATTGGAAGACTTTAAGCCAGAGCTGGCCCACTCACAGAGCGACTACCATCATCTGAAACCGGGAGCATGGAAGAAGCGAATTTCAACCCGCGAGTTTTCCTTACCTCGTCTCAATGGCCATGGTCGTTCTATCTCGAAATTTACAGTGATTTCTAATGCTGCAGAAACGGAGCCAGGGGCCACGGTAATACCACCCAGACCTGCCAGCCGCCGAGGCCCCCCTAAGAGTCACTCCCGAGCCAGCCTTGAACGTCACAATCGAACAGCTAGCGAATCCTACCAAGGGCAAGTTTCACGAGCGCGAAGCGGCTCAGTCGCTCGTCGTGGACGCATGTCTGTCACTCGAACTTCAACAACAGGAAAACTGCATTCATCCAAGGGTTCCCTGTCCTCCCTTCGTAGCAGCCGTCAGACAACTCCACATGCCCGCAGCCTACGACACAAAAGGGGTGTCGATTTTTCGAGCATCCGGAAGCGATCTAGTTCACTCGCTCGTGCTCGCAGCGGTCCCGTCCACGCAGACATGGAACGCTCTCCAACTCCTGAAGTGCCGAGCGTCCCAAGCGGTTTTCTCCCAAAAATGACCGACAAGCCGCCAGAGAGACCCCAAAGACCGGTCATTGATTCGAGACATTTCTCAAAAATCTTCGGTGAGGAGCTGCGACATTTCAGTAGCAACATTGCCAAAGATTGCGATGATGCATTTGGAAGTTCTCTGATGGAGGAAGACTCTATCGCCAGTTCACTCACAGAGGGTGAAAGACAGTACAGGGAACCAACCCCGTTCGCTTTCGCAAATGAAGCCCGAGCTGTGACAGTTGTAGAGCACTCGGTTCCAAAACCAGAGGTTCCAATCAAGTGCTTAAACAATCGGCCGTTGCCCCCCCTGCCTCCGCCCGAGGTAGATACAGAAAATTTGGTCATAATCAACAATGACCTTCATCAGGCCTTGCAAGATGAACATTTCGGAGATTTACATCCAGTTCAGGTCGAGACTGCCCACCCCGTTGTGTTGACAAAGCATTCTGAAAGGCGTGTCGTATCTGCTCCTGCACAAACCACCAGACCTACGCAAGCGGTTGAGCTTCCGCCAATTAACGAAACTAATGTTTTAAACGATAAAGCCAGGATAGTATCAGCACCTCCCCACACGCCTACCAAGGAGAGAGTCGAGAGAATCAGTGGGATGGACTACTTGAGCAGAGTAGAGAATAGCATCAGAGTCGTTGACGGTTCAGGATCCCAGAGCCCTGTCAAGATGCCAGAACCGCTCAATGTGCAGAAGAAAACAATGGAAAATGAACTAACACACATCATTCGACTCCATACGACGAGCGACCATGAGAACATTAGGGCAGGAGTTGCTCCCCATGGTAACAATTCACAGGGGAGTCAATCTTCCACCAAACGAAAAATACCATCTTGGTTTAAACGGTCCCAAAAGCCCGAGTCTGACACCAAGAGAGAGTCAGTAGATTGGCAAGATTGCAGCTCGACGGTTACATTAAGCGAGGGTAAGGGCAGTGATTCTACGTCAGCCGGAATCCATGCCAAGAGAAAGACGTTTAATTTCCCATTCTGGAAAAGCAACAAACCTCGAGACTCTCACATGTCAATTGACAGTAAGTTGACGCAGAGCCGCAGTCAAGTACATTTGCTAATTTTGATGCCAGGGTCAAGCGAATTCGAGTCTAAGGAGAGACCCTCTTCTGATTTCCCAGTTTTCACGAAGTCCATGGTGCAAGGAAAACCGGCGAACCGCTTGGATGAATCCGGGTCCGACGGTGTTCGTAACATTGAAGTGAAACAGAGTTGGCTTGCCCGCTTATTCCGCGTTAAGCCGGCCACTAGCCACTTGTGCTTAACCATCTCAAGGCGCCGGGCGCGCCAGGAGATTGCTCTACTTTTGCGAGAATGGCGCAGGTACGGCATTAAAGGCATTCAGATTGACAAGCAGCGCAATATTGTCTTTGGGCGAGTGGCAGCTAAGAATTGTAAGTTGTGTCCTTGTTGGCTTGATTTTGAAGTGTGAATCTAACGAAGCCCGCGCAGATCTCGAGCTCAAGGAGGTGTCATTTGCTGCTGAGGTTATGACAGTAATAGAGCACGGCAAGAAACATCCGCTCAGTATTGTTCGATTCACGCAAGAACGTGGGGCAGCCAGCAGCTTCCATAGAGTGGTGGATATTATCAAGTTGGTGTTTGACAGGCGCGGGCTCATGGTAATGGATAAGACCAAGGAGAAGATGATGATAAGGACTCTTAACCCATGAACGACTCTGGATGAACTCGTCCCAACGTCGTTAACGGAAAAAAACATTTGCAGTATTATTTCACCGTTTAATACTGTTTGGATGAGAGCACTAAAAACTCTTGTATGGCTTTTGCTTTTCTGTTCAGGAGTTGGACAGGAGTTGGATGGAAGACGCTGGCTTGGTGCGCGTGGTTTTGAAATGGAATTTGGTTTCTTATTGATTCTGTATGGAGGTTTTTAACATCTTGGTGGACTGAGGATGGAATAGTGCTTGGAAGGCGGCCTGGATGAAGGGTGCGCTCGTTTGTTTCCTTCGGTTTGTCGCCTGTGCTAGTCTATTCATTCATTAGCTGGCCTATCAGCCATCGATGGAGTTTCTCTATTGCATTGCAATACGTTAATATATATCACTCGTTTGTACTTCAACAAAGAGTTTCTTGACGATGGTTGAATTGATTGAATTGATTGAATTGAGAGGGAGGACAAAGCTGGGCGTGCATGGCGAGCCTCGGCTGCTCGGTCGGTAGATCGGATGGACTGGACGGAGTGCCGAACGTGCTGGGTCCACAGTGGGTGCCGAACGGAGGAGGTTGACTGCAGTGATCGCCGCGCGCTGGACGGCCCACTCCACTCTTGCATAGAAATGAATGAATGGATGTATGTATGTATATGTACGTATTGCATGTATGCAGGCTCATCGGCCATCAGATAACTTGATGAACGGGCCTCACACGGCCGGCGGGACCCCTCTGCTATAAATTTGAGAGTATACAGTTATAGGTCCTGAGTGCAGCACAGAGACGATCCGGAATAGGACACACGAGAAACATGTGTCCCCACAAGCTCAAAGTAGCCCATCCCCGGATTCAAACCATACCCGCGGAGCCGCAGGGCTTAGGCAAATGCGACCGACGCATATGGAATAAAGAAAAAAGAAAAAAGATGGTGATGGTGATGACTCCTTTTCGCTTCGAGGCGTCTGTCTCATATCGCAATCAATTGATAAAGCCGAGGGAGCGGAATAAACCTACAGCTCGGTCGGTTTCCGAAGGCGTGTGCCGTGTCTCATCTGGCCTGCCAAATGAGCCAGAGTTGAAGCTGGGGGTATTACATACAAAGCTGGAGATGGTCGTGTTAGCTGAGTGGCTGGACGTAATGGAGGTGCAGGCATCTCGGCTTGCAGCGCCGCGAATAGATGGGTACATGGGGTAGTACATGACAAAGGTCCGAGAAAATACCTGGAATTTTGGTGTGGCAGCTGTGGAATGAGGGGTAGCCTTTCTCGGCTGGACCAGGTAGATGCAGCCTCGGCGCAAGTCACTGCCGCCGGCTGCGGCTTTGGGGAGACGACCCTGGGACACACCATGGGGGGACGAATGCACATGGATAGGAAGAGCAGCACATGCTTCTCTCCACAAACACATGGTGCACCATGCACCATTCACCATGGAACCTAACAAAGTAAAGCTCCCTTAGCGCCAAAACATGGCACTCAAGCAAGATTCGCTCCCTCCATCCATCCGAGCCAGACCGACGGCTGCCGACCAGGGTGCACACGGACGATGGCCGCGGCGTACATGTACGTGCATCTTGTGGGGACGCACTGGCGGCGGCGGCGACTGTCATGACTCCTCCTCGCGACGGCAGCACAGGAGAGATTCCCCAGCCCAGCGCTCGGTAAGTGGTCGGGGACAGGGACAGGCGACTGAAGGTAGCATGGCCATGACCGAGGCTGTCAGCTTATTGGTGGCTAGCTCTATGGTTCTTGGTTGGTGCTGCCCCTCCATCGACCAACGTCATCCATCATGAGTTCCTCGGCCTGCACCCCCAAGATTGCTACCTCACACAGGTGCTGCCCTTTCAGTCGTGGACATGATTATCCGGGCACCATCTTGTAAGAAAAATTTCCAATTCAGATGTAACAACCAGAAAAGGAAAAATGGATAAAATAAATTCAAGGGTCTTGTCACATTTACTAGCGGAATTTCATGCCGAAACCACAAGCGAAAGCGGATGTGGGAATATGGGAGGTGGCATTGTGGATGATGCTTCTTCCCCAAGCCCGGCGGCCAAAGCTCGAAACGGTGCTCGGTCGTAGTCCGAACCTATGATGGACGCCTCCATAGCAGCCCTCCCTTCAGTTTTCCGAGCTACCTCGTAGTCGAGCAAGCTTATATATATATACCAACTACTTGCTCTTTAACCCGTCGATTTGTTCTGCTCTTTTTACTTCATCCTCCTCCTCATCTTGGTCTCTGCGCATCTCTGCACGACTTGGCGATATCTGTCTGCAATCCAGCCACGAACCCAACTCGTTCAAGGCTTCTCGAATCCATCCAATACCCCAAACCGGATCTAGCTTGATCAACCTCCAATAACCGAAATTTACTTCCGCTTCATTGGCATTGCGGTGCCGGCCCGCAGCGTCGCATCTCGAAGCTCCCTCGACACGTGAAAGCCTACTTATATACCCGCCTTACCCATACATAGACTTTCCACCCCTCCACCACCGCTCACCTCCTCCTCACCTCCAACAACTTCACATCTCCATACCAATTCACAATGGCTACCACAGACTCCATCCTCCAGGGCGTCTCCATCAGCGGCAAGGTCGATGAGGCCCACCGCAAGATCCTCACCCCCGAGGCCCTCGCCTTCCTCACTCTCCTGCACCGCTCCTTCAATGCCACGCGCAAGTCGCTCCTCGAGCGCCGCAAGGCCCGCCAAGCCGAGCTTGACCGCGGCATCCTGCCCGACTTCCTCCCAGAGACCAAGCACATCCGCGACGATGCTACCTGGAAGGGTGCGCCGCCGGCGCCCGGCCTGGTCGACCGCCGCGTCGAGATCACCGGCCCTACTGACCGCAAGATGGTCGTCAACGCTCTGAACGCCGACGTGTGGACCTACATGGCCGATTTCGAGGGTAAGTTGAATTCATATTGTTTTGTAATGTCATTTCCCGTGCCAATGGCGAGCTGGCATGAGGACTGGCCGCCGGCGCATCATGCCTTGTCCAGGATAAGCACCCTGGTCGGTTTGGCGATAAGCGACGACGGACATTTCTGCCGAGCAGTTGCGACCTCGCAATGGAAGAAAAAAAAAATTGGGAATAGACTGAGCAACATTGTTGCGTTTAAGCTTTTTTTTTGCTTCTAATTGATGGTAACAAAAATGACTAACACGCGGTTCCAGATTCCAGCGCCCCCACATGGGACAACATGATCAATGGCCAGGTCAACCTCTACGATGCCAACCGCCGCCAGGTCGACTTCAAGCAGGGCCCCAAGGAGTACAAGCTGCGAACCGACCGCAAGCTCCCTACTCTGATTGTCCGCCCCCGTGGCTGGCACCTCGAGGAGAAGCACTTCACCGTCGACGGCGAGCCCATTTCTGGTTCCCTCTTCGACTTCGGTCTCTACTTCTTCCACAATGCCTTTGAGACCCAGAAGCGCGGCCTCGGCCCTTACTTCTACCTCCCCAAGATGGAGAGCCACCTCGAGGCTCGCCTCTGGAACGACGTCTTCAACCTTGCCCAGGACTACATTGGCATGCCCCGTGGCACCATTCGAGGAACCGTCCTGATCGAGACCATCCTCGCTGCCTTTGAGATGGACGAGATCATCTACGAGCTCCGTGACCACAGCTCCGGCCTCAACTGCGGTCGCTGGGACTACATCTTCAGCGTCATCAAGAAGTTCCGCAACAACCCCAACTTTGTGCTCCCCGACCGCTCTGCTGTCACCATGACTGTGCCCTTCATGGACGCCTACGTCAAGCTTCTCATCCAGACCTGCCACAAGCGCGGCGTCCACGCCATGGGAGGCATGGCTGCTCAGATCCCTATCAAGAACGACCCCACTGCCAACGACAAGGCCATGGAGGGAGTCCGCGCCGACAAGCTGCGCGAGGTGCGAGCTGGCCACGATGGTACCTGGGTCGCCCACCCTGCTCTTGCTGGCATTGCTACTGAGATCTTCAACAAGCACATGCCTACACCCAACCAGCACTTTGTGCGACGGGAGGACGTCACCATTGGTCAAAATGACCTCCTCAACATGAATGTCCCCGGCTCCATCACCGAGGAGGGCATCCGCAAGAACCTCAACATTGGTCTTGGATACATGGAGGCCTGGATCCGAGGTGTTGGCTGCGTCCCCATCAACTTCCTCATGGAAGATGCCGCCACCGCTGAGGTGTCTCGAAGCCAGCTCTGGCAGTGGGTCAAGCACGGCGTCACCACCGCCGAGGGCAAGCGCGTCGACAAGGCCTACGCTCTCAAGCTCCTCAAGGAGTCTGCCGAGCAGCTCGCTGCGCAAGCACCCAAGGGCAACAAGTTCCAGCTTGCTGCCCAATACTTTTCCAGCCAGGTCACCGGCGAGGACTATGCCGATTTCCTAACTACGTAAGTTGAATTAACCTCCTGAACCCCTCATATATACTGCTTAGACCAGTGTACTAACTTCTGCGCCCTTAGTCTTCTGTACAACGAGATCACGGCGGCTGGAACCCCCAGCCCTGCTTCCAAGCTATGATGGAGAGGAGATGATTAACCTAAAAACTGGATATGTGCGCAAGGGTGTATTTAAGGGCTTTTCACGAATGCATGTTTGGATAATGAGGGTTGCTTCTACGTTTTCACGGCGAAGGGATTTTATGATTTCTTTACTACAGATCACCATAGTTTGAAATGGGGACAAATACATTTTTTTAAACAAGATGAATATTGCCAGGTCGTCTTTTGTGAACCCGTACACTTTGCTCAGTGAGAGTACCATTAAATAAAATATCAAGAAGACTCAAAAGTTAATATATTTAATGTAAATATTTGGGGGTTCATTGTTTAGGTGTACATCTTAGTAATGGGTCCTCCCGCATACGACGATAGCTCTGAGAAAATACGGGACCCAGCTCAATTCCACTATGTTCCTTCCCAAATACTTGCAGTAAAAATATAATTCATATATTTCTCTATTTTCTTTTATTATTTGAAGCTATTTATGGTATTGTTGCTTTACTTATTTGCCTGTTTTAACAAACGTCCCGTTTTATCATGTGGCTCCAGCACAATTTTTATGCTGTCCGGATAGCATCAAACGCACCCCCTCCATTTCAGTCTGGCTGCATTAGTTCGGCGACAAGGGGCACCAGAGCTCGACTTTATTTTTATCATTAAAAACAGGATTCTGACGAAATCACATAAAAATCCAGCGGAGATGGCCCTGTGGCTTGGGCTTTTCAGCTGAGCAGGCTCCAGCGAAGGGGATAATGGGTTGTCATTGGATGCATGTTGCATTTTCGTATCTTGGCAACGAAGAGGCTGTTTCAGGAAGCGAAAAAAGTTCAACGGAGTGCGTGTGAAAAACGTCAGCTCATGTGGCTGATCTTTCAGAAAACCATGGCCACTTAAATGGCTTGGTACCCCTCCAAGTAGGAGGGAAACATGACTGTTGCCAACGCACCAGACACCAATATGGCTCCCGCAACATCACCGACGCCAGAAAGACCTGGCGGCCCGGGCGCTCAGCCGTCTTCAAAGCCCCATCACCTTCTCCTAAACATGTTTGGTCTGCCGAGTACACACAGTAAAGACCTTCAGGATCTAGGCCTGAAAGTTGACAAAAGAAAATGGATGCCCGAACTACTGCTTCCTTTTTTCTGCATTTCTAGTTTATTATCGTGAGTAAGCCGTGCTGGTATTAGTGTACATTTCTCCGAGACAACTCTAACTGCGTCCTCTTCGACAGCGCTGTCGTTCTAGGCTTGAAGCACCAACACTGGCCCTTTGAGAGCATCCAGGTTCTCGATACCCAAATTGATCAGGATGCACAGCTATTTACCATCGGCTTAGTCAACAAGGTCTTCGATCTGGCCGTGGGTGAGGTTCTCAAGCAAATGGCCTCTCTGTACATTACAATGTGGATGGCTCAGCCTCACATTGGGGCGACCATCGGCGACACCAACTTCAAGGAAGAGTTGTTAAATCCTCTAACTACCGCTTCGTCCTTTTACAAAAGAACAAAGCATGCGGGTTTTAAATGGACCTCGCTCTGGAGAATGCTCGCCACTCTTTCCATTTCGGTTTGCGTACTGCTCATGGGTGCCAGCATCAACACAGTAGGCATGCCCAAAAAACGGTGGTACCCTGACGAGGCACCAGACATGACCAGACAGGAGTATATCATAAATGCTCCACTGAAGTCGTTCTCACGTATCGATTGGTCCCAATACATGAGGATTGGGTCGGATCTGGATGGAGGCAAGCCCAAGTTCGAAGATGGCCTCCCTGTTATGAGTGATGGTGCTGCCGATGAACTAGTCGGTGCGCTGTCTGTCCAGGGTGCTGTAAGAACTGTCACGGGACTTCCGGAGGTGTATAGATTCTCTACACCAGACTGGTGGAAGCTCCTATCGGACGCTTCATTTCAGACAGCTATACACACGGAAGTTAATGGGTCAACGGTGAAAAGCATATCGATCCACCCAAAAGATATTGCTGATCTATTCCAACAGCAGAAGGAGAATGGAAATCCTCTCGCCAAGCACGCCGTCGGTTTCCACGGCCCTGTCCGAGTGACGGTGCCACTGCTGACGACGATCTGCTCGGACCTTGACCCAGACGGACCATCCGACAATGCCATAAATATCACTATGCCTCAAAGCGATAAAACCTCAACCTTCACAGTACACATCGGCCCTAGCGCCGGGCTAGGTTTTAATGGGTCATCGTGTAGGGTGACTTTCTCGCAAGCTCTCTTCCCCATTGACACTTGGATCGTCGATGGAAATGAGCCAGATGTGATCATCAACGGCATGAACTTTACGCCACAAGCGTTGCCAATCACCACATCTTCTGCAGATGCCGACATTGCAACCACGTTGGCCGAGCACTTCAACAAGACATTGCCGATGCTGCACGGCCAGCTCCCCATCAACGGCATAGTTCCTCATCTGGTACTTGGCGCACGCACGCTCAACGGCCCGGAATCTTCTAAGTTCATCTCTGAACCAGCAGCCATGTCTCCAGTTGTTGCCTCGTTAGTACAGCATCAGCTCTCGAGTGCGGCGTGGACCATGGATACACACAACGATACAAATATTCGTTCCGATTCTATTCGCTGGCAACTCTATGGTTCCGGTCCTCGTTTGCAATGGGAATGGGTCGCCGTCATCCCGCTTTTCGTTTTAGTGGTGTTGATGATACAGGTGCTCGTGCTAATCATACTTTACAAGATCCGGGCGGGTCCATGGTTGAGTATGGGTGGCATGTTTCGTGCGACGCGTACGGCTTCTGAAAATCCACGGGAATCCCCCCCAAGGGATGCTATTCCCTCAGGCCCGTCAGACGAACAAGACGATGCCATCGAAAGAGCTGACTACGGACCTTCCTACATGGTACAGGCCATTTCTGACAGTCGTACGCAGACAGTGTCATATAAGCTTTCTTCGTCGGAAAACCAACCTACGAGACGGAAGGATAAGGATTCCAACTCAGTATCGAACACAAAAGACACCGATTCTACGGGTGACAAAAGGCCTCTGGTTTCGCAGGAAGCTGTATAGTCGTCCACCTGGGCCTCTCATCCCGGACCTGACCAATATTGTGTTGACCCCGAACAGACGCCAAGATGGTCTGGAATAGTTGCATGGCGCTTGGGTTTGCCATGATAGAATTATCAGGGAGGAAATTTCGAGTTTCTTAGAGGATGGGAGTTTGTTTTAATCATATTAGTTATTTTGGGTTTGGAGGGAGGATCAGTATTCTGCTTATATCAGCAATAATATCGTAAATAGAGGAATCGACGAATACCTAGATAGCGCTAGATCTCAATGATTTATACAGTATAGTTTATTGTGTATTCGGTTAATTTAAATCCTAAATTCGGCAAAGGTGAGTCGGATCGCTGCACTTCCTCGGTTTATAAGTCGATACTCTTTGTACTACGAGCACATACGACCATAGCTCTTAGAAAGTACGGGATCCCGTCCGCTCTCCCATAGTCAAGCTGAGAAGCGGTGAATTAGTACTCGGGTCGGTGACGACCGGGGAATCCTCGCTGTTGTATGTCTTTTTTTTCTTCACTCGATTCCATAATTCTTTTTTGAGTTGACTGTTTTATTGAATGAGGACCAAATAACGTTGTTATGCGTATATCGGCTACGTTCGTGGCACTGGAGCTCTCAGTTGAGCCTGCTATTTGTTTTATCAACTAGGCCAAAAAAAAAACTTCCTGTGCGCACATGGGAAATTCAATTTCTTTTCTTGCTTTTTGCCTCCCTAAAGAAAACGAGATTGTTCAGACTGCAGATGGTGCTTCTTTTGGGAGCTCGATGAATAATTGGCGGTGGGCGTCCTCGTAACCAAGCCATTGCATGATCAATCAGGCGATAGATAAGAACCCCTGGATAGGAGTATTTAGAAGGCAATGAGTGCAGTGGCTACTTAGACGTTCGAGAGTTCGAGATAACATCCAAGTTGGTTAATAAATCTGGCGCTGAGTTCCAAGGGGCTATGAACGAATCACATCAAAACGAGATGAGAAGGTAGCCCAGAGAATTTGCTATTCAGCTTCTGAAAGAACTTGGTTGGGGCTATGACTAGATAGGGGGTGCATATATAATCTGAAATTCGCATGCGACATGGCTCAGCATTTACTGAATAAAATGTTTTTTAATTGATATACCGAGGCATAGGTAAAATTTACGGATATCTACATCTATACAGGCACCCTTTTGCCAGGCCAAGCTCTCTTGCTTGGCCGGTGGTGCGGGGGGAGACTAGAACGCCCATCTGGGCCTTTTCTTTTATTCATGAGGCCTTTTCAGCGGCAGGCTGTTTATTGTCTCATTTTTGTTTCTCTTCGTTAATAGGGCATTTATCCCTTGTAGGGAGCGGGGCCGACCATGAGCTCGGGCTTGACGAGGGTGTCAAACTCCTCAGAGGTCAACGCCTCGAGCTCCAGAGCGCTCTCCTTGAGCGTGGTGCCCTTCTTGTGGGCGTTCTTGGCGACCTTGCTGGCCATGTCGTAACCGATCTTGGGGTTGAGGCAGGTAACAAGCATCAGACTGCGAAGACGATGGTCAGTGAATGTGCAACTAAATATACAAATCTGTTTTCTTTCAAAACTGGAGGGTGACTTACGACTCCTTCATGATGCTGGAAATCTTCTCCTCGTTGGCCTGGAGACCAGCAACCAGGTTCTTCTCGAAAGAGCGCATACCGTCGGCGAGCAGGCGGCTGCTGTGGAGGAGGTTGCGGATGACGAGGGGCTTGTAAACGTTGAGCTCGAACTGGCCATTCATGCCGCCGATAGTGGTGGCAACGTGGTTACCCATGACCTGGGCGCAAACCATAGTGAGGGCCTCGCACTGGGTAGGGTTGACCTTGCCGGGCATGATGCTGGAGCCGGGCTCGTTCTCGGGGAGGGCGAGCTCGCCGAGACCGCATCGGGGACCGCTGCCAAGGTAGCGGATGTCCTGGGCAATCTTGGTGAGGGAGGTGGCAAGGGTGTTGAGGGAGCCGTGGGCCTGGACAATGGCGTCGTGGGCAGCGAGGGCCTCGAACTTGTTGGGGGCAGTCTTGAACTCGGTGCCGGTCATCTTGGTCACCTCCTCGGCAATAGCCTCAGCGAAGCCCTCAAAGGTGTTGATACCGGTACCGACGGCGGTACCACCCTGGGCGAGGAGACGGAGGTCGGGGAGGGAGCTCTCGACACGCTTAATGCCGAAGTCGAGCTGGGCAACGTAGCCGGAGAACTCCTGGGCGAGGGTGAGGGGGGTAGCGTCCTGAAGATGGGTGCGGCCAATCTTGATGATCTTCTTGGCCTCGAAGTCGTCGACCTTGGCCTGGAGGGCAGCGCGAAGGGAGCGCAGGGCGGGGAGAAGCTCTCCCTCAAGGTCGAGGACAGCGGCGATGTGCATGACGGTGGGGAAGGTGTCGTTGGACGAGGCGCTGCGGTTGACATGGTCGTTGGGGTGGACGGGCTTCTTGGAGCCCTTGACGCCGCCGAGGATCTCAATGGCACGGTTGGAAATGACCTCGTTGGCGTTCATGTTGGACTGAGTGCCAGAGCCGGTCTGCCAAACGACGAGGGGGAAGTGGTCGAGGAGCTTGCCATCGGCGACCTCCTTGGCAGCCTGCTGGATGGCGGCACCGATCTTGGGGTCTGTTTAAAAAGAACGCACTGGTCAGCTTCATTCATTTCTTATTTTGTTCCGTTTAATTGACTTGATTTTCAACATGTTCGCATTCAGAATCATAGCTCATGGGCTGCGACATCCGGACCGGGCCGGGCCGGATCGCAAGTTCTCCCCAACAAACATCGCCATGTTCCTCGTTGGAGGTGATTTTTTTTTTGGACTTACCGAGGCCATATCGCATGTTAACAGTGGCGGCAGCACCCTTGAGAATACCAAAGGCCTTGACAATGGGCGGGGGCATGCGGTCCTGGGGCTGGTTGATCTTGAAGTTCTCGAGAGATCGCTCAGTCTGGGCGCCCCAGTAGCGGTCCGCGGGGACCTGGATCTCGCCAAAGGCGTCGCTCTCAGTGCGTGTCTCGGACATTCTCACGGCGGTGCTGTGGATGGCTCTGGCAAGTCGCAGGCCGGCGACATTGGAGGCTTGAAGACGCTGCTGCGGGGAAGCAGCCTGGCATGTGAGTCTGCTGGCTGCCCTCGGCACCGCCCTGGCGAGACCCGAGGTCGCAGCGCGTCCGGCGACGGTTCGAAGCATGGTGAGCTAAGGTTCTAAGCCACGGAGAGAAGCGCGAGTGACGAAAGGGGAAGTGTAGAGTACAAAAGGGGCCAATTGAGCTATATCAATTGACGACCGGAGATGTGACGAACGACTGCCCCGAAAATCGGCATTCACTACGGGGAAAGATTCAATTGCGCCCCAGTGAGTATTTATTATTTTTTTTTATCCTTAAGGTACACTTCTGCGCTACATATCCCCGGCCCCTTCCGGGTATTTTTCGGACCTTGGGACGGGCAAGGGGATCGCAGCGACCAAGGCACTGCCCATGGGGGACCATCTCCGATACGTTCCGATCGATCCAAGCAACACGGCACTTAATCGAGGCAATGACAAGGAGACAGATCTGAACATACGTAGTAGTACACAAAGGCGAGGTTTCTTGCTTTCCGTTTATATGTGGCACTCTTCAGTCCGACGGCTTCCCTTCCCGAGGACCTGACGTCCCGTCTCTCTCTCTCTCTCTCTCTCTTGTGAGCTCTATTCCTTTCCATCGCATCCGACCCGATCCTTGACCTACCTCGCCCTGCCACTCGCCCGCCCGGGACATGCCACGGCAATAAATGTCCGGTGTGCGGACGTCATGGTGGCCGGTAGCTGTGTCCAGCTCGGGATGAAGGAATACCCGAGTGTTCAAACGAATAAACTGGCTCATTCCGCGCTAGCGAGACCTACCTTTTCGGGATGCGAGTATTCGCACCATTGGTCATGTTTAAAAGGCGGTAAAGTCAATATCACCAATCGTTCTCGTGACACGCTTAATTTTTTTTTCTTCTTCTCCTCTTGCTTTACTTTTTTTTTTCCTAGGTGGCTTGACCGTTCCCTTCATGTTGCAAACCTTGATTCCTTTTTCTGTCTTTCTTTTTTTCCAATTCTTCCTTGAACTCAAATCCTCACAATGATGCGTTGACATCAAAAATGAGGTATAAAGGACGAGGTCTACTTTATAAATTGAACAAATACGACAATCCCCAAAAGTTTATCCCCCCTCCAAGTTTTTCTGCCCTTCTTAATTAATTAATTTCTAAATAAATCTTATATGAATAAAATAAATCTAATAAACCAAATTAAGGATATATACGTTTTTCTTTTTTTCCATTAACTTAATATTTTAGGGCAGTCAAGCTTTGTGCCGTCTAAGACGTCGCAGGATGGTCAAAGTGTCTAGTCCATTATCTTGGAACCATGAAACGCCGCCTGGATTGTGATTCAGGCGTGGCTTAAATTGAGCCTATGCAGAGGTGCTGCAGGTACCCCTCATCGGTCGCGCCTGTGTCTTAGGTACACGTACGTCATGCATGCAAATGCCATGAAAGCGACCAACGGCGGCAGGGCCAGAGACGTACTGTTTTTGCTGTCCCCTGCCCCAAGTCAATCTCAAGGCTCACTCCTAACTAATTCTATTTTCTCGACGCTGGTTCGTCGAAACATCGCCTTGATCCTTTCACTCGTTTCTCTTCACCCGTTCAGCCCGTTCCCTACTGTGACTTATTCTTGTGTCAGATCCCTATCAAATCATTCATTATAGCGCCCTGCCCGCACCATTGTCAATCTTTACCTCCTTTGCCAACCATACACAGCCCGCAAATTTACCTGTTTAGACCCTGGTGCCCATCATGGCCATCTGAAACAGGCATCAAACAGGGATTATTCAAGGAAACAACACCGTACTTGGTCGAATCCTCTCCCCCTCTCCAATCAATACCATCTCGGCTGGCTTTATCGACGTCACTCAGTATTTGCATCCTGTACCCTCTCCGCTCTGGCAATTCAACTCAACACTACTTATACCGCCACCCACTATACGAGCTATAAGCTGACATCTGCTTGGACTAACCGCTTCCCGCGTTGGATCCAAGGTTTCCCAAGGTGCCTTTTGTTTGGATTCCAAACTCGCGTTGCTACCTCTTTTAACCTTTGGTCCGCCATAACGTTATCCAGCTTGCGCCATGGTACATATATCAAACTACCGGCGCAATGCACACTCCTCTTCATTTTTTCGACTAATAATCCTGGTGCTGGTCGCTGGCTTGCTTTTCCAAGGAGTCGAATCAGATGCGTTCCCACACTTTCAGCGCAGTCCGCTAAAGTCGGGCTTTGGCCCGCGAATTGGGGTACCTAAGAGGGATCTGTATGATTCGGACGACTGGGGTGGAAAGATCCCTATCGTTGTCACCAACAAATGTGACTCTACCATTTGGCCTGGGATTGCAACTCAACATGGCCAAGGCCCTGGAACCGGAGGATTTGAACTTCGTACGGGAAAAAGCAGAAGGCTTTGGGTCAGTCCAGACTGGCAAGGGCGCGTCTGGGGACGAACAAACTGCACCGTCAATGGTGATTCGTGCTCTTGCAAAACCGGTGATTGTTTTGGAAAACTGGATTGCGAATTCAGTGTAAGTTAGGTCAAGTTAATATTTGCTGTGGCGCAATCTAACATCATGCAGGGCGAAACCCCTGCGACTCTTGCCGAATTCAACCTCGCCGGCGGCGTGGATAATAAGCAGACTTTCTACGATATCTCACTCGTTGATGGCTACAACCTCCCTATGGGCCTCAACTTTATTCCCTCCAAAAATACCTCTGATATTCCTCCAAACCTAACCAATTGTGCCTGTATTGCAACACCTGGCTGGCTCTACACTGAAGAAGATACTGGCACGTGGTACACCAATTCAACCTATCCCGTCCCCCTAGAAACTACCATTGATAATCAGAGAGCGAGTCGATGGTGCCCCTGGCGGTTGCTTAAATTTCCGCCCACTAAGCCTGGAGATGGAATATACCCCTACCCGGATGATATGATCCAACGGCCCGAGTTCTCTCCTTGCAGGAGCGCTTGTTCCGCATCTGGCTCAGATAAGGACTGTTGCGTGGGCAAATACCATGATCCTGACATTTGCCGCCCGTCAGATTATAGTTGGGCCGCAAAAAGGATATGTCCGGATGCCTACAGCTATGCATTTGATGATCAAAAGTCGACGTTCATCATTCCCAACGGAGGCGGCTGGGAGGTGACTATATGCCCCAAGGGACGCTCAACTAACATTTTACGTCAACTGGGAAAGGAAATGTCTGAGCTCAGCAGCTCGGGTAGGTTGTCTGATCTGGCTATGAGTCGGCTGAAGAACGTCACCTATATCGAAGCTGACAAGTCCGCCGCGAATGATGCCAGACCAGGGATGCCTGTGCTGTTCTCGCTAGTAGTGGTGGCGGGGGCTTTGCTATTGTCATGATGTAAGATGACGCAAAGATTGGTTGACTGATGATACCCGTAAGATTGTGTTGCTTTTCACTGTGATGGATCAAGGCAGGTTCCTGGTCTATAGTGTTCTTTTTTAGTTTGTATACCAAGAATTGTGTAGATGGACAAGAATGTCATATCGTCAGGGGAGAAAGCAGTTGGACAGCAATCCTGTCCCTCTTTTTTTTTTCGGAAAATCCGATAGGCAGTATATAGGCTACCGTTTCAATAAACCTAAATGAAGAATTGTTTATTCATGTCTGCCGTTCTAAAGGCTCTATTGCTCATATGTCATGATGGGCACCCAAGCATTTTGGTCCGCCTCTCGCTCAATGAGACGAAGCCCAGTTTCCAAATCCATGTCATGTGTAAGCACAAACCGCGTGCGTACGCTGCCTTCTATTGCCCTGGTCTTTATCTACCTCTTCCTCTCCTTTCTCCTCCGCTCCCACTCGGCGCGCTCCTCCTCGTCGCTTCCGCTGAACTCGGCGTCGTCATCGCTCTCGTCGTCAGCGGGCTGAGCCTTGCCACCGGCGGGCTTGGGGGCCGGGGTGGGATCGGCGCCGATAAAGTCGTTGGCGTCTGAGAACTCGTGCTTCTGGATCAGCTCGCGCAGCTCGGTATTTGTGGGGTCGGCGAGCTCGTAGGCCGTCAGGCGGGCCTTGTTCTTGGCCCGCGCGTTAGAGCCGGCCTCGAGCATCATCTCGACGAGGGCGAGGCCGAAGGGCCTCTGGGCGGGGGGCTCGCTGTTGATCCAGCGGACGGCGGTGTGCAGGGGCGTGTCGCCGTACTGGCGGTCGACGGGGTCGCATTCGAACTCGGGCTGGTCGAGGAGGAGGTCTATGATTTCATCTGTCGATGAGGTAGGGTCAGTTGGTGTTAGAGAGGGACAAACGAGTGTTTCTGATCATGAGCCGTATTTTCCCCTCCTTTCTCTGGCCGGTCCAGTCCTTTTTTTTCGAGATAAAAAGAATCCAGAAAAATAGGAGCAGAATGAGGAACAAGAGGTATACACATCACTGGATGTAGAAACTGTATAGGGTGTGTTTCGGCCGGAGGGGACGGGTACGAGCACACAGACACACACACCCATATCAGGGGGGAGAAAAAAGGTGTTGGGGGTGGGAAAAAAAGAGGACGTACAGTTTCCTCGGGAGGCGGCTTCGTGGTAGAGGTGGTTGCCCATGACGGTGGTGGTCTTGTTGAGCAGGTCGGAAATTTCGCTGTCGGACTTGTCCTCGAGGCAGTCGTTGAGGAGGTCGGTGTTGTTGCGGCGACAGGCCTCAATCAGGAGCTCCTTGACCGAGGCGCCCTGCGATTGCGCTGTGGTTTTAGCCTCTCTTCTCTTTTTGTCTATACGGGTCTTTTTTTTTCTCCTTGAAGCCCTTTTTTCAAAGGTGGAGAGAGAGTTGGGAGCCTACATCGTGCTCCTCATCCGCAGCCATTTTTTGTTTTATTTGCGGAGGGTGGGGGTTTGTCTTTCGAGAGTGGTTGTTGTTCGTGTTATAGGCGCCCTTTTGACGTCGTTCCTGGGGGGGAGTTTCGACTCCTAGCGCCCTTGGGATATCGCGGGGGGGGAGGTGAGCGGGGTAGTAGTAGTTATTATTATCCTACTCTCGAGGGGGGAGGAGGAGAAGAAGAGGTCGTCGGGAGGGCCGGGTTTTGGGCGGCTCGGGTGTCGAGAGGCAGGATCAGGACACGGGACAAAAGGGATGAGGTTACGCAAGGCCGGCGCCTGTGAAGATAGTTTTCGGTGAGAGGAGGTGGCAGTGAAACAGACGCTTTGAGAGTTGGTGGATGTGGTGGAGGGGCACAGGACAGGGGCGCTCTGTCGCCCGCAATTGCAGCGAGGCTGGCGCTAAGCTCAAGGTATGATGCATCCGGCCCCACCAGTCCGCCAGGCTGGTTTTTTTTTTCCCACTCGAGCTGCGTTTCCTCGGCCGATTCAAAACACTTCCCTCAACCTTAGTCACACTCACGGCTGATAGTCGCAATCCCGGTATATTAAACCAGACCGTATACAATTCCAGCACTAGCTCCCACGTCTCTCTCCCAGAGACCTAGCCGCAGTCATGTTGCTCTGTAAGACAAACCGCATCATTCCCCCTCCCCCCCATGTCTATATCAGAAACAACCCCAGCTGACCACCATCCACCTGCTCAGTCTGCCCGCATTGCGCCAACATCCTCACTGTCTCTCTGACAAACACTCGAACAAACCGTCTCGAGTGCCGCACCTGCCCCTTCGAGCACCACATTACCGAGCCAGTCTTCTCCCGCCGCAACTTCGAGCGAGTCGAGAAGGAGGATATCTTTGGTGGACCTGGAGCCTGGGACAATGCGCAGAAGGGCAAGGTCCAGTGCCCCGCTGAAGGCTGCAATGGCGAGGAGGCTGCCTTCTACCAGGTCCAAATTCGAAGTGCTGATGAGCCCATGACGAGTTTCTTCAAGTGTATGACGTGCGGACAGCGGTGGAGAGAGAACTAAGCCTTGGCGCCAAAAAGAAGAGAAGAAGAAAAAAAACCGGAGTCAAGCTATGCCGTTATTTTGCGCGAGGAGAATGGAGTTGGCGTCTATGTTGTCTTTCTTTTTGGAATACCACGGAATTCTATTGCCGTTTCATCTTGTTTCCTGGTGGCTCGATCCATAGTACATCAACCAAAACAAAGTCATGATGCATCTGTAACCATCCTGGTCCGACGCTCCCCTCCGGAGTGTATCATTCTTCTGGTGCGGGTATCAATGTTCCAACTTGAAATTTTATTTCCCTTTTCATACATGTTTCGTCGTTCGTAGCTCGTCAAGGATGCGCCCAGGGGCATCATTCGCGATGCCACTCTACTGATGCTTTCATGCCCTCCTCCATGAGGCGTTGCACCACATCCGGACTCATGATCTGCTGCCGGAAGGTCTCCTGTTGAAGCAGCTCGAGGTGCCGCAATGTCGGGCCGGGATACGTCAGGTACTTCAGGTACGGCGGCTTGCTCCAGTACTGGAGGTAGGCGAGGTAGGCGACAAAGGCCGGCTGGCTGAGGAGCTTCTGGGACGCAAGGTGGTTGAGGTAGAACGGGTTCGCGAGCGATTGGACAAACTGCGCGCGCAACGAAAGCAAAAAATTGTCAGTCAAACCGGACGTGGCCAAGGGGCAGACGCCAAACAACACACCTCGAGCTCGATCTCGAATCGAGAGAAGCCGCCGTACTTGGGTTCGTTGTCGGCTGGCGCAGGCACCGCCGGCGGGGAGCCCATCACAACATCCAGCGGCGCGTCGGTTGCCATGTTGGAGCGGTTCGAGGTGATTGCGCGCTTTTGGGTGCTTCGTGCATCAGCACTGATGGGATTGCGATTGTCGACAAGCCTTGCCAGGTCTCGCGTGGTGAAGGTGAAAGCGAATGTGGTGAAGGAGGGTACGTACTCCGGTCCGGGATTTCAGATCCAGTGCACGGGGCCAGACCCACTCAACGTCATTTATACTTGATTGAGTCTCGTTAAGAAAGCAAATTCCGTTATTGGCAATAGCATCGTGAAGTACAAATTCCCCAGGTCACGGCATGGCAACATTGGCATAAAATAATACTCAGTCCGTTTTCTTGCCTCCTCGGGCTCCTTCCCCTATACTTTCGCCTCTAACCTGCGAAACATGATAACACGTATACAACCGATTCATCACCTTTACATGCCTGACATGTAAACATCGTGAGTAGCAAAATCAGTCTATTATTCGCCCGCTGATTAACACGTTATTCAATCTAATCAAGCTTGATTACCCATCCCATAATGCCACAAATCCAATTACTCGCCGTTTCCGGTGTAAACCCTCAATTAAAATGCACACACAAATGTCCAGGCGTATTCCTAACCATTGTCGAGAAAAGAAAAAAACCAAAGCCTTAACTCCCAGCTCTCGTCGTTGATGGCGCTTTACCAATAACTCAGTAGCACAAAATCCATCGTAATCATAACTTTCTCCAACAGCATACAATCCGCCGATTTAGATGTGACTTTTCGTGAAAACTGCCCTTCAGTTCCAGATCCTCGATAGTTCGCGAGTTCGCGAGCATCTTCAACTTCGACCAACCTTGCCTAAATAATACAGGTTCCATGCCATGTCGAGAGATATCGATTCAACATGCCTTCAGTCTGCCGTTAGATTGACCAAGGTAGCAACCCACCCGCCTTATCTTGACACACGTATGCCAAGTCAAGGTGGTGTTTGAAACTTTGGCTGACGGTATCTCAGGCTAGTAGTCGGCTTGAGTAAAACATATCTGCCTTGTTTGCCTGAGGGTCATATGCGAGCTCTGCAAGATCGACGGCAGTCTTTGGCATGTGTTGCCTTTCAGCTGGGAGTTCTCCTGTTGCGCTTGACTTCCCAGCCTGATTCGCTCCATCCTTCCCATTGGAGATCAAAGGTGAGGATCCTCTCAACCAATACCCATCTCATTCGGTTCTCGCATGTACGATTTCCTTTGACTCTTTCCTCATCCACGTGCCAAGGGAGAATTCGCACCCACTTCTTGCCATCCGTGGGCGCCTCGTATTTTCCATCGATAAAGGTGACTTTGGAAACCATTTTGCTGCGGCCCCTGTTGAGCTCGTGGCAGTCCGCTTTTCCACATCGCCCTTCGTTCAAGACTGACCTGACTTCAGGGTCGTCCAGATCTAGTGGCGCCATCTCGATGATGTTGTCGTCAACCCAATATCGGAATTGCTTGGCAAGTTCTCTCAGTCGCACCTCATATGGCGCCTTGGTATCCACGTGGATCATCCATGCCGGGTCGATTTCTCCAACCTTGACAATCCAGAGATCCTCCAAATTCGGGAACCAAAATCGATCGAATTCAATCTTCCCAAAGTCTCGTTGGCGATAGCATGCCGAAAGGTAGACCGAGTAGTGATAGGGCCCATCAACTCGCCCATCATCAGGGAAGCAATCCCAATAAGCTAGTCTCTTGATCCGCGGAGCCAAGCTTTCCAGGTAAGGATCAGGGGCTTGGTCTGAAATCTTGTGATCGCAAACAAGAATGTCTTTGGAGAAGTCAAAATAAGATCCGTGACCGATCGGCTCGTACCCTTGTCTTGTTTCCGTTCGCGCCTCGACGTTGAGCTGAGTGACGCTAGGCAAGGGGTAGGACCGTTCTTTCTGAACCAAATCACCGAACAAGACGATCCGGGGCTCGACGGCGCGGGACCAGATCTTGAGGCGCAATTCAGTTGGGAGCGAGCCAAAGCTGGTCATTGCGGAGGATTTTCGTGACGATGGGTCCTCGCTGTCGTCGGCGAGAAGGGACTGAATGGACATCATATTTTCTTTTTCCGGCGCCAATGGTTGAGTACACACACACGTCTCAGACAGGCCAGCTTAGATCGACGTGAGATTCCTGAACAAGTTCTCCTTGAACAAAAGGGTCCCGGCGGCGGTTTTAATCTCACGTCGGCCATGCAAATTCTTCGGCAGGGGTTTTGACGAAGACGGAAACGGTGACATACATGTACATGCTAGGGGGGTGGACGGTCGTTTGCGGGCATACCCGGGGGCGGGGAAAATAATGTTCCCTGTGAAGCCATCGTGGGACGGAGAGATGCTGATACTGTGCCACAGCCACCCCAAAACTGGGATGGCTCACCGACACCGCTTCTAGCGGTTCGATAGCGGCATCCTGCAGAGACAGTCTTGTTCCCTCGGTCAGTTGGCCAATTAACAGGCTTTCCAGGACAAAGTGGTGATGAAGACCAGGGTGAGGCGCAGATTTGTGCAAGACGTCCAATGGACGATCACACGTATCGGGTATTTCGCGCCTCTTAGGCTCTCGTGTAAAAAGCAAAAGCTGGCAAACGCCACGCCGTACCCCTAGTCGTCCCCCAACACACACACCCAGGCTCTGAGATGTTCTGCAGGCTCGCCGTCCCCGTGCCATACCATACTGTGTTGTGTCTACGGTCTTCAGTTACTACTTGCGATGACGTATGTCGCTCCCTGGCTGACCGAGCATGCATAGCAATTATACGTTGAAGCTCTGTTCCCTACCTCGAGCTCACCGGTGCGGGATTGTGAAAATCCTCGTCCCTTGCAATGGTCTGATGTGATAGATTGCTGGCAGGCTATCCCGGGCGGTGGCTGCAAGGGGAGGGATACGCGCCAACCGCCCCAGACGAAGGAGGCAACGCTGGAGCAGGCGACATGAGTTGAGTGTCTGAGAGGAAAGCACCTGGCACGCCGGCGGCAGGGGGTGGGTGCTGGGGAGTCGGGACCCACGAGCGCTGGGGAATGGGGGTGCAGGGAGCCGGGATGCCTCTTGGCTCCCGACTCCCTCGATTTCTGCGTCATGTCTTGGGCATTATAGCTGAACTGAGCTCCGCATGGTTCAATGCAATGACTAGACAGACCATTGATTGAGCTTTTCGCCCTTGCATTTGCGGCGGCGAGGTCCGAGGCCGTTGTGATTGCGAGCAGCACTGCTGCAGCCGATTCGTCATGGTGAGCTCTGCAAGCTCAGCGCCCAGCTTTCGGCGGGACAGGGACGAACTTGGAGTGAGGCGGAAAGTCTTCAAGGGATGCGGGGCTACCCGCGCGAGGTGGACCAAGCCGAGTCAAGGCGGGAGGGGACGCGATTGGTGCCGCCTGACCGGTTCTGGGAGTCTCCAGCTCAAATCCCCCAGCAAGGAGGCGCCTGATTGGCAGGCCGATCTGGGTTTTGACAGCCTTGGAATTATTCGAGATCGGGGCGACCGCCATCAGAGGCGCGGGCGAGCCGGGTCAGCAGCCGGATCGTAGCTCTGATGCTCCAGTGGCCCGTGGAGGACCGGCTTTGGCAATGTTTTCGACTCGTCTCCAGTGTAAATTGCCGGTCCCAGGGACAAGGTTTTACAAAACGGCAAAAAGCTGTCAGGGTCATCAACTCTGCTGCGAGACGAGAGAGCCCGGCTGCCACAGCCGGCCGGGGGGCGTGCAGGAGTGGTGGTATCAGTGTGACAGACTGCCCCAACTGCATTCCTCGAGGCTCTGGGCCTCGGATGGGACTGGACTAGGAGCCAGTGCCAGAGAAGGCGGTCGCCATTGTTTCTTACTGCCAAGACGCACGCTGGCCAAGCGAATGAATCGCGCAAAAGTACCTGCCTGTATCTGTGTGGGACGCTGCAAGGCCTCGCCTCGCCCCTGGGTTATCTCGTCCCAGCGTGACGGATGCGGTGTCTGCACGAGGCCCTGATTCCCGGTCTCGTCATGCCCCGAGCAGCTGGGCAAGGAGGCAAAACTGTAAGACGGGAGCGCTGGGGCGATGGATTGGACGGCACGACGGCTCAGGGCTGGCGGGGGGTGGGTGGCTGCCAAATGTACCTAGGCCGAATGCAAAGTATCCTGTCGTCATTTGCTCCCTTCAGCTTGCAGGGTTGGTAGATCCAACCACCACCACGGTGGTGCAGCGTCATGCTGTTGGATACGCACGTTAATTGCGACGCACAGAGGAGACGCACAATGGATGGACGGATGGATGGATGGATGGATGGATGAGTGGATGGTCGGCCGGGCCGGCGTGCATGCCCGCCGCGTGCCTACTGCTTGCTTGCCTGCCTGCCTGTTTGTTTACCAGAGCCCAGTAACTTTAGTCAGTCAGTCGGCAGTAAAGGATTCGCTCCTCGCTGGGGGTTTGGATTGCACAGCCATGGCCCATCGTGGAGAGAATTGTGGGGGAAAGGAGTCATGAGGCTTTCTTGTACAGCACAAAGTTGCTTGTGATGATAAACGAGAGTGTGACGAGACAGGGTTTGAAAGCGAAGTCTGGTAAAGGCCACCAACCAACAGAGAAAACGCCCCACCAAGATGCTACTTGGGAACCTTCAGCACACATACATGCTACATGCTTTGTACACCGCAGCAAGCACCTTTTTCTTCTTCCGTTCTGGTGCGTGTCCCTCGCCTGGGACCAACACGGAGGAGGAGGGAGCATGAGGACGAAAAGGGCAAATGTCACCTCCCTTCCTGCGCAGATGATCACGTAGCATGCACTGTGCAGGACGCATGGCGTGTCGGTGATTCCCACGAAGAGAATGATGGTCGTCTGTGGTTCATGCGCAGGCGCGGATGCTGCATCACCAACGAACGGCTCTGGTCGACTCAGCACCGTCCGAGCCAACTCGCATGTTCACACCGGAGCAGTTTAGCGTTGGTCGTGTGGCAGCTGAGACTCCACGGGGGGCGGCGGGCGGGAACGCGCCTGGACAGACGCGCCTAATTAGTGCGATCTGAGCCCCTTCTGCAGCGTCTGCAGGCGCTCGCCAGCCAGCACCGTGGTTGCCACGCCTGCTGACACACGCCTTGGCCGAGCCACTAGAACATGGGCGATCGGCCCCACCAAGTAGCTTGCATACACATCATCACCACCCTCAGCAGCATCCCGTGTGCTGCCTCTGCAACATCCTGGCTGGATGCTCCTTTGGTCGCTGTCCCCGATCACGGCCGCACACCCACCCGATTGCCGTCTCTCGCCTTCGCTCGCTTATCATCACCAGACCGTCGTCATAGCCGCCTAGTCGGTAAGGCCTCCCAGCGGCCTGGGAAGCCAAGCATCGAGCAATGCCCTCGCCCACGGACGACGAGACATCATTCCCCTCGCTCAACACCACCTCGTCGCTCAATGCCTTTGGCCGCTCTCACCTCTCCCCCGACGATGCCTTCGTCTCTCCGCCACGTCGCCCCAGGAGCGAGCGCAGCCGGAGCCGCAGACGCAAGCGCCCCTGGAAGAAGCTGATGTGGGTAAAGCAATCATGTACGACTGGACTGGACTAGCTCTTGTTTTCTCGCTCAACCAACTAATTCCCTCTCAGACCCAGACAATTACACAGACCAGGCAACCTTTCTCGAAAACCTCCAGCGAAACCCGCGACTGAAGCCGTACGATTTTTGGCCGCTTGTCGCGGATTCGACAGTTATCCTACAGCATGTTTGCTCCGTCATAATTTTCATCGTGTGCTTTGTGGGTATTTTGCAGGAACGAGTGTCTCCAGTATCGGTGACGAGCTGGAGCAGCGGGGCCACATTTGTTGGGTGGATTCTCTGGGAGCGATGGCTGTCTGAAGGCGAGGATCCAGACGACCTAGGAGGGGCCAGCGCCACCGCAACGGGCAGAACCGCCAGCATGCGACGCCCAGGTCGCGCAGGCAGCATACGACGTCCTCCTCCGCTCCGGGTCGACTCTGCGCCGTCGACAGCTGGCCCCTCGCGAGCTCCCTCAGCAGCAAGTTCGACAACCAACCTACAAGCAACGGTTCGGCGGCCGCTAAACGTATCGACAACCTCGCTGGTATCGCAGAACGGGACGAGCATATCTCACACACCACGAGCAAGCCAAGAACATCTTCCCGAAGTCCCTCCCCCATTTCCAATGGAGGAAAATCGTGCCCACCAGAGGCTCGAGACTATCAAATCAGCCCTTCTTATTTACTGTACCCTGCTTGGACTCAGCCCTATTCTCAAATCCCTGACATTGTCCACCTCGCCCGACAGTATATGGGCAATGTCATTTTGGTTGCTTGCAATCAACATCTTCTTCAATGACTACTCTAGCGGCGTAGGCGCCAAGTTTCCTGCCTCGCTGTCAACCAATGCCGCACTAATGGCCTCGACTGTGCTGGCAAGTCGTTTGCCGTCGACCAAGGAAGTTTTCAGCTTGACACTTTTCAGTATCGAGGTTTTTGGGCTGCTTCCAGTCTTTCGACGCTATGTCCGACATCGTAGCTGGAGATTCCACGTGATTTCATCCATCCTACTGGTCCTTGGCGCGGGGCTCGGGGTGGGCTTGATTGCGAGCGATCCCACGCCGACAGGAGGATGGTCATGGAAGAGTGGCCTTGTGGGCATGGTTGTGGGGGTCTTGATTGCCGTGCTGGCCACGGGGGGTTGCAGCTGGTGGCTAATTGGAATGCAAAAGTATAAGAACGAGATACGAGGACCATGGGATCCAGCGAGGCCCATTATCATGAGCAGGCCTCGATGGGATGATGATTCATAGATGAACAAGGGATTGCTATATTAATGTCTAATGAGCTTAAATGATAACTTGTGCAAGATGTCTTGTCTCTCTTTTTGTATAAAATGGTGCTTTAAGCAAGGGTTACAAGACATGGATTGTCTTTGCCTTATGATGATGTGCAGAGTCAGGGAGGCCGGTCAGGGCGAGAACATCAGACTTTCTCCAAGATTAGGGCTGCATCCAAGGCAAAAAAGGACAACAGGGGAGGCATATGACAAGCTACAGATATGTTTTTCAATTTTGACAGATCAGATCATTGTAATTGACCCTCAAGAGATCAATTTCCCTCCTGTATCACTACCAAGCATCAGATCAGGTGAGGGCACAAATGGACTTCCTCTCAATATCAATAGAGTGGAGCAGATAGATGTCAATTGTTTTAGCTATGTCGAACTATGTCGAATTACGTGCATCCCGGGATTGGATTGACAGCAGACGGTCATTACATTAACCCCATCGGCAATCGGATGCAGGAAATACTGGTCGCATTTCAGGTCGCCCAGGCCATTTTTGGAGATGGTCATTTGGACCACATCGCACCCCCCACAGCAAAGCTCGGGGTCCCGTTTTCTCAGGAACTCGGCACAAGGAAGACAGGGCCCCTGCTCCTTGCAAGAGCTTAAAAAGAGGGCTGGGCGTTTCGGCACTGGCCCAGGCGCGCCTCGACCGTTTTTTGACACCCCCAGCGATATGAGGAGAAGAAGAAGGGGATCCAACACAAGTCAATATCCACAAGGCAGAGGGGAGGGGGAGAAATAATGAAAAAAAAAATATTTGAAAAATGACAAGTACAAAAGGATGCCAAATTAGGATTTTAATTTAGTATCGTGAAACAATTGGTGCAACCGATGCAATGTCCAGGCGCCCGCAAAGTTGCGAAAGGGCAAGCCACCTCTACGCAGAGAGGCCGAGGAATGGTGAGGAAATGAAGGCCAATGAAACTAAGCTACCAGCCTCCTGGTCAATGGAAGCCATTCTCTTAAGAATGGGGGAAGAATAGAAGAGCGTGCCCGCTAGAGGCACACTCAGAACGCTACAGGAACGGCCTTGGTGCTAAGAGTGAGAAGGCATTCCGTTTTTCCCCCACACAGCGTACCGGCAATCAATCCTTGTATGAGACAATTTGAAAGATGGCAATTGATTACACTGTTCCAAGTGGGTATCTGAGCCGGCACTCGTTCGTACGGCGGTCCAGATCCCCCCAACATCTGGTAATTCAAGCTCTGGATAATCACCAGCCAGCTTGACGGTACGCTGTGGCTCGTTTAGCCAGCTCCCACATTCCGGTACTTGAAAAACAATGGTCATTGGATTGCCCGTATTGTAGGCACGCACGCCAATCAATTCCTGAGAGCACTTGTATCAAAGGACGGCCGAGCTCTCGATCATGGTTTAGCCTGTCCCAATACGGCAGTCGATGTTACCGTGAAGGTCCGTAGCATATTAGCACTCTACCCCGGTTCCCAGTTAGCAAAAAGTATCTTGTTAGAGCCAGGCACACATTGCTGCGACAAAAAACCTCCGCACTACAATTATCAAACGCGCAAGAAGAAAAAAACACTTGCGAATCGTCAATTGCAATTGATTCTTGCTTTACTCTTCCTCAAAAGGTCTCTCCTTTCCAATTGCTCATTTGAGGAACTGTGCTCCGTCAGTCAACCCGCTTACTAGCCTACGTTGAAATAAGCATGCAAGCAAAAAAGCCGGGCCACCACTCTCCAATAGGTTGGTAATTTCGGATACAAAAAAGAAAGAAAAAAGCACCATGTCACCACTGTTGAATGAGCTCTTTTCCCAAACTAGCTCAAGAAATAAAGGCACTACGCCGCCGTTATCCCGTACCATCCGAACCTTTTTTTTTTCTTCTCTTCCACGTTTTGCGTAATTTCGGACTCTCGCTCAGGTCCGGCAACTTCAATCAAAGTTTAAGCGTAGTTTTTTTTCGGACCCTCATCGAATTTCAATTACGGGCACAAATGATTTGTGTCGGTGCGTTTTTGGATGGTGGCGTGTTCCAATGTTCCAACATCAGGTTTCCCCTCTCTCCCCCTTGTCGCCCTGTGGTGTTGCCCGCCCACCCAGATGATCAACAGCTGGGGGTTGCAGGCTCCAACCCCATTCTGCGCTCTGCCTTGTGGGCCAGCCTGAACTGGAGAGGCGACCGCACTAGCTAGCTGCGCAAGAGAGCCAAAAAAAAATCAAAACAAAAGAAGGCAAAACGCTCCGCTCGACGAATCTCTTGCAGATGCAGTCATTTCTGAATCTAGTTAAAGGCCTCTGAAGATAAAGAAGAAGAAAAACAATTGGGAAAATAAACAATAATATCTGTTGCCCAATGCACTAGTACAAGCCATCTCCATGACAAGTCAGCCGCCATGCCCCGGACCTCGCCAATGATGGGCTCAAACTCAGATAATGGTCGAAAGCCTCAACGGGAAAACGGCACTCCACGATTGGAACACTTAGCCGGGGCGTCGATGCTTGTCAGACTGCCACAAAAGCAGATGCCCAACCAGACGTTGCCAAGCTCCATCGTGTTCTAACCGGATCCAATTTTCAGCTTTTATTTTGAGAGGGGGAATAACAACGCCAGCCCGCACGTACTGGCACATTCTGGCAAGCTGCATTGCACAGCTGCGCATCCTCTCCCCCCCAATAACCAGGCAAAAAGGCTCTTCTTCTTATTGTTATTGACAGCTCTGCGGCGGCGGAGGGCTCCACTAGCGAGTTCCGGGGGTGTGGGTTGCCCCTCTCTCGCCCCCCTGGAGTGCGTGAGCCATGTTCCATGCTTCCCACGTTGGACTACTCCAAGTCGGGCTCTTGTCCTGGGTACGGAGTTGCGCCCACCGGCTATTTTGCATTTTTTTCCTCTGGGGTGCGGGCTCTTTGGCACCGAGAAACCAGAAAGACGCTCTGCCATGTATAAAGCGCCCTCCTGCCTAGTCTTGGAAAAAAGCTTCCTCTTCCTTTCTCTTCAGCTTTAACCCAAACTGCTCGCTCGACATAACTACTTAGTTAATACACACCTCTACAATCGTTTTCTTTTTTACAACCCTCGCTCTATACCAAACCTTTTTTAACTCAATTAATCTACTCCTCCCGATCAAGATGAAGGCTGCTTTCGTTCTCGCTGCTGTCGCTGGCATTGCCACCGCCGCTGATCTTACTGGTGTCCCCGAGTGTGCTGTAAGTCCATGATAGCAACAACACCACAACCAATTCAAGCTGGATCCGCACCAAACTAACACTGCGTTTCTTCAAAGACCACTTGTATCCAGGAGGCCATCCCCAAGGTTGGCTGCTCCCTCACCGACCAGGCCTGCCAGTGCAAGGCCTCGACCCAGGAGCAGCTCGTCGGTGTTGTCGGCCCCTGCCTGATCAAGTCCTGCTCCGCCTCGGACCTCGTCAAGGCCCAGTCCGCCGCTACCTCCCTCTGCGCCGCCTACTCGGCCACTGCCGCCGCCGGCACCCCCGCAGCTACTTCGGCTGCTGCCACCAAGTCTGCTGCCTCCAAGACCGCCTCCGCCTCCGCTTCTACCTCAGCCTCTAGCTCCAGCTCCGGTTCCAGCTCCAGCGGCAACAGCACCAGCTCTGGCACCTCTGCCTCGTCTACTCCTAGCTCCACCTCCTCCGACAGCGCCGCCTCCTTCGCCGGCCCCGCTGCTGCCGGTCTCCTTGCCTTCATCGCTGCCGCCGTTGCTCTGTAAACGCGTTTCCGCAGTTCTGTCCGACTTTCACTTCTACCAACCAGCCATTATGGAAACCAATCTTGTTGTTTCGGGGAACCTTTGTGCTTGGACATGGACCTTGTGAACCGTATAGTGGGGATTTTCCCTTATCTTTTTTTTTTTTTGAAGGGAGTAATGATGTTGTTGCATGGAAACTTGGGATACCACGGGACATATACGACAACCAAACTTGTCAACTGGTTGCATGCAGCAGGCAAAGACTGCCTCTCTTCAACTATTATTTAGTCGCACATCTAACTTTAAAAGTAATGATAGAAACGCCTCTGCTTGAGTCGACAAGCAATCCATGTTCTGTTCCGCCGCCTTCTTCTATGTCTACACTTCCATATCTCTAATCATGTCTAATTCTAAATAAGCCCCGTAATCTCCGCCTTGGGCAGGTTCAAATCCAATAGCCATGGTAACTGGGTTGGCCGGTACCGCATATCCATGATTGCCGCGTTCACGAACAGCGTCTGCTCGCCTTGGATGAGTTGGGTTTCCCCTTCCGTCAAATCTATATACGCCCCACGTCGTTTGCTCATTTCAATGATTCTTGCCCTGCGCTCGTTGACCGTCTCCTCGTCGTGTATCACCCGGTCAAAGGTGAGTTTAGACAGCTTCGTTTCTTGCGAGGGGTCAATGTCGGTGACGGTCTCGCGCACGATGTGCTGACCAGTGGGGCTTTTCCACCGCGCGAGTGTCGAACCCCACGCCTCATGAATATGGCCAAAGCAGTGGATCTGCGGTCTAGCCTTGTAGACGGCCTTGAAGAGATCTGGGCAACCGGCCCTGGTGCCTGACATGCCAGCATAGTCCCGCAGGCCCGCGGGTGGGCCGTGGGTCATGGCAATATCCATGCCCTCGGGAATGTCAAAGTTGTGTCCATCTCTGTATTGAAACGCCCAGCCTCCGTATGAGGGTGTATATTGGCTAGCATAGACTTTCAAGCGAGCGCCATTGTCAAGAGTAAAAGCATAAACTCCCTCGGTGAGGTAGCGCACGCCGTCCGCCCGCGCGTCGTTGACGATCTTCTTGACCTTTTCGATAGTCTCTCTCTCGCCTCCGACCTCGTCAATGTAGTACTTCTCATCCAGTGCCAGGTCATGGTTTCCGGCAATGACGAGCTTAAGAGGAGCTCGGATGGCGCGCAGCATGTCAAAGGTGGCCTTGAATTCATCGACGCGGGAACGCTTGGTCAGATCGCCGCAATGAATGGCGACGTCTGCTTCAGCGAGGGGATATCGAAATCCAGTACGAATCCATCTTATGTCGTCCTGGCTGAGCTCGTCCTCTGTGGATGGATCCGCATCGAGTCTTGGCTTTGGTTGGATCCCATGAGTGTCGGATATGATGAGAATGCGGGTCTTGATCTTGGGCGCCGACTCTGTTGAGGGAGCTGTAGGCGTTGTTGATAAATCGGGTGTTGATGACATGGCTGCAAAATCTCCGGCGCGGTTGAGAAACGAGCAATTGAATGGTTGTATCCAGGGTTTTATGCGAATTCGGCCTGAAAAGAAGTGGTAGGACGTGCTGCAGGCAGACATCTGGGTGTTGCCAGTTACCGCATGAGGCAGACATGGATTGGCACGGGTGCGCCACCACTTACCCTAGCAAGTGTGTTGGCAGCCTAGAGGCAGGCATGGCGGGCGGCTTGCGGAATATCGGTCTGATTAACGCAAAACAAACATAAAATGGGAACAAATTGAGTGGCTTTTTTTTTAGGCTCAAATGGGCTGAACGCAATTGAATTGGGCCTTACTATATAATAAATCCTATCCGTCCTTTTTCGAACTGTGCAATAAACTCATTCCTACATATATTGATTTCTCTTCGCTAATCAAATTTCGCCAGTATCATGCAAGAGCTACATAGACGAAGGTCGACGGGAGTGAAATTAGGCAAAGCACTTCATCGTGCAGAGAAAGAAGAATCGATTTTTTTCGCCATAGGAGCAGAGAAAAAATTAAATTAAATTACATCAAGTAGCCGCCCTATACTCCAAGCGATGGTGATATGCAACTTCTAAATTCCGAGGGGAAAAGGTATTCATTCAAGCAGAGTGTAATCAGTGCGCGTAGACTGGTCATATCCAAAAAAAAGGTATCCTTGTGCTTCCCAACCATCCCTACACCAAGCTTGCCATAAGAAAAACACACAGTAACTCGTCAAAAATATTCAACCTTTACAAGGTCACAGACGACCCCTCTCACCCCTCCTCAAACTCGAAGTTCGAGACCATTCCCCTGCTGACTTTTTAAGTCTGCTGCTCAGGCTCATGCCGACACTCGATAAACCTTGCATCCTACTCGGAACATTTGGTTCAATTCTCTCCCATCCACTTGCCGTTTTGGATTCGTCATCGCTACCTATGGCAGGCCCTGGCAGCATAGGAAGCATTGACAAGCCTCGTTGTCCCTTCAGCATTGCTCCTTGGAGAGCAGCCCAAGATTCAACCTGGCCATCTGCTGCCTCATCAACACAGTTGCACTCGTCACCTGCAGGACACTCCGTCTCTCCAGCTGCATGCCACTCAGCAAGACACGCTTCATGAGTTGCACACCCACATGCTAAACAAGGCGGAAATAGAGCGGCTATTGGCTCGAGGCAGTAAACACATTTTAGTTGGCTCTGTGTGCGGTGGCATCGATCACATATTCCCACAGCCCCTCCAACAGTCGAGTCCGTGGAGGTGTAGCGAAGGGGCTCGAGCTGTGTTTCGTGGATCCGGCATACTCCTGTAACATCAAGGCCGCGACCTGAGGCCACCAGTGCCTGAAGCTGGTCCTTCTTCCCCATCGCAATGGGAGAGGAGCTCTTATGATGATGAGGGCCACTGTTGCTTACCCCTTCAGGGGCAGTCGAAGAGTCATGGAAGCTGGTGTCCATGTGTCCGTTTGCCAAGTCCTCTTTAAGCACATTGAACTTCATAATCTCCAATCGAGCTAATGGCTGGTTCCACATCTGCAGCATTTCAGCATAAGCATACCGATACGTGGCATATATATCTGCCTTGGTCGGCTCCAATAGCGGAGTGCTTAACCAGCCGTCATCGTCAAAGATGGTTTGGTCTTCCATCATAACTGCAACATTCACGGGGACCAAGGGCAGAGATTCATCTCTCCGGTATTCGTCATCGGAAAGTGAGGTCCTGCCCCCGCTCGAGTCCATCGCAGTAGACGCACTCCATGTAACATTACCCATGCTTGGGGCAAGGCTACTGAGTATCGTCTCAGCGGGGCTCGGTTTCTTCCTCACTGGCCCAGGTGGGGATGACGAGGCCACAGCACTAAATGAGCGAGGGAGACCCACCGCGAACGCTGATGCTAGACCGGAGTTTGCGCGTTGTGCAAATCGTGTATTAGGTGAAGTTGATACGCTGGGAGGTGGTTCCAACTCTCCGAGATACCCTTTAAACTTGCTAGGCGGCGTTTCTCCGCATGAATAAGAATTTGAACCTGGTTCTCCACCCCAAATTGCTTCATCAGAGGCTTGAGATCCAGCATAACGAACAGGTGTGTGCATTGTCATGGGTGTTGTAGCCACTGAATTAGTGTAGCTTCGGCTGTAGTTGTTCCAGAGCGATGCATCTGTTGGGAAGTAATCAAGAGAAAATGACGGCGCTTTCATTGGAAGAGGTGTTTCCGGCTGGGTCAGATGAGATTCATAGTAAGCGACACTGTCTTCAGAAGAAGAGTCGCCAAAAATGCAAGAAAGCATGGCCAGCATTTGAATATCGGCAATCTTCTCGAAATAATAAAACAGGTCCATAATGAACCCTGCAGCGAGCGGGTGTTTGCCCCATTTGACCCTGCCTGCGAGACTGCCATTGGTTTCGATAACCTCAGCTAAGGACGCTTCACCCTGGCATTTGGATACCACATCATGAGCAATGACCAAAATGGAATCACGCCTCTGGTTTTGCGGGAGAAACTCGAGTGGGATTCCTCGCTTGAGCAAAAGACCGAGATAGCGCCAGATGTGAACCAAATCCTTGGCACCATATTTTTCGGCAACTTGGGCGTTGTGTTCGCAAACATCAGCTCCATCACCAAAGATTGCATATTCTCGAGCAAACTCCTCCTTAGACGGCAGCATAGACCTAAGGTCGTGCGTCGATATGATGTTTCTGGGACGGCCGGGGCGTCGACGGCTAGTGCCAGTGCCAGTTCCAGTTCCAACACCGGTTCCACCACCGCTCGACCGAATCGACCGATCCTCGCTCCAAGTTTTCCTAAATTGGCGGCTGGGATGGTACCAGAGGCTGATTTTGTGCATCGACGTTGATTCAGAGTCACTCGAAGATGAGGACGACGAACGCGATTCGTCTGAATCCGTCTCATCATCTGAACCTGAGTTGTCCTCTCCCATGAATCTTTGCCTTGGCCCAAGTTCGTGAGCAATCTTTCCAAAACCCGCGAAAAAGGGCTCTCCCTTGGGGCGTTCTCTATATATAGCGTCTACCGCCGTAGAAAATAATGCTCTTGCCTTTTCCTCCTTTGTGGGGAAAAAGCAGACTAGTCGTCCATTATGTGAAAATCTGGCACCACACGTCCGAGGCGGTGGTGGGATGATGGTGCGGATTGGGGGAGCAAGCGCTGTGTCAGCCTCATTGTGAGGCACAAGCTCCTGTGACATTGATGCTGAACCACCTGCAGGAATGTCTTCATCCGATTCGCTTGAGCTTTCATCAGCTAAAGCGTCAAGATCGTCATCTAAATCCCGTACGTTCTTGAAAAAAGTCGTGCTCGTTTCCAGATCAATTTCACCGAGAAGATACGTAAATACGACTTCCAGGCAATTGAGCTTCCTCTCCGTAAACTGGTCGGCAAGCTGGTGGATTTCGCGCTCAATCTGCTTGTGGGTTTCTGCAGGCATAAAGGACGTTTTTTCGATAGTAAACTTTGGCGATTTCCCCTTGGGGTAATTCGAGGAGACGTTGATTCTAACTTTGATGAAAATTGTCTCGCCATCGGCTCCCCAGGGGCCATTAAGAGAAGCGTTCAGGGTTAGATTTTCATTATCAATATCCTCCCACTTAACTTTGGGGAGCTGAGAGCTAATTCGAAGAACCTCCTCCTGTATGGTGTCTGGTTCAATCCATTCGTCATCGGGATACCCGTGGCCAAAAAGACCGGAATCCTTTGGCATATGCTTCTTAGACACATCGGCGGACGTCTTTCTTTTTGTCATTGTGATACCCTTCATCCAGCCGATTTGGGATTGATTCCGGTCCAGGGAACGTCCTTTCCCAACTTTGGCCTTCATGGCCGGGCCTCGCCAAGCTACGCCCATGCGGTGATTTGAGCTTGCGGCTGAACGCATGCCAATTGTTAAAGCACTCTGCTTATAATTGCTGTTTGGGCCCCCTGGCCTATTATCACTCATAGTGGCGGCTTTTCGGTCGCGAGTAGAGCTATCATCCATGGTTCGGAAAGTCTTATAGGTAGCGCCTTTTCGAGTCTGATTGGGGCTGTAGTCGAGACGCATTCCCTTGGTATGTCCTACGGCAGCAAGAATATGGGCATCAGCACCTTGCAGTTTCAATTCATTGTCGGCGCCCCATGATACGAGCTGGAATTCTCGGTTATCGGTCAGATCATCGCTGATCCCGCCACGGCTTCTCCATAAGAACTCCTTAGCCTTA
Source organism: Calonectria hongkongensis (assembly GCA_017140755.1). Classification (NCBI taxonomy): domain Eukaryota; kingdom Fungi; phylum Ascomycota; class Sordariomycetes; order Hypocreales; family Nectriaceae; genus Calonectria; species Calonectria hongkongensis. The sequence goes on along the minus strand of JAACJA010000004.1, from coordinate 2,164,382 downwards.
TGGTCACCGTGGCCAGGAAACACGACAACTGGGTCGGTCGAGGCGGCAGCGGACGATCCTTCGGATCTTCTCACGTCATATAGATAAAGATCACCCGGTTCGTTTTGCGGCATGGCCAGGATTCCCTCACCAAATGGAGTGTGCCTAGCTCTCCATACGGGAAACCCGGTGTGGATAATGTGCTCGGGTTGGTCGCCATCATCGCTATAGTCCCAGAGTCGAATAGTTTTATCAATTCCACAAGAGGCAATGGCGGTTGATCGGGTGCGATTCCAATCCAAACCATAAATCTTGGAGCTATGAGCCTTGATGGTTTTGAGGGCTTCGGATGTCCGTCGTTCATCCCAGATATGAAGAAATTGATCATGGGCAGAGGCAAGAATGTGAGAGACCTGACGGTTGTACTTAACTTGCGACGCGCCAGATGACCAATCACAAAAGGTCAAAACAGGCTGTCGCGGCCGTCGAAGATCCCATGAGTGTATGTAACCATCCACGGAGCAGGTTGCCAATAAATCCGGGTGGTGGGCAGACCAGTTGACGTCAGTAATGGCTCGGCTATGTCCCTGGAGGGAATGTTCAATAGCACCAGCACTCGACTCCTCCCTAGAGTTCAGGTTCCAGACAAGAGCACGATGGTTAGCGGTAGACACGATCCAGTAGTCTCGAGCAGCAAATGGGGACCATTGGACATCGACGACAAGCCATGGCATGCCATGGCTCCTCAGGCGCCGAGGCGGGCTATACGGAGAGTCCAAATCTATGATTGCCAGTCCATCGGGTCTGTATTCAGTCAGCTGGTGGTCTTGCACGTGAACACTAGGCGCGTGTAACTCACGAGGCCAGGGCGACATCTCTGCCGGACGGGGCGATGGTGGCTGAGCCGACAATGCCTTCGACATGGATGGTTCCATCCGCATCGAAGCTCTCGCTGTCTAAGGCAGACTTGATAGTCTTGCCCTTCTTGGGCTGGTCGGCAAGTTGGTCAAAGGAGGGCATGGTGGCGGCCGTGACAATGCGATGTCGCGACACACCTCAATCGTCATGTCGGAGCTCGTGTGATGTCGGGATGAGAATTTTCAGGAGTGCAAGTGAGCGGCGCACAGCCATGCAAGAGCTCTGGGTTATCTCGACATCTCACGCAGGCTGCGCGACAATTGTCCCGACGCGGCGATGGCTCAGATGGCTGGCTTCGCGATGCGGATGGCGACTGGTCACGAAATGGATGAGGTCGAGCTGCCTCACCTTGGGCCAATCTCCCGCCAGGGTGCAGGGGTTGTCAGGCGATACGTAGGAGGTACTTGAGGAGGGTACCGAGTTTGAGATGGCGCGCATGGTACACCAGCTCGCAATTTGTGTGGGGCAGTACCTCCCCCGCCATCGCCGGCACAGAACCACTCACGGCCTTATCGGGCGCCATGACAGAACAAGCAAGGAAATTCCGCCTTCACAACGTGCCACCGCTTGTCTTTTCTGTTTTCACTCGCATCCGCTCTTCTTCCTCTATCTCCGGCCTTGTTTGACGTTGCGTGAAACCTGTCGATTTGCCTCCACAGTTGTCCTCCCTTGCTATCCATCTCAAGCTCTAAAGCGGCTAGCTGGTCTCTGCCCCTCCACCGCGCCTCACATTTGACTCGTCTGCCCCGCCTGGTGAAAGACGCCCCTCTAACTTCGACTTTATTTGTAAACTACGGACCCGGATCTCGTACTCGACCAAAGACGCCCGTCGCATAGCTCTTACTACCTCTCTACACCCCATACCTTCCTATACTTCTTCAAAATGGCCGAGTCCTTGCCGAAGCGCATCCAAAAGGAAACCCAGAGGCTCAACCAGGAGCCGTAAGTGTCTTGTCTGGTGGCCTTGACTCAGAGCATCATATCTGACCTGTGTCCGCTTGCAGTGTCCCCGGGATCAGCGCTACCCCCCACGACGACAACCTGCGATACTTCGATGTCGAAATTCACGGCCCTGCCCAGTCGCCATATGAAGGTGCGCATGGCGTCTCAGGCCGAGCATTGATCCATGGCTGACCTTCCCAGGTGGCATCTTTAAGCTCGAGCTCTTTCTCCCCGAAGACTACCCCATGACTCCCCCCAAGATCCGCTTCCTCACAAAGATCTTCCACCCCAACGTCGACAAGCTGGGCCGCATCTGCTTGGATGTTCTCAAGAGTATGTCGCATAATACAGTTCAAACCTCCACCGTCGGTTGCTGACAGAGATTACCAGACAACTGGTCACCCGCCCTCCAAATCCGAACCATCCTCCTCTCGATCCAGGCCCTCCTCGGTGCCCCAAACCCCGACGACCCTCTCGCTGCCGACGTCGCCAAGAGCTGGAAGGAGGACGAGCAGGCTGCCATTGCGACTGCGAAGGAGTGGACCAGCAAATATGCGAAGCCATAGGCGTCAAGACTAAAGAAAATTTCCAAATTCAAGAACCTCGATACAATGAGAATAGGCATCGCCGTGGGAGTTGAGGGCTGGGTTTGTTTCTGCACAAGTAGATATTGTTCGTCCATGGAGGAATCTTTTGCAGGTTATCCCGGAGTGCTTTCTAGATTTAGGAGCTTCAGTGAAGGAGAATACTGTCAAATCTTGGACAAGGTTCCTGTTATTCAGTTCACATTATTCGGTTCACTCCGTCATACCTGATGCAATCATGCTAGTTCCAAACGGTACGCTCAGTGGATGGCGCATACACCGGGTAGCCACGAGCACCAATCTCCCCGCTTAAACCGGATGCATACACATGACAAACATTCTCTTTGATGAGTGTTTGATACTCTGCCATCGCCACGCCTGCACACCCAGGCCATCCAACCAACTCACAGTCCCTCAGTAAGAAGATTACACACATGCAAGCAGGCGAGGCAGCACACGATTCTTATATAAATGCCAGGCAGAGACCCTAAACTTATGTCATATGGCTGTTTTTCTACTCTTCAGTGATTCAGCTTCCCTCGCGGCGCATGGTATATAGGCCCTTTCCGATGCCCTCTATTCTCTGATCCAACTTCGCTCCTTAAGCTCTACATGACAAGCAGCTTAGCTTGTCTCTTCACTTTGCACACCCAAGCCTTCGAGCAACTTCTTCCAAATCCGTGTTGGAAGACCTTCGATCGTCTCCAACAGCTTTCTATCCCAAGGACCACCCGACAGCGTTCACAAGGCCTTCATCACCACGGTTTTATCTCAAGACTCGCATTTCGCCAATATGCCTCCAGTTCAGTCGAAGCCTGCTCTCAAGTCTCGCGAGCAGATATACTGGACTAACCCTATGCTCTTTGATGTACTCAATGAACGAGCTGAGGATGGTACTCGAGTTGGTATGGCCCTGAAAGCTATCCTGAAATCTCCCCTGCGCATGCGAGAAGAGCCCTCGCACATGGTCTTTGTCAAGAGCTCTGAGCACAAATCCAATGTCGACGAAGCCCGCATTGTTGTTCCCGCCCCTGGCGGAGAGGTGAGTCCCTCCTCAAGTTTACTGCCAGTGAAATCCTAACATTCCATAGGCCTACCTTCGGGTCCGGTTTCCCGCCAATGCTTTTAATGGCTGGAAGACCAGTGGCTACCATCCCGAGTTCCTTTGCGCCAGTCTTCAGGCCGTCACTTGCCGCGTCCCTCCATCAATTTGGGAAGCCCTGTCGGCCGACGACCAACGAGAAATCATACTGATGACCCTGGGTTCGTTTCAAAGTCCCTTCGTCAAAAGTGTTCCAGGCTTGCGCCATGAAATCAAGCCCACCCTTTACGAGGCTCTGGGCATTGATGGTCATTCCCCTGTTGCGACATCCTACAATTCACACAACAAGGCATTCATGGGCAACAAGGCCACTCTGAAAAAGAAGCTGAACAAATTGATGGAGGAGTTTCAGGTTATTTCCTCCGCCCTGGCTGATTTCGACATGCATGAAGGCGCAGGGGCCGATCATGACACTGTCGTTTCAACTGGCCAAGACACTTCTGAAGAAACTGAATCCTCCGACTGGGGTGAAACCGGGATACATACAAAGCGCGTCCATACCCCGGATGCTTCCGTCGACACGGGTATGTGGGGTGGGCAGACCAAACTCGCATATCCCGTTATGACCCCGACAACGAGTGATGATGGCTGGGGCACCGGGACGAAGAATCCTTACTGGGGCGACGAGACTCCGGTTGTCATGTCTAGTGGACGTGGCAGCAACTTGGTGGATCCGTTCACGGATACAAAGGCTCAGGTTATGCCTGGTGATTGGTTTGACGAGCCTTTGGATGATCACATCCATGACAGTCACACAGCTCGCAAGGCAAAACGGGCTTCGACTTGGGGCTTTACCCCCAAAAACTGGTTTGGATCCGGCCATGGAGAGTCATCTGCCGTAAGCCCTGGAAGCAGACGTGCTAGCACAAAGGAGAAGGGGTATTTTTCTCGACATTCTCCTGAATGGAGCGATCCATCAGGTGCAACTCACTGGGTTTCCAATCCATACATTCCTCCTCGTGCCTGCCCTGTCCACAAGAACAGAGTCAGTTGGGGCGATTTTGATGATTCCAACCGGAAAGCCAGCGATTGGTGAGATTAAGATTCAGCGGGGTAGGATTAGGTTGTGGCTACAATCAACGAGAGCACTCGATCTTAGGGAGAGGGATCATTCGACTGTGCGAGGTCGGCGTTCAGGTATAGCTGAAAATGAAAAATCATTCAGCAAGTAGCAAATCCAGATCAATCATTTTTTATTCATGTCTCTCACCCTTGTAGAATCCACTTTAGTCCCTCCACCATTTTCCTCTCAGCTTCCAGCGCCTGGGGCAAGTGAGGAGCCTTCAACCAAAATGTGTGAGGCCATCCTTTTTCCAACACTACTTGAACCTCCACTCCCGCGTCTCTTAAAACCATCGCGTAGCAGAGTCCATCGGAGTATATTGTATCATTTGTTGCCAGTTGAATCCAAGTCCGTGGAAGCCCTTGCAATTCATCCTTTGTAGCTTCCAAGGGGAGCTTCTCTAGACCGTCTCTGGGTGAGTTTCTGTCGAGGTATTTCATGAGAAAAGTAGTAAACGAAGGTGATACACTTGTGTGGTAAGGTCTTAGCTTCTCAGGTATGTTCTCGATACCGCTTGGCCGATCAGCTGTGACCGGGCACCGCAGCAGGACTCCATAGATAGAGCCCTTGGGTACCATTTGCGACACCGCAGTCGCCATTTGCCCACCACTTGAACTGCCCACCAAAATATTCTTTGAGGCCTGGCTGTGTAAGGTTCTAAAACCATCTAAACAGTCAGATAGACAGATATGAGCTGGCGATCCCGGCATAAGTCGATACCCGATTGAGTACAGCCGTACACGACCAACGCCCGATTTGACGAGATAACGACAAGAAAGCTCCTCGCTATCGGCTTCTCCAACTTTTAGGCCACCGCCGTGATAATAAATGATCACTATCTCGGGTCCGACATCCTGATATTCGACCAAATCCAACTGAAGGACCGGGATAGCAAACCCATCCTTCGAAGACGGGATAGTAAACTCCTTCTTCGTAAGCCCCTGGGATAAGTGATGATCCCTGGCCCCCGGTATCATCATTTTTTCATTGCGGTCACGACATTCTTGGGCGTAAACAGGCTGCCTTTCAAGGTCTGAAGTAAACTGCCGAGGCGGTCCGAGGAGCTTTAGTTCCTTCTCCCACTCCAAACAGACCGGGTCTAATGGCGGCGCAATTTGGAAGACCAAAGCCTCGAGCTCAGTATCAGGGAATGGCATGTCGCAAATATTTTTATGGGCGTCGAAAAAACCTCCAATCGAATCGGCCTTCAATCTTTCTTTATACAGAGTACTCGAACTTGAGTGGTGGAATTTAATTCGCCGGCCACATGCACTCGAATAGGCTGAAGACAGACACACGTGACAATGCAATTCAACGTTATTCTATGAATGCATTATTGTAGTTTGAGAGATTTCTTTTGATTTTCTTCTATACATAAATTATCACCTTATGGTGTTCAGATGAATACCCTGAGTGTACATAGTTTGCTTCAGATAGATGAGGTTGCTATATAACCAGTCAAAAGACGCACTAAATAGAGTACTAACTCTTTCCATTCTTTCTATTCAGTTTTTAGAGATATATAACTTTTCGCTTCCCACCCTGGATTCTAGAAGCTATGATGTATTGAAAAAAGAGCGGTCAGGATGTAGATATAGGGTAACATGCCGGCTTGTAACTCTACGCAGGAAACGCCAATACTATCCAAATCAAGGTGTTCATTGGTCTGAGGAAGAAGATATGACGCAACTACGATCGTACACTGGAAGCACGCGCCGACAAATTAGAGCAAAGGGCGACGGCACTTAATGAATCATGAAACACAAACTACACGGCCGACCTCGGTCGAGCGGATCAAGCTACAAAACATCGGTTCGAGTTCCTGCCTTCATATGGCCTTTATTTTCACCCGAGAGTAATTAGGAACATATTTAAGCCGAAACATAAACTCATAGACGGGTTAAAACCAAGATCGTAGTAATCCGAGCTTAGTTCCGTTGCGCCGAGCACACCTTGGAAAGTCGGGGACAAAAGGCCTGTATAAATAGAATGGGCACATTTTTGAGAACCAAGGAAATAAACGGTGGGCCTCTGTTAGATATTAACATAACTAGGAGATCCGTGAGGGCCATCCGTGTAACCCATTGCCACATTCGACTGCCAAGAGCACTGATTTTAATTTTCGACCACCCTTCTTTTCGCACATGAATTTCAACACATCCAGAGACGAGGCGCAAGGAGCAAGTCAGATGAAGCACATAGGGAAGGTCGTAGATGATGATTGGGTATGAGGAGAACCTGGGTTCTGCCTCGGGTTCTCGTATCTACAATGCTAGAGTACACAGAGCGAAGCCGGAAAAAGCACGTCGCCAATCGATTAAACCATAGCAAGATCGCCGAACTTCTCCTACACTGGGTGTTAGATGCGGTATCAACCTCCTGAAACGTGCAACGTACCTTGTAGCCCGGCACCATCCATCGTCCCTTGGAAACGAGCTGGGCGGTCTTCTCGTCGATCGACTTCTCGGCAGCGGCAACCTCGTCCTATATGGTGTGAGCATCGTGTAGAAAAACCGGCGCCCAGTGATACGTACGACAGTGAGGTCCTCGAAGGGTCGGGCCTCCTCAATGTTCTTCAGGGTGGCGGCAAGGTCCTTGAGCTCGAGGTCGACGGCCTGCTTGGTGGCCTCGGCGTTCTTGACGGCCTCGGCCTCGAAGGCATCGATGGCCTTCAGTTGGCGGGTGACATCGTAGGTGACGGGCTTGAAGGCGTTGAATCGCTTCTCGATCTCGTTGATGACGGCCTGGTTCTTGAGGACGGATCGGTAGGCAGCGAAGTCGACGGTGGTAGGCTGCTCGGAGAGCTGCTGGACCTTGCGGCGGGCGTCCTCGTTGCGCTTCTTGAAGGCCTGGAGGGAGGAGACGGTCTGGCCGCGGAGGCCGAGCGAGCTGGTGACCTTGGTCCAGTCAAGCTTGAGAGCTGCGCTTCGCTGTTGGGAAGGAGAAAATTAGCTCAACGGTTCGGGGGCCGATCGGGCGCCGCATTGCGGTCGGAACATCAATTGGTGTAGTTTTTTATCAATTACACGCGTCAATTGATGAATTGGACTTACAGTCGCCATTTTGAAGGAGGATTGCGGTGTCGAGGGAGCGGAGAGGTTGATCTTGACGGGTGTTGATTGACTTTGCCGAACTTCGCCAGGGAACAACCGGGCACTGCAGTCACGTGACGATGCTGGAAATCCGGTCGGCGGCGCCCTCGGAACCCCTCAGTGGTGGCATTGGGTGACAGCGGGAGAATGCTGCGGGGATAGTGCTCAACGGCAAAGAAATTGGACAATTGCAGCCGCAATGGCGGTTAAATGCAGATGAAAAACAATGCATTCAATTGCTCTGTTTATCTCTTTGGTTAATTACGAGTTTCGCGAAAAATTCCATGCATGCATGCACATTTGCGTATTGCTTCACATCGCTGGGAGCGGGGCGAGGATTGTCAGTATTGGCAGAGGGTACGGTTGCCCTTTAATTGATTCCATTAATCGGCATCAACTCCTTTGAGGGAACAGAAATGGTTCGCCCAGGACTAGTACAGAGCCAAGTATGTGTTCTGTGCACAAGTTTTGTAAAATTCTTCATCCACCCCATCGTGTCATGCCTAGATACTCAAGGCCATGATGGAGTTAACGATATCATTGTCGTTCTCCTTCAGTGCCTTGACTGCCTTATTGCGGCTGACGTTGGCCTGGGTCATGACAAGCTCGATGTCCTTATCCTCCAAGCCCTCAGCGTCGACCTCCTCCTCGTCGTCCTCTTCTTCCTCTTCCTCCTCCTTCTTGGCCTCGGCAGACTCGACGGCCTTGCTGGGCTCGCCGTGGTTGTGGCCGGCGTGAGCGTCCTCGGCGTTCTGAGCGGCAAGCTGAGCAGCAGCAGCCTGTTGGGCAGCAGCGTTGACGTCCTCGATCTTGGCCTCACCAAAGACACTGCAAGGGGAAAAAAAAGTCAGACCAGAGGGATATATTCGCGGGGTCAGTAGCTGCTCACATGTAGGTGTTGCTGTTGGGAGACTTGTAGACCTCGGGGGTGTTGATGACGAAGAGGATCTGTAAATATTGACTCAGTATTGACCCCTCACTTGGATCCACGATCAGGATCCAATTTCTATTTCACTCACGTTCTTGGGGCGGCGGAGAGTGACACGGGTGATACCAGGGATGCGGATCAGGTTCAGCTTCTCGAGAGCCTTGCGAGCCTTCTTCTCGTTGCGGTTGGAGATGACGGAGGTAGAGCCGGCAGGGAGGTTGGCCTCAACCTCCTCGGTCTCGGACTCATCGCTGCTGTCCTCGACCTCCTCGACCTTGGTCTGCTTAGGCTCCTCGTCGGGAAGCTCCTCAACTCTGGGGTTCGACATTTTTGCTACTGGTGTGGGCGTGGATGTTAGTTCCAAGGTTCAATTCTTTCGATATTGATTTTGTGGCCAAAATTCCCCCACCGCGAAAAATAAATTTGAGACAGTAAGGAACCGAAAATTACAGCTGCGCACTCACATGTTTGTGTTGGTCCCAGGGATTCTGTTTGCTGCCGGGTATCACTCGTCGACGTCTTCGTTTTGTGATTCAAAACCGCACAGCGAAATTCTAGGGCTTGGTGAGGTGGGAACTAAACTCCATTAGGTAATCAGGATTTGTTGCGCATCAGGAAATCTGGGGGGAAACAACTACGCAATGCAACCGCAGGGAGCCGGAAAATTGAGGGGACAACAAGTTTACTGTATTTGGCGGGTATTTGTTTGTATTTTTGGCTACACTTCACAACGATCCATAGTTTTTGATGCTCCTAATGCTTTGAATTCAACCTGATCTCAGAAAACCCGTATTGACCCCGTTCATCATAACGATGAAATGTGACATACAGCCTTCCAGAATCGGAGCAAAACAGAATCCAGCAGCTTCTATGCCGCCATGACGTGTTTCCCTGCCCCGTTCCGTGCCTCTCGATCTAAACCCGGCCTGCAAAGCACCTCCTTGACTCCTCGTAAAGAACCCATTTATGCCGAAGCCTTGACCTTGGCGAGAGCCTTGCGCTCCTCGAATCGTCGCTGCTTCTTGAGGCGGAGGACCTTGAAGCGGTCGAAGTCGGTAAGGTTCTTCCTTCGCTCAATCTGATCACGCTTCTTGGCCCAGTTGGTCTGCTCCCACTTGGAGTCGATCTCGGACTTCTCCCACAGCTTTCGGACGGCACCAGTTCGGGAGCCACGGATGAGGCCCTCGACGCTGAGGGAAGAGAGGAGGACCTTGCTGAGGGGAACGGCTTGTCGGGGAACAGCGAGGTCGGCGTTGGAGGAAGGTCCGTCAACGAGAATCTAATACCTAGTCAACAACTTTGCGCGCGGGGTGAATTGAGCAACGTCGACGTACTCGCTTGTGGTCGATGATCTCGACGATCGTGGCCAGGTGGCCAGCGAAGGGGTGGTCGCCGTTGATCACAACGACTCGGCCAACCTCAACGAGGCGCCAGTTGGAACCCTCAATAGCAACGTCGCCCATTGTGACGGTGATCTAACAGGAGCCGGTCAGTCGCGATTTCTCAAAAGACGCGCGAAGCGATTGTTCAACAGCAACGGCGATTGCGGGGGATTGGTGTCTTCATACCAAGTGTCGATATGCTGTCCCGTTAGTTTGATGTTACTGGAGCCTCTCACACCTTGAAAACGCCAAAGACTTTTTGATGGCTCGGCTATCAAAGCGTGTGCGGGCAGAAAATCATCCTGTGCCCTAACTAAAATTATCGGAACAACAATGTGCCGGTTCCCGGGTTCGGTACCTAGCCAGCGGTGCACGGGCCATGGGACGCGGCTGGAGCTTCAAAAGAAATTTTCAGAGTACCTGCATTTCAATCTTCACCAATCTCTGCTTTCCTGCAAGTCTTTCTTTTATTCGCAGGCAAGCTCTGCAATGCCCTCGGCATCAAGGTAAGCCAAAGCTTTTTCATTTCTTTCGCCCATGAGTACGGGATGAGTTTAATTTGCGATTGATTCTACTTGATGGCTCTCTTTCGCCGGAGTAGCTATATCAGGCGGAAAGCTGATATTCAATTTCTTACATATTCTGAGCACTCAAGCTTTACTTTGCTTCAATTGTCGCCTTTGGAAGTTGGTGAAGGGATAGACTAACATGCGACACAGTGATGCTCGAGACTATTGTCCGTGACTGTCTCTTCGATTCTATGCGCGAGGCGCCACCGGTCGGAAGATTACTTGTCCACTAGTGCAGAGGCATGCATAAGACCGACGTGAGCTTTTCACACTAAGCAATGCGTAAGGTTTCTTGTATACCTATGTTACTCCATAATAATAATATAAATGATCATTCAATTAAACTTGTCTACCCCTCTGTGATGTGAACTCAGCCTCTTCAGGCCTTGCGCTTCCTCTTCAACAACTCTTCTTCCTCCGCCTGCAATTGCGCATCTACCTTCGCCCCCTTGGATGGTTCGTTGCCGTGCATCTTGGCCTACAATGTGAATTTAGTATACATCCATATGAAAAGGTTACGTTTTGCCATACCGGCAAAGTTGGGTCTTTCTTAGAGAGGGCAGTCTCTTTGTCATCAGCCGGTTCTCCTTTGCGCTGTTGATCTGTTAGCAATCAAGTTTTTGGTGTGCTTCGTCACTGACCTCCTCGGCAGCTAAGCGATTAGCAATGGATCGTTCATCCTCTGTACCACGGTTAATAATTTATTCCCCAAGGCCTTTAGTCTAACCTTACTTGAATCATTGCCGATATGAGATCCCGGCTTGCCTTCTTCGAATCGCTCTCTGTCTTGGATCTCAGACTGGGGAACATTTCGCTGGTCACCAGCTTCATAAACACCACGCGTGCCAACGCTGGAATACCCAGACATTGTGAATGAATGGATGGACTTGGAGGATTGGATAAAAAATAGCCTCAGCGTACTCAATTGATTCTATTTTGAAATTTTTGTTTAATCTACTGAATCAAGGCGCCTTTTTGTACTGCAATTTCTGAAGACTTGATGTTGGTTTTCTCCACAGCTCAGCTTCATAATACGTCATGACCTCCTATCTCAACCGCAAACATCAATGTCAATCAATGCGTCATAGAATAGCTGGCACCTTGATTCGCGTATGCCCCGGAGGGATGGTCCATATCCATTGTGCTCGACTGGATTGGATAATTCACGGTCGCAACTTGGCCACAATTTCTTACATAATTCAGAGTTTGCCACACAAATGGCTATATATCAAGATGAGGATTGCAGGTCCCAGCTGGCCCCCGTGGGGTTTGAACATACCACTACAGTGATTAACTAACCAATAGATCAGGCACTGAAAAGTAAGCAACAAGAGTCGTGGCTGAGTGTCACGTTTCGCGGGGAATCATGTTGTGATCGCCTCTAGGGTAGCAGGGTAGACACGTGGTGATGGTTGCGGTGACCGCACTCTGTGTGAGGCAGCACTTCTTTAGATGAGGGTAACACCTAGATTTTTTTTTCGGCTTTCTCGTTGTTAGCAGCTGTGCCCCCTGATTGACTATCGGATCATTTGCTGCCTGTTGTAGGACCATGCAAACACTACTGAGTCGAGTGACATGGTCTGGAAGTCAATATCAGGTACGGCGCAGCAAACGAGAGTATGTTCAATTGAGAAACACAGTCACTAAGTCAAGACTGAGGGGGTACTGAGCCATACATCTATTCTGACTAGAATGCCAGATCCAGAATGGTCAGCTTTAAGGTGGTGGATTTTGGGCTGATCATGCACATGTGAAAGCTCGTCTTGTAAAGTATGTACCGGAAAGGCGGAACGAATGCGAGATGCAGGCGACATTGTCGCCAATAAGCGATGAAACCCGAGCCGTAGCCGCTGGGTGTGTTGCTGCTTTTTTTTTATGGGTTCTGAGACGATGTCGTACGTAATACAGCACGACTTCCTGTTTTTTCCCACAGATGTTGCATTTTTTTATGCTGGGAATGAATTATTTGGACACATTTGCCGGTTGAAAGGGGCACTGACTCGGTGTGAGGCGGCTGATCCCGAAAGGGCCCAGATGCAAAGACTCGCTGTTTGCCTGGGCCACGGGCCTATAACAAACCACTCTTTACTGGATGCCGTAGGAATTTGTTCCACAATTGGCCAAGGGTCCTGGCCAACCCATCTCGTCAGTGGAGCTTTGGGGCTTTTTTTGGGCTCTAGCGGACACCGCGCTTCTTAAATTAGACTGAGATGAGTTGCTGTCAATCTCTGCCATGTCTTTGAATAATAATAGGGGGAATTCGACAAACTAGTACAAGAATTGACCAACTGCGATGCTCTGCCCATAGGGGTTTTCAACATCTTTCCCCCGTCTTTCCACCGCCTTGAGTATGGAGAGCCACCTTGTTTTCGATGCGGCTCTTACGCCCGCTGACCGGATTGTGTTGGGCTGCCTTGCTGACGACGCAAGGCAGTCGACAAGCCAGAATGAGGCCGTTGGGACTTGTTCTGGCTTAGATGGCGTTGTACCTGGTTCCCAAAACGGGGCATCCAATATGGGGAAGGCATCTGGAACTACGACATGTCTGAAACGACCTCACCAGAGCAAAGCCGACGAAGGCACTGAGAGCGGCGTGGTTGCCCTCAAGGCCATGAACGATCCACAGCACAAGGATTTCGAGCCTACCGTATTCTCATCCGTGGATCTCAGATCCATCAAACTGCCAGGGCCTATCGACAAATACATCTTCCAGCCATATGTATCATTGGCAAGGAAGGCAGTTCGCCATGAGACGGATGTGGTGATGCTCACCCATCTCATCATCTACTTCACCACCTCGGTCCCCAGCATTCTGTACCTTTTTTACAATTTTACCTACACACACGCCATTCTCCATGTTGTGATGCAATTTTATTACACCGGAACTTACACACTGATGATGCACCAGCACATCCATATGAGAGGCATTCTGAACAAGAAATTTTGGTTGTTTGACCAGACGTTTCCGTATCTGCTTGACCCCATGATGGGCCACACTTGGAACACATACTTCTACCACCACGTCAAGCACCACCACGTCGAAGGCAATGGACCGGAAGACCTCTCATCGACTGTGCGGTACCAGAGAGATGATATCTTCAACTTCCTTCACTATGTTGGCCGGTTCTATTTCCTGATCTGGCTCGACCTTCCTCTGTACTTTTTGCGCAAGAACCGACCCTCCATGGCTCTCAAGGCAGCTGCATCCGAGTTTTCCACCTACGGATTTTACTACCTCGCCAGTCGCATCGATTTCAGAGCGACCGTCTTTGCTTATCTCCTGCCTCTGGCATTGCTCAGATTCGGGTTGATGGTTGGAAACTGGGGCCAGCATGCATTTGTTGATCCGGATGAGCCAGACTCAGATTTTCGATCCAGCATCACACTCATTGATGTCGCAGTAAGTTACGGCCCAAGGCAAAAGAATGTCACGAAAAAATAAAATAAAATAAAATACTAATCAGAAATGAAACAGAGCAATCGATTCTGCTACAATGATGGCTATCACACTTCCCACCACCTCAACCCATTGAGGCACTGGCGTGACCACCCCCTGTCATTCTTGCAGCAAAAGCATATCTATGCCAAGGAAAGCGCTTTAGTGTTTCACAACATTGACTACTTGATGGTCACTGTCAGGCTTATGATGAAGGATTATGAAACACTGGCCAAATGCCTCGTTCCTATGGGCGATCAAATCCAGATGACCATGGATGAAAGAGTTGAGCTATTAAAAAAGCTGACACGGAAGTTCACGGAGGAGCAGATCAGGGAAAAGTTCCCACAAAAGAAGTAGGAAGGGAGATGGTTGAGCTTGGCTGCTGGTGGAAGCGTTACTATGAGGACGCCAAAAAAAACCGCATTTGGGAGGGGGTCAATCGATGTTATTCAATCGCGCAGGTAGCAGAATATAAGCAGCAAAATCACGACCAATGGCATTCAATTGCTAAACAGCGAGCAGCGTGAATTGCGTGTGACGTTGTTCACGAAGGACAGTCGTTCCGTCATGGTGGAGTGAGCGGGAGCATGCACGGACCACTCGGAATGCCGAGCCATCAGGCCCTCTCGGCGTGACGCAGCTTCAGGAAGCTATCCCGAATTGGAGTGTCCTACATCAACCTCGTCGGTTTAAGTACATTACCCTCCCGTGAAGTTTGCTGCTCAAACAGCTTTGCGTCTCATCAACCGCCCAAGATGTTCCGATTCGTAGGTCCCCTGCCCAGAAGCCGACGCTGCGGGCCCGCAATTGCTCACGCTCCAAACAGCGCAAGACGCTCGACATCGTCACTGTCTTTCACAAGGCTAGCTCTCCCGCTTCCGTGAGGGTCACTACCTTGCTGAAGCAGCTGTCCGCCAACTCCACGTCGGGCGCCGATGCCAAGCCCTCGCGCGAGCCATTTGAGCTCAACGTTACCGAAGAGCCCCCTACCGACGACCAGGTCAAGACAATCCTCGAATACGTCGGACCCAGCGGAATCTCCAAGATTATCCAAAACGCGAACAATGAGAAGGATGCCCTGAAGAAATTCAAAGAGAACAAGAGCAACTTCCTGCGACCGGTGGTACGTTTTTTGTTTGTTCATTTGTTTGCATTGCTTGGCAGTGGCCATATTAACGGGTGTTTGCAGGTTGTGGACTGGAACAATGGCAAGGCGATCGCTGGCGATAACGAATCCGAGATTTTGAAGCTTCTGAATGCGCAGAAGTAGATGCATATATTGGATTCGATATACAACAATGAAGAAAAAAATAAAGAAAACTTGATTCCCCTCAATGTATAGCAAAAGAAACTCCGTCTTGAATGATGGACTAGTGATAATACAAGACGGATGCACTGCCCACTTTTGTTTATGCAGTATGGTGAACACGACGGAAGAGCTGTACCTATTCTGGTGGGCCGTATGATGCACTGGCCTTCGTAATTGCCCCTCGAGCCATTGAGCGTGTGGCCTTGGGCTTGGAGGATGGCATATAAGAGTGCGACTGTGGCTTGCTCTTGTAAATCTGCTTTATGCTCACTCAAGCTTGCTGACCACAAACAAGAATACTAAACATGAACTGTAAAATCATTAGAGTCGGATAAAATAAGAGAGCGAGCGGTGATATGAGGCACCTGCAGGCATCCTTCTCTTCCCGTGCTCACTGATTGTTTCTTTCAGCTTTCGCTGGCTGCTAAAAGCCACCAGCGGCTCCCGACGCGGCTATCCGCTCATGTTTGACGGCCTGTTTGCTGTCTGCTCGTTTTCTCTTTTGGATTCGTTCTTAAAACCCCCACAGGCAAATGATAGTGACGCGCGCGCTCTCATCATGCGCTCACTTTTTCGCATTCATTTCTGGCCGCCAGTTGGCAACGGCCGTCTGCCACTCTACGTCAACTGTCCGCTTTGTTTGTTATTCATTAGTCCCTCGTGTTTTTATTACTTTGTTTTTCTCTCTTCTCACATTCATCGTTCCCACAATTCGTCCGTGATTTGTGTTGAACAGTGATTCGCTTGCCATCTTCAGTCTTTCATCTTACCACCTCTACAGCTTCTTCGCGTTCAGAAATTATCCTTGTTGATTTTATTGGGTACCTTGAAGGGAAGTGTCTTGTTTTGACTGATTTTGCTGGTCACAGCACAAGGTAGGTTTGTTGATTCCTTGGTTCATTTCTCTTGTTACGAATGACTTCCCTCGAATTTCCAGAATGCCCCCCCCCCCACCGGTCGTGATGGAAATTTCAGGTGCACGATTATAAATGCAGATCTGACCCTGGAATAGACTATACCATGAACTCAACTTTTCCTCCTCTGCCGGGAGGCCCTGCCATACCAACCTGCAACTCAGCTTTGTTCCCGCGCATTCGTGCCTGCGACCGGCCGCCAACTCAGCAATTGGCTTTTACTGAGTTCTACCCTAATGGCTTACCTATTGTGTACAAAATGCTTCAGACCCCTGGTCCTCACGGTGTTGTACAAACTTACGTGGAAGACCACCTCCCTGTCGGCTTTTACACACACCCAAGACCTGACGCGAAAGCCATCTTCTCGACTCAGAACGGAAGACATCCATTTCGCCAGATGCAACACCTCCTTCCGCAACGAAGAATACACCTCTGGTCCAGAGACGAGATTCAATCCGTTTGCAATTCGCTTCGAAAGATTTACTGGGATCATATGAAGCCGATGCGCCAACCTTATCGCTGGGATGATCTGTGGATCTACTTTGATGCCTGCGACCTCTACCACTACGGCGCGTTGAATCTTTGGAATGTCATCAATACGATGTTTGACGAGAACAAAATAGTTTACCAGGATGTTGTTAAGGAAGCTGCTATCCATATTGGCCACTGGGCTGATCAGTGGATTGCGCGAGATGAAAACCGGGCAAAGCTACTTCGATGGGAGGAACCCCATGGCGCCCTACTTACAATTTTGGCTGACGAGGATTGGCAAACCATCGGGAATATAAATGATGATGCATTGCCGCTTATTGCAAATGCTCTTAAACATCGACGAGCTTTGCTGGTGTTGCCTCCCCTCACTGCAGATCAAAAGCCAGCAGACTTGATATCGTCTAGCTTGGGTAACGGACTCGAAAACTGGCTTGGTATGTGAAGACTCTTGATTAAATCGACATTTAATGCTGATTTTGGTATAGCAGGACAGAAAATCCATCAGCACAATGGGCTCCCCTCGCCGCCCCAGGTCCGATCACATCATGCATCCCCTGTGACTCGGAATGCGCCTGCACCCATTTTCGTACATAATGGCAATCATTATTACCTTCCTCCCACAGAACTTACCGCTCAGAGCCATCCGCAGCGAACCTCTAGTTTAGGTGGTGCTGTTCAAGCGTTACAAAAGTCTGCGGCTGCTGCTGGAACTGGTCCTGTGACGCGTACCGGGAGCACAGTCATTGCGAATGGGAGCAGCAGAGTCCTCCCTTCTGCCACCTCAGATAACCAGAATCATTCTGAAGGCCACCAGGGTAACGAGCAAACGGGAACTGTACGAAAGGGCAAAAAGAAGAGGTCTGATGCGGCATCATCTCCGCCTCTGATTTCTCAAACAAACCGTAACGTGAGCAACTCATCAACTGGTCGTGACAATGTTCCTCTCAGAGTGGACGGCAATATCGCACTGGGTATTTTTGAAGTCCCCGAAGAATATGCTTCTTTGACCCCGACTAAAATTAGGCCGCGATCTCGAGACAACAACCTTGGGTCGCCAGAGGGAGGCCCGGCAGACAAGGCTACGAAATCGCTCCCCCCTTCCGTGGTTCTAGGTCACTCGGAACTTTTTACTAAAACAAGTTCTGTTTACGATGACCTTAAGATTCCGGGCCCTTTCCCTAGTCAACCATCCCGCTCATCTTCGAGCCGATCACAGGCTGAATGGAAATCAGCTCAGGATTCTGGTGCGAGTTCCGCACAGCTGGGAGCTTCATATTCAACCGCCCATTTTCCTGACTTAAAGGAAAATGGCCAAGTGAATCAACCAGGCGGACCTTATTCTGTCTCAGGAGTTGATAAGCTACCTCCTCTTCGGTTTCCTATGGCTGCCTTACCTCTGCCCCAACAGTCTAGGGCTGTTCAGGCAAGCGCACAGGCGCATACTGTTATGGAAGATTCGATACATTCTCAAGAAGTCAACCCGCCATTGCCTCCTACAAGCCAAAGGCAAAACTCTGGGTCTGTGACAGAAACATGCCATAACCAGGGCCCCACCACCACCGTCACTCAACCACAACATGGTCCCTCAGTTCAGCCTAAGTCGATTCCCATGCCCCTTCGATCACATCCGATACACCCTCAAACAACTGAGAACTCCTTTCATTCTTCAGAGGTTGGCACAGTCACGAAAGCTAACAGTAAATGGCTCACCTCTGACCCGTCCCAAAGTGAAGGCTCAAGTGCTACCTCATCAACTCCCAATCGCGGCCAAGGCCACCGCGGCCAACCTCGAAACTTCAGGGGAGCCCGTAGAGGTTCTTATAGTCAAAGAAGCGCAACAATACATGTTCACCCGAACCAAGGGGACCAAGGCCCCGCACAAGGCCGACGAGATGGGCTGTCTTGGGGCAATGCTCCCTGGCGTCGCCAAAGCGTTGCAGCCCATGGTCTCAAGCCTCGAGCCATATGCCCGAATTCCACACGCGCGTTTGGTGGAACCGAGTATATTGCTTGCGACTGTGATGAGTGCACTTGCAGAAATCGCAGCGTTCACGTTAGGGCAAAGGGGAAGGGACAAGAACACACCATGGACCTTCAAACCCGGGTCAAGTTTGGTCTAGAGAATCGTTACGGCAAGGTTGAGGAGGTATTCAATCTGACAATTAATAAGGAGCACTCGGCCTTTGTAGTGCGGTAAGTTTTTGTGTTTATGTTCTACAGAGATGTGCTAACCATTATAGGTTCAATAATGAGCTATCGGTTCCGGATGCTTTGGTATTCGAACATTGCTACCTACGTGAACAAGAAATCTCTTTGACGATTTCGCCAGTGCTTCGGTCAAAATGGATGAATCTGCCACGACCGCTGGCCTTGTCTGGGAGGGTAGTCAGGGAGAGGGAAGTTGCCCACGAACAGCTTGCAAGCCCTCCCCATGCTCTTGGATACTCTCACCCGGGAGTGAATCAACCGGTTCCTATGGCTCACCCAGGTATTTCTGGGGCTAGTCATCTTGGCCAACTTACTTTACAGCATGGCTTGCCCCCTAATATGCCGATACCGCATTTGCAGATTGTTAATGGGGGGTTTCCAGGCCAGACCTATCCCGCAGGGCTTCACCTGTCTCAACCCGGATTTGTTAGACAGTTGCCCTCGCTCCAATCACAACACCCCGTCGGTTATTTCGGTAATAATGAACAACCCCAACACCAAGTGCACCCTGCGGCTTCATCTAACCACGAAGTTCCTGTTCCCCGACCTGATCTTCCTAAAAAACCCATAACGGCAGTCAAAGCGTATCAAATATCAATCACGCCAGATACAGTGGTTGCACAGAAATCTGCAGAAGAAAGGCAGCAAGACATCTCAGAGCAGCATGGACTCCAAGATTAGCAATCTTTGGAAGAAGAGTCTGTTGGGAACTCACCTCGAGTGGTCTTGCCTACTACATCAAACTGTGATGCTGTTTCTGACGCGTCTGGAAAGAATGAAGAGAACCAGGCTCCCCAAGATACAACTAGTACTGCTGACCAAGTTGGGGAAAGGCAACCTGAATCGGCCACTGAAACTCTGGGGAACCACAACGAAGCTCCAAAAGAGGCCGTCGGCAATGCTAAGCCTGATCCCAAGGAGGCAGCTGGCCACTCCCGAGTTCCAAGCCGGTTTACTAAAGAGGAGATCGATGAACGGAGGAGAGCATCGGCTAGAATCCCTATGCCATTGAACCCTCGTAAAGTCAGGTCTTCTCCAGTCATCGCAGGAGAGAGAGCGGACACAACGGGTGAAATCTCGTGTCAACCAAAGAGTCAGAAACATGGCAACCAGTTTGTCCAGAAAGCGGCTGGGTTCCCTCACACACCACCCAAGAAGAATCTAGGAACCAGTACTTTGGCCCAACCCTCTGACAAACAACTCGAGCCTTCTGCAGCGCCTTGTTTTGGGGCACAATCCTCTGAAACAAAACATCACATGGATAGCAATGCTGTCAAAGACCAAACGCAACTCCCGGGCAGTTTCTGTATTGGAGATTCTGAAAAACATGGTTCATCGAAGGCAGCTAAAGCAAATTCTGCAAAGCGGCAAAAATCTAAGCAACACGGGTTGGCAATTGAATCTCGCCAAGCCGATCAATCGAATCAACACTCCGGTATCAGCACACCTTCGTCTCTTCAAACTTCGTCGCATTTGGTCAAAACCTCTGAGAACAGCCCGGTTTCCCCAGGAGACATTGTCAACAATAACCAACCTGGAGGGCCGCACAAGGCTAAGAAGAAGAATAAGAAAAAGAAGCCGAAGCAAAATATGGACGACCAGCCTATTTCTGCGAAACCTGTATCTATTTCCCAAGAAGCGACTGATTCAAATGGTGAATTGCTTCAGAGCAAAGAGCTACAGGCGGATGTTCAACAATCCTCGCCCGCATCTGTTGCCAATAATTCTCCACATGAGTCTGCATCCCAGGCTCAACCAAACAACCCGTCCCCTGGGAAGCGTGCTCGCGAAGCTGCCTTTTCTAATTTCGTTAGCCATTCTTTGAAGCGCAGCAAGCCAGCAGAGGTCCCGAGCCCACCAATGCAAACAGAGGAACCCATCGCTGAGAAGAATTCTGAACTGCCTCAGATCACTATTAGAGAAGACCGTGGTCGTTTGGGATATAGAGCGGGCGCAGGTGGTTCCCTACGAGTGAAGAAGAACCGCAAGAACCGCCCGATAATGACCGAGCCTTTTATCGCAGAACGACAACCTGATCCGCAAGTCGTGCCGCCCTCGTCGGATTTTGCATTCGAATGCTCCCCTACAACATCCCCTCGGAGCACGAGCGTCATTGCTGCTCTCAAGTCTGCGAAGCCAGGACCTACTTTTCGTTTGAACCCCAGAGCAAAGGATTTTGTCTCTCCGTCGCGGTTCCCACCTTCGAACAGCCCCGAGACCCCATTGACTGAGGCGCATGTCGTCCACACTGCCACCAAGACCAACGATGACGAAGAGAATAGGCCACCTCATCAAGATACTATCAGCGCTGTTCATAATGATTCACAAGTTGAAGAGGCTACAGCTGCACCTGTTTCTGAAGTTGGCAAGATGTCTAAGAGTCAACAGCTTGACAAGTGCGAGCAAAAGGACATGCCCGTACGAGAGTGTCCCGAGGAAACGAAGCCTCTGTTTCGCACGCCCAAGAAAAAGGCCGGTCTTGACAAGGACGACTGGCCATCTCTACCTCCGCCCAGTGAACGTGTGCTGCCCAAGACTGCTACTCCGTCTGCGTGGGGGAGAAAGAAGACAGGAGGTAGTCAGGGTGGGTCGCCTACTCAGAAGCAGGCATGAAGGACACAAGGATGGAGGGATGGATATGGTACATATTGGAAGAAGAAGTGATTTGGGTCTTCTTTGGACAGAAGACAATGGTTTTTAGGCTTTACTTGCCACAGGCTACGTTTTTGAGACTGGAAGCTGGATCTGGGTTTGTTCTAATCGACCTGGAACTTTGGTATCGGAACTGGAAATGACATGTATGACTCTGTGTATTTTATGGCGTTAGGTATTGTACCAAAATGAATTCGCGTTTTGCGACCAACATGGATATAAAAGTGACATGTCTACAATTTACATAGTAAAGTCATGCAACTGCAAGTGACTTGATTAGCTCACTGACGTTAGTTGTGCATTGGCGGGTAATCTGGGTGCCTGTGGTTAGTCCCGCAGAGCCGTCAAAGGTCTTGATCTCCGTCTAGAGGCCGGAACTGTGAGATAGAAGGCATTTTGTTTGTTGGTGGTGGTACAATGCTCGATTTTTCACACCCCATTGTATATACATGGTAGTCGTAACCTGGTCCCATTCCCTTCCATGGCAGTCCCAGTTGATTTCTTCCTCTTTGTTTTGCCTCCCTCGGCTTCTATTCCCACGGATCCTTATTTGGTGAGGCTGCTCACGGTCTCCTCAATCTGCTGTTGGGATAGGCCCTCGAGGGGCTGGGACTTCTCGATTCCGCGCTCTGTTTGCACCGAGTTGCGCTAGTTAGTTTCTCTGGGGGTCCCGTCTCGGCGTGAGGGAGGAGGGGCTGACGAACCGAATCGAGCGTAAATCTTGGGCTGGGTGCCGGCAGCCTCGCGGATCAGGATGGGGATGTTGGGGTTGCTGGTCTTCATGGTTGGGTAGGCCTTGCTGATGAATGATCTAGGAACAGAGAAGACGAAATGTTAGCGTCCAGGGACTCTATTGAACCAATTGGGTCGATCCGCCTGCTTCGTGCACTTCAATTGCCGGCTCATCGATCCATTTCGTTTCTGTGCATGATCCATTGGGCTCTGCATCGTGGAAAAAACGTACCGGACAGCCGCGCTCTGCTCCGAGGTCTGGCAGAAGAGGAAGCGGACCTCGCGGAGGCCTTGTGTGAAGACGAATTTGCTGGCCATGGCGCTCGTTTGTCGTCGGCGGCGGGGGAGTCGGGGAGAGGGAGGACGTGGGCGGGATTGAGGTTGATATCGCAAAGGGAGGCTATCGGCGGTTGCTAATTGCGAGCTTGTGGTTGGCAAGCTTTCCCGCAATTGGAGCGTGAGGCTCAATCGGAATAACTTGGGCGGCGGGATATTGCCGGGGGGGATGTTGCACAAAAAGAAGCTTATGCAATATTGTGCATGTATGCAGATTGTGCATAATCTAGAAAGTGGCGGGGTACGTACCCTCGTACAAGATAGCACTCTCTCCTGCCGGAACGTGGAACTGTTGGAAAGCTTGCTTGTTGGCGGCTTAACTCCGGAGTCGCGCTTTCCGCCCGCCACCCAAACTCCGGCTTGTACCAGCTACATGGGCTCGGCAGCCGGTTGGGCTGTGCCTGGAGCTCTAAACGGGCGTGCAGCCAGGTACCGGTGTACCTACCCCGGACGTCAGTCACCGATTGCCCCGAGGAAGCGAAACCGCAGCGGCAGGTAGGTCCCCAACACAACTTCTTCGAAGACGACATCGCGGAACGCCCTCCCCCCAAAGCTCTCTCTCGGTTTGGACCAAGGCGTTGCTTTCTGCTATTGCACTCTTTTTTTAATCCTTCATTTCTAAACACCGGTACGTTTTTTTCTTCGCAATTGCCTACAGCCTTCATATCCGTTGTGGCACGGAGAGAATTGTTGGAGGCGTAAATCCACTTTTCCTCTCTCACTCTTTTTTTTTCTTGGCCGTCGCGAGTTGACACTTCTTGCCCCTTCTACAGGAAAAAAAAAGCAATAGCGAAACCATGGCTTCGTCGTCCATCAACACCATCCTCCGCGCCTCCCGACCGGCCTTCCGCCAGGCCACCCTCGGTGCCCAGGCCCGCCAGGCTTTCCGTCAGCAGGGCTTCGCTCAGCGCTTCAACCAGGGCAGCCGACGATGGCAGAGCACTGACGGCGCTGCCCAGCAGCAGCAGCAGTCGTGGTTCAAGCGCATGTGGGAGAGCGAGGTCGGCATCAAGACTGTGCACTTCTGGTGAGTATTTGGCCTGGAAGACCTCGAGGACGAGGCTGTGATTTGCATTGCTAACACCGTTTATAGGGCTCCTGTCATGAAGGTTTGTGACACCAATCCTCCCCAGCTCCAGCCCCAGGCTCTACGTCTCTACACCCAATTCGATGCACACCCACTCCCAACCGCGATTCGAACAGCCTCCAAACCTCGAATTCGGGAATAAGCAACAAGTCTTATGCTAACTTATTGCTATCATAGTGGGCTCTCGTCCTTGCCGGTATCTCCGACTTCGCACGCCCCGCCGAGAAGCTCTCCTTCACCCAGAACTTCGCCCTGACCTGCACCGGTTTCATCTGGACTCGCTGGTGCATGATCATTAAGCCCAAGAACTACCTGTGAGTTTCCCCCTCTTTTTTTCCTCTTCGGAGTGGTGTATCAATTCATTATAATCCGCCGAATATCCTAACGTTGTATCGTTTAGCCTTGCCGCTGTCAACTTCTTCCTCGGAATCGTCGGTCTCATTCAAATCTCCCGAATTGTCTCTTACGAATCAGCTAAGAAGAAGGGCGCTGTTGAGGAGGTCAAGGAGGAGGTCAAGGCTTAAGGAGGGGGGACTATTCGACCCCGTTTTCCCTATCCCTTTTTCTCACACATCCGTTCGCTCGCCTCAACATACATACCCCCCATAGAGAGGACTTGCGCAACCAAATACCAAGATCTATTAGCAAATGTCTGTTCGTTTTTTGCGAAATGGCGTCGGACTCGATATAATTTTTGCGCCAAGTGGGTGCACGCTGTAAACCGCATGCAGAGAGCTTAGTTGTCTTATATGAGATGCTGACTAGGGGGGTTGCCCTGACTCATATCTCAGAATGGATGGGAGATTATTGGTTGATGAGGAAAGTATTGGAGTGTGTTCGATCTACTTTGTGTTCGATGTTCTTTTTTTAGATGCGCGACGAAGCACACAGCTTGGATGGGGTTTCGTAGGTAGAGAGAGAGCTTTACAAAGTCTTTGTATTGGTCCGTCGCTATTTGTCCTGGTGCCCGTCTTCTATGTGGTATTGTGTATGTCGTCGAGTCCTCAACGTATCATCCGTCCCAACAAATAGATGCTACCCTCATCACTCCCAATGTGCATTTCCTCCTTGCACATCGTCGCGGCACCTCGTAATTATTAACCATTGGGGAGACCATTTGTACACTGCGATCAAGTTTCATCTCTCAATTCATCTTCGGCGTCTCCGTCACTGCTCGCTTCTTGCACATACATCGTTTCATTATGAATTCATTCATATGACAGCCCACGCGCGCGCCTTCTCTCTCCCTCTCTCATCTGCTCTCGACTCTTCTCGCTCATCAACCACCAAACGCCATACATAGGTACAAAACCCTCTCATCTCTCCTCCCAATTCACATTCCCAAGAAGGAGAAAAAAAAGGTAATATAAGAAGAAGAAGAAAAAATAAAAGGCCCAAAGCACCCCCAAGCAGTTCCCCCTACACCATCAATGGATATCAATCAACCTGGGAAGGGAGGGATATATGCTCTCGCCCACCTCGCTCTGTCTAAGGGAAGGGAAAGAAGAAGATAGAAAAGAAGAAGAGGATAGAAATGCAATGAAGAAAAATATACAAGGGCTGTCAGAGAAGAACTCTTTTCTCCCTGCAAAGGCCTGCTGCGGTTGTCCCGCAATACGAAACATATGATGCCCTTCCCACACATGACGTAGCCTGATTCATTTCATAGTCGTCCTCGTACCCGTTTTGGTACGTCTTTTGACGTGACGTTTCATGCATTTCGTTAATTGGTGCGTCGTCCTTTTTGTGTTTTAGTTTATTTCTCCGTGTGCCCATCGTTAAGGAGCATCTCCAGAACAATCTGCCTGCCCGGGATCTCCGGGTGGCTCATGGCAATCTTGACAGTTCCCTTGGAACCGTCGCTGCCATGGGACGACTTCGAATACCCGTTGCTCTGCGGGTTGATGGAGCTGAGACCCGTAGGGCCCCGGACGCCATAGTCTAGCACGCGGACGTCCCGACCTGCAACAATTTGGCGGAGTCGACCGTTCTCCGCGTTTCGCACTTCCACGTAATCCTCGTTGAAGAGCAGTAGGTACTGGCCGAACATGGTTGCGCCCCGTGCCTTCTTCTGCTTACCCGTGTACTCCATGATGAGAGTTCGGCTGACATCACCGTGCTTGTCCACGTAGACGGCACAGTCTTCATACGTGAGAATGAATTCGTTCTCGTTCAGTCTGAACATGCCCAAGGGTCTTTGGTCTCTGATGCGGCTGGCGATGTTGGCAATTGCGGGGGCCTTCAGGTCAGGGATGGACATGGGCTGCTTCTTATCCAGGGTGAGCATTTCGATTCCCTTGGCCGTCGCGACGGCAATGTATGTTTGGAACAAGCTGAGCGAGTAACATTCCGTGGGGAAGAAGAATTCATCAAAGTCGCGGAAGGTTTCTGCGTTGCCTCCGCCTGGTCGTCGTCCGCCAAACAAGCGTGATTTCTTCTCAGTGGACTTGTGGAAAATTGGCTCCAGAACCTTGAATGAAGTGTGCAGGCCTTCCTTGCGCTTGTAGAACAGCAACATTCGGTCCTTCATCTTTGCAGTGGCAAAATATGTGACATCCTTGGCAAGTCTCTGTGGTGCCCGTCTTGGGTTGTCGTTGAGAGGGGCCGCAAACTCGGATACAGGAGCAATTACATCAAGAGGGTATGAGATTAGGTTCTTGTCTGCAATGAGCAAGCATAGAGAAAACTCTTCAAGCACCGCAATTTGAGTGACCCTTGTAGCAGGCACAGTCTATGAAAGCACGCGTTAGTCGTAGTCAACTACAAAAGATGTAGGAATTCTGCACTTACCCGTTGCCAGCCACGAGGATTTGAGGGGTCGGAGATGTATACGCCATAGTCGGTACCGATTGCAATGATGGATTTTCCAAAGGCCGTGAAGCCTGTGGCGCAGTTCACCTGAGCTCTGCACACAGCCGGAACTCCTTGAGCGGGGCCGAGGATGCTCTCCAGCTCCTGGATAGCACGGTCAAGAGGTGTTCCCTTGACAGGGACACCAGCCGTTCTTGCGTAAGGGGAGGTAGCGTCGTAGTGGAACGAAGCATCGGCAAGCACACGGAGCCTGAATGGCTCGGCATTCTGGGAGAAGAGCGCCTTCGCGTGTCTGGTCTTGGTCTCGATAATCTTGGTGCACCAGTCGGCACGGTCCCTAGCCGACGAAGCATACAAGGTGTAGACTTCATGGCCGAGATGCTTCACCTTGAATGGGTACAAGATCTTGCTGTCGGTATCATTGGTGTTGGTGGGCGTCAGGTTGGAACCAATGGACGAGCTCGTAGCAGCATGTTCCAGGCCAGGACGACCACTAGCGTTTGTGGCTACTTTGTTTAGCTGGCCTCCAGCTGGAGCAGCAACTTGAGTTCGGCCCAGAGGAGCAGTGATACCCTTTTGCTTTTGGATTGGCTCATCGTTCATACTCTCCAGGAAAAGGAGTGGCATTGGGATTGGCTGCGGATTGTCAGTTTAGGACACGAACGGCGTTTTATTTACAATGCACTCACCTCCTTGGAAACGTCAAACTTCTTCTCACTCTTTCCATCCTTTGGAATGACAGCCTTAGCCAGAATAAAGTAATGATCAAAAAGCAAAGCATGGGTATCGACCCATCTCACTCCCTTTGAACCCATTCGCTGAAGTTCACCTTGGAAGATCAATTCTCGGCCCATGTGGTCGAGGTTGAGAACTGAGTGGAAGCCGGGACGCAAGACAAGCATTCTGTTCAGATCCATCATTTCAACGCGCTTGCTCATCTCTGCCACCTTGGCATCGCAAATCAAGGCGACCTCCTTGATTTCGCTAATGGCTTTGATGAGGTTGGTTTTCTCCTCACTGTCCCCAATCATTTTGCCTTCCACGCTTTCCAGCAAAAGAGGGTAACGCTGAAGACGCTGAATGGGCGTAATTAAGTAGTGAGTCCAGTCATGCTTCGAGGCCACCTTGTTCCTTTGCATTTCTTCCAAAAAGTTCTTCAAGAGCATGTTGCGGTCGGCTTCACGTCTCATTATGTACACAGCATACGGGTAAGCTGCAGCATACTCAACGTAAATAGACTTGGCCTTGCGAATCCATTCTCGGAAAAGGTCACTGAAACCAGTAATCCAAGGTCCTTGTTCTTGTTGTCGGTATTTAAGTTGAGCCAAGAGATGATCCTTGTTAATATCCTGGACTGTGTCGAGCTTTCCAAAAACAGCCTCGAGGAATTTGTCCCTCCTCTCAGGCTTGAGAACGGCCGGGTTGCTGGTGCGAAGTCGGTCACGGTAGTATATCCGGAAAATATCCAACTGTTTAATGTAATTCTCCTCACCAGTGACAACTTCATGGAGAATATTTTGCCGGTCGACCTCCTTCTTTGGCTTCGACTCCCAGTCTTCCCTCTTTAGCTTATAAAAGACGTGCCATTCATCGGCTGGCTTGGTATCTTGGGGCATGAGATCATCCAAGTCAACCTTCTTGAGGGTACGGGTGCAGTGATACGAGTAGCATCGCCCGCTGATCTCGATTTCGTGAAGCTTAGGTGCGTAACATCCAGAGCCGGTAAGCTGCCACAGCACTCCGGAGATGTGACCGTCCCCAAATTTGACCCATTCTTCCTCCGGCACCAGCACGCCTTGTTGAAGCATGAGCGACACCACTCGGCTGCTAAGAACTTCAGCGTCTGCTACGTTCATCATGGGGATTTTGCCAGTGAAGAGCTGAATAAGAGCCTCTTCGACAGTCTTGGACTTCAAGTCCATTTCACCCTCTCCCATCTCACGAACCCAAGCTTCGAGGCCACTAAGAGCCCATGGCTCCGCGCACCTCCGGAAATCGCCGACATTCAGCTTGGAGGGCACAAACTTCTTCTTTCGGCCGCTGGGCAAAGTGATGCCGTCAAATGCCATGGAAGCATTGCTTCCTGTCTCATAATCGAACTGCTGTTGTGTAACCAGCTGCTGACCATGGCGGCCAATTCTCCTTGCATCTGCATCTGTTTTCGAACGGCCAGGAAGCTGAACAGCGGGAGAATTTACGTGATTAGACAGGGATATCGATCGCTCAGGCTGTTGGGATAACTGCGAAGCGGCCCCGTAGTATGCCTCGGGGGTGTCGGGCTGGCCTGGCCGAGATTCGAAGCTTCGCGAGTGCGCATGCTGGTAATAACTCGTGCGGTTGCCGGTCTGAACAGAAAGCATGGAACTGCTGTCGGAACCAGGGGCAGGGGGGATAGCTGGGAGGGGTCTGTTTGAGAGGCCTGGGTGATAGAAGAGCTCGCCGTATTCGTCTCTTGCTGCAGGCGAGTCGTTGCCGCTGTTCTGAGAATCCAGAGATACATTCTCGGCCCCCGCATCGAAACTCAGGCGGTGGGGGTTCTGGAAACCGCCTGTGCCGCCGTAATCTATCTCGGCTGTCCTGAAGGCAGGGGCGTTTTCTGCTTCCTGGTAGGCGCTGGTGTTCTGAACAGGAGTTGGCAGTGGTCGGGGAGCGTCATGGCCAGATGAAGCTGGAGGAGATCCGACATCGTTGCCGTAGGTCAGTTGACCAGCATATCCACCGCTCAGCATTCCCAAGTCAACCATTCCACCGAAATCGCTGTCGCTGCTGTGGGCTTGCTCCTCCGGAGGGGGCGGTAGGGGATTTGACATAACTGGCAGATCGGTGTAGCCAAAGGCATTGCTGCTAAATCGATTATCCTCGAGCTCGGCTTGTTTCATGGCCATGATGCCGCCGAGCGCCTCAGCGTCATCCTCATCTGATTCGTAGGCTGTGTATGAAGAAGCTCGGTTAGAAGGAGTGCGGCTAGGTGCGTTAGCAATGGCAGTAGCGCCAGAATCGAATCGTTGCAGATGGCGAATGTCGTCTTCCGAGTATTGGCCGTTCGCATTAGGGTCCGGCAGTTGGCGGTATCGCTGACCGGACCCGCCAAGTTCAGCTTCGATGTCTTGCATTATGCTCTCCTGAGTAACATGCTCATCGCGGTAGTCATCTTGAGCGTCGTTCATCGGTCGGCTAGGCAGTGGTGCATTGGTCGGGTGCCTTTGAAGACCTGGAGATCCCTCTGATCGTATGGCGGGGGATGCCATGGACGAGGCTTGGGAATTCGAGCGAGAAACTCTGCTGTTGTAGTGCGAGTTGTGATTGTTGGAGTAATAAGGGCCAACAGGCATCTGCGTCTCGGAGGGATAAGGAGCTGCAGGGCTGTCCGGGTATGGAGCGGCGCTGGTGCCGTTCGACGCGCCAGTCGAGTACTGGTTGTACGAAGTATCGTATCCCAATTGCTGGGAGGTCGAGGAGCCTAGAGCCGGACTTCGGAGAGGCTGTTCGAAGCCGTGGGACATGGCGGGGGAGGGGGCGGCGGAAGAATGGGAATAAGTACCAGAGTAGGTGGAGTTGGCATACGTGGATGTAGCTGAGACGGACGAGGCTGTGTTGCCATATCCCTGGCTATAGTTGTTATAACCTGAATGTTGTGTCGAGTGGTGCCGCTGGGGAACGGCTGCTGTTCCCGCATAAGCAGCGGGATTGTAAGCCTGTGGGGTATATGCGGACGGGGGCGAGGGAGTGTAGGAGCTGGCATTTGATGCATAGCGGGACGGCGGTTGGTGTTGATAAGGCAAGGTGGATGTTGAGTGAGAGCGCTGGAAGTTTGCCGATGTTTGCGCAAAGGACTGAGGATTGTATGAGTGCGATGGCGTTGGCGGGGTGGCTTCCTGGTATTGGTGTTGATAGCCCGAGAGGGCGTTACCGGTGGAGCCATAGCCCTGGCGGGCTGACGATGAATGCGCAGCGGCGGAACCGCTCATGAACAACTCGTCCTCGCCGGATGCCGGGTTAGCAAAGGCGGGCGAACGCTCGGGTTGTTGCTGGTAATAGGTGCCATCGTCCCCGCCAGAGAAGCTGGCTCGACGGTTAGGGTCGTAGGATTGTTGGTCCTGGGGCTGGCCGTGGCCTGCGACGGGATACTGAACGGGCGGCACATGGCCAAACCGTCCATCTTGGCCGCCGTAAGACATGGCAGGCGATGGATAGCGATGTCGTCGTTGTCGATGGTCAAGTCGGACGAGCGCGGAGATGGAGTGCGCAGCGCAGGATCAGTTAGATCAGAGCCGCTTCGGGCCTGGCGGCGGGTCGGGCGTTCACCACAGCTTAGACGGCAAGCGAGGAGCGCGGGCGGATCGCATTGAGGGGCATCGAATGGACCTCGCGAGCAGGAAAACTGAGAACAGCTCAACAGCAACAGGAAAGGAAAAAAAAAATCGAGGCCGTCGTCGGTCAGCAAGGTGGCGCGCACAGGTCAGCGTTGGCCAAGGCGAGGAAACAGGACGAGGGTTTGGCGGTCGGGGGTCGGGGATTGGGCTCTAAGGCTTGGGGTTGGCTGGCGGCGGAAATGGATCTCGTGTGGTGGAGGGGACTCGATACGATGTGGCCGAGTCGCAAGGATTGAGAGTGGATGGGGCGCGGTTTTGTCTAGGCCAGACCCCGTTATTTCTGAGCATGCAAACGATGCAAAGCAACAGCTCCAAAAAGACCAAGCGAGGAAGCGGCGAAAAGGGAAAGAAAAAAAAAATGCGAAGCGATGGTATGTTGCAAGGAGGAAGAAGCAGAAGGAAAAGTGTCCGAGACGTAGGATTAAGAGGGTAAGAACCGAGATGATGGCAGCATGAGAGAGTGGCGAAGCTGAACCTATGGGCTCTGGAGGGGTGAGTCCGCGAGGCAGCGGCGGGCAGGAAGAGACGGCGGGAGATGATGGCGATTGTAGGTTACGAAGGACTTCAGCAGAACATGCCGCGTTGCTTAAGATCAGGCTCCGGAGCTTCCATGGCAGAGGTAGGTTCGCGCGTCCCGGCTGGACTGGGCTGTGTGGTGGAAGTGAAGAGAACTGCATCCGGGGTGTGTACTGCAGTGACTCCGGCCGAAGACACTGCAGGTGCAGTGCTTCACTACAAAACCCACGCGCGCGCACACACACATACACCACTACTACCTACGCTAGGCCGGGACGCTGTAGGGCATGCATGGTATGGTCTTCTGTAAATTTACCACAGCAGACTGCGGTACCGCGGGACAGGTCCTTTCCAAAACTGGACCAAGCCACATGGGTGACGGGGGCGTCGTTGAGGCTTGGGTGCTCGGGGCTAGGGCGGCTTGGGGGCCCGAGGATGAGGGGGGGATTGGCATAGTCTGTGGGCATAGGCATACTACTATATTGTGTGGGCGACGCACCGCCGTGGCAGCTGCATTTGCGGGCTGCTGTTTTACACGCGGGAGTTGCACGTGTTGGTTTCAGTGAGAAAAAGACGAAAAAGTCCGGGGCGCGGCTAGCCTGCGTTGCACTCCCCTCAGATTAACGAACCGACGTACCAAAGGCGGGCGTGGGCGGTGCAGCCAAGACAAGCCGTGCGGTTGGTGGAGGTGGGAGAGGGCGGCCTCGCAGCAGCAAGGTACGTCAGAGTGTCGCAGCAGAGCGAGAGCCAGTGGACGGGGAGCTAGCTAGTTGAACGGGGACGACCGAGATATGCATGTGGATATCCATCCCATGTGTGGATCTTGGTTTGGGCGACGACAGAGAGGGAGACAGACAAAGACGCCCAGGAACACGAACAAGAACAATGGCCCCCAAGGGTTCCCACGGTCGACGCAAGTTGCGCGGGGGCTGGAATTGACATTGGAGATTGGGATTAGGATTTTAGGATTGTACCACGAACACCGTATCCATGTCCCTCCCTCCCTCCCTCTCTCTCCGTCCCGGGCCACATGGTTGCCATCTCTCCTCCTCCTTGTAAACATGAAAAAGGTCAGACGAATTGAAGGGGGAAAAACCCATCTGGCCTGGTCACCCTGACCAAACCCCTTCCCCTCCAACTGACAGCAACCTCGCCCTAGTCTGGTCCCCTACAGCGACCCCGCTATGACCCAATCGCTGGGGTGTCGACTGGCGAGCGCACCCTGGACAGGACCCTCCCGGCGGGACGAAGAGCGCTGAGCCAGCGACCCGTTTGGCGCCCTCGTAGTCTCTGCACCGTCCGTCCTAAAGTCTGCCCTGTGCCTTCCGGCGACGGAGGGCGCCCTGGGCTCCTGGGGCTCCTTGCGGTCGGTTCCCCCCCACCGGATGACCTCATCTGCGCGACCTCTTCTCGTAAAGGCCGGATGCGAGAGAGTCCTGGCGCCAAGTCCTACAGAGGGCGTATCAGGACTCGAGACTTAAGACTCAAAGCTGCCTTCATTCGCCTTGTCCTAGTTGATCCGACCGGCCTCGTCCTCCCGCCTGCTTGCGTGTGCTTGCGTGCTCGTCGTCTGACTGCGGTACGAGAACGACGACGAGCTGGCGGGCAGGCCGAAACACGCACGCATGTCAGCCGCCCACCCAGCCCTACGCCCACGCACCCACCCCACTCACGCCAACTGCGACTATACACAAATACTGGAGATACGTACCTGGAATTCCAAACACATCATCACCGCCATTGTCAGTTCAACGCATGTTGGCTCTCTTGACTGCTAAGCCAGAGAAAAAAAAAAAGGGACATACTGAGCCATGACAAATCCACCCCTGGTTATTTTTCTCTTTTTTTCCCTTCTTCTTTTTATTTTTCTGTATTTCCCCGTCTCAAGTAGAGTCTCAGGCCCTGAGTCTCACTCATGTCAGATTGTCAAACACATCCGACTGTAGGGAAAGGCCATTCCGGGGAATACACCACCAACAGAAATTGTTTACAGAGTAACGCAAGGATCTTATTTTTTTTCTTCCTTCGCGAAAAAAAAAATTGTTGTGTACGTGGGTAAAAATAACATAAAAATAAACACACAATTATTGTATGACCCCATATGTTCTTACCATGTTGCGCTTAGACAGACCTTAGCAGATGCAATCGTCGCCCTTAGATCCCCATCCCGACCATCGTATTTCCGTCACCTCACGCCCCATCTCATCACATTGACGCGTCCCAAGACCAAGTGGCATGCAGCACACACACATCCACCATCTTGGCCGGGACTGTCTCATCCCTACGTTTGAGCACGCATGGCCTTGGCGTATGAGTCTTGATAGCGTCCCATCTCGTGTCATCCCCACTCAACTCGCAGCAAAGAGGAACCTATTAAGCTTCAAATTTGACCAGCCAATATTCCCCGAATTAGTCCATCTTAGCTCTCGGAAGGATGCGCCCAGCCGCTTATTGTTGCCTACTGGAAAATTATTTTTTTGTCTCTCCCTGTTTCACCCCAGATCAGGCGAATGACGATCGCCACCCTTCGCTTGTCCTTTTGGCCTAAATCTTACGCTCCACTGCTGCGCTGTTCCCTATTAATCCTGGCCTTGTTTCGGCCGGGATACTCAGCGCCTTGTTCTAGAAACATGTGCCGTCAGCAAAGTGCTCAATCATCACCCGCCGGCCCCGTCCTGGCATTTATGCTGTTTCACCTCCTGACACACCCCCGGCTTTGGCTCAACCGCCAAATCACTGCCCAACTCCATGCGACCCAGGCCTGGCCCGCTAATTACCCTATAGCTACATACAACCCAATTGTGCGACCAAATGATAAAAAACCAGAGAAGGGCCAGATAGCTGTGTGAATATAATTGCTATATTCCGTCTTGAATGTTATTTTTGGTTTCCTTTAGTTTCACCGTTAGACGAGGGGGGGGCATGCCATTTATGTGCATGCAACTTAAACATAAAGAGCGACAGAAGGAGTTCACTTTTTAGCAACAGCTCCACAGAATGTTTATGTACAAGATGACCTAAAGATACAATTTGACAACATTAGAAGTATTTCTATTTATACCAGTAAGAGCTTAAAAACCATAAACCCAGAAATGTGAACCGAGGAGCTTGTAATTTATTCATGCCCCACTGACAGACCCTATTCCGCCCATTGATGGAACTGGTCCCTGTTGATCACCGTTATTGTACATGGCCTCTCCACATCTGGCGTGTTAGATGGGCACAGTATGGAATCTACCATGTTTTGATGTTTTACCTAGAAAAAACACCTATTGGTAAAAATAGACGCAAAGATTGTGGTGGCGAGGTTGTCCGAGCTTCCTCAGCGGGTATCATATACAGGGTTGGCTACTGGCAATTTTACCACCGCTGAAAACTGGGGTAGCTACTGTGTCGATATTGTAACATTTAGCTAAACAGTCAAAGCCATTTACTATCCTACCATAATAACTAGAGCATGAGATAGCAAACGCCCATGGAGATGACACGGCCCGGTGCGGCAACGACGATCATGGAAAAGAAGCACGGAATGATTTGTCAATCATGCTGAATTATGATAGCACCGTCAATAGCTTTGATAAACGG
This sequence comes from Calonectria hongkongensis, assembly GCA_017140755.1. Lineage (NCBI taxonomy): Eukaryota > Fungi > Ascomycota > Sordariomycetes > Hypocreales > Nectriaceae > Calonectria > Calonectria hongkongensis. The sequence goes on along the minus strand of JAACJA010000004.1, from coordinate 2,129,369 downwards.
GTATAAACTTGGACCCAGAATCGATTCTCTAAAAAAAAGTATTTTCTATAAAGACTTCACTGGTGCCAAGATCCTGGAATTTATTAATTCGGAAGCATCGGCGCGCATTAATGAACGGCAAACTATTCTTAGCCGAGTTGGGGTGTGTTGTGGCACAGCCCTGATGTATGTAAATTAAGAGAGGGACTAGCCAATGGGGTAGTGTCACATATAATCACCCTTTCACATGCGGCGCTTTGGAGGAGTTGCGAAATGGGCAAATCCAAGTAGATTCCTGAGGTAGTGCAGAGGAGCAATTGAGTAGCCAAGGATGGGAGAGGATTGCCCTCGCTCAACCTGAAAATGGAGTTGATCTCAGAATACCTTGGGGATTAGGTAAAAAGGAAGATACTGGAAACATGTAGCAAGAGAAAGTCTAGCACATCCGATCTGATTGTATAAATTATTGCATACAGAGAGGATTGGGCAAAGGTACATAACAGGACGATAAATTCAAAATTATTAAAGTATGAATTCATACAACAGATTGAAATAACATGGAAAGAACTGCAAGAAACAATAGAACTCGAAATTATTGATGTTTGATGATATCAAACTGCCTGAAAAGATTGAGTATCAGAATCCTGGCCAAGAGCGTGCACACGCTCTTCAACCGAAGGACCGTGATCAGCTTAGGGATCGGGCGAAGGTGAAAACGTTTCGTTCTCTGGTGAACTCCACGTTATCTCGGGCAACCCGTGGGTCTCATACTGAAGCGCTGTTGATGCTAGTCCATCCAAATCAATTAGCTCTGCCGCCAAAGCTGTTGTACCAACCTTAAGAGGACTGGTAAGAGGATTTTCATGGGTAGCTAAGATATTATCGGGGGGGGACTGGCTGGGCTCTAACCTAAGAACTTGGTTGAAGCGTCTTTGGACGCCATTGAGCAGTTCAATCATCAACCGCACAATATTGTCGTCCGTGTAAACTTGTTGATGACCACGCTTGCGTGCGTCGCGGACGAGTTGAGAGCCCTCGTTGGCCAAGAGGTTGCGTATCATGTCCATGGTCTCTTCCACTGCCGTGCCAATATAGGGGCTAGATGGCCTTTGGGTATTCCTGAATAAAATATCCCACACCTCATACCGCTGAGCTGTAAGGGTTGTATTTCTCTTGACGGGTTCGCTCAATAGCAACTGGGTATGCTCCGACACGCCGGATAAAATGTCGATGTGCGGTACCAAGGCTGAGTTACGAGGCTCGCAGTTGCGAGACTTGATGTGGGAGTTGAAATCGGAGATGGAGGCAAATCTGTCTAAACAAGTTGGGCAGTAGGGGGAAGCTTGGACATGTTTTCGATTGATGTGTTGCTTAATGTCCCGTATTCGCGTCAACTTGAGGTTCAAACATTGTGGGAAAGGCATGGGGAACCGCCTGAAGAAGGGACACGCGAATGTTCGATCGTCTTTGGAGTTTGCAATTTTGCTGTTGGAATGTTTATTTCTAGTGTCCACTGTCAATGCGGGAGCAGGATGCATGGTGATCGGCTGCGTTAGAAGGGAGCGGTGATTGCGGTCGATAGGAACATCTTGGGCGTTTGGTGTATCGATGCGGAGTTATATAATAGACGAAATGGGTATCAAGAGATCGACAAGTATCTTGTAGCATAGCAAAATGGGGGGATTTGATGTTGTGGGAAGACCTGAGAAGGTTCTAGATGAGAGCTGCAAGGCGAGCTGAGTTTCCTGGACAATAAATGTGTAGAGACTAAGCCTTCTATGAAAACAGCTGCAAGTTCAAGGTGATATGGCACCACAATGGGGATTGTGGAATGGTTGGAGTCAACTGGGCGTTCAGCCATTGTGGATCACGGGTGACTACGTTGTACTTGACGCAGGCTTGAGGGGTAAAATGACCTCTTTTTTGCTTCTTGGAAAGGCTTTCATGGTGACACTAAGGTAGCGAAGCAGGCTGTCATTTGTGACAAGATGTGCTTTTTGAAGCGATGCATGTAACAAGTACCAAGCCGAAAAAGAAACGAGATTCAGAATGGCTTGTAAAGAAGCATGGTTCCCATAGTGTTATTGTTTATTTAAAATCCAAGTACCCTCATTTAGAATGAGGTCACGCTTGGGGTTGGATGCAAGGCTTGACGATATAGGTGGGCATGAGTGCGAGACCATTGCCAACAAATGTTAGCGGCTTGGCCCAAGGCCTGGGATACAATGAGTTGAATGCAAATCTCTACCAGTTAAATTGTCCGGGCTACCTTTTGTAGGTAGTCATGACTGAGACATTGCAGTCGCATTGGTTGTGTTGACAGGCCCGCTCCTCAGCAGCCTACCTTGGGTGCCTCGGTTATGGTTAAGCAGCAGGCGGCTCTCGGTGTGGAATTTGCTGAGGTCTTGATGCAAAGCGGTTTTACATTGACTAGGAAAACAGGGGGTAGCGAATGTGGCTGGCCTGCATATATTGCCTGACCGGTAGCATTCATGATGTCAGAATGACGAGTTGAGACCTCCCGCGGGGAATCCACCAGGAGAAGATACTATCCGCCCTGAAGTTAAGCTTTTGCTCGCAATATAGAAGCAGGTTGTCTGCGTAGCATTTGGACTTGGTCTTTATAGTATTGGATGGTCACCCGATCGCTAATTCTCCGCCGATAGTCTGCTGAGCAGCGTCTCTCGTGGGTACAATGTGAGCTTCGAGCCCGATTACGTCACTTGGTGTCCAAGCTGGCTCACCACCGCGGGCTGTTACACAAATACAAATAACAGGCTTACTGCAGCCGTCCGTCACCTATTTCAGCTTCAGCCCAAAACGGTCTGTGGGGCATGGGCAAGCCAATAGAGCGGCCCTTGATGCGTATGGCTTATCAAAAGGACCTTGAGGGTTAGCGATGTTTGGTGGAAGATCATGTACTGTTTTGCTTTTGGGAAACTAGCAGGCTTCAAAGAAAGAAGTTTGCTTATTACTTTATTGAGGGGGATGGAAAAAAGAACTTTGGTGTCACCCGTAGAAGAATTCTGTTTGTCCTAAGTAACATCCGTAGCGGAGTGCTGGGTCTAGTCAGACCGTTGCTTGACGAAGGCGCCCGTATAACACATGCTTGATGATTCACAATAATCGGATTGGGCCCCCTTTGTTTTCCCTCGCCATTCACTGGTTGGCGAATAAATAAACAAACATTACATAAATAAAATAAATAACCAAAATAATTTAGAATAATGTATTTATTCATTTATTGTTTGCCTAACAAGCTGATGTTTGGGACAGTTGAGTTTGGTGGTGCCCAAAATGAAGAAATCATAGAGAGACACTATTTTAATAGGCGCGCTGTAGTTTGTAGAGACCAATCTAGTCGAATTAGGCCAGGAAAATGCGCAAATCTACTACAGATAACAATGGTGTACCACGTATCGTTCAAAGAACGCATGGCGATAAGTGTTTGGGGGGAATTCAGTATGGCTTCTGCGGTCCAAGCATCGAGAAGAGGAACAAGTTTGGACTGAGAGAAACAGCAGCGTTGTTGTGTTGCTTTCATTGTTTCCATCTGGTTGGCAAATATTTGGTAGCTGACTTGTTTGCCACTGATTCATAGCTTTGACTCTGCCAGCAACAAAAAATCAACTTGAATCACCTCAAAAGTTTTCTCAAACAAGCAACCGGTTATAAAAAGCACGGCAAGGATGAAATGAATTTCTGCCTTCTACATATTCCTCACTGGTAGACGATGCCGTCGACAAGCCGATACTTTTGCTTACGCCTCCTCATGTCACAATCCTAACTGTGCCCTATATGACCTGACCAGCTGTGATGTTGTCGACATCGCAACGCATATCTGGCATGGTGGTGGTGGTTAGATTATACACCACCACATCTCACCAACGTTTCTGGCCCCATGCCAGCATTCAAGTCGCAGCGGGCCTACCTGCGTGCACGTTCGGCGCGCCTGGCCAACAAGATCATTAGCCTTGCTCAACGTGCCAAGGCATCCCGACCAAATCTCCAAGCTTCCTAGAGGAGGGAGTCCTACTTTGGTTGCAATTGGTCAGTGAACAGCATCTAGAAGAAGTTACTGAAATCCCGTTGCGGCTGCACCAATTATTAACCAACGAGGTCATAGTTGACCGACCTGGGTGCCTGCCGACAGAGCGCGAGTTACAATCCAGCGAGCGCCTCGATCACCTTGTTACCGACCTTGCCGCAAAGAACTTTGGTTTATATGGTCTTGTGCACGCTGAATCCGGAAACCCTGACCGCAATGGCCGATTTTGCAGCCATGGAGACGAGACAAAACTGGTGATCAAGAGTTATCCCATAAGTTCCAAAGCGGAAACTGTACTAGATTGGGCAGTCGTCGAGTGCTTCAAGAATAGTGCCAAGTATGCGATCATGATCAGCATAATCACCCCGACGTTGGGCACATTTGACAAAGAGAGCGCCATGAAGATCGCCGACTGGAAGCCATGTTACTTGACAATGCACCTAAATTCCCTTGGGTGAGAGCGGGGTTGTTGAATTTCGGAGAAATCGCTAAAAGTGCTTACTGGTGTCCCATGTACTACAGCAATGTCGAAGAAATATCTTCCAAAGCAGCTGATGTCAGTGTGGCCCCGAGAAAGACTTCATAAGCCGATTGCTGGTTTGCCAAATCTATAGAAAAACACTTGAGCCAGCCCACATTGGACAATTTGTACGAAAAATTGGGAAGCATAATTCAGGCCGCCTCGCAAGGTCAGCTTTTGCCCCAAGAAACTGGAGATACCGAACTCCAACAATCAGCCATCCCTCCCCAGCCCCGTTACATTATTGTGTTCACCACATATCCCTTTATCACTTATCACGGCCGTTGCCACGGCTGTTATCAAAAGGCATTGGAGCGACTACGGGGACGTCCATGCGCTGCTTGCCACGGAGACGAAGCCAGGCGATCGGCATGACCTGATTGATGAACTCTGCAAGAAGGCGCAACACCCGCGAAGTCGAAAAGTCATCATCATCGTCACCACGTTTCAAGCGGACGGAACTGGGCTGGATAATCTGACCTCAGTGTCCTTGTTCGGTTGGGCACTCCATGGACGTTTGCCGACCTCATGAAGGCTATTGGTTGTGTCCACCTGGCGTCCTATCCCCCTGGGCACCAATTCAATCAAGTATGTTGTTACGACTTGTATCGGCATGATGGCCTCGACGAAATCACAATCCCCGCGCCTCGCCTTTGGTACCCAGAATTACGGTGAGATTCTTGAGCACGGAAACGGGGGAGGGAATACCCCCCGTGGGCAGTCCCGCTCATACCAAATGGGCCAGCCACGATCATATGTTGTCGGATGTTCAATGTACCCGCGTGACAATTTTGCAGCAGAGCCCTTACGCCACAAGACGAAGCATCTTGAACAACGTGAGCTTTTGGCTCCTTAGCCAAGGTCATTTCCGGACAAGACTTGGTATACAAAGCCACTTATTCGAGGTGGTGGCGAGGCACCACGCAAAGTCAAGGTTCATATTCTCTGAGGGGAATGACATGGATACCCCATTACGTATTTGCCAACACAATCACACGGGCTCGAATCATACTGGCTGAATTAGATAACGTTTCTCATCAAGAAGAAATGCAATAATTAGATGATACTGGACTCGGAATAGGAAAGAATATAGATCCTTTCATGCGGCAGGCACCTCCTATTGAGTGGTTTTGGCACTACTGGGTGCACCCAGAAGACCCTCGTCACCCAAAACCACAAGGATCGATAGACGAGTCACTTGACGACGAGAGTGACCCCTTTGAGGATAATCAGAGTATCAGCCAGCTCACCAACGAGAGTGACAACGTCGAGGACAACCAAAATATTGACCAGCTCACCAACACAGATCACCATGGAAAGATAATTATGGATTCTTCAAAGGTAAACACTAATCGGTCGTTCCTAGTTTATGCAAACACTAACTCGCTTACTTGCCCTTGACAGATATTTTACTGAATGATGAAGATGATGAGGACGTGAACATGGCTGATGCCGAGCAGCAGGAGGCTTACGAGCTGACTCGCTCCCAGCTCTTCAGTCAACACTCTCAAGGAGAAGAAGATGGTACCACGCTGCCTGGGTTTAAAAGAAAACTCAAAACTAGGTCGGCCATCAACATATTTCGATTCATCTCTTTGCATTTGAGCTAGCGTACATACAGCGGGGACCTGAGCGACTGCGACGTGATACGTACAGCTGCCATCCTCGACCTCTGCCGAAACACCACGACCGGTTGCAGGCAGGAAGGCATCAGCTGGGATCCCCAACCTGGGAGCGCGAATGCGGCGACAATTGCATACGATATTGGAAAGAAGGTGAGCGATATGTCCGAGAGAATCGATAAGATCAATCGCAGGATCGAGTCAGATTCGGCAACCCAGAAAACACCAACATTGCCAGAGACATCATTACCACTCTTCCTTCCACCATCCCGAACAGCATGGACGAGGAGTTACTATCCAATACTCCTGCATCGTCCTCACACATCCTGCCAACCCCTCGAATTCCCACTACCAGCGGGACTGAAGCCGAGGTCTCTCCTCCAGGTGTACCTTCGCCCCAGACCCCTGGAGGGAAGATATAGAGACGGCAATGGACGCTGTAAATGTTGTCTGTGACGTTCCACTGCAGCACCCGCTGGCTTCCTGCTCCCTGATAACTTGATAGAAGGGGACTAATAGTTATATTGAGATAATCTAGTAGTTTATAATCAACTATCACTCAACTCAATCTGTCTTGAATCAATTTCCCTCCTTTGGTCGATGCGTTGATATGTGAACATTGTCCACCAGTTGACCTCTGGGATGTGTACACCGAGATGGGAAAATTTGTAATGTAGCTTAGAAAAGGCCCGCATCATTGGCTATGTTTGGGCGTAACAGGAAAGGGCCATGTCGTAGACAACAAGGCAGTGACTCAGGGCGGCAGGAGGTGGAAGGTCCAAGATCCTGACAGCAGCATGACGTCATTTTACGGCCACAACACAAGCCCGCGTGCTCCAACAAAGCAATACATTGTTCTCATTTCAAGGCCAGAGGAGGAAAAGGAAATGTATGATTTAGGTGGCGCAGATATCCTGGGTGATAGGCGGCCAAGCGGGGGACAGAAACCAGAAGATAATATGGCTAACGCACTAATAATGATCATTGGTTTTTATGTTTTTTTATACCAAGTCCAAATAAAGAGAGCTATGAAATATTTAGAAAACGGATAGACGGCTGAAGGCAACGCCTTGAGCTGTTGATTTCGTGGTAAAGTGGCCGTGTACGCGGCTTGGTGAGAATTTTGATGTCTCATGTGTTTTGTCCCCTGCTTGGTGACGCAATGTGTTGCCCGGCTTGAGACCCAGTTGTCACCGAGGAAAGCTTAATACATGAACATGTTCGATTCTTGCTGGACCGTGTGAAACTTATATCACATACATTGCGTGTGATCTTCACGTTTGTATCAGACACCAGTGGCCTCCTCACGTTGTATATACATAGTCCCGACTTACCCCTCGCCGTCACCCGCATGTTTCTGGTTTTAATCTTTTTGCGCAGTCAAAATCTGAATTATGGCTTCCGACAAGGAATTGATGACCATTCGCACGAATGGAATTTACAAGGGACTTCCCTTGATTCCTGAGACGACCCGGGGGTTGACGGCCATTGTGGCGGGAGCAAATGGCATTTCAGGTGCCTGTATGGTGAGACTATCTAAAAGTTAGCAGTGCACTTCCATGTAACAGCCCTAATTTTGTTTTTTCATCGTGGCTAGCTTCGCGTTTTATGCGAGAACCCGAATCGTTGGAGCAAGATATACGCGCTCTCATTGAGAGACCCAGTTCAGGAATCCCCTTCTCATGTAGAGCATATATCCATGGATCTGCTCCAAGACCCCAAAGATATCGCCGCAAAAATGAAAGTCAAGAAAATACAAGCTGACTACGTCTTCTTCTTTGCTTACATACAACCCAAGCCCGAACCTGGTGGTTCAATATGGAGCGCAACTGAAGAGATGACAAGGGTCAATAGTATGCTGCCCTCACATATGTGACTGTCTTTTATGCGATAGCAATTTCCACTAATCTTTTCTCAGAAGCTCTGCTGAATAACTTTCTCGGGGGGCTCTCTGGGGCCTCTATCACTCCGAAGCGGATTTTGGTGCAGCTTGGGGCTAAGTACTACGGCCTCCATCTTGGCCCGGCCACGGTTCCCCAGGAAGAGGCGGATGCTCGGATCCAAGCCGAGCCCAATTTCTACTACGACCAAGAAGACGCCCTGAAGGCGTTTTGCGAAACACACGGCTGCGGCTGGAATACAACGCGCCCGTCCTTTATCCTGGGAGCAGTCCCGGACAACGCCATGAACCTCTGCTACCCTCTCCTCGTTTACGCCAGCGTGCAGAAGCACCTCGGCGAGCCCCTGATTTTCCCCGGAGATATCGCTTGCTGGGACAATATAATGACGCTCTCATCGTCCGCACTCAACTCCTACTTGTCCGAGTGGGCCGCCCTCACCGACGCCGCCGCCAACCAGAGCCTCAACGCAACAGACGACTCGCCTTTTACCTGGGGCAAGTTCTGGCCCCGGTATGCCGCCCGCTTCGACATGCCGTGGGAGGGGCCCGATGTCGATGCCGAAACCGAGCTTCACGAGCTGGTCCTCCCATGCTCGCCTCCGCCCAGGGGCTGGGGCCCGCCGGGGAAGGCCCGGTTCAAGTTCACCCTGACGGAGTGGGCCAAGAGACCCGAGGTCGTCAACGCCTGGCGGGAGATTGCTACGAGGGATGGGCTGCGCAGCGAGGGGCTGGGCGATGTAGACAAGATCTTCGGCCTGGCAGATACGGCCCTCTTGACCTCGTGGCCCCTGTGTTATGGCAACACCAAGCTGCGAGAGCTGGGTTTCTTCGGCTTTGTCGACTCAACAGAGTCGATTTTCAGCGTTTTCAAAGACTTTGCTGCCCTAAATATGGCACCCAGGGCATGATAATCCTTGGTTGATGAGTACAACAAGTATTGGTAAAGTATAATTATAGACCATGTCCGATTTGCGTTTGATGTAACAATCGCTGGATAATAATGAGTGTGATATACTCTTTACGGACATTCCTTTGAGCTCGCTGGCTTTATTAAGTCTAATACTATACCATCTCATTCTCTACATTTAGCTCATGGACATAACCTAATTCACTTTCATGACTGGAAACTCTCAAGGGAACTTGAATTGCATTTGATTTCAACCAGCTTCAATTGTCTATATACCGGGCAATCATTCATTGATCATTCATGCATGCAACTCCTTCTCTCCCGCTTGCACCTGGAACTTGTCAACGCAAACCTCAAAGGCTCGCCGAAGCCTGTCTACTGTGCCCAACTAATTTAGCATTGTCTCGCCAAATGTCATCCAACAAAAATCAAATATGTCCCTTTCATCGCCGCTCGCTGTGAAGTAAAAAAACCCCTCCGTAACATTTGTTTTTGTGCCACGGCCTCTCAAGTCGGATTATGTTCCAAGGCGGAGTGGGCGTCGGCCAAGGGGTTCCACGCTCACGGGCCTGTCATCTCTTCTGCGCTAGTCTTTTTTTTCGAGGTATCATATGGGGTTCTAAGCGAACCCTAAAGGTATCATCCACATGCTTTCCTTATACTTTTTACCACCTGTCGTTTATCGGAAACGGGCTCTGCAGCGGCCCATAACCTCGCCTTGGCACACGAGCTCGGCACTGAATTCAGAGCCGTCCAGCGTCAGGTAAATATCGAAGTACACACGGTAGAATGTGCCCTGGGGGGTATCCATGCGCTCAAAGTCCTTCTCCAAGTTCTTGCGGGACAGATCTGAAGTAAGAGTGACGACCTCCTTGATTCCTGCAAAGGGTATTAGCACACGTCAAACAAGGGTAAGCCACTCAGATGGGGGGCAAACTTACGGGGATCCTTAGTATACTCGGGGCAGACATCGTCGTCACATGCATACAACACATCTTCGTACATCAGGGTGGCACCAGGGGCGACCTGTCGGAAGAATGAAACCTTGACTGGCTCGCCGCTCTTGACCTTCTGGCCCTTCTGGACAAAAATCTGTCGCGTGAACTTGCATCGGTCCTTGCCATCCAGAGAGGGGACACGGTACGCCTCGGGGTGGTAGCCTTCCTTAAAGGGCTGAAGGGTGGCCATGAGGTAGTGTCGACGGGCAACACGGTGGGTGATGACTCGCTCAGTGATACCGGCAGTGACGGCACCCTTGACAATGGCGGCCACGGAATCCATGGGTCGGACGACCTTGGACTGGAACTGGGGAGGGACGTGGAGCTTGATTTGCTGGAAGAGGTACTCAGAGGCACCGAAACCACCGACAACCAAGATGTTCTGGAGAGTTCGGTTCTGGGCCTGAATGGCAATAATCTGGTTGCGCACAAGCTCCAGGATACGGTTGACCACGGGCTCGAAGCACTGGAGAATCTCCTCGTTGGTGAAGGTCATGTAACCTTCCTCGATACCGGCCTCGGGGAACTCAGCCTCGATACCGACATCAACAGCCCACTTCTGGCCGTTGTTTCGGAAATCGGCCTTGATTCTGTTCTCGAAGTCCATGATACACTTGGCGTAAACACGGCCGGCAGTCTTGGAGCCGTCGGGGAGCTTCATCTTGCGAATCTTTGTTCGCAGAATGTTGCTGAAGTTGCGGTTCAGGGCGGTGGAACCGCAAGAGTCACCAGAACCTGCCGTACACTCGGCGACGGTGAAGGGGTTCTCCTCCTCGACCTCGTAGGCGATCAAATCGACGGTACCACCACCACAATCCACAATGAGGACGGCATCGTGGACCTTGAGGTTCAGCAGACCGGTCTTGGAACAGAAGAGAGCAGCGGCCTCGGGCTCAGAAATTAGGGTAAGACGGTTATCGTTCTCGTCACGGAGGAAACCGGCCTGGATGGCAGCAGATCGAGTGGCAGCCTTGCCAGCATCGTTCCAGATAGCAGGGACGGTAAGGTAGTATCGGATGTTGCGCTCTTCTCTGTTGAACACCTCACCGAGGGTCTTCTGAAGAGCTGTTCGCATGGCCTGGCGAAGCTTGAAGAGATAGTCGGCAGCGACATCAATCTCAGACTTTCCTGGGGGCAGAGGAGGCAGGTTGATGGGGTCGATGTATGTGTTGCCGCTGAGCATTAGCTGCAGCTTGAACCACTCGACCTTCTGGACACCAGGCTTGGGGTAGCCGGTAGGCGCAAGAGCGTCGGCGATATCGGGACCCCATCCAACCACCTTTTGGTATTGGTCGTAGTACAGAACGGTAGGAATCTAGAGGGAACTCAGGTTTAGCTTCCGAAATTTCAATGTATCGCGAACCCCGCCTTTTTATTTTATAACCCACCTTTTGCTTTGTCAAGTTACCAGCACCTGGCCACTCAGTGATAATATCTTCCTTGGCCTCGTTGTTGGTTGCGAACGCAAAAGCAACACCTGAGAAGGTGGTACCCTACAAAATCCAGCGTATTAGTAAATCATGTCGCACGAGTAGAGGGGTTTGTTTGTTTGTTTGTTTGTTTGTTTTCTTGGATTTGGGAGAGTCGTACAAAATCAATACCAACGATCAGCTGAGCCTTGCTCCTGCTGGCGCCCTCGACCTCAGCAGCGGGGTTGCCCTGCGGGCGGTACTGGCCGATAGGGCCGGGAGGAGGACCGCCGGCGGGAGGATATCCTTGAACGGGAGGAGGCTGCTGCTGGAAACCCGGGGGACCGCCCATGGGAGGAGGTCCCTGGCCCATGGGAGCCATTCCAGGAGGGTAACCGACCGGAGCGCCGGTGTTGATCGGGGGCGGGCCTCCAACCATTTGGCTAGGCGGGGTACGGGTCTGGTTGACGAGAGGAGAGGTGCGGCCGAGGGGAGGCTGGCCGGCGGGAGGGTAGTTGGCCGAGTAGCTGGGAGGACGGTTGCCAGGTCCCGGGTGATTCATTGGGAGGCTGTTTGTCGAGGACGACGCACCGACGGAGGGTGCAGGCGTATGCTGAGGGTGAGGAGGTTGTGGTGGTTGCTGATACTGAGGTATTTGGCCGGGAGGAGGGGTCGGACTCGGCGTTAGACCCTCGGGGGTCTGGATGCTTGAGCCTGATTTGCGTTTTCCGAAGCCAAAGTTCTTGAAGCGGGAGTTCATAGAACTCATATGGAAAGAGGAGAGTCGGGGGAGGACGACGGAGAAAAGGGTAGGACAGGTTTGAAAGGCACAGGGAAGCGCCGCAGGACGGGGCAGGACGGGCAAGGACGGTCAGGACTGGGGCCCGATGGGATTGGCCTGGTGGGATGGAGAGGGGGAGGGGGAGGAGAGAGGCTCGGGTTCGGGTCAGAAATTAGCTAGCACCAGCCGCACGCACGGGGGGTGTGTGATTCGAGGACCAAGCCAAGGGCCAGGGAGTGGGGGAGTAAGGATGACGAGCTGAAGAGACCGAGAGCGAGCGCCAGAGCCTTCTGGGGCGCTTATTAAATGCAAATGGTAGGTAGGCAGGTAGGTGAGCGAGGTGCGTTGTTGTACTCTGGACGGAGTAGCGTGCAGGGCAATGCAGAATGCAGCTCAGCGCAACACGACTGAGGCCGTATACGGCAGTTGGGACAGCAGGGTCAGGTAAGCAAGCAGCCTGGACTGTGATTGATGATAGGGCAGCGCGGGTGCGGGTGCGGGCTGCTGCTTTGGGCCTGCGCTTCCTTCAGGCGGGCTTGTCGCGGGCTTTTGGGCTGGGCCAAACCCAGACTTGGACTTTGGTCTTGGACTTGGACGTGGTGGTGGACGAGGCTTAGAGGAAGTTTGCCTCTGGTGTCGTTTTGTTAGTACCCAAGGTCGCAGCGAAGAGAGCACTGGGGTGTGGTGGTGGTGCTGGGCTGGACGACTGGTTTTTTTCCTGGTGGCTGCTTGCTGAAAAAGGCACGACGCGAGGTAGCTTGGTGCCGCTGCAGAGCTATCTTACTTGCTGGCGGTGTCTTGGGGCTGGCCTCTGGCTGATTTGTGGATGCGCCTGGACCTTTCAGGTGGGAGACGGGCTGTGCTTTGCTTTGAGCTTGGTGTCTCTTCGTGTTCTTTTTTGTTTTTTTGGCGGGGAAGCCAAAGCCAAGAAACTCAAAAAGACGGTGGGCGTGGGAAGGGTGCTGGTCTGGATTATAATTTCTTGATAACGGAGCAAGAAGGGGGGGGTTGGTGAGCGAGGAGAGAGAGAGCACAGCGTCACAGTATGATGTGATGTAGCGGGAAGAAGGTTGGTGTTGTTGGAGGTGAAAAAAAGCCTGGTGGTGCTGGCGTAAGACAGGACGTTGGGAGCGGAAGCGCGAGTGAGATTGCGGAGTGCAATCGCATCGTACTATGTAAATTACGCAGCCAGCTGTGAATCTAGTTGACCCTGCACTTGGAATGAAGTGATTGGGTCTTCCATGCCAGCTTGCGTGTGTCCCTCACTATTTCTTTGTGGTGATTAACTGGCTATCACTATTCAAATCACGGCCCCCAATGACGGCGAGTTGGTGGGTTTCTTTGGGCAATGGTCAAGCAGGGTGGAGGCAAGAAAAAAAAAGCGAAGCATTAAAAAATTCATGATGACAACAAGCTTCCATGACCCTCTTTCTCCGTACCCAGACCGCGATCTTCGCCTCCAAGGGGGCGTTTCTCTCTTGGGTCTTGGGCGTTACCCTTTGGGCTCTGGGCGTTTGGGCTGGGCTATGGTGGCTGACAAGGGGGGCACTGAGAGCTGGGGACCGCCCGGGGGATCTGGGAGCAAGCTGGGACAGCCTAGGGTCTTTGGGGCTGGACTGCAGTGCAGTGGACGACGCCAAAGAGGCGGAGTGGAGTCGTTTGAATTATTATCATTATGGGCAATAGGGACACCAGAAAAAAACAAAAGAGGATACGCACAGCTGACGGCGCTAACGTCTTTCTGGCAGTGTAAGGCTGAGGCAAGGTTGGCGGAATGGGTCTGTGTTGAATGAACCTGTCAGATGAGGATTGACGAACTTGCTCGCTAAGTCCAGGTGCAAGAAATTGAGCAGAGGACCTTGTCCTGGACCTGGACCCCAGGACCTCGACTGCGACGTTACTTGCTGCTGACGGTCCTTCGATGCCCAAAAAGTCACTCGGGAGATTCCCAAGACGTGAGCGAACTGGCACGGGGACGGTCCGCGAGCGGTACGATGCAGTGCAGTGCAGCGCAGTGCAGTGCTGCCACGCCCAAGTTCCTCCTTGTTGGGACCAACCCGGTTCTCTCATTTTAGTTAATTTTTTTTTATTTATTGCAATTTTTTTTACCTTCTCTTTTTTGCCTTGGTGCAGGCGAATGGAGCCCGGCACTACGGTCTAGGCTATTTTTTGAGCTCTAGCATGTGTTCCCTTCCCGCATCCCCGTTTGTCGTTTGTTGATGCTCCAGCTTTTGGGAACCGCCCCTCGTAGGGCGGCTAGCCTGGCGCGCTGACGGTTTGTCGCTCGCCGGGTCGGGTTTGGCGATCAGAGAAAATCGCCGTTCCGTCGATCTGAGCGAACACCAGCCCAGTCTGCCTTGTCGACTGTCGGTCTCTGGTGGTGCATTGTGGATAAGTTAGTGGGTGGGTGAGGAATGGGGGGTGTACCCTGCGAGTATCGCTCGCCGAAAGGGGGGGTGTATTTACACAAGGAAGACGTCAAGTTAACTTTTCAGTGCTCGCTCTACCGTAGACCTGTCCTGATCGGCTTCCCGGAATAAAGATCCAGGGCGCTACAAATAAAAAGAGTTTGCAGGACCCAATTCCGAAAGAAGGACGCGAGGGCGCTCAGGCGTTGGAGCTAAAGTTAGCTACACGGGAGCGGTTCTGAGGTTGTTCTCACAGCGGTATCGCTGGGATGAAGTCGTCAAATGTCAGAGCGCCAGACGCAATAATCACATCACAGTGGGGGACTCACGGAATAAGTTCACTGAGCCCAAGGGTCTAAACACAAAAAGAAAACGTTTTTAGCGATGAGCCACGCAAGGGCCCAGGGGCTCAGCCGGCAATGGACTGGTATCGAAGCCGAAAAGGAGGGGCAGGCTTCGCAAGCCCGTATAGGCACAGGGACCACGATATCCCAACCAACATTCGTATTTTAGGATATTCAAATCCAATTAACAATCAATTCATTCCTCAATGCGCGCTCTCACGCGACAATAACCCAACGATTTCCTGCTCGCGAGGCAGTGGGGCTGGTGCCAATGAAAAACAGCGACGTGATGCTCAGGGCCGCCCATCCTGGGGTGAGCATGTGGCGGAGAATGTTGAATCAGCAACTTTGCCAGGAAGAGGACGAACCTGGGCGGCAAAGCTCCACACGCGAGTGAGATCCAGGACTCTGTCTAGGACTTTGCTCCCCTGCGGTCGGAAGGCCTTGTGGGGACCCGCCGGCTCCTGGTTGGTCAATATGCGCGTGGGTTGGGGGCCTCGCTCCCTCAGGTGGACTGACTTAGACTTGGGCTTGCTTTCCCATAAAGTTGGATTTCCGTGATTGTACCGACGATTAGGTGTCAAACGTATTATTAGCAGATGCATCACCCATCGTCTGGGGAGATGCCGGATCGGGCCCAAGAGTGGGTGAGGAATGATCAAGCTTCGTCTCTCCTTATCAATGCTGCCGGTGGATAAGCTAGTGAGCGACTGATCTAGCTGGACTGCGACCACGCATCTCCTTGGACAAGTCGAGAACAGCCTAGGCCATCCATTTCGCTCTTCTCTCCATCCACACACTCGTCGTCTCCATGCACGACGCAACATACCGCTCGGTGAGGCGCTCTGATCATTGCCGATTATTGAAGCCTCCCGAGCATGCAAGATATAGAGGCGCGATTGCCACCAGACCCCAGCGCGCATGCTCAACACCATCTCGAGGCCAACGCCCCCCATCAGACTCAAGTATCCGCGTACCAGGGATCGCATCACATTACCCGCACTCCTCTCAAAAGAGAAGGGAGGGGAAATGGGCAAAGTCGGAATTGCCTTTCTCGGCCTACATGCTTGAGAGTGAAATCCACTTGCCCTCCAACCTCTGAAGCCGCCACTGCCATGAGGCTTAGCAAACCATACCCAGCAGTGCCTCACAGGCCGTTTTGCGGCGTTGCAGGGGGACACGGTAACCGGGGCGGCAGGGGCCCGATTCATGTGCTGCTCAGCCGCACCCTAAGCGGGAACCAAAGGAAGCTTGTCTGTGCCTCCAGCCACCGAATGGCCACCTCTCATGAGCAACTTTGACGACGAAATCCCACGTCTGTTGGTCTGCGTATCATGGATCATGTGCATTCCCCTGCGCAAACTTCAGAGTTCATGATAGCCCCATGCTATCAAATACAAGGCGCCGTGTCCTACATAATGCCCGCTGGCAGATCGCACTCTGAACACAGTCGAGGGGGAAGAGGCCAACGGTCCAAAAAAAGCATCAGTGCACGCAGCAGCAGGTGGGGCAATCCAACACCACAACCCCTCCTCTCGACAATGCGGGGTCTTTTCTGACCTCTCCTTACATGCCACTTATTCACTGCGACCCGTGGGGATACCCGCCCTGCCGGTATTTACCAATGCCCAAGACGGCCCAAACTCGACATGAAACGGTGACACCGGTAACCGATCTATTAGGCTATTCTAAGCGCCAGACCAACAAGTCCCATACGTTTGGAGGCTGGTCGACATGAGACAAGGTCTCGCCCACGTGTGTGTTGTCCTGTATCCAATCGTTCCAATGTGTTGCAAGATATTAATTCATCGCCTTGTATACCATCCCGATCCTTTTTTTCACACATATCGTACACCAGGCGGCTCCGTGAACTCCACTACCTCATAACTCATTATTGCTCGTCATCCACTTCACTCGTCGTCATCATCTCTGACCCATCCCCTGCTCATCTCCACTGCGCGCTCCCATCTTCTGCGCTTCTTCTTGCGGTCTTTTAGTTCGAGCTGAGGCTGGAAAACCTTGCGTCCCTTGCTGTTGACGTGCACGAGCTCGTCCAATTCATTCCAAACGCCTGTAGCCAACCCGGCCGCGATGGCAGCACCGAGGGCAGTGGTTTCGCGCATAGCAGGACGATCAACAGGAATACCACTAAGGTCAGCCTGTGTCTGCATGCACAAGTCGGAATTGGAGAGGCCACCATCTACAGCCAGCTTCTCCAATGCATGTCCCGAATCGGCAGCCATGGCATCCAGGATTGCTGCCGTCTGGTGGCAGGTTGCTTCCAGTGTGGCTCGAACAATGTGACCCTTTTCTGTATGTTGAGTGACACCGACTAAGAATATAATTAGCGATCTTGACTTGAATATGAGAAGGAAAGGGAAAAAAAATTAAACAGAGGAACATACAGAGAGTGCCCTTGGCATCGTCAATCCAGTACGGTGCGAAAAGACCACTGAATGCGGTAACAAACACCACACCTCCGTTATCAGGAACCGTGTTGGCAAGAGCATCCACCTCGGCGGATTCCTTAATTAAGGATAGGTTGTTTTGCAGGAACTTGACACCCGAGCCCGCCACAGCAATGCTGCCCTCAAGGGCATAGACGGGTTTGCGACCATTACCAAAATCGTATGCAACAGTCGCGAGTAAACCGGTTTTGGAGATGACGGGCTCATTACCCACATTATAAAGAAGGAAGCAGCCGGTTCCATAAGTATTCTTAGCTTGACCAGGAGTGAACCCACATTGACCCACGAGAGCGGATGACTGATCGCCCAAGCATCCTGCAATGGGCGTCCCTTTAAGACAACCGCGAGCCAATGCGCCAAAGGCAGTAGGGTGAGAAGATGGCACAATCTTGGGCAAACCAAGCTTGTTGCGATCGATCTCAAAGAACTCGAGAAGGGAATCGTCATAGTCAAGCGTCTTCAAGTTCATGAACATTGTGCGACTGGCATTTGTCGAGTCAGTGACGTAAATGGGCCCACCCTGACGTTCTTGACCACCGTTGAGGCGATAGATAAGCCATGAATCAACAGTACCAAATGCGAGACGTCCTTCGTCATAGGCTTTGCGAACAGAGTCTACATTTTGCAGGACCCACAAAAGCTTAACACTGGAAGGGTAGGTGGACAGAGGCAGACCGCAGATTTCCTGGAGTTTATCAGCTCCAGGGCGAGCCTTCAGATCTCGGACGAGAGTGGTGGTGCGGGTGTCGGGCCAAACAACAGCGTTGTACAGAGGCTCGCCAGTGTTTTTGTCCCAGAGAACGGTAGTTTCTCGCTGGTTGGTGATGCCAATTGACCGGATCTTGGATGCAGCGTAGCCTTTTAGTAGAAACTTTTCGACTGCCTTTTCAATGCATGTCTCAACGGACTCGAGGAGCTCTAGGGGGTCGTGTTCATGCCATCTAGAGAAACACTGTTAGAAGGGAAACAGCCCAGTCAGGGGGATATTCAACTCACCCTGAATGGGGGTACTTGTTCTGGAACTCGATTTGGTGGCTTGCGACAGGCTCTCCGAGGCCGTTGAAGATTAGGAAGCGGGTTGATGTTGTGCCTTGATCAATGCTGCCGACAAACCAATGTGATTCCTTCTCTTCCTCGGTCTCGGTGATTCCATCGGGAAGTGCCTCTTCTAATAAGACCTCGGCGGTGCGAGGCTTCTTATCCGCGACTACGGGAGCCACCTCAACATGAGCCACCTCGATGTGTTCGAGATCCCTCTTGAAGGGGAGGGTGGGAACGGGAACAGAAGCAACGGTGGCGGTTGTGAAATCCATCCTTGCACACGACGCAGTTGGAGAAAACCGACGGTTTTTTACAATAATATCGTGGCAAGGGAGCCGTCCCTAGCAGGAAGGTAAAAGGAGGAGTGTGGGTGGGTGTCTTTGTAAGGAGGACTGAGTGGTGTAGAAACGTTGAATGCGCTGAGAGTTCAGGGGGTGGGCGTATATAGATCGATGTGGATGTAGAGTCGCACACAGGCGCAGAGTATGGATTAGAGAAGATGAAGAAGAGGAAGAAGATGGGGAAGGAGGGCTCAGGAGGCGCCGAGACGAGGCTTGAAATAAGTGTCTTGGGCGCCGGCAGAGGCAAAGAGAGTGGGGGAGGGTCGGAGGCAGATGAGGTCTTGCAAGCCTCAACGGCACACGCGGAGGGGCTGACATGTGCTTGCGACGTCGGCTCCCGAAGAAGACTGAGACGCGAGGGGAGGGGGGACGGGTAGCGGGCGCCCTAGGGGGGCAGAGTAGGGGCAGAGTAGGGGAAAAGGGGAATAGCGAATGGGGAATGCCGTCCGCTGCCGCTGGCCGGATTGCGATTGTGACTTGCGACACCGAATATGCTCACGCGCGCACGCAAAGGCATGTTAGGATTTTCAGATCGGGGATTGACTTTTGGCCGGGCGCAGAGTGGGTCGCAACCCCAACTGCAGGTCACACGGAGGACGGCAGTGTGCGGAGCCCCGGCCAACCCCGGTTTTACGTTGACGAGTCTTGTCAGCGCGGACCTGCGCCGTCATGGACTCAATGTTGACGACCTAGACTCTGCGCTCCAATCTCAACCTGTGCCGTGCCGATCGCTGGCCAATTGCGTGTCCACCCTCGTTGGCGGACAATCTGTGGGTCGTCCCAGACAATGGGGGCCGCCCCCAATTGCGACCCCCAAAGCCTGCGAAATGCGCATTTGGGGGAGGAAGACACGAGAGAGTGTGTTGGCGAGGGTCGCTTCTAGGGAATATACAAACTTCCGGCATAAAACACCCGGCAGCATGGGCCGAATCTGCTTTCTATCTCGCTTCCAGTTCTATTTATCGACTAACCCCGGCCCCCCTGCTGTGAGAGAGACACGGGTGTGGCCAGGGAGGCATGTGTCTAGGCACAATGATAGACCGAATTGCTTGCTGCACGGCTAGTCCAGTTCGTTCTAGCTAGCTTCTCGGCCTGTTGACGCTTGAACCAGCGACCCATCAGATCTAGCCCTAAGAACAATGATTCACTTGCGGCTCTCCATTCTTCCCACTCTATAAAAAGAAAGGGGGAAAAAGAAATGATAGATCCCACCCAGTCTCGTCCCTGTAGGTCGGTCACGAGGCATGAAAATTTGCATGCCATGCAACAGAAGGAGCAACCCATCCGCGACCCGACCCGCTTGCACCGTCCGTCTCCTATCAAACCCCCTCCCTCCTTTTTCCCAACTTCAGCCTCCAACCTCTCTCCCTCTCCCAATCGGCACCACCTTCGGATTACCTATCACGGAGATTGTGCATTTGAGACATCTGAACCTGGGTCTTGGCATTTAGCCATTGTTCAACTTCAACACCGACCCGACACGTACCAGGGTTGATTAGCATGTTTTTTTTCGCATAGTTGTCGCAAAGTCGTCGCAACCTGCTGCGCCGCTTACAGGCAATCTGCAAACCCCCACGATAATCTCAACATTCCAA
Organism: Calonectria hongkongensis; assembly: GCA_017140755.1. Classification (NCBI taxonomy): domain Eukaryota; kingdom Fungi; phylum Ascomycota; class Sordariomycetes; order Hypocreales; family Nectriaceae; genus Calonectria; species Calonectria hongkongensis. Next base: position 2,109,008 of record JAACJA010000004.1, on the reverse strand, counting down.
GCTTACTCTGTAGGCATCGCAATGGTGGTTCCACAGTCACGGACACCGCCGGCCGGATGTCCTGGGCCCACTGGCCACGAGTGAGTCCTTGTCTCATTGAAATACCTAGACATTTCCCCAAGGCTATGCGGATTGGGAAAGGCTGATAAGTCTTGGCCAGCACTTCTGCAGCCCCATCTCGCCAATTGCCGCCCGATTCAGCCCAAGGACACGACTACAAACACTTCTATGCCACCCCATCCAACTCCAACCCTCTCAAACGGAATCTACCAAAGGAGTTAGATCAAGAAGATTGCTCTTCGAGACATAAGCATGCGCGAACAGATCACAATTTGCTGTCATCAATGTCCCCGCTGCTCCGTGGCCATTTGCAAACCCCTGCATCGTCTGCTGACCATTATGCGAAATGGAACGTGTCAAACCCCCATCAGGGTTCCCAGAAGTCTGGCCCTACTTCACACGTATCCAATAGTAAGGTGCACCATTCCAATATTAACGAATCATTTGTTGATTCGTTTGACGACTCATTCGATGATGAAGAAATGGAAGATTGCCTCCAACAACTGGGTGTTTTCGAAAATGCAGGGTTAATTCAACATGCCCACAAACAAGAGGACAACGAGGATGTGATTGACCTGGATGAATTTGACGAAGATACTCTTACAGAGCTCCTTAACGACGCCGCTGGATTTGATAGTCAGAAACCACCACCATCAAGTGTCGTACGAGCGTATGACCGTGACTCTAGATCCGCAGACGTATTCGACCCTAAACTACAGCACTCCTCTCCACGCACAAGCTCCAGCGCCACTTTGTCAAACAAGGAGGGCTCGCCCCTTCCACAGGAGGTCGATTGGGCTGCAGTACACGAGTGTGTACAAGAAATGCGACCGGGCGATTCGCAAGTCAAGTGTGAAGAGATGGAGACAGCAAAATCTGCAAAATTTCAACCTACCGCAAGCGCGACTCCAGCCCCTGCATTTCCTCCTTTGACAACAGTGACCACACCTGTTCAAATGTTCCTCAAGCCACACAAGACGTTTTTCCACGTCCAAGAAATGTTGGATGCCAAGCTCGAAATGTACAAGAACCAACCTAATGCAACATTCGAGCTATTTGCTCGAGTAGTCTACTCGAGTCGTGAAAACATCTACAAAAAACAATATTTCCAGTTTCGAAGCCTCCTCGACGAATCACCTCCATATATAAACGGTGTCCTCACTGGTTAGCAACTTGGGGGGGCCCTAGATTGCGCTAGTCGAGAATTTTTGAGTCACAATATGACGGGAACAAAGTGCTTTTGCCAGTGCAAACTAACACAGGATCAAGAGTCCGATGTAGGGTGGCGCATCATCGTGCTTGTGATCCAGCCCACTAGCTGGAAAACAATTACAAGTGTCATGGATTTTCTCGGCAGAGATGATTTGGACGAGCCCGTCATGGGATCCAAAGCTTAAGGGGGAGAGTTTGGGCATATATCGGTTCTTGGGGGAAGAATAGCTCTTGCTTTCTGTTTTTCACGGTCAAACATCTACGAGGTTGACGCTGTTTGCCGTCTCTTATTTGCTTCTGCCGAAGCAGACATCAATCATGTGCTTTCTGTTTCTGGTCCTGTTCCTAAAATATTCGACGCCGATCAGTTCCGTTCCCAATCCGGGTTCTATCCCATAGTTGCCATCAAATCCAACATTTCGCTTTCATTTTTCACCAATTTCTTTCTCTAGTTCTTGACAGTGATGTAAGGGCTCATCCTCTCGATCATCATGGGGCGGAGCTCCTGTTGCTGAGTGAGAGTGGGCCGGATGGTCTCGCCGTGGCGGCGGCGCCAGCTCTCAGGTGTCTCGTGCAGGGCAGCATCCTCATCCTGGCCGGTGGGATCGACAAATTGGTACGAGCGGTACTCGCAGTTTGTCCACCCGGTAGCTAGACAGTGGTGAGTCAGTACTTGTGTGGAGATTTTATTTGAAAAATTTCCCGTGCCTTGTGCGATGTAGGATACTAGTCATCCCATCGCGGTGGCGATTGTGGGGTATTTCGTCTATATATAGGCATGTGCATAGGGGAAGCATTACGTACCGTGTTCGTCCTCATCGCCCTGCCAGTCATCGGTCAGGAAGTGAAGAATTCCGCCGTGGGCGACGACGACAATGTGGTCGTCGCCCTGGCCGGCAAGGTCCCTGATGGCGAGACGGCCCTTCTTGCCACGGGCGAGCAGCTTCTCGACGGTGGGTTCATAGGGGCTGTTGGGACCCTTGTCGGTCCAGTTTTCCTCGACGTGGGAGAAGTCAGCCTTGCCGGCGAACTCCTGCTCAAGCTTAGGGACCTCGGTGCCGTGGTCGCAGTTGGCGAGGGTGAACTCCTGGAAGACGGGCATGGCGGTGATGGGGAGGAGGGACTCGTGGTGGCCGAAGGCGCCGAGGCAGGTGTACAGGGTGCGGCGCATGGGCGAGGCGACGAGCTTGGTGATCTTGTCGTGGTGGGGGAAAGCGGCGCGCAGGTTGGCGCACTGCTGGAGGCCGAGAGGAGTCAGGTCCGGGTCACGGATGTCCTCGTTGGCAATGGAGAGGTTGTGGTAGCCCTGGGCATGGCGGACAAAGTGAATTGTGGGAGCCATTGCTGTGTGTAGTTGTTGTTGTTTGATATTGGGGGACTTGTACAGGATATGAGAGAGGGAGAGAGAGAGCAACGAAGCAAAGAAGAGGTGCTGCAGAGAAGAATGGATCAAGCTTGTACTGGGGCAGTTTTCAGGGTTCCCTTATTATATATGCAAGAAATCAATTGGGGTGTGCGGGATATAGACAAAGTGTGGCAGATAGTTCGGCCACCGGGAACTGGGCGAGGCTTGATAGTCGTCAGGTAGCACCCAACGAGGTTTCGGATGTGGGACAGGATCCAAGAAACCGGGACAGGACAGGGAGCGAGGGGTAAAAGAAAAACAGGGAAGCAGAAAAAAAAATTCAAAAGAAAGATAGCTTGGGCGCAGGCATGAGAAAAGCTCCTTCATCTATTCGTTGCTGATCCAGGTGTCGGACCCCACGAAGGCAAAAGCCCTCGTGCGCTGCTCCGGCGGTTTCAACCCATGAGGCGAAGCCATGTTGTTTTGGCGTTCTGCACAACACGCAACAAAGATCTAATGCAAGGAAAAAAAAATGCAAGGATTTCCCACGCGACCCCCCTTGAGACAAAAGATAAAAGAAAAAGCAAAAAAAGAGTAAAATATGACAAGGACACGACGAACCAGACGTGCATCTGCATATTCCCCAAGGGCATACATGCGCAATCACCACGCCTTAGCTTGCTTGCTTGCCTGCTTTGCTTGGACCGGGCCACTGTGCTCTTCCCGGGCCAACCGATGCCCGGAGCACCGCCGGAGGGGTCGCTGCGGAGCCCTCCTCCCCCTTGCGCCTGCTGTGGATTAGGTGCGTGGGCGGCCCCGGCGCCGCCATTGGTCTGTGCTTTAACCGCGGGAGCAATTGGGGGAGGGAGGAGGAGGGGCACGCCTCCAAGCGGCGATCCGGGTGGGGAATAGGCGGCGCTGCACTCGTTTCGTTTCGTACGGCGGTTTTTTTTTTTTGGTCTTGTTGTCTCACCTGTTAGTGAGTTGAAGGTTTTTTTTTTCTTCTCTCTTCCTCTTTTCCCTTGGACAAAAACGGGGCCGCCTCTTGTGTATACATTGGCTTCCGTGCTACTGCACATCGTCCCTGACCGGCGTGGGCTATGGTTCCCGTTGTCGGTTTGACTTACTTCTTCCGGGAATCCCCTTTGCGGAATAGCCCAGCTGCCGGCAGTTTAGATCGATAAGACGCAACAAAGTGACCACTGAGGAATATCTCCTCTGTACATCATACTCGCGTTGGCCATGTACATTCATGTATGTACGCATGCAAGAGGGGGAGGGGTTGTCAGCGCCTGCAATCGGCATCTTTGTCCACTTCAAGTAAGCCGCTGAATTGGCTAATCAGCGTCCGCTGCCAGGCCCAGTCACAAGGGACCTACAAGGGACCTAACTTGCTTGCGCACCAGCAACGCCATCACAAAATTTGCAGCATTATCTTTAGTACTCACGTAGCTATCACATGGGCCTTGTCAGGCCTATTAGATTGCTCCTACCCTACATTCTCGTCTCCTCCCTGACAAATCCCAAGCCCACCCAACGCCGTTGGTTCACCACTTAAAAGCAACTCCGTCCTCCGGCATGACTACCACTTACACTTGTTCAATCCCGCCCCGCCGGCATCTTCCCACGTTCCTTCCTTCATCCTGCTGACCGGCTATCCGCCACTAAAGCTCAATCAATGCCTCCTCCTTTGCAGGCTGCTGCTTGACCGGCTCGTGCGTTGGCACCGCTGGGAACCCATCCTGGCCGTAACCTGCATATGCCCAGTTCTGCGGCGCCGCCGGCGGTACTTGATGCTGCTGTGGCATTGATGGCTGCCAGTATGCCTGCTGCTGTAGAGGGGGTGGTTGCTGAGTTGGCTGCGAAGCCTGGGGTGGTTGAGATGGAGGAGGAGCTTGAGAAAGCTGGGGTGCTTGTGGGGGTTGACTCGGTTGAGGGGGCTGAGCTGCCTGCACAGCTGGGGCTGGCTGCGTCGGAGGCATAACGGGCGTTTGTTGTTGTGGCGGCGCTTGAGCCGAGATGGATCCTCTATGGTAATGCATTTGCTGCTGTAGATTGGGATAAGGAGACTGTGCCGCCTCGGGGGCCGGCCCTGGGGCAGATGGACCCAGGGGAGGCGCTTGCGGTGCTTGCTGTGGAGTGACATAGTAAGAAGTGTTGGGGTCTGCCGATGGCGTTGCGGCAGCTACTTGGGGGGTTTGCGCTGCCTGCGCCAGATCTACGGGAGGTTGCTGTTGGTACGTATCCGGAGGTGCTGATGGTGCTGATGGCACCTTATCTTGCCAGCTCTCGGTACGCTGCAGCTGTTGAGGGGGTAGTTGCTGCGGCGGAGGGTATTGGCCTTGATGGGGGGGCGCAGAGCCGTAGGTTGGATATGGGGGCTGGGGGGTTGCCTGTGGTGGCTGTTGTTGATAGGGCTGTTGCGGAGGAGGTGCCTGATAGCTGGCTCGCTGTTGGCCAGTATAAAAGCTCTCAGCTCCCCCAGGGTTGCTAGGCATGTGAGTGGGGATGGAAGGGTATGGGCCGGATGGCTGCTGGCGGGGAGGAGGCAGATTGTATCCACCAAGGCTCTGCTGGTGGTACGCCTTCGATAGCCTCTCTTCGAGCATGCGATCGTAATAACGCACCACCGTGGAGAGTTTGGCATGGAGATCTAGGAGGGTATCTGCAATTTCAAAAGGTCAGTCTGCTTGCGAGCCATCATTCGTGGGAATGCCACCCTACCGTGCTTGCTCATGGCCTCTCCGTACGTTCGCGCTAGCTTAGGACGCAGAGTACCGATGCTATCATATAGCTCTTGAATTTGAGGCTCCCGAAGGATGGTGCCAGGCGGCTGGGTTTGTAGACGATCGACCAAAGTCGCAAAGAGGTTGATGTTCTCTGCCTCTACAGGAGTCAACTCGTAGTCATTCTTGGGGAGGACAAAGTTGGTGGCCGTGGTTCCTGAACTGCTCGACGTTTGTTCCTTCAGAGCCGCAGCATGCTTCTGTTTCTGCTCCTCCATATCTGCCAAGGATGCTGCAATAGCTGCCTTGAGATCCTCATCATCATCCTCGGCTTGTTTTACAGCTGAGCTATCCCCGTTGGTTCTGGGAACGTTGGGGGCGGGCTCGGCGAATACACGTGAATGGGACTTGACCTCTTCTAAGCTCATTGCCAACGCCTTCTTTAGATCCTCATCGAAACCGTCGTCGACACGAGCGTTTCGCGGCTGCATGGCTGATGTGCTTCGGGTTTTGTGGGGGTACGTGGGCGACCGGTCGAGGGAAGGGCTGACATCCTTGAAACCCTTGTTGGTGAGCTTGGCGTAGCAACCATCGTCGACTCGAACAGGTGTGTGGATTCCAAGATGGGGGAGAGCGATTGTTTTGCTCGAACATTGTTGGTCGAAGCAGTTTCCGCAGTTTCGGCAATGATGCTTTCGGTTGGTAAAGGTAAATGGAGTTCGGCATCGCATACAAACGTCGGAATCTGACCACTCTGGAGGCTGCATTTTATCATTAACGTCAGTCATTTGCACCATGCAAGCCGGAAAACCCAAAAGATACTTACTGCGCTGCTATCAATCATGCTGCTTGCTACAGATACTTGAGGGGGGAATTGGTATCCTTCTCGCTGCAGCGTCTTGTAAACTTCACCAATGTAGGCAAGTTCGTATCGTCCCTCAGTGGCGCCCGCCCATGATTGTATGAGCTCGAGAATCTTGGATCTAACCTCGAAGTTGACGGAAGCACCTCCCACAGCCTGAAGAAGCGATACCATGTTGTCCATGAACTCGCGGGAGGCGATCTCGGCTAGGAAATGCGATCCGCCATTCTTGACGCAGGTATCGGTAAGCTAGGTAAAGATTAGCGCCCGAAGCAACCTTCGCAATGCGGGGAATGCCATACGTTCAGCGCGCTCAACTGGGTGTTTGGGTTCTTGTTTCCGATGCGGCGCTTGAGCGAGCGCATCGCCTCCTTGGGCGCGACGGTTTTGGATCTGATGACATCGGAGATTTCGAGGTTGAGGGCGATATCCTCGCTGGGCAGCGGGAAGTGTCAGTACAAAGCACCCGAGGACGGGACAAGCAAGGATTTTGGGAGCGCATACAGGCTACTGCTCGTAGCTTTCTCAATCTGCTCGTCCAAGGCCGTGTTGGCCGAGGACGACCACCAGCTCATCATCTTGACGGCGGATGCGGCGACAGCTGCGGCTGAGGCTGGCTGCCTTGACGTGGAGGAAGGGAGAGGGGAAATGGACGACTTGGATCCGAACCCAGCGCGTGTATTATCGCGAGGTACCGAGTGCGTAAAAAGAAGCAGCTGCGTGCTGTGATGGATGGAATTCGGCGTGGGTGAGGTGGATGATAGGTCGAGATTCACCGGACCTGTTCCAGGCTGTCGTTGTCCCAGCCTCAGTCAGTCAGAAGGCGGCGATGAGGTACGACGTAAGAAGAGCCAGGATAGGGCTAGCTTCCATGTGGTTGACCCAGGTAGTTTGTAGGTGCCTAGGCCCAGCGATGCTCTGGTCGCCATTGGCTGGCAGCATTATGTAAGGCACCCACCGCAGGCGCACTTCAGCACTCTGGCCGGGTAATCCAGGTCCCCCGTAGCGCCTAACGAACAGGGGATCAGCGGCGACTTGACGGGCCCGAGGGGTTCCACTGATGCCCTGGCCCGACCCAACTCCAGTGGATATGCCAGCCCGCCGAGAAGGTTGAAGGTTTCTGCTGCCTTGCATCACAGTGGGCGCTAACGTTCTGGGCAAGCGCTGGGTACGAGACTGCGGTGGGCGGATGACGACGTCGTTGTGGCGTACGTGGCTCGTGGCCAAACAACTGGGGAAACAGAATCGGGCTACCGGAGGGCTTGGACAGGGTACTGAGTGTGTCACCAATTTCATGCCCTGCGCGCAGGTACCGCTGCCACACTCCGAGGTACCTCAGTCCCCCCCGCGAACCCCGTCTGAGAAAGGTCGCCGCCATGAGAGCTGTCGCTTGCCAACCCGCGCCGATGCCCGGTTCTTTGTTGTCGGCATGACCACAGATCGCCGTCGACCTTAACCACCACCACAACGCCCGCAGGATGTTGATGTCAAGCGGGTTGCTTTTTCCTTGTTAAGTTTTTCAGAGGGCTTTTTGAGAGGATGCCGTACAGTTTGGCGACTACCCAGCGGACGGAGCGTTGATGTCTTGTGTCCCTATATCTGCCATCGCATCGCACATGGTTCCTCCGCTCTTCCTTTGCTCCTCGAGTCTTGCCCAACGCCTGCATCTCTTCTTCGCCCTGTGCGAACCCGCGACCCGAACCGAACTCGAACTTTATACCATTGTCCCCGACCGAGAGATGATTCCTTGACCTCCGTCCTAACTCGATCCACCCATCAAAATGGCGTCCCTCGGCCATACACGATCTAGCAGCCTAATCGATGGCCGCAACAGCAACATGGCCAGCCCAGACGTTTTCAACCCCCCGCCGCCTGCTGGCCGCCATGGAGGTGATTCCAGGCCCGGCGGCGCTCCTATACCGCATATCGACGATATACTTGTCGCTCCCCGAGACATCGACATGAACCAGTCCATTCGTAAATTGATAGAGTCGGCCGAAACATCCCTTCGACAGGCCGAGATGAGCCGCGACTTTAAGCGACCTTCCATCGCCCTAAAGGAATATATACGAGCTTCTATCATTGCCGTCCAAATCATCCGGAACCATCGAGACTATGCTTCCTTAAAGGGGGACCACCCCGACCTCGCCCGCGCATATAATGCTTTGCTCAAGAAGATCAGCCTGTCGGATGCTGCCTTCGCACGAATCAAACAAGATATCATTGCTGACAATAAACGAACTGGCGTTCAACCTGTTAAACAACGACCTGGCTCGTCTCATTCGAATGATGCTGGCTCCAGACCCATCTCCCCCACCAAGGGACTGGCTCGATCTACCAATGCTTCTCCCCGACCTAGCACCAATGGCTCCTCACCAGCAAAAACCAAGCCCACGATCCACCCAAAGCCCCAGGCGCTCCACGGAAATGCAATCAACCGTTCTAGTTTCAGTCTTTCAACCTCTGCGGCTCAAGACCTCGCCGCTCGTTTCGCTAATCTTCGCGGCCCGCAAGCATCCCCAGGCCAAGATCCTCGAATCAAGACACATCAAATCGATATCCCACCTAAGCCAGCTGGGCCCCGGGCGATGCCTCCACCACCACCAAGACCCCCCAAAATCGATGTTAACAACAATGTGCCAAGTTTGCCGAAGATGCCTGACGCGATTTATAGCCCTGCTCGCGGGAGCATGGAAACTCCAAGACCACCAATAGCAACGCCACGCGGCATATACAGTAGAACTAATTCCTTAACCTCTTCCTCGGTCCCTGGAACCCCCACCGGATCCTCGCAAACCCAAAATGACTATTTCACCCCTACCCAGAGCTATTCTAATACTTCAATGCCCCCTGCCAAACCAGAAACCACGATTAGGGTTCCGGATGGAGGGACTATAACTCCCGAAGAACTCGTGGAAGCCATGAGGCGCAAGGGATCTATTCTTCTCATCGATGTTCGATCCCGTGAAGAATTTGACGAGGGTCACATCATGTTTTCCCAGATAATCTGCATCGAGCCGAGCATCCTGCTCCGAGAAAATATTTCCGCTGATCAAATTGCGGAAAGTTTAATTCTGTCACCAGGTCAAGAAGAGTCCGAATTCCAAAACCGAGACGCATATGATCTCGTTGTTTTCTACGATAATGAATCTGAAATGGTCCCAAGGAATCCTCGAAACTCTGATGATCTTGTCCTTACATCACTCCAGCGAGCCCTCGTGGATTTCAACTATGGACGCGAATTGAGGAACTCTCCTAAACTTTTGAAAGGCGGCATTGATGCATGGATTGAATTAATGGGTAGGAGTTCGCTCCAAGCGACGACACAATCATCCTTGAGGGTTGTGAAACCAGCGGTGCGCAATCGCAGTGGAACGATTGAACGACAGCTGTCGAAATTCGTTGCAAGGCCGCATAAGCCAGAGGATGCTAGGCTTTGGGAAGAGACTATCAAGAACGAAGATAGGGAGACTGCATCATCGCAAAAATTCGTACGTTCTACGGAGGAGTTTCTCAGAAAGTACCCCGCGGTGGTCCCAGAAAAGGAGTCCATGTCTCTACCAAGCAAGCCTCGGCTGGGACCATCATATGGATCTTCTCATCAGGTGGATTTGATGAGCGATCTACCTTCACCGCCAACCAGACCTGCTCCAGCCCTACCCAGACCCAGCTACAGTGGTATTTCAGAGGCAGTGCATGAGGGTGAAGGATATGGTAACGCCACTACTCCCGCTACAGATCGGATAAAGGCTGTTGAGCGGCAGTTCACTGGTGACAGCACTAAACTTCCTACGGGGCTTAACAATCCTGGAAATTGGTGTTATGCAAATAGCATTTTGCAGTGTCTTCTTGCGTCGCCTGGCTTCGGGCGGGACCTGTCCGACTCCTTGTGGATAGAAAAGTATAGAGTACCGAAAAAGTCTGACGAAAAGATTGAAAATCCTCAGCTGATGATTAAAATCATTTCCAACTTGTTTCACTGGCTAATTTCTGGCAAATTTTCAACTATGAAAGCCGAGACGTTAATGGTAAGTTATTTGCTTCTCAATTGTTGGCGATAAATGAGGCTCACTTTTTGAAACTAGAAATACTCTAGCTATCTTGCTAGACAACAAGATTGTCAAGCCTTTGGGTCTGAAAGGCAGCAAGATGCACAGGAATACATGTCGTTTCTCTTCGATAATCTTCACGACGAGACCAACATCCGACGAGATCATCCAGGCGTGGATGACCAACCTAACACTAAAAACCAGCCGCTCCTGCAATCATCGATTGAATTCTGGCGCAATCACACCAGCCACAACCGGTCCTTGATCAACAAGTATTGGCGTGGTGTTGATGTAGGCACAGTAAGATGCCTGAAATGCAATACACGTACATACACCTTTGCACCCTTCGACTTCATCTCACTCATCATTCCTTCCAACCGCTCAACCATGACAATCGAGCAAGCTCTGGATGAGCACATTGCCCAGAACCCAATTGACGATTTTCAATGCGATCAGTGTCGGAGCATCACACGCGCAGTTCGATATGTCTCACTTGCCCGTGCTCCGCCTCTCCTATGTGTTTCCTTGAGCCGTTTCCACTTTGCGGGCGCAGCAGGGAAAACCACAGTTCGCATTACTTGGAATTTTGATGAGACAGATTTCTCACCCTATTTTATGCCAGAGCTTTCGGCCAGGCAGGGGAAGCAGGATCTAGAAGACCCGGCCTTTACAGGACCCTTCCGCTACGAGATATACGGTGTCATTCTTCATAGTGGCTCAAGTAGCACGGCCGGGCACTATTATGCGTATGTCCGCGATGTGGCGTCTCGTGACCCTTATGCTTGGTTCTGCTGCAACGACAGCAAGGTGACCAGGGTCCGCATTGGCTGCGGAGGCTCTGAAGACATCAAGGAACGAGTCTTTAAGTATCGAGAGCAGGTGCCTTATCTCTTATTCTTCCGCCGCAAGCCAGTGGTATGACGTCGGGGTTGAACTGCCGTCGGGAGCTGGTCGGTCCACTTAGCTACATCGCTTCCAGGATCGTTGCAAATCCCGGCGACCTGTCAACTGCCACGTTCCCACGTCGTCCAACCTCGGGACGCTGGTATAATCATATTGTCAAGGCTAATCCCATTCCTTGCGGTATCCCGTGGGCTTCGTATCGTTGGATATTACCCTGAACCCTCTACCTCTTCCATACTTACTACCCTGTTTGGAACTCGCACACGCTCTCATCCTTCGGCACATGTTTGCCAACCCCGTATACCTCCCCCCGTACGATTTTTCCTGTCTCATGTTGTGGGCATGGGCACGGCCTGTGCCGTGACCTATTTGATCCCGTGGCTCTCTCTCTTCTCACCGGTTGGTTCGTTTCTTGCTACATAGCGAAATTAGGAAAGCAAGCATGGCATGGCACGGAGCGGGATGAGGCGTTTTTGCCTTTTTTTTTATATCAAATATCTTTGTAGCTGTACTGTTTCTTGGTTTACGCTATCTGCTGCTGTTGTTGTTCCTCATTCTACACGGTCCGGATTATACAGGTGCCTTTTCATGGGGTCTCTCTGGCGGGTAGCACGATATGAATTTCTCGTTTACAGTAATGACAATGACAATGAACCCAAGCAACCTACACTTACCTACCTACCTATCACATGGTTTTTATCTGCTTCCTCCAAGCTCACAAGCTTAAATATATGCGAGTGAGCTGATAACAAGACTCACAGGGCAGGGATTAGCGAGAACCCCGTGGACGTCTCTTGTCTTGTTAGCCCCACTTGGGTGGGCTTGGTCAACCACTGGCAGGCACCTTGACCTAATCATAGTGGATGACTTTCACATGTCGAAGCCATGAGCTGAGCTTAATTCAATCACTTGGCGCCATCACATCACGTTGTCCGGCCTGTTCGGAATTGGCTGAGCAGGGTCTTTGAAGTGTGGAATCTTTGTTTAAAAGGGGGGCAGCCGAGCTGGCACTTAAATAGAAAATCCAATAAATTAACATGGAGCCAACGCCGCACAAAGTTACATTAGAGTCACACATTCGAACTAAAACATCTTCAAACATCTCGGCCCATTATACAGCCCTCACACCTGGTATCCATCGTCGTTTCACCTGTCCGTTCATCCGTGTCGTTGCATTTCGATTGCATATTTCGTCCGGCATACATCAGTTGCTTAGATGTCCTTTAGGCACTCGGCAATTTCCTTCTTGAAGTGCTCGCGGATCACTTTTCGGTTGAGCTTCTGAGTGGCGGTGACGAGACCCTACAAATAACGATTAGCTGCTGTTTAGGGTTACACAGGAACGAACGGGGATTAATGCTTACGCTATCAGGAGTCCACTCCTCATCAGTGATCACAACGCCTGCGACAATCTCCATGCCAGCCAAACCGGCTCGCTTGCCAGCGGTCTGCAGGTCCTTCAGGACGTAGCTTCGGACTTTGTTGTTGTGGTGCATGGTGTGGATGTTGTCGTCGTTCACGCCAAGCTTCTTGGCTTCCTCAACAAGGACTTTCTCATTAGGCATGATAACGGCGATAGGGCGAGAGAACTCAGGGTCTGCATGAACCATGATGTTGGTCACAGTCTGAGAGCCGCGGTACACGGACTCGAGCTTCTCAAGAGCAATGTACTCGCCACCTTGCATCTTGACGAGGTTCTTGACACGGTCGATGACTCGGAGATGGCCGTCAGCATCGAATTCTCCGATATCTCCGGTCTTGAACCATCCATCGGGAGTAAGGGCCTTCTCCGTCTCCTCGGGGTTATCATAGTACTTGGACATGATGGGGAGACCCTTAAGCCAGATCTCACCCTGGGGTGGGGTCGAATCGGTCGAGTATCCGAGCTCGGGAATAGAGACGAGCTTCGCATCGCAAGCAGCGGGGACGGGGCCGATGGCGTTAGGAGAATATTCCAGAGGGCAACCCAGGGCACCGTTAGCGCAGGTCTCAGTGAGACCGTAACCTGCCAGCATGGGAGCCAAGACCAACGACAAAAAGTGCTTGGTACCGTCCGAGATACCACTGGCGCCGTTCATGGTGAACCGAAGACGACCACCAGTGAGCTCCCTCACTTTGCTGAATACGATGCTATCAAAGACACCAGCACCAGGTAGCTTGTTTCGGGTCATGAAAGTCTTGTAGTTGAAGGCCCCCCAAAACAAGCTTCGGAGAAGAGGGCTTGACGACTCCAACTTGGCAACAACACCCTTCTTTACAGTCTCCCAGATCTGAGGTACACCAACCATTACTGTGGGCTTGAACTCGTGCATATCACCATGGCAGTTCTTGACCATGGCGTCGGAGAGAGTACGGGGGTTACCGTAGCCGAGGGTACCACCGATAAAGAGCACGAGGTTCTCAAGTGCCATTTCGAAAATGTGTGCTAGTGGTAGGTAGGCAAGAATATGTTCAGTGTCGCTAACACATTCCTCAACACATGTGTAGAGACCAGTCACTGTGTCATGGCAAGTTAGCTAATGATCCAAGCAAAAATAAATTGGCACTACTGGAAGCCAATTCGCGACGTTAGCAACGTACCTCCAGCAACGAGGGCCTCGTGGGTGATGCAGGCGCCCTTTGGCAGACCAGTGGAACCAGAGGTGTACATGACACAGTAGAGGTCAGAGGGTTTGGCGGGGTTGGGCTCAACTGGCTTCTCCTCGCCAAGCTCGCGAAGCTCTTCGTAGGTAAGGACCTTCATATCGGGGTGTTCGGCCTTGAAAGCTTCGATCTCTCCACCCTGGGTAAAGACGCAGGACTCGTTGATAATGACGGTCTTGACATTTGACTTCTTTAGGGGACCAGAAGCAGTCTTGAGGAGGTGGGGGTCGGTGTACATGACGCTGCAGTTGGTCTGGATGAGGGAGTGCTCGACTCCACTGGGACCGAGGGTATCATAGGCGGTAACGATGGGAATGGACTGGGAGGCACATCCGTGGGAGACCGAAATCCAACCGATGCTGGGTAGGCTTCATGTCAGCAGGGTACACGAAGTAGAAGCTGGGTAAGAGCTTGTGTTTCCAACTTACCTGGTGGTCGCAAAGAGGTGGACCTTGTCCTCGCTGGTGACGCCTAGACTGCGCAGGCCGGAGCCGATCTGGTGGACGCGGGTCTCATACTCCTTGTAGGTCAAGTAGTCGTATGGAGACAGCTCAAAGTACTGCCATTCCTTGGGGATCTCTTGGACCTCGTCGCCCACCTTCTTCTTGATTATCTTGGTCTCCTTGTGCAGCTTGATGAGGCGACGGGCGCCAACGGCAGTGTGGTTAGGATATTTGCTAGCGCTGCGCTTGACGATGTCATAGACGGTATGAACGCCCTCGGCAGGGCTGTTGAGGAGGCCGTCCTTTGAGCGAGGATGGCGACGTGGAATGGTCTCGCCAGGCACCTTCTCGTAGCCTGGAGCCTCAATGGTGAAGGGAGGCTTGTGGACCTGCGCCAAAGGCATGATGCCCTTCTTGTAGTCGGTCATGATGACGACGTAGTTCTAGCGGAGCGGGCCGGGTAGTGTGGGAAGAACGAGGAAGGAAGGGAAGAGAAGAGAAGAGCAGCGCCCGCAAGGCTAGAGTGGGCGCGAACGAAGCGAATTGAGTGATGAAGAGAGGATGGACAGGGTATCTTTTGGAGTTGTGGAAGAGAAAGTCTCTGTGGAGAAGAGAAAGCAGGCAGATAAAAGCGTCAGTGCGACGAGCAACCACGGCGACGGCAAGAAGACCAGGCCAAGCGAGCAGACGAGACACGGCAGGGCAGGTGCATCGAAGCAAGGCCAGGTAGGTACAACCTTGACTAGGTACCTGCCCACCAAGGCACCAAGGAGGGCAAAGCGAAGGGTAGAAAATGGACAGGTACCTTGGCACATGTGGGGGGTACCTACGTCAAAGCTCCAGTAGCTGCTGCTGGCGGGAAATAAAGGTGCCACCTTGTCAGTGACCTCATCAGATATGGCACTGGGTCCATGACTGGAGCCCCATCCACGAATGTTAAAAAGGATATTACTGGACAGGGCAAGCTCATAATGATGCTTGCAAGGGAAATCTGGGCGCGAAAACCCAGTCTCTTACTTGCTGAACCAAAACATGCGTGTATCTGGAAGCCAGACCCTGGGGGTTCTCGAAAGCCCTGCGTTGCGCTGAATCGCCAGGTACCTGCCGACCTGCACCCAAGTACCCCCCTCCAATGCGCTCCAACATTGGCGTTGCTGGGGTTGTGGAGAAGCCAGGCCTGCGCTCTTGGCGGGGCCAGGCGACGACGCCACAGCGGCCAGGCTAAATTTACATGCCCAGTGACCCAGGTGGACAGGACAGTCGCAGTCGTGGCACGAGACCAGCACAGTTTCGGGTTGCCGCTGAGAGGCTGGTGGCTTTTCTGCGCATAGAGGACAACTTGTTGAGAGGAATCCCCTTTTCCTGGCTAATTTACCTTCGGACTTACCACGTGTGTCCGAGGCTGACCATGAAGCGGCGATCCAAGCTAGCCATGAGCCATGGTCGTCGTGGCGGTGGCTCGGGCCTTAGCAGAGGGAAACCGCCGGCTTGGGTGCGCTCTGCAGTCGCATAAAGGCAACCCTGGGAGCTCAAGCACAACTCCAGAAGTACCCGGCCAAGGACACGGGGTACCTTGGACCACGCCCAGTGGACAGCGGACAGGACAAGGCGAGTGGGGTGTGATGCCCTGGAGATCAGGCCCTTCAAGCTAGTGACGGAATACAAAGCCGATGGCTCCCTGGTGACGACGACCACAGAACGACAGGCTGTCTCGGGCTTACCGCTGAGCCTGTCCAAGCAGCTAGATCAGCGAGGTTGATAGGCATCTACACGGGTTCATCATCAGAGATGTGATAGTGCAGCGTAGTGGGTTGTGCCGTGATACCTTTTGTTCCGTCACCCACTTGCCCCCTGATCTCCCGAAAACGTCCCGCTCGCTGCCCTGTAGCGGCGCGCTTTGCACTATCTTAGCACCTGAAGAACCCGCAAGCATGGGCACTGGTACACTGCCCTAAGCCTTAGGTATGCGCACTGCTGCAGCGCTAGCAAAGCAGGCCAACAGGGGAGCTCCAAGCTCCTCATGTAGCCCCGCCAAAGGTGCCTCCATTGCGTCACAGTGAGAACAGGATAGGTTGGACAAGATGACTTCTGCGTCTTCGACACCGTAGAACTGACCTGCCTCAAAATATCAACAGTGGAAGATAAAAAAAAATATGTAATAAATAAAAATACGAGGGGTTTATACCCGAGTTGATTTATTTGTTTATTTAAATAATATTTATTTGTGTATCAGGTATTCGGTCAAAAAAAAGACTTGGAAGAAGAAACAATGCAGATGCAGCACAAACTTTCAAGGGTTGTGCTGTGCTCTCCACGAATGGGTTAATGGAAGGATACAGGGTCTCTCATATTATGAAAGATAACAACAGTAGTAAGAATAAATAAATTACATGGCCATGCCAAAAGTCCGTGGTCGGTCCGTTACCTGCCTACCGCCGTTTCATCACCGGAACAATCTGTCTCTAGTCGCCAAGTAGCGCCTCTCTATAAACCGACCTGCAGATCACCATCTTTCGTACTGTGACAGTTATAAGCGGAGATAACTGCAAATATTGGTGTGTGAACACAATCCCGATTCGGGGTCAATGAGCCCTGCCCGGCTCGGAGTCCAATCCGTTTACCTCCCGACGGCCGTTGTGTTACCTGGGGCGCTCTCCTCCCGATACGGCGGTCGGCCGGTGCGATGGTTCAACCTGGCTACTGGGTCGTCCATTGGAGCACGGATGAGACTTGAGGGTGATCAAATGAAAGCATGGATGAGTGTCTGCATCAACTTTGCGCCATTGTGGGTGCCCTGTCAGACCCGCCCGATTCCATGCTGACAACGGCGCCGAGGGATGGAACCGCGATACACTCGCCACAGAAGCCGAAAATCACAAGCCAAAAGCCATGAAGCTCGGCTGCAGTGTTTTCTTGTGATTGCGAGTTTGTCGAGGGTGATGGACACGAAACCATCTAAGAATTTAGAGCCAAGTGATTTTCTTTGAAATGAGAGTCTTTAGTGTCCAATCGAGATATGTCCAAAAGAAGTATTGAATGCTGTCGAGAATGTGGTGTCCCGACGCCACACCTTGGTACTTAGCCCCAAAGGGCCCTGGCACGTTCCCCTCACCACCACCAGCGAGTCCGTCACATCCACACGCCGATTCTGTGCTGTATTTGGCTTACTACAGCTGCGCTCCCGAACATGCCGTACCTCCTTCACGTCACCTGCACTGGTCATTGCACGTATCTGACTGCATCTTCCCCAACAATTTTTTCTTAAGGGGCTCCATTTCCACTCCTTCCGAGCTGCCATGAATGCCCACGTATTCGTTCAATCACGCCTAGCCGAGGCTTCCATCTCATGACGGACCAACAGCAGATGAACAACAGCACGACTGATCTCCCAAGACGCCCCGTACCCAAGTGCCCGCTCATCGTCTGTCCTGCAGCCACGCAAAATGCTTCTCGTTTCAGGCACGCCGAGCCTCTGTGCCTCCGCCCTTTGCCCGTCTTGCTCGACATGCATTTCGGTGCAGGGGAGGGCTTGTCCGATCGACTCGCAGGCTCCCCATGCCCTGGCCCCTATCGCGGCCGCCTGTCCCTGGTCTCTTCTTCTCTTGTGAGCTGTTTGGTTGCGCGTTTGTCTTGATCCAAATATCTCGCCCTCTCCCCGCAGGAGCCCGCCAGCCGAGGCCATCATGCATGTCAGCGGCGAGCTAGATCGACATGTGTCTCTCCACTACCCCAAAAATCGACCTCGCCTGGGCCAAGAAATGGCTTGCCGCACAATCTGGCTACAATGGTAACTAGTGAATGTCTTCAAATGCTACGCCTCAAGCCAAGCCTTTTGTTTGGCCAACACATGAACTTAGGGCCTGGTGACCACCTTCTGCAAGATAACTCGTACGGAGTATTCGGACAAGCGGTCTTCCGGAGCAAACCCTGTCCCCATTAATGAGCGCCGTTGGTTGCTAGGTGGTCTCGGCGAGCAAGTTGGATACGGGATGCGACAGTTACTCCTCTCAAAGGTGATGTGGGTGCCACGAATGATGCATCAGAGTAAAACAGCCCATAACGATGCCAAGGCGACACCCCCTTACTGGCTGGAGTAGGTCAAGAGTTGCATGGGATCATTTGTTCAGCACGAATAGAGCGTCTGAGCAAGCTCAAAGCCCTTTTTGGGCCGGCAACAACTCTCCGAATCTGACAACACTGACTGACTTGATGTGTGAACTTGTCAGTCTTAATCAGCCCGTCACCACCCACGGCACTGGTCTACGAATAAGAAGAGCACGGTTTATTCCTTTTGGCAGGGTTTGTATCAACGCCCTCATCAATACAAGGCTTAGCGCCACCTGTCCCTCTTTGGGATAGCTCTGATCGCGCTCATCTGACATTCCTTCCTGTCCATACTAGTGTAAACTACGGTCAATGCACCAACCCTATGTACATCTCAAAACGGGGTTTATATTCCTATATTCTCGTTTAGTAACCCTGGGCTGTAACGCTGACGCCAACCTGGATAGGCCTCACTGTCAGCTGGCGACTTGTTCCAGTTCTCTGGGTTTGGCTGGCTGGATTTGGCCAACCTTGGCAGTCTGGACCGCCACGTCCTTGTCCCAGCTAAAACGCCTCTCGACCGACATATTAGGTTGCCTGATTTTCGAGCCCGGCAAGTACCGGATCGATGCAAGAGTTTGATCGTGGGGGGCGCCGGGCGTAATCCTACTGACCTGGCACCTCTAATGCTGAGCTTAAAAAAGGCCACGACAGGCATCCTTTGATGGCCAGACCCAATCATCGCCAGTAATTTCGCCAAGCAACATTACCTCAAATCAGCCACATTCAAATCCAGCCATTTACTAACACGACCGTCAATTAGCGGAGCGGACAAAGTTCAAACTGGAAGCCGATGGCTGCTGACATTTCTGCTGTTCGACAACGGCGCGCCCGCCTCATTTCCACAGCAGCGTCTCCCAGCATACGCCAGCAGGGCATCGACCACAATGTCTTCCAAACCCTTATTTTTATTCTCGGGTGTTTTCTGGCTGTTGTACCCCGTTAGATCTATGAATTGAGAAGAAGAAAAGAAGAAGGAAGACAATCTACGATACATTTGCACATTTGCACCTGCGGCTCGGGATGGTTCGTGCGACCGGGTCATCTAGCGGCTTACTGCAGACGGATCAGCACTCAAGTTGGCACGAGCCTTCAGCAGTTTGATCGCGTTAGCATAGGGTATTGAGGGCAACAAACACCAAAGCCTGAAGCAATTCACCCATTTTCAACGGTCTTGCATCGGACCCTGAGACAATTGATGGCTTCAATCTAATTAGTCTCGGCTGGAACTTTGCGGGGCACTTTATGGCAGTGCACGCGTCGTAATTGGCCGCCCCGTATCTCAGGGGTTGACGTTGACGGGTCCTAAATTCATGATTGTTCCAGCGAGCTGGCATTTTGACTTTTCAACTCGAGAAATCCTCTGAGACGTTGTTTTCTTGTCAAACGGGGAAAATAGGTCTTGCTCTTTGCAAATTCGGTCGCGTGCATTTGTAGACTTGTTGAATTTTTGCCATGTCTGAGCTTGGCGCCGAACGTGCCGGCGATTGGCTCCGGCCAGCCGACGAGGATGAGGATGAGGCATTCCTCTCTGGGCCGGAAGACGCCGAAGCGAAGGGATGCCTCGATGAAGGCGATAGATCCACGCTCAATCTCGTGCCCGAAGTGCTACCCGTATACATGACGATTCACCGGTAATAACATCCACACTATTTCTTCTTGAACGGGCGTTTGGGGAACTTCCAGTTTGGGAAACTTGGCGCTAGAGAACTGGCATGCTGACGTCTTTTGAGTGCAGAGTGCGGCGCCTAGTCCTAGCAAGTATCGGTATGTTTGGCCAGGATTAACAAAGAGCATGCCATGGGAAAAACGAGGGAACCTGCTAACATGAATCTCAGATGACCCTTACACGTTGGAGCATTTCCGGGATCCAAAAATGAATGCCTTGGTTGTGAGACCATTGGTTGATCGCCTGTACAACCCGAGAGACATTTCAGTTGGTGAGTTCTTCTCTCTGACATCACCGGGGACGGTGTACCTGACTGGAGATGATAGTATACTGTCTACTAGCCAATCGAGTATCCTTCTTGAGAGATCAATCCAAGACGGTTCACCAAAGCGTAAACGTAGCTCGCGCGACACTATGCGAGCTCCTCGCCAGTCGGGTGCTCCGCCGCTTCCATGAGGACAACCCAGGACCCCAAGGCCTTCTTCTTCTTGCGCACATCTTGGTTACAGGATTTGATCCCTTCCAAGGCGCCCCGGCTCATGTCGAGCGCCGAGGTCGCAAGAGGAAGAACGATGCCAATGAAAAGAAGATTACTGCTCTCGAGCTTGCTATTCTCTCAGAGAGCAAGACCTTTATCAGCTCCACGGCTTGCCAGCGCGCTGTAGATGCCGTACACGATGGCCAAATTGTTTACACACCCCAATCTTTCATGGATATTCTTCCAGATCACTACAAGCGCCGGCCCATCTCGCTCTATGACCCCCGAAGGGCTCCTCTTTTGAATCATCACCGCTTGATTGTCCCTCGAACCAGAAACATGATCGAATTGCTTCAGTTCATTATTCTGCTCTCGCTCTACGTTATGACTATGATATCCCGACACTCGGTGCTCAATGTGTGGGAGTTTGCCTTTATAATTTATTCGGCCGGATGGCTGCTCGAGAAGTTCGCGGCCATTATTGAGCACGGCTGGGAAGTCCATGCCCAAAATCTCTGGGCTTTCCTCGACATTACCTTTGCAGCAATTTTCGGCACCTATCTCATCGCTCGTCTGTACGATCTTTTAGCAGGCCAACTCCACAATGGGTTCGGTCTACCTATTCTCTGCATCGCAGCGCCCATCATGTTGACACGTGTGGCCTTCAACTTGCTCCCTAACAACATTGTCTTCATTTCTCTGCATGCCATGATGAAGGACTTTACTGTCCTCACGTTCCTCGCCACGTGGTGTTTTACGGGATTCCTTCTCGCGCTCCAGTGGCTTGTCTCAGCTGGCAACGACGGCCGCGAAGAGTTCAGCTGGATCATCGTAGGCAAGTGGATGCTTTGGATCTGGTTTGGCTTGGATGGCGAGGGCATTGAGGAGTCGGTGCGCTTTCACACCATCCTTGGCCCCGCGCTCATGATATCATTCGCCTTCCTCGGCAACACGCTCTTCCTGACGATCCTGATTGCGATGCTCACGAATACCTTTTCCAAGATCATCGCCGATGAGACAGCAGAAATCCAATTCCGTCGCGCCGTGCTCACATTTGAAGGCGTAAAGAGCGATTCAATTTTCGCCTATCCACCCCCTTTCAACATCATCGCCCTGATGATTCTCCTTCCCCTCAAGCTCGTTGTCTCTGCAAAGGTGTTCCATGTTATCAATGTAGCACTAATTCGCACTCTAAACCTGTTCACGCTGCTCCTCATTAGCTTCTTGGAGCGCCGACGCTTCGCTGCGCAAAACGCTCGCTCCAAGCCCAAGAAACAGTCCAAGTGGCAATTCATGAGCTTCTCGCCATATGCCGATGTCCAAGCAGTGTTCAAGGCGGCGCCACCACCAGATGTTGCAGACACCATTGACAAGCTGGATCCGCTTTCCGAGGTGCCCATTCTGGAAGATGACCTGATGCCGACTATGCTGGGTGACAATCCCAGGTCGAAGCTGCGACGCTGGAGAATGGTAAAACAAGAAGAGGCTCACGAGGGGCCCTTTGCCAACAGCCTCTCCCCGAGCGCGTGTACGAGTGTGTGCCCAAGCCCGAGACCCCCAGGAGTTTGATGTGTTTGTAAATGTCTAGACTATTCATTTGGTGTTCGAGCATTGGCCGGTTTTTTTTTCTTTTTTTTTTTTTTTTTTTTTTTTTTTTTGAGGCGTACCTTTCAGGCATAGAAATTTGGCATAATATAAATCAACGTTGTATATTCTTTCACTTGCGATTAGTCCTGGCTGCTTGATCCCGCCTAGATGTTTTTGATTGAGAAGAGCAACCCTGAAAATGGCTAAAACAATCATAGTTATATTAGGAAAGCCCATTGTGATTTACCTCGGGTCTGGATTTAGAATTCGTGCTTTTGTGCTGGCCTCTGCGTCATGATCACCAAGTTGCTAGCCCAATGTGCAGGGGGGGTTATTCCATAGCGGGGCCGTGCTGGACAACGTCAACACGGCCGCCGAGTTCACTTGCGGCTTTGAACCCACTTTCGCCAATATCAGTTTGACAGCCGCTTTAAACCCAACCCGACCGCGCGCCTTGGCTTTGGCGTATCGCAAACCGGCGCGACACCTCTGACGGACCATTTCTGCAGCTTCGGACCCTACGAAAGAGAACCCCTCTCATCTCCAGAGCGCCTTCCGACGCCATGGCGCCCGGCGACGACCCGCCGCTGTCTCTGCGACCGCTTCCCGTCGCCGACAACAAGCCCAAAAACCTCGCCGAGTTTATCGCCCGCGTCAACGCACAGCCCGGCGGCTTCCGGGCCGTCTCGGAGGACAAGTTGCGGGAGGACATCCAGTCGCGAAGCGAGAACAAGGACAATGGCGAGGCTGCCGACGAGGACGTCGACATGTCGGAAGGTGGGGAGGACGAGGACGACGAGGCCATTAAGGACCCCAATGAGGCGCGAATGGAGGTGTTGAGGAATATCGAGTATGTATAGGATCCTATTCGAGCACCGTGGAGCTTCTTTACCAAACACGGGGAGGCAGCCCATGCTAACGGCACCATGACAGTGTAGCAGGAAACACAGCGCTGCTCACCCTCGACTTCCTCTCGCTTCTGCTCTCCAAGCAGAATCCGACGCAGGCCGGCGTCACGCTGTCCCAGGGCTTGCGCGATCTGGTCGGCATCGGCACCATGGGCGCTGACAAGCTCGACGACTCCAACATCACCCCTGCCAAGGTCAAGGACCAAGAGGAAATCGCCGTCGGCTGGACCCTGATGGAAATCAACAAGACGCGCGATGCTGCCGAGGCTGCCAGCACGTTTCTCCAGCGCGAGATGGCCGCCGAGGACAAATATTGGAAGGAGATAATGGCGGTGCAGGAGAGCGGATGGTCCGTTTCCAAAGTGCCCCAGGAGCGGCATACTCTGGGTGTGCGGTTTGGCTTCTCCGAAGGTAACCGATCTATCTATCCATTTCTCTCTTTAGCATGGATGCTGACTTTATACTACAGCTGCCCCGGAGTTCAAAAGCAATGGCCTTGCGCCGATGCGAAGAGGTGACGATGGCACAGTTCAGCTTGACTGCGGTCGTCTAGGCGGCATCTCAGAACGTCTTGTCGTCACCTACGAGAAGGATGGCAAAGTAACTGGCCGCTCTGCTCTGCCAGCCCACACAACAGACGATGCGCCGCTGGAGGCTCGAGTTCTTGAGGCCCGCAACACCATCTTTTCGCAAGAATTATGGCACGAGCTTACACGAGAGTCTCGGACCCTTGCGGCTTATGATGTAAAGCCCGACGGATCTCGTCTCACATGCGCCATTGATGAATCAACAAAGATCACCATCGAGCTGGTGCCTCTGGCTTCCCTGCCTTCTGATGAACCTCTGCCAGACAACAAAATGGCCGAATCAATATCTTTGGCCCTGCATATTCTCTTGAGCTACGCTCACCGGCACAACGAGCTCATGCGAACGCGCCCAATGCCCCCTCATATCCCCCGGAACCGTGGCCAGCAAAACTACGCTCTTTTGCGACCCATCATCGCCCGTCTGATGCACATTCACAGCATCCACGCATGCACTGAACACATTGGCGCGCTCGTACAATCTCTCCAGAAGGCCGGCCTGCCCGCCAGCTTTTCCATCAAGACGTCTCCATCCATGCCCGTCGACAACGACACGGCACCTCGGGGACCTAACCAGCTCTCAACGTCCCAGACGCTGATCCGCAACATGCTCAACCCCATCGACTTCCACACAAAAATCACCATCCTCCCAGATATTTCCCTCATGATCCGCGGCCGCACGTTCCTTTTCCCCGTGACTGCCACCTACTACAATGTCCTATTACCCCCCGGCTCCCCCCTCGCCTCCATCTGCGCCCCTTACAGGGACGGGTATCCCGACTTGAAGGCGTTGACTGACTACTTACACACCGTCACCTCCCGCGCGCTCACCGAGCACTTCCTATCTCAGCTCCCCGCTCCGGCCTCTGGCTCCGAGTGGATCAAGGGCATCAGCGGCACCTCCATCGGCAGCCTCAGCAGGGAGGACTTTGAGCTGCGCTTCGACATCGTCGACTGCAACCGAGCACCGTCCCTCGCCGTTGTCAGCACGTCGCTCGTCGAGGCGCGACCCGCCTCCACCAAGTGGCTTTGGTCGGCGGACTCAGACACCGCCAGCGAACCTGCCGGCGTGCAGGACATTGTCGGCCGGGCTATCAACCAGGCTCTCTCTTAGGAAAGATTCAGCCTCGGCAATTCTCGCGCCGTATCCTCGCCGCCACCGCCGCCGCACCAGCATCGCCACTATCACATGCAGCAGCAGCAGCCGCACCAGCAGCAGCAACAGCCTCCGCCTGCGAGGATCAACGACTGGCTCCTCAGCGTCGCGGACGGGGGGACGCCCGAGTCTACTCCCGCGGGCAGCGGCGAATGCGGTGTCGAGGCGACTTCGACTGTTTCTGCTATTTTTGAGAGAAGGGAAAACGACGAGTGCGGCGCTTGTAGAGAAAGAGAACAAATAGGGGGGTTCATGGGAAAAGGGTGGTACAATCCCGGCGTTGACTTGAGTGGAAGAAAATAGCGATATGGATGGAATAAATACCCACGAAGTGATTTTTACAAAGCCTCTTATTATTACTTTTCCCTTCACGCGTGGCCCGCCCTCATTTGTTGTTTGTTCTCTTCATTTCGGCGATGTCTTTTTTGGACACACAGTTCCATCACGAATCACCCATGCATTGAACACCACAAATTTCCCTTTGATGTTATTCCTCATCTATTTCAAACTACTAAACATCATTTCTCTGTGGATGTGCCACAGTCCCTTGGTCATCATATCTCATAAGTAGAGCCAATACATCCCATTCCTCTCGTAGCAGCCGAGCAACCGTATTGCCCCGAGGTCACGACTCTTGCGTTCACGTCTTCCCGAAAACTCCAGTGAAAAGAAAAGGGATCCCTAGCCAACTCCTCACACCAACAAGTGGCCGACGGAGCAGCATATTAACAAAAAAGAAGAAGGGAAAAAAGAATAAAAATAAAATGAAATAGCCCCATTCCAAAACCATGCCCCCATATCCTTCCCTGTTAAAAAAAAAACATCTTCAAATGAACTCTCTCTAACGCTTTTGGTCATTGACGCAAAGACTCGTCTAATCGCGTGCGTTGAATAGAAACTTCAGTTCTCCGGCGCTGAGACGTCCAATCTTGACACTCTCAGCCTCATCCAAGGCCGCTTCAACCATGGCCTTCTTTTTGTCCTGAAGTGCGACAATTCGATCCTCTACTGTGTCTTTTGTGAGAATTCGGTACACCTTGACCTCTTTTTGCTGTCCGATACGGTAAGCACGGTCGACGGCTTGCATTTCGATGTATGGGTTCCAGAACGGGTCCATAATGATGACACGAGACGCGGCAGTCAGGTTGAGACCTGCATTGCCTGCTCGAAGAGATACAAGCATTACCTGGACGTCCTTTCGATCACGGAAATCTTTGGAAGCCCGAGTACGTTCCGTAGCGGTCATGCTTCCATCATATCGCACCGGCTTCTCCAACTTTTCGTGCCACATGGCCACCTCGAGGAGATCCAACAAGAGAGTCCACTGGGAGAAAATGATTGTCTTCTCTCCAGTCTCTGCAATCCTTTTCAGAAGCTCCATACATTCCGTTACCTTTGCAGCAGGCATCCACGTCTTCCTCAGGTATCTCATGTACTTCTTGAACGCATCGCGGTTCTTGTTTGCCTCCTTGCGGAGGGTCTTGAGCATTGAAGGCTTGACGTCGTTCGCCTTCTTCTTGCCCTTACCTTTGCCCTTGCTCTTCTTCTTAGGCTTGACTGCTTCCTTGGAGTCTTCGCCATCGGTATCGAAGCCATCATTAACGACAAATCCCTTGAGGTTACCCTGCTTGTCAACGTCATCGTCTGATGCGTAATCATCCGAGTCCGATTCATCTGAGTCATCCTCCTCTTGCTCGTCCTCGCCCTCTGGCTTCGGAACGCACTCGGGCATATGAACCTTTTGGAAGATTTCATAAGTGAAACACTTGGCAGGATCGAATGAACCGCGGCAAACAGGGCACTTAGCCTGGCTGCCTTCGTTCCCTTCTCGCAAGTTGACTGTCTGGGCATTTTCGGCGAGACGGCAAAGACATTCACTACAGCTATCGTGGCCGCAGGGAATAAAGAAGGTGGGGTTCCGCACGATATCGTAGCAAATTGGGCATTCGAAGTTATCATCGTTTGACTTGATTCGCTCTATGATTGTTGCATCCAGATCGTTGACTAGCTCAAGCATCTCTTCCTCGGACACCGTATTGGCATCATCGACATCCAGATTGAGGTGTGGATGACAGCATGCCTGACGTAATCGAAGTAGAAGAACCAAAATGCTGGAGTAGTTCTTGCCAACAGTTCCCTCTCGAAGGTATTTGCTGAACTGTACCTGCGACTTCTTCTCGAGTTGGGTGTAAAAGTCATGCTCATCTGGAGACAGCTGTGCGTACACTACTTCCTCCGTCTTCTCAGGGAGTTTCAGGATTGGCTTTCCATCAAGTTGGGAATTTTTCTTCCTTCGAAGCATGATGGCCTTGAGCAATGCTCGAAGTCGTTTCATGGCCACACTCTTCGGATCGCCATTGCGACCAAACAACACACCAAAAGCCTGGGTTAACATTAGCATACATTATCAATGTCAAGGCGTTGCTGCATACCTGACGAAATTGTTCCCACTTGGAATAGGGTCTAATTTGCAGAAAGTTGAGCAGTGAGTACAGTTCCAGAATACCATTCATCATAGGTGTTCCAGTCAGACACCATCGGTGAGTTGATTTCAACTGAGTGCAAGCTTTCGAGGTTTTGGTATCTTTGTTTTTGATGCATTGTGCTTCGTCTAGAATAATACGGTAAAACTTTGCCTTCTTCGGGTGGAGTAGAGGACACCGGAGAGTGAGGTTCTTGTCATCAAAATCGATGTTGCGTCCTGCATTGTCTGCAAGATACTTTTCGAGCCGCTTTAGTTCTTGAGCAATGGTGCCGTAAGTGGTCAATACGACATCATACTTGAGGAGGTCTTCCGTGGTTGCCTTTTTGTTGTGGTAAAGGAAAACTGAAAGCCGGTGAGAGAGCTTAGTCTTGGTTAGAATTTCTTCCTCCCACTGTCTCATCAGGGCAACCGGGGCGATGATCAAATTGGTCTACGAAATGTTAGTTTTATACAGTATTGAAACATACTCGGGAACTAACCTTGGGACGCCCTTTTGCTGGGCGCGCCAGCATAAGAGCTAGCGTAGAGATGGTCTTTCCTAAGCCCATGTCATCGGCTAGAATGCCGCCCTTGTTTGTTCCTTCTTCCATCTTCTTCATCCAGGTGACGGCTAGTTCTTGGTGTGGATATAGGGGTCTCTTTAATCCCGCCGGCGTGCCATCGCGGCTCCTCTCTGGTATGTCCATGTCTGGTCGAATGTTTTGCAAAAGGTCGTCCAATTCTTTGTCGCTCAATCGAGGATCATGGTAAGCATCCTGGAGGAAATCGGTAAGCCGTTCAGGCAGAGCAGAACCAGATTCATCCATGCCATTCACGTAGTCAAACGTGCTGGTCTTGTTAATAACATCAGACAAACTAGAACCACCCTGGCCGGGCATACGAGAGCCCGGGACCCAGCCATTACTAGGACCAGCGAACCCTTGTTCAAATCCTGTAAAAGGTTGCCCGACGAGACCTGCTGGGATCGAGTTCGGTGGGATACCGTTGAAAGTTCCAGGATGTGCTCTCATTGGCATCTGTGTTGGAAGTTGGCTTGCTGGGGTAAACGATCCAAACGCTCCAGGCATAGAAGACGTTTCAAACCCTTGGTTAGGAGCGCCAGTCAGATCCCATGTGGGAGCAGGCATCCCATTAGGATGTCCCAGAGTGCGAGTAGATCCCATAAACTCCAACTCATCATCTTCGTTGTCTTCCTGAGTCGAAGGACCGGAGTGTTGGCTGCTCATTAGCCGGTCAAAGGCGTTAGGCAGCCCTGGTAGGGTGGAAGGGCCCGGGACAGGGGATTGTTGGTTTGCAAGCAAATGAGCGAGCTCTCTATCTGCGAGCTCTTGCTCACGTCTCTGCTCAGCCTTACGTTGCGCCGCGACGAATGCATTCTCACCCGGATAATCATCGTCGTCCCTGACAGCATAGTCAATAACTAGGGTCCGAACAACCAAACAGTGTAACACGGCGCGTAGTAATGGTGGGAAATAAAATTATCACAGCTTACCCAGTAAGGTCGATAACATCGATATCATCCGAGTCCAAGGCTTTGGACGAAAAGGGGTCGAAGCTCTGGGTAGGAGTTGTCCGCCGTGACTTACTAGGTCCGGCAGGAGCAGAAAGACTAAATGAGTCGTAGTCTCGCTTCCGGTTGGGGACCGAGTATGAGCTCAGGTCGTTTCTTACGGCTCCAGAGGGTCTAACAGGCGTTGACATAGGGACTTGAAAGTCTTGTGGCTCGAACGCTTGTGGCTCGAACGCTTGGGGCTCGAACGCTTGGAAACTATAGTTAGTCGGGATGTTCTGGACCGGAGGAATGAAATAGTCCATTATGGGCACATTGTAGGGGAAGTAGCCCGCCATGTTGAAATTAGGGACGATAGTTTAAATGAAAAAGTACGAGGATGACAGATGGTGAGCAGAAGGTGAGCAGGGTGAGACTGTGGAGCCACAGGCAACAGACGTCGTGCTGGCGTGAACGACCACCGTGAATGATTGCAACAAGCAACCGACAGAGGCGTGCAGACACATTAAGACATGGGGGTTATGACATGGGGGAGAGCGAAGATGAAAAAGGAGAAAGAGGGAGAGAAAAAAAGAAACCGGGCTGGAGAAGGCACGGTGGCAATAATAAGAGATGCAAGGTTCAGGTTGAAAAATGGTGGTTGAAAAGAACGAGGTGGGACAAGAATGCAGCTCTGACGGGGGAGGAAGGGGTGTGCACAAACACAGCAAAGGAGGCGCAAGAACCCACAAGCCACGAAATGCACAAGAAAGAAATGCGACAAACGGTCGATGGAAATGGTTACGTACCTGACGCAGAAGGCCCGTCTTGGGGTCCATGTGCAGGCGGATCGCCGGGGGGGAGAGAAGGCTCTGTTGGGCTTGGTCAGTCCATGCATACAATGCCACACATCCCGAAGGGACATCAACGTCAGACGGGATGCGGGATGCGGGCAGCAGCCTCACCATCGGCACGCTGCTTTCGTTGAGCGGCTCGCAACTTCCTCTTGATGCGTTCGAGATCCTGGAGGGCCGCCGCGCGCTCCTGCTCGACGCCATCGAACGTCTCGTACTCGAGCGAATCAAAGATAACCTGGGCCACCGTCAAGTCCTCCGTCAGGTCATCCACGGTCGCTGACCCTTCGCCCACGGCGTCGGCCATGGTGGCGGCGATGGCGGCGGGGGGGGACAGTAGCAGCGGCGGCACGCAAGAGACACAACACGCCCAGGCATCCGTGAGCCTCGGGGATGGACGGCGGTCAGAATGGATCCGATCAGGATAGAGACGAGAGCGGGAAGGCTAATATGGCCTGGCAGCAAGCGGCAGGGAGCCGTCCGTGGTGTCGGGTGTATAGTGCAAGGGATAGGAATGAGTGGAGGATCAGCGTTTGTCTTGGTTGTACCAAAGGTCCAAGCCAAGTTGTTGTGCTGCACGCTGCCTTTTGCGTGGGGTGGGAGAGGAGAGAGAGAACTCTTGTGCTTTCTTTTCTTTTCTTTTTTTTTTCTTTTCAAACAACGGATATGTCTCCAAAAGCAATGATTAGCACCGGCTATCCACAAAAAAAAAACCACACCTTTGGGTCATAAACTGTGTGTGGTGTTGGAAGAGGCAAAAAAGAAAAAGCCGAGCCGCGTCACGCGTTGCTCGCGCCCAAGATGCTTTAATTGAAATACGGCAGCTTTTCTCACCAGGCAGATACAGAGGCAACTTCAGGCGTGGAGGAGCCGCCAAGACCCAAGGCAACGGGTCGCCTATAGCGGAGCACCTAGCGAAGCTTTCTCGCGGTTCGCCCCAAGTGGTGCCGCTCACGGCGGCGCCCACAGTGGGTAGCTGCAGCGCTGCGGGCACTCCCTCCGCCTCTAAGGCCCGGGGAAGACAAACACCTGAGAGCTATCCATGCACCTCCAGCCAAGCAACCAACCAAGTCCGAAACATGCAGTGTCATCTGCGCCAGCCCAAATTTTTCAGCTTCCGTGGGAAAAGCCTCATACGCACCATGAGAACGAGCACCGTGAGGATAACTGCCGGGAGGCCAAATAATGAGGCGGACTAGGGAGGCTGCACACGCACATCCCAGGATTAAATGACTCCGTTATGCAGCAATATGCTACCACACGTCAACAAGATCTAGAAACAGGCAACGAATCACATCTCCTGATACCACTTCGGCTAAGACCAAAGACGCAGCCATCCAAGTGAGGCCGCCCGCCCCGATCACACCCGCACCATGATTGGAGCCAATAGCCGAATGTGCAAAACAAAACTGGCCAGATGCCTAATTATTCCTTTGGGTACTTCTCGCTGCGTCTAGAGGGAGGGAGAAGGCGAGCGGGGTAAAGCGCAGAGCCTCATCTCAATAAAAAAAATCAAAGTACGAACGCTGTCCCGTCCAAACTGAAACCAAACGCCACCCAAGAAAAAAAAACTAACAGATGACAAGACCCGCTGATAAACGCCTCCCACAAATCATAACTAGGACATTGCTCACACTCAAGCAAGATTCCTTGCCCCCATTTCAGCTAGAATCAGAATCCGATTCAGACCCAGACCCAGACTCAGACTTGGAGTCAGACTTGGATCCTGTGACCTTGTCCCACGCATTTTCCACCTTGTGCTTAATCCAATCCCACCAACTCTCAACAAGATCATCATCGTCCTTGTCCTTAGACCCGTCGCTGACCGATGTCGGTTTGGTCGGAACAGTGGGGCGCGACGGCTCCTGTGGCTTCTCTGGTGCCGTCGGGCGGGCTGGTGCCGACGGCTCGGCAATAGCAGGCAAACTCGGCCGTGCAGGCTCATGGACGGTTGACTGCTCCGGCTCCTTTGATGATTGCTGTGATGTCTCGGGATCTGCCGGTTCTGCAGGCGTGTCCTCAGGCTTGTGCACTCCGATGGGTTTCAGGGGCAATCGAAGCGTTCCGTTGTTGGGGTTTGGCGCAATCCCAATAGAGTCGCACAACATGTTGTACACTTCAATGTTTTCTGTGCACGGTTAGTCAACATGGCTAATTTCGTTGTCCTAGATGGGTTGGTTGACTCACGGAATACTTCAATCTGGCTGTTAGCCGGGTGAGGGAACGCTGGGCCACGGGCGATGAAAATGGCCCGCATCAGCGGGTGTTCGTGGTCGTACCCGTGCAGACCACGGGGATGATAAACCAAACCTTTTTCAAGGCCCTCTTTGACATCAAATTCCTCCTTTGTGACAACAGCCCATCCTGTCTTAGGGACGACCCACAATGGAGCAATCCGTTCATTCTTAGAAAAGTGATAGCGCTCAGGCATGTTGACGTCACGTAGGTATACTTCAATGTTGGGGTTTGACTTGGCCTTCTCCACGAGCTCGTCGTAAAGGCCCTGCAAATCGTCAGGGTTCTTGGGACGGAGGCCATACAACGGCCACCCATCGTTGTGCTCGATTTTGTTAATATCAATGAGATCTTCGAGTTGGATCAATCTCGTGACATCTGTAGTCGCCATGCCATGGTCTGAGACGATCATGACATTGACAATGTTGGTCAAGTTGCGCGCCTCAAGCCCAGCAAATAATTGGTCCAGCATGGTATCCACCTTGATGATCGTGTCCCGAATTTCGGTGCTGTTCGGCCCATACTTGTGTCCATCAGCATCAACATGAGGAACGTAAGCAGCAATCAATTGCGGCCGCATATCCTTGGCATCAGTGGTTTTGTCTTCCAAGCCAGGCTTATCTAGGAACTCAAGAATCCGAGACACTTTGCGATCAAGTGTCTCTTTGCCATTGAACTTGTCCACAAAAGCCGGCTCCAAGTCCACAACATGGGCCTCACTCCCAGGCCACATATGGATAGCGCTTCGAACACCTTGTCTCTCAGCTGTTGTCCAAAAGGGCTCTCCGCCCCACCACTTGGGATCGAGACTCCGCGATGGATCAGTGTAGTAGAACTCTGCCTTTAAACTGGGATCCCAAAAACTGTTGCCTACGACTCCGTGACTCTCGGGATATAAGCCCGTGGCAATCGTGTAATGGTTGGGGAAGGTGACGGAGGGGAACGATGGGTGCATCCACTTTGGTGAAACACCCTCCTTGACGAAAGCGTTCAGTCTAGGCGTAAGCCCGCGCTGAAGAAAGTCGGCACGAAAGCCGTCCAAGCTGATGATGAGAGTAGTGGGCGCGAACAGCGCCGTTCCGTTGCTCACCAAAGCCTGCTTGGGGTGTGCGCTCTTCCTGTTCTTGGAAAGCTTCCACGCAATCAAAATGAGAATTGCAAACCCAATGGCAATAAGAGTGTGGATCAAGACCCAGCGGCGCCAGCTTCGTCGTCGCTGATACTTGGCATCGGCCATCATGTTGAGGTGTGCCCGGTCCATCTCGTCGCTGTCCTCTCTTTCGCTGCTCTCTCCTGTCGAGCTGCCTTCCTTCATGCCTCCCTCTTCCATTTCGTACATCAACTCGCCGTCCTCGCCGTGCTGTGCATCTTCCATGAGCCTCTCCCGCCTCTTTTCCCGTCGTTGGCGGCGAGCGCTTCTCTTTTCAGAAACCAGATCCTCGGTTGAGCTATTGAAATCGCTGGTTTTTCTCGAATTCGATAAGCGCCGCCCAAACATCTTGAGTGGGTTGGGAACAGCGAGCCCAGAGCCACGGCGTTCTCTTTCTTGTTTCTTCCGCGTGTCCGTAACCAATTTATCCGTCTCCTCCTCCTCCATCAAGACTATGCGGTCATGTGCGCGCAGCTCGCGGCTGTTTCTCGCGCGGGAAACGAGTTGGTCGTCATCGCTGTCGGTGTCTTGGTCGCTTCGGCTGTGAATGGATGAAGCGTCGTCGTCGTATCCCCTGGGTGACAGCAGACTGGGGGACAGTAGGCTGGAATTGTCAGCGGCTTTGGAGGCGCGGGTATCGATGTTGCTCGGAGGCATCGCGGAAAGCCTTTGCGATACCGCTTAATAAGTTCGATAATGATACATTAAAGGTCGACAGCGTGCCATAAACTTTTAGGGGATGGTGTTTGCGGCATGGATTCAACCAGCTTACACTATTGCGATTGAGACCGGGGGAACTATCTACCGGACGCCGACAGCGCCATCTACTCATCTGCCCATCCGTGGCACAGCGGATCTAGCCATTGGTGGGTTTGCTCCTATACGATACGTGAATCACGCCAAGTCTAATCCGCCCCCCAATTATTCAATCCCTTGTCTGAAATTGATAAATTTGATTTGGATGCAATAATCCCATGCTAAGCTTAAGTGGATTCTGGTCCTTGCGACACAAAGTCAAAATTGCACCACGAGGTGGTCGGTCCACTTTCAATATGTAAAATTACATAATACTCCGCAAGCAGGGGTATGTTCCTACCATGCCACTCTGGAGTTCGCTACCGTCTAACGGTGTCTTTTGGAGCAAAAATGGAGAAGCAAGGATCAAAAAGTTAGTCCAATGCGGTTTGTGTGGATCGAACACACGACCTTCAGATATCAAATTCCCGAAGTTTGACTTCAGTCTGACGCTCTCCCAACTGAGCTAAACCCGCTGGTTCGTTGGAGATCCGAGACCGTAATTCGCTCCAGAAGCCTCACCCTCACTGAGTACAACCTCCTAGCGATCCTTTCCCAATCGCCGTCATGTTATCTATTATCGCACAACTCATCACATACAGCAACAGTTTTAGCAGTTCAAATATTTGACATATAGGCTCAAAGTTTACCACCTCGGTTGACAAACCATCCCTCTGCTTCATCTAGCCCAATCAACGATGTGATGAATATCCGTCCAAACGTATCAACATCTTCTGCCATCGCTTCCTGTAGCACCTCGTCGAAAATCGCATTCGATACAACATAATGCTTCTTGTTCTTCCATGCTTCTGCAAACATTAGCGGCGACTGTGCCTCCCATAGGTACCTTGAAATGGTCCATGAGTGGCACAACCCCAGCTTCCCATCGCAATGCAATCCCTTTTGATATGTCATAATCCGGTATGCCTGCAGGAAGAAGAAGGTCAAGATAAGAGTACGGCGGATTGATTCATTCAAAATCCATTCATTCCAGAAGGTCTTTGTTGGTGCAATTGGAAATAAGGGCAGCTCTCTGTTTTGATCGTGGTCAAATTTGGCATGTGAGTATAGCGCGATGGCAGAGGTTTCCACTGCAGGAATATCGCGTTCTGCGGCAGCGCGAGCTCCGATATCTCCATCAAATAAACGTATTATCTGATAGAGAAGAAGTGATTGAGTTTGAGCAAGGGATTCCAATGGCGTTTGGGGGGAGGGAGAGCAAAGAAGGTCATGGACTCGAGATTCGATAGTGCGAAAGATGACGGGGGAATTAGTGCGATTCTTTGCCATGTATAAAGCACAACATGCATGTGCATCTAAATTTCGGGTTAGGTCAACGATTCCAATCAAAGACAAAGCGCCTACCTTGGATGGATCGAGGCATCACATCTTTGTATACCAAAGGGTGGCACCAAGGCGTTTGAGTCTCCAACACCATCATAGACGGTGCCTTTTTTATTTGTTCGATACCCCACATCAACCTGTTTGCAATGACTTCTGGAAGCGCGACAAACTCCTTGGTTGACGGAGGAGCCACTGCGGTCGCCTGTTGAATGAGCCCCAGGCTATTGTCATCCAGGGGAAGGTCAAAAGCATCGAGATCAGTAAATCCAGTATCCAGATCAGCATCTATTGAACTAAAGTCCTCAGAGAGGCCTTCAACCTGAGTGCAGGGCGATGACCCCGAGGAATCTTCCATCAGGAGTCCTGGCATCGTTTCGGAATGGACTTGCGATATCGGCTGCTGCGGGCCGCGCATCGTACGTGTTGGGTAGATGCAGGAGATACTTCTGTAAGAGCATCGCTGGCATGCTGGGAGGGCCATGTCACAGCGGCGCTTAGCCTTAGTGCAGGCAGCGCATGACTTCCGCCGCGGCGGAGGGTTTCGACGTTCCCGCGCAGTGAGCGACATGGTTCAGAGCGGAGAATTACTAGGCCCCTGTTCACGCCCGTATATGGCGCAGATGAGTGTGTTTGTAAGGGCAAAAACTAGATGGCGGAAACCCGATATCGTAAGGCTGTTGATGCAGCGTGGCAGATGAAGCAATGAAGTGGAAGGGGAAGGCCCACAGAAGATCCGCGCCGGTGATGTGGAGCGTCAGCGGAACTCCGCCCGGCGGAATGCCGATTACTCGTGATCAGTTTCCCCTGGGTAGGCAACAGCAGCAACAACAATAGCAACAGCAAAAAAAAAGATTGGGTCAAGATTGTTCAAGCCATTAATCTTTTGGCACCATGATCCCTCTATGGTTGTTGAGTTTAAAATGTCGCTACAAGCCATGACAATGGCTGCATTACAGTCACGGTCACAGACACAGTCCAATTGCCATACTACCAATACCAACAATGTCCGATTTTAAAGTATTTGTTTGCGGCGCCACAGGCACTCAAGGCGGTGCTCTTGCTCGCCATCTGCGAGCGAAAGATGTCCAAGTCCATGCCCTGGCTAGAGATCCATCCTCCCACAAGGCCAAGGCTTTGGAGTCTATTGGAGTACAGCTCTGGGTTGGCGATTACGACAACAAGGATGCCCTCACAGAAGCAGTTGAAGGCTGCGACGCCATCTTCATGAATTTTATGCCCGACTTCCGGGACCTTACGGCCGAAGCCCGCTGGTCCACAAACATTCTTGACGCTGGCAAAGCAGCCAAGACCAAGCACATTGTCTACTCCAGCGGCTTTCGCGTTGACGAAACCGAGAGGTTGACATGCCTTGACCCACAGGGACTGGTTGCCACGACTCTGCGCTCCAAGGCGTCCATCGAGCGCCAGGTGAAAAGCGCCGGCTACGAGAAGTGGACAATTCTTCGCCCCGGCAACTTCATGGTCAATTTCTTCCAGCCCTTTGTTCGAATGTATCCTGGCCTGGTGGAGCACGGCGTGTGGACCTCGGCGCTGCTTCCCGAGACGGTGCTCCCGATGACAGATCCCGAAACCATCGGGCGCATCAGCGGCGCCGCAATCCTGGAACCGGAGCGCTTCAGCGGCCAAACCGTCACCTACGCTGATGAGCTGCTGAATCCCAACCAGCTTATGGAGCTGCTGTCCGAAGCGACAGGTCGAGAATTCAAGGCCGTGTTCTTGACAGATAGCGAGATCCAAGCCCAGAAGGGAACAAATCCGTTCATTGAAGGACAGCTTGCTATGAGGGAAATGGCCAAATCTGTGAACCTGGATGAGGTCAGACAACTGGGGTTTCCTCTAAGCACGTTCAAGGATTTTCTCAGGCGGGAAAAACAGCAATTGGATGCAACATACAGCAAATCAACATAAATCTGGTTTGGGTTTAGGCCAGAGCACTGGTGTTAAGATTCAGGATCCGCTACCCACCAACACCGCTCAGCTTAGGGAGAGGGGCTTCATGTCACGCTAACTTCGAAACCATTTGTTCCATTCAGCATCTCGCATTACGATCTATTTTTAGATTCAATTCCAATATTCATTATCATCGTACAATATCGTGTCACTTCAAAGGCTATCGCTCTTTCCTTTAACCAAAACATGAGCCGAACAATCGTCGCATCAACACATTCCACCGGGTATCTGAATAACATCAGGCCCTTACAAAACGGCCACAAAATCTGCAGCAAACAATCATCAG
Organism: Calonectria hongkongensis; assembly: GCA_017140755.1. NCBI lineage: Eukaryota > Fungi > Ascomycota > Sordariomycetes > Hypocreales > Nectriaceae > Calonectria > Calonectria hongkongensis. The sequence continues at coordinate 2,071,670 of JAACJA010000004.1, read as the reverse complement.
TGCCGTAACGGTCTCATACTACCAAACCCAAAAATCATTGTTTTCCCATCAATATGCGTTATTCCCATTGGACCCAGACAGCATGCAATACCAACGCCTATAACTTCCAGGTGATATGTACTATCCATAAATTTCAATCATAAAATGCCAAAATTGGTGTATGTGTGGATTTCCCACAATCTTCGTCGTTTCTTAATGCGTTTGTTCCAAGCTCAATCAGATCGTAAATCCGGTCGTCAAAACTTTTCTCATATTCGTCTTCAAGCTGTATCATGTTGTCCCACTAGCTGAGTGACTGCTTTTTGGCAGCCAGCTATATGTGGAAGCGTCTGTGCTTTTCCTCGGTGTTCTGGTAGATCTCATTGAATTTGTGTGGCTCACGGAGCTATTAGCATTTTCGGCTGGGGGGATGTTGGCGCCGCTGATTTGTCCAACATCGGTTGTCTTCTGGACGAGGTCATCATCTCCCGCAGCGGTTCTTGTAGTTCGGGTGACACTGCTTGATTTTTCGGCGATGGATGAGCTGTCGGGTGTAGAACCTTCCTCCTCCGTTGAACTTAGTTCACCTGGGGAGGAATTAGACCACTTCTGGTCAGTGAGTAGATCGCTATAAGAGTGGCGTCCAGATATAGGGTAGATGCCATCGGGGTCAATCGTGCTACTTCCTCTTATCGAAGGGTTATTTGGCCATCCAATCGGCATACTTGACACCCGGCGGGGAGCCTTGGGCTCTTGATTTTGAACACTTGAAATCAGTGCAGGAGGGAGGTCAGCAATCTCCTTATCTCGGCTCGGTAGTGAGTTATTGTCGTTAGAATGAGGTAGCGCCACTGCCTTCTCATTCATATTCACCGCCTCCCTCTTCCGATGCAGCACAGTGGCGGCGCCGCCACCAGCAGCAGCCAATGCAGTAGTCGTTGCCAAAGTCCTAAAGTCGTGGAATTGTTGAATCGTAGTCTTCTCCGAGGTCTCGTCAACAAATATCCACACAAGGCCAGAAACAAAAATGGCAATAACAAGTGCCGTCAGGATGGCAGCTCCCGCTTTGTCGCCCGCAGTGATAGGCTTCCAGTTGCGCTCGGGGACGGTGCGACCGATGTCCTCAGAACCGGCGCCCGGGTCGCCTTTGCTGGTACCTCCAGTATCCTTTGTCAGAGGGGCAGATCGATCCTGAATCATGCATGATAGTGTAACCTCCATGGCAGCCATTTGCTGTCCCACACCGGTGGAGCCGTCGTATTTATCCTTGTTCCAAACTAGACCACACATACGCTTGTTGTCACCCCCCACACACTGCTTCGCGGCGGCGACAGCGGATGCTCGTAGAAGCGGTAAGATTGTTCCTCGGGTGTGTGGGGCCCATTGAGTAGTAATCGCAAGCCATCGGCTGAGATACGCTTTGAAAGACTGTTGATCGAGATTGCATAGATTAACTGGTTCGCAGGCGACTTCGGTCATGAGATTCCTTTCTGGGCCTGTAAAAAAGACCTTGACGCCGTCGAGGAGGTTGTCGAGGCGATCTTTCCAAAGCTGGCTCTCGGTCCAGTTGTACATGGCTGCTGCACCAAGAATCATTCCGCCTGCGTTGTACGAAAATTGATAAGGGACAATGTTAGTACAGCTGGTTTCGATGTGTGCACCGTCGTAGACGGCCCAACTCGTCGTGTTAATAAATTCAATCTTTTCCATCCAGTTCCATGTCTTGTTTGCCCAATCACCATATGTTTCGTTTCCAGTGAAGAGAGCGAGCCGGGCACCGAGCGCAAAAAAACATGCCTGTGAAATGGAGTTTTTGTAATTGTAGCCGTTGTTCCATTGGAAAATCTGCCATCGCAAGCCGCCGCCGCAGTGCTCATTGTCCCACCGCGCAGCCTGTGTGTTGAAAACCGCTTGCGCCAATGCAAGCCATTGTGGTTGATCTTCGTTTGGATGGGGAAAGTTGTATTCAGCAGCTGACATAACGGCCAGGCCCCAAAATCCTTGGTCATCGTTTCCTTCGGTTCTGGTTTGGTTGATGGGCATGTAGTCGTTGTGGTCGCCGACCTGGAAAAGAAGACCCTGCTTAGTGACGTTGACAAATTGATCATCGCCAGTGTACTTCCAATATTCTAGGTCGTGTTAACAATGGATCTAAACTGGCTGATAGTTTCAACCAAAGTTCTGACATACCAACTAGCGCCCCCATCATTGCGCCGGCCTCCCACCCTATTTGTCTGATTAGAACCGAAAATTAACGGCTGGGGTGCTGTCGAGATAAAATAGAAATGGTACCGTACAGTAGTATGGATCGGGAAGTAGGCCAGGAGTACCACCATATTGGTCGCCGTTGTAAAACGACAACATGTCGGTGGCCATATTCTTGGCGATTGATTTAATGGAGCCTACAAAAATTATGATCAAACATCAGCATTGTCCATCGCTACCGAAATTAAAAAAAAATATTTTAAGCATACTGGTTGAATTGGGGTCAAGTTCATAGGCGGTGGCAAAAGCGTTTAAGGAGAGCAAAATGGATGCTACGAGCCCACCGAACCCGAGCCTAGGCTCCGATCTCCACGTTTGGAACATGGCGATGGTTTGGCTGAGCGTCGTCGATGAGCTCAGATACGAAGAGGCGCATTGACCGACATGGAATCGGGTGTTGAGAAGAACGTAAGCGGAGGGCCAAAGAGGCGGAGGCGGAGGCGGAGGCGAGAATCTGCAGGCGGGATGCGTCGAGAGGGGAACAGGATGACAAGAGCTCGGCTGGCGACAGAGGCGAGAACGAGATGAGCGAACACCACACAAAATATTCCGCTTCGGGAGCTATCAAGAAGAAGCGGGAGCTAGGAGGAAGAGGGGAACGGAAGAGGGAAGGAGAAAAATAAAGAAGGGACGACAGCGGACGAAATGGGGAGAAAATAGGACGGGGCGTGAGAGAATGAGGTGTGTGGGCGGGATTGGGTATGGTTCGTGTTGTTGAACCTCGTCTGTTAGTTCCGTACCATGTCATGCCCACCCCGACCTTAGACAGACAACAGATCAAAAGTAAAAAAAGGCCATTGCTCGTTAGGGGTCTTGGGACCCATAGACCAAGCTGAATCTAGGCCGTTTTACAAGCCCACTCACGTCAGATGGTGGTGGGAACATGGGCTTTTTGGGGCTTTGTGGCTAAACATGCCGTGTCCAACACGCATCTTTGTGCCTGGCCGGCTGCGGAAAGTACATGTGTATCACGCCGGGCTAGCTCCAAGCAGCGAGCTCCGAGCTATCGTCGAGGCTACTGTGTGCGCCTTTGATGCCGTCATACAGCAGCCGGCAAATACTCAACTGCAACAGTGAGATGGAATCGATCGACGAGGGGAGGACAAGGAGTCGGGGTCGATGACAACAGCACTCAGCTTACCAACACCTCCTCGCGAGAGCAAGCACACTCAATATCCTACTGTTCCCGGTCGCAAGATTGAAAACAGACAAGCTGAATACGAGCACAGTTCCGAGCGCAAACCCCATATACGGAGCCGATACGGGTCCATAGGGCTGCCCGGGCCATGGCTCGCTGGGTGCGGGTGGGTATGTGCTAACTTGGTCGGGCTAAATTACTGAATCGAGACCCACGACTCAGAAGCTCAGGGAGGTGTTCGATGGCACTGGACGAGGGAGAAACAGCCCAGCCGAACCAGACGAGCTACGAGGTTTCAAATCCAAGCGTGGCGGGGCGGCCGACAGCTGTGCAGAGACGAAGGATGACATGGGCTGACGAGACTGGCCAGCTCTGTCCAAAAGACCCATTTGAGGGCCTGGGGCCATCCATTACCTCTTTTTTTTTCTCAGCCGACCGAGCACAATGACGTAGGGGGTGGTCAACAAGCAGCAGCCTACACGAGGAGAAAAAAGAAGAAAAAGAGAAACGAGGCGCCCTATTGTGCATGTCCTTTCTTTTTCTTCAATAACCAGTGTCGCATCGAGAAACACGGAACCTCAAGCCACCACTACCACACAGGACGGATCATTTCCTTGGGCTTGACAGGCACAAGCGAAAAGCCCGCTGTAATGTCCCAGAGCAGGTAGCTCGAGACCGCGGTAATGCAGCTAAAGACCAGGTCAGTTCAGCGGACAACGCACAGTCAGCATCGCCAGTTCCCAGCGCGCATGAAAAGACTTGGCCTAGACTCGCCGAAACCATCCTGAGATGAGGAGAAGCCGGTTAAGTTAACCTTGAACCCAAGCCGCTGGGCGGGGGAGCCTGGGCTTTGCCTGTTTTGGCCCAGTATCCGCTCCCAAACACCGGATACCGGCCGGACTCGGTTGCAACCGACATCGTTGAGAGCTTTATTCTTGGTCCTTGTTGGGCGGCGTCTATTTCCGGAGCAAACCAGGCTACTCTGGTACAAATATCGACGTGCTCGTCGTTTTTATTAAAGCGTATCATGCCAGCCGAAACATCGAGCGTGGTCAAACGCTAATGGCTCCCACACGCAGTACCACAACCGCCTGCGTGTCTCTGACCCAAACTCTGCCCTGACACTAATTTTCAAGCTTGATGGTTACCGCAGCTTGTTCCTGATCTTGAGAACGACGCAGCTGATCACGAAAGCTCGCACACCACAAACTGCGCACATCCGTCCCGTCTGTCCGAACCAGCGATGAGCTGGAAGCGACGGAGGGGCAGCATACCTTGTTGACGTGCAGTTCCTCCTCCCAGGGGTGCCCAATCACATGGGTTCATCCGTCCACTGGGGCGTGCACAGCTCGTAATTATTTGGTCATTTTCCGCACACGAGAACCAAAGACATACGAATTTCCCTGCCCATCCGAATGTAAGCTCTCATTCATACTTGTACTATCATAATTCATCAGTGACACTATGCGAGCGCAACTCTGCGGCACAGCACCACCACGATGAGGGGGGAAAAAGGAATGACAGCATCGGGTTTGTCTGTCCTCTGGGGCTGCAATTGAGCCGCGTAGCCGACAGCTCCAGATCGGCGTGCGCCATCCCGCCTAGAAAAATTTAACCTTGAAGCGCCATGGGCCTGGTGAATGCATCGTCATTTTTCACTAGACATCCCTTGCGTTCTCGTTCCTGTCCCAAATTATGTAGCGCTGCAAATCCATAAACTGGCATTCCTTCGATTGAGGGTTACGTAAGTCAAGGGACGCAGAGGCTCAGCCACAAGTCTCAAACTCAGTGAGTGCATGCTGCTGTGCCGGAGGGTTCGGCGAGGTGGCTGAAGAGGGGAGGGACTGCGGAGTTGCATCCTCACGTGTCAATTACGTCGCCAGCCACCTTGTGAGTTGCCACTCGCAGCTAGCCTGGCGAAATCATCTTGTATAGCCACGCGCCGAGCCATCCAATTGGTGCTGACGCAGAGCCGGGAGGCTGGAGCTGGACACTAACAGAAAGGTAACCGGCCCGCCGGGCGAGCCACCCAGCTCAGCACATGCCATCTAGCTGTGCTGCCATTCTTGCCCTGCTTGCCGCCCTGCTGCTGCCTTGCTATGCTGCGCTGCCCTGCCCTGGAATTCGTGCCTGAGGCACAAAACAAGGCATCACGAGGGTCACCAGCCTCGCATTAGTCCCCTCTTTTTGGTGCCCGTCGCCCCAGCGGGCAACGATCAGACCCCATGGGCGGGTGCTTTGCAGAGATTAATCCAGACACGAACCTGAAGCAAACGCTGTGTCGCATCCATCAGGCTCTAATTACCTGTCGATGCACATCAGGTTTTGGCCTCGCAGATGCTGGCCCACACTGTAATCTACCAAAAATAACCCAGCCCCCAGGCCCTGTGGACAGAGAGAAGGGCGGCGGCTTGGACGAAATTAGTGCTGAACCATGACATACCTGCCCATTAGCTCACTGCACTACAGCGCTCTCTCGGTACTGTAGCACCTACCGCAGTCAGCAAGGGCCCCCGTTCCGTCGTCTCCGTGCCTCGTCACCCCGTGCAGCGCCTCGCTGCCAGCCCACCTTGGCCTCTCTGGCCTGCTTGTTTCGCCTTGGCCAACGCAACGTCTCACAACAACTTCCCACTTTCATCATCTAGACTCGCTTCTGCAACCTTTGCCCTTCCGCAAACCGTCACGACACAACGCAGCGTTCTATCCACCGTTTTACTCATCGATCCATATCTGACGCGCCGACTCCGTTCCCCTCTCCGAATCTCCCTCAACCTCCGCCAAAATGCCTGAGCAGGAAGCCCCCTACGACCCCTACATCCCCAGCGGCCAGCAAGGTCAGCAGGGCGGTGGCAACGCGAGAACCCAGGCGCTCCAGGCTGTAAGTCGATTATCCCGATTCTTTTGGTGTCGCCCGAGCGACAGTGGTGCCTGTGGATTGGCGAGATGGAGCGAAGCGACCGATGACGATGCCTACATGAAGGGACACTTTGGTCGTCACCCGGCGCTTGCGGAGCACATGAAAATGACGACATGACGACACCGCAAACTCCGACCCGTCCTAGGCGATGCGATTGCAAACCAACGGCTTAACTGAGGCTCAGGGCCCGGAGGAGCTGTTTTTGCTGTCTTTTTTGCGACAATCTCTCTCAGCTCCGTGCTCGTTTCTGTAGCAATGGCAGCTCGTACCCCTGTGACGAGCTTACGGGCAAAAAGCTTTTTCGCATCAGCCCCCTATTATCGCATTGTCGATCGCTTCGCTTCGCAATCCACTCGCAGCTTCGTTTGGTGACATTTGTGAAAAGTTATGATATCTGGTGCTAACATGTAACCCCCCAGCAAATTGATGACACCGTTGGTGTTATGCGCGATAACATTAACAAGGTCTCTCAACGTGGTGAACGTCTCGATGCTCTTCAAGACAAGACAGACAACTTGGCAGTCTCTGCCCAGGGTTTCCGTCGTGGAGCCAACCGAGTTCGCAAGCAGATGTGGTGGAAGGACATGAAGATGCGCATGTGCTTGATTATTGGTATCATTATTCTGCTCGTTATCATTATTGTTCCAGCCGGTACGTCACCTATATTTGGCATTTCCGTCCAAGTCAGAAGCAGGAAACAAAAAAAGGACGTCGAATACTAACGGTAGATCCCAGTTGTTGCTACTCGCTGATACCTCTCTCACCGTTTTTGGGTAACTCGGTCTTCATGATTATTGCACATGAAGATTTGACGACATCGAATATCGCAAAGCTACGACCCTGGGAAATGGAAAGTTTTTGGCAACGGGCCATCATTGCAACGGAACTATGCTTTTTTGAGCACGGTGGAATTTGTTCACGTAAGGCCCGGTCATGATATGCAGGCCACTCAGCTCTCTGGGCCTATGTTGAGGCCAAGACGTCGGCAAGGCATTTTTCGGCGTTGATCCTGGAGATGCCAGACCGGGCCAACATGTATGATTGAGGTTAGGCGTTCCCCGATTAATTGAGATGTATTCCTTTCGAAGTTCAGCCTCCTTTTTTAAAACCCGGTGACGTGTAGTCCATGTGTGTGGGGGTACAGCAAACAACGGGGTCTAGACAGTTCCAACCTAGTGACCGTGGCTTGAGAATGCCGTGGGATGTTAGGCCACGATGGAGACGGTGAACCCCTAAATAGAAGCGGGCGTGGCATGTACAGACGCGGACAGACACGAGGACCTATATATGCCTCTTTCTAATGACTACTGATTGCCACTTCTGGGCATTAGGACCGATCACAGGCAAAGCTAAAAGCGCCCATGAGCGGGATAGCTGTCGCCAAGGTGGAACCAGCCTGCACTCGCGGCTCTCAAAGTACGAAGTAGAGACGGCTGTTGCCTGTCGTGATCCAGTCAAAACCCGGTCTGGTCCGTCCAGCTCATGGGTCAATGGCATTGGCGTCATTTCGAGGTGGACTCCCACGCTGGTAGCCCCAGACTATGCTGCGCGGCGCGAGAGATTGATAATGCCAGTTGATTGATAATGCCTCATCCCGATCTGCACTTAGCTCGGTATGGTTAACCGACTGTGCGCCCCCATGCTCGTGCTTGAATGGAACCGGCCCACGGCATATGGGGGACCGGAGGAATGGATTCTTTTGGGATGGGGGGTTCGTGGAATGCCGTGGTAGTGGCGGCGGGAAGAGGAAAGATGAGCTGCTCTAAGCTCGTGAGGGACGAACTGCCGCGGGATGATGACCCCCCCAAGGCTCAAATCAAGAGTGGGAGAAAAGCACATGTCGCGAATTGGGCGATGCTCAATTGGGGGGATGCTGCATGCTCGCTAGCTAGCTCCGGTTGCATGATGCAAGAAAGGCTCGGGATAATTTGACAGGAAAAAAAAAACCACATGAGAAGCCGAGCGAAAACTTTGGGTCGCGCATCCATGTCGACGAGTTCGCCCACTCACTCCACTCTGCAACGCAACACTACGCAAGGTCAGCAAAAAGTCTGCGCCAGAAAAGAGAGAATGCACATGTGGATGTGTGACCCGAAAATTTTCAGCCAGGCCGGCTTCCGGAACTACGGTGTACGCCAGGTGAAACAAGGATACATCATCGTGCTGCCTATCGAGTCCACAAAGTACATACGCGGAGATTGAGTGACCCAGGCGGTGATGATGTGGGTGGAGTTGTTGTGCTGTATCCCAAGTGCCAGCAGCCCATGATGCTGCCCACGAAGCTGTTCATATGGTAAATATGAAGGATGTTAAGATAAGCCATATTCAGCCTGCCACCAGGCATGAGAGGAGGCGTTTTTGAGGCTTTCAAAAAGCTTTGAGAGGCCTTGCAACGGGGGACTCACTAAGTTCGGTATTTAGAGATACAATCCTTGGAAGACTGGACCCTCCGACTTTTTCCTACAAGTCCGATCCCCCCTTTCCGAGCCAACTGCCTAATAAGTAACTAAATAAATACTATCTAAATAAACAAATAATTTTATTTTATTTTTCAATAATTACTCAGTTAATGTCTGTAGACGCTGGGTTTTGTGGTATCCAAGATAAAGAAGTCATAGGTGGGCAACCACTAGGGGCGGCATTGTATGGTGCTACCCTAGTCGTCTGCAGGTATGACTCCCATGCCTAGGTACCTAGCTGGAGGTGGGATGTAGACTGGATGTACATGACCAAAGCTGTCTCGGTGGTGCCCGGTTTTTTTCCGCCCCTCCCCCACAGTTAAAACTTGAGCTTCGCCTCTTCCTGTCAATTCTCCCACTACATCTTTCCCCTCCCGACCACCTCCCCTCGCCCACCAACAGCTCTCAACGCACCAAACCAAGCAGCCCCGAGCCAATTGGTCCCCACGACAAAGATGCTTTCAGCTACTGCCGTGGCCTTCCGGGCTGGAGCCCGACGAGCCGTTCCTCGAGCTGTTGCTCGCGCGAGCGCCGTGCAGGCCAGCCAGTCCTTCAACAATGGCCGCGCCCTCTCTACCTCTCGAGCCCTTGCCGCGCCTCCGGCTAGAGACAGGACCCGAGAAATCGTCGCCCAGGCCGTGAGCGCGATTGGTTCAAAGAGAGAAGCCAAGCAATATCTCAAGCTCTTCACCTCCCAATCTTCCTCCAGATTTGCTGTGATCAAAATCGGCGGCGCCATCCTCGTAGGTCTTATTTAGAACAATTCGGACCACCTCATAGCTAACCTATTCACAGACGGAATACATGGACGAACTTTGCCGCAGCCTTGTACGTATTCCCATTGGTAAGAAGAGAATTGATGCTTGCTGCAAGAGCTATTGCAATAAATACCGGAAATACGCCTTGTGCCATGCTCGCGGAACAAGAATGCCCTTCCCCAAAATCGGGTCTCTTTCCTTTCGGTCGAGCCGTTACAACCCGGACAATCCGTCTTGCCTCCAGCCGCCTGGTATTTATTCGGGCTTCCGCCTTCGAGCACTCGTTCGCGAGTACCTTTCTCGAGCATTTGTGCTCAAGTTCCGCGCTTTCTTGAGCGTTGGGGAGTTGCGCTTGCGGGGTCATTCGCTCTTGGTGCAAGATTGATGAATGGCCCAGGTTTTATTGTGGGCCCCGCTTTTATTGTGGGCCCATTTTCGACCGCCACACGACAATAGCTCCTGCAGCAAACCAAACATCATTCTCTCTTCTCTACAGAACTTACCTCTCGCAATATCTTCATGCTAACAAATCTTTAGCTATTCCTATATGAATTAGGCCTTATCCCGATCGTGGTGCACGGGGGTGGTCCTCAATTGAACGATTTGCTAGCAGCCGCTGGCGTGGAACCCCAGTTCGAGGAGGGCATCCGAGTCACCGATGCGAAGACCCTGGGTATTGCTCGAAAGCTCTTCCTTGAGGAGAACCGAAAGTTGATCAACCGCCTTGATGAACTTGGCGTGGCTGCCCGATCTATCAGCGGTGCCTTCATTGCCGACTACCTTGACAAGGAGAAATGGCAGTACGTTGGAAAGATCACCAGCGTGGAGACAGGAGCGATCTCGGACTCAATTGAGGCCGGATACATTCCCGTTCTGACTTCAATGGCCGAGACCACTGATGGCCGCCTCCTCAATGTCAATGCTGATGTTGCTGCTGCCGAGGTCGCCCGAGCTCTCCAGCCGTTGAAGATTGTTTACCTGTCAGAGAAGGGAGGTTTGTTCGACGGTGAGGGTAAAAAGATTTCTCAGATCAACCTAGATGCTGAATTCGATCACCTAATGGCTCAGCCTTGGTGCCGGTACGGAACGCGTCTAAAAATTAAGGAAACTAGGGATCTTTTGGGGTCACTTCCTCGAACCTCCTCCGTCGCAATCATCCACCCCAGTGACCTGCAAAAGGAACTCTTTACGGACTCCGGCGCTGGAACACTCATACGTCGCGGTGAAAAACAGAACAAAATCACTTCTCTTGACGACTTTGAAGATCTGCAAAAGGTCAGGGAGTCTCTTATCCGAGGTCAGGAGGGTTTGGATGCTGAAGCTTCTGTTGACCGCTTTCTTGAGTTCCTCAAGGAAAAGCCCTTCAATGCCTACTTTGATGATTCCCTCCAATGCTTAGCCATCGTCTTACCTGCTGGTGAGGACGGTTCACCAGCTACTCTTGCTACCCTGAGCATTACTAAGTCTGGTTGGCTGAGCAATATTGCTGAGAATATCTTTGCAACTATCAAGAAGGACCACCCAAGCCTCGTCTGGACTGTCAGCGAGGATGACGAAAACCTCACCTGGTTTTTTGACAAGGCTGATGGAACTCTAAACAAGAATGGCAGCGTCCTGTTTTACTATGGGTGTGACCTCCGCTCTGATGCCCTGCTCCCTGTCTATGAACACTTTGTTGCTCACGGCCGATCCCTGCTTGGTGACTCTAGCCTCGAGGACCGTCTCCGAAGCGCCGCTCAGTCTACTAGCAAGACCCTGAACGCTTCTCAAGGCAGAACATGAGCCTCAAGTTAGGCTACGCGGAGTTGGGGGGCATTGCTACCATGTGATGGGCGTCGAATCAGAGATATTAGAATGGCGTTGTCCGCGGGAGTTTTTTTTATGATTAATAACAATTTTATATGCCCTCTCTATTGTCTGGATATGTCGGGTTCACCGCTTTGTATATAGGTACTCGGCTGTTGGTAGCAATAAGTTCACGATTTTGTTTACCTATATTTGTATTCTCGGGCACCTTAACCTGTCGCCGGGTAAAACGAAGCTTGCCGAGAAACATTTTATGTCTTAGTACACATTGCTAAGAGCAATCTTTTATGAATGAGAATGTATACAGCTGCACAAGGGCCTTTCATGACGGTTTGAGCATGGTGTCGCTCAAGAAAAAGCACAACGCGGGTACGTAAGTCTTGAGCAAGTTTGATGCGCCTCACACGACAAAACGGCACCTGATACTGTAGTATATCCCAAGGATTAAACAGCCAACCATACATCCAGAATTAGAAAATTGCTCACAATCATTTTGTTTCGTCACATTAGGGTCTCGGCTGCTCACCGCCGTGGCTTCGTTAAGGCGGCATTGAGTGTCTACTAATACAATATTTCTGAGACCCATAGTAAATTTAGTCACACGGCCACACATGAAAAGAGACACACGTCCGCGTTCATGCCGGCACGACCCCCCCTGCTTTGGATTCAGAATAATCACTGTCCCACTCAAAAATTTTGCCCGGGCAGTTACCCCTGCAGCATCATAAGGTTGTGATTGCAATGAGTGTGGTCCGGTCACAAAAGTGGTTACAGACTGCAGCGTTGGGTGCAGGTGTGTAACTTCATTTGGAGCCGTCGTCGGTTTATTAGCACATGGAAATCTTCTACTCAATTTTTTTTAATAGCGATACTTGACATGCATCTCGATCCTGTGCTCGGTGTCGACCCTTCAAAAAAAATTGTGCCCCTGTGACTTCTTCGCCTTGGATGCCACAAAACCCCATCACCCCATACATCAATTTGATAGAAAATAAACAACAGATAGTTTTTTATTTATTTGTTTTATCCATAAAATATTCATTTATTAACAAGGAAGTCGGAGAATGGCGGGGAAAATAGATGGGGCACAATCTTTCAAGGATCATATTATATGCCCTGGGGTTGGGGGGACACTCCACACGACAGCTTGTTGGGGATGGCAGGGGCTGGGTTTCTCATCGGCTGCTTTCTGGAGCTTTTTGTTCATTTTGGCTTCACCGAATGCTTCAATCATGCTCTTTGTCTCGGTACAAGGTGCTCACAAGTCCGTCAAGATCCCAGGCAACACAAGGACCCAAAGGCAACGTGCGCGATGTGTGGGCATTTCATCGATCGGAAAGCACAAACGCAAGGATATTGTTGTAGGAGACAGCGGTCGAGAACGTTCTGAAGGAAGGGGCTTCGAGAGACGGGATTTGAGATGCGTCGGTAGCCTCAGGGGCGGTCGGAACACAAACACGGACACGTCGAACTCGTTGCTTTAGGCTATTAGGAGGGATTGTCGGTCATCGTGTATGATGTCGCGGGAATAAAAAAAACAGCTCAGCATACGAGAAGCTTTACGAGCCAAATACGTAAACCTAATGCTGGGTGGGGGGTTGGGTTGGATGAAGTCGCCCATCGGGTACATGCCTACGTAGCATGGTGGAAAAGTCAATGGTATCAAATCCAGGGGTAGTTAATAAACTTCCACTTACTCCAAAAGTCGTGCCCAATTTTTTTTTCGTGTGCCCCTTTCGGTCCCCAATAGATGACGTGTCGGCAGTTGTTGTATGATATTGCTGACAAAAGGAGATTCACGAGCAAGTCATGATTTCGGTCTAGACGCTCGCAAAATTCGAATGCCAAGCTCCCATACCCTGTTTATGTAGTTCTCTTCTTGTGATCCATTCAGGTGCCCCCTCTTTTTAAAGACAGTGTTTCGGCGAGTTGAGTATCCTACTCCGTTGGCGAGGATATACGGAACAGTCCTGAGCAGCAATTTGTATCAGCGTGATAGGTGTGCGTTTTTTTTATTTAAACATATTGTCGTCGGAAACGTTGGTGGCGGATAAATAGGTTGATTTTGGCAGCGCAGGAGGCAGACTAGTCGGTCGGGATCGTTGGGGAGTGTTGAGTTAATATGGCGGTATAAATTAGGGGATATTCTGGGCATTTAGGTGCGAGTGGAGCATCGTGATGAATCGGACCAAAGAGTTCGCGTCTTTCCGGTGGCTAGAATCCTTCCGTCTCGGATTTTCAGCTTGCCGATAAGGCCTGTGACCAAAGAACCTCTGGGCAAGAAGCCAAGCCCTCAGTTAGGAACAGTTCCTCGCTCCTTTTCCTTTGATTGAACAATGATTCACTGAAGGATTTCGTCAAAAGGGCAGAAAACGCGAACGATGGAGTTAAAAGCAGAGTCCCGTGTTTGCTTCGCGTTGAAGAAATTTGACCGATTCGATTTTTTTCCTTTCTCGTGGAAACCTGGAGCTGACTTGGGCTCTTTATAGCTGAGCCCAGCTCTCTTATCTCGACAAGACTTGTTGGCTATCCCTCATCACGTTAATAAAGAACCATGTCAGCTGCACCAGTGCCCAATGAAACCCCACTGGGGGGCGAACAACAGGGCCAAAGCTACCGAATCGGGGCGACCAATGTTGGCCTCATCGTTGGACTAGTCTTATTAGCCGTTCTAATCATATCCTCCTGCTTAATGAGCCGTCTCCGGGATCAGCATGCCGCCAAGCGTGTTTCTAGTCAAGCCAGGGAGGGTGGGCCCGGACGTACGGAAGGCCCAACGCAGCAGGGGGAGGAATTGCGCCAGATTAGCCATGATAATAGGGAGTCTAGTAATACTAGGCATTCTTGGTGGAGTTTCGGGCCGCCCAGACAGCGTGAGTAGGACCTGCAGGAGTTGTCGAACGTCAAGCAGAAGAAACTAACCACTTAGCGTGACAGCTGCCATCTGCACTCATTCCGCAAGCCATGGCGCCGGTTCTCAAGCGCCATGAACCTCGAGTCCACGCCTAGCACGAGTCTAATCCAACCACCAGTTATAAACTGGAGAACGGTCCAGACAGCTGCACGAACGGGCTAGAAGTCCTGATTGAGAAAGACTGGGGTCACCAGACGAAACGCAAACACTGAAAATGGAAGTGGAGGACCATGGGCGTGAGGGTTGCTCTAGAGGATGGCATAGGATCAGATCATGGGGGGAAATAAGAGCGTCCCTGTTTTGATCGCCTCAGGGGCTTGTGATCGCCTCAAGGCACGTAGACTTTAGCCCGCCCCAAAGGGCAATCGCATGGAACAACATGGTTCGCTTCGGAGATATTTTAACAACCTGCATTGGCTGCCAAGCTTTCCTGGGGTTGTTTCTAGGGTACTAGGGCAAGATAAAGTAAATGCACGGCACTGCCAGCCTGCATGTTCCCGAGATAAACCCCCGAACTATTTGAGTTGCATCCAACCCACCTCCAAACCACCACCAACACCAACACTAACCAGGCACCATAGTCAGGCCGCCTACCCTAGACTCACAACGTCGCGCTAGCGTAGCCGACGCGCACGTGATCACCCGCCAAACGCTTCACGCAGCTATAGCTCAGCTTTCTTTTTAGCCCACGACGACACGTCGCAACCGCGTCAACACAACACACAACAATGGCGTCACGTTCGCCTTCGCCTCAACGAGGGCGTTACCGCTCACGATCCCGCTCCCGCACCCGCACGCGCTCGCTGACTCCTCGATCCGACCTGTCACGCTCGCCCGATCGCCGCCACCGTTACGACTCGCGGTCCCCAGCTCGGTCTGCATCCCCGCGACGCAATGGCCGTTACAGGAGCCGCACCCGCAGCCGAAGCTGGAGCAGAGGCCGTGACCGCGACAGCAGAGAGCGAGACTTGACCCCGCCAGGAAAAAGCACAAAGGTAATTTCATTTCATTCTACCTTATCTCGAGGCCAAGTTTTGACTAACTGTTTTTGCCCCAGATTGTGGTGGAGCGCCTGTCTAAGAACATAAACGAGCAGCACCTATATGAGATTTTCGGGCAGTTCGGCCGAATTAAGGACTTGGACCTGCCTATCAACAGGACTTGTAAGCTACCCGAGCCCAGCGCAGAGCCCTGGTCCCTGAATTCCGACTAATTACTCAAAAGTTGGGACCAACCGAGGCACAGCCTACATCCTTTTTGACCATGAGACCGATGCCGAGGCGGCTATTGCCCACATGCACGAAGCTCAGGTGGATGGCGCAACAATCAACGTCTCCATCGTGTTGCCCCGTCGCAAGTTATCGCCGGCTCCCCCAACGGCCAGGCGTGGTGCCAATATCGATCCCAGAGTTCCTTTCACAGGGCCACGTGGGGGTCTAGGAGCTGGTGCTGGAAGGAGCGGGAATATGGTGGGCGGAGGTGGCCGTCGTCGTATGTCGCCAGGCAACAGGTATGGCCCAAGGTCAGACGTTTACCGCCCAGGATCCCGCTCTCCCTCGCGATCACCCGGCCCTCCACCTTCACGCGGGGGTGGTAGTCGCTACCGCAGCCAGTCAAACGACTCGTTTCCCGCGCGATCGCGTTCCAGGTCCCCCGCGGCGCCAAGGCGTCGGGGTGGTGGCCGATACGACGACCATGGCACTCGGCGTCGTAGCGCGAGCCGAAGCAGCTACGACAGCTATGATGATAGAAGCCGATCCCGCAGCCGGGGGCGGGGCTACCGGTGAGATGAAGCTCTAGTCGGTTGGGGGAAGACTTTTACTAAAGTGTATGTTACTACTACGAAAACGAAATGGGATTTTCAGGGTGGCGTTTAACAAGGAAGACGGAACGGAACAATGAAAGCGGTTCGTCCTAGGAACCTTTTTTTTCTTTCTATTTTAGCTCACGAACAAGTCTGTGGTTAGTGACCCGCATCATCTGCGACCAGCTAACGCTTTGCTAGATGGAGATTGATGCATGACAGACAGAGACTCGATAGGGGACGTTTCCGCAAGATGGTTCCCGTAACCCCGGTCACTCCTAAACTCAGCTCGGACCTATTTCCGTTTGTGTTGCTGGAAGCGCCCCATCACTTTTTCCCCTTGCTAACAAACATTGCCTTGCCTGCGTGAATTTACGTTGAAACATCGTTATGGATATCTCTCGTCACCCCTGAGGTCGCGAGTGCTCGGCTCTCATCTTATCTGGCGTGGATCATCGACCAAGCCGCCGACTGCCGTGCTCTGAACTGCATGCCCGCATCCTCTCCGCGCCGCCCCATTGCATTAGTCCCCTGAGCATACGAACAGACATCGGCCCTTCCAGGATTTCTAGATCTCATCTGTTATTTGTCATTTTATACTCCACAGCCAGGACAGTGGTGTGGGGGGGGGGGGGGGGGGTTATGGTACGTTTGGCGGGTCTAGACTTAAGCAACTGCTCTCCTGGTCGTAACTGCTGGGGAAGACTCATATTGCAGAATCAAGGATGAGGCTGCATTGGATTTAATACGAGGCAGCGTAACAAGAGCCAACGCCTGCAGCACGCAGAGCATAGCACAACTGCAGCTCAGCCGCGCTTATAGGGCTGAGTGACATTCTCGTCCGCCTGCACGCCGGGCCTCCGACGACGTCTGTGCGGGCATGGTACAGGGGGGAACTCGGCCGATATCTTCTGGATGGATGCCACTTGTTGGCGAGGGACTTTAAAAAAAAAAAAGGGACCTATTTTTTTTTTTTCGAGACGGGTCCATGTCCATGGCCAGTGCCACTCATTTGGACACCATTCGTCATCACCCCGTCGCCAACCATGGCGAGTTGGGAAATGAGAGTAATAAAGGGCGCGGCCCAACCAACCTTTGGTAGCTGTTGACCGGACTCATGGATGTCGCTGCATCCATACTGATTTAGTCTTACGCGATCAGCGTCTGCCGGGGTGCCCTGAGCGTGCCACAGCCTCATACTCTGGTCACCCCTTTGCAGGACAGATTCATCACAATCTCGTCATCACATCTCACTCAGATGATAGCTGGCAGCGGCTTGATCTGCAGCCATGGTTGCGGGCAGCAGGCTACTGCAACCTTCAAGCATGTGATCCATCTGCATGGTAGCCAATGGCAGGTGGGAGAGATCAGAGACGGGAGGACGGGTTCTGGGTAGGTCGCTCCTTGATCTTTGCGGGCAGCTTCAGGGATTTCCGCAGGAGGGACAGTCTGCATGGAGCCTCAATGGTCAAACAACCCATCCTCGGTCCATTTTCGGCTTCTCCGAACCGCTTCCCCGTACTGCCGCTTCAGGACTGCTGCATGGTACGACCGAGGCAGGCAAGTGGCGTATATCGTTCGTGTGGGCTGCTGGGCTGCCCGGGTGCAGTTGGACCCAGGACTGGGAGGGGGGAGTCTGCTTGGCTAAGCCTTGTCATGGTCTCCGGGACATGCTTCGGGGATGTGTCGACGTAGCAGTCGCAGGCTCGCTTGAGTCTTGCGTAAATACTAATCAACTTTCTTTGTTCGCTTTTTTCCCTGTCCATCGCCGCCCCACTGACCTGGGGTTACAAAGGGAATCGGCTGCGAACCACACCATCACGGGGCGGCTTCAGCTCCGTGAGGGCAGTAAGCTAGCGAGCGACAAGGCTTGGCGTGCGGATAGACGCACGTCACATATCTGGCCCGTCCCACGACTGGGGGGCTTGTTAGGATGGACCACAATCGGACTTTTTGGGCATTCAGACAGGCAGACGCACTCGCACTCACACACACTCACACACTCGCTCTCACTCACTCTATGTCCCTCCCCTCCCTCCCCCCCCTCTCACAAATACACTCACACACACCGACCCAGCACTCGCATATGCGCGCGCTCATCGGTTTGTGTGGGAATGGAAACCACCAACGGTTTGGCATCTCCCGAAAGGATGGATGGGCTGTTGAGGCTCAAAAACGGCATGGTGCGTAAGCCACAATGCACTGGCTCTCTCATGGGGTCGCACAGCACCCAGCTATTCGGGTCGGTGCATCCTCATCAAGGAAGGAGATGGCGTCTTTGTCAGATCCTCTTCTCGGTTCGCCCTGCATCGCAGTCCGACCATCTCCCTTCTCCGGGGCTACATGATGGACCCCGGCCGTCTGCTGGGCTATCTTGAACCGTGCTTTCGGGGTGTAGAATCGGATACCCCATATACAACCTAAGCTCCGTGGATCCGTGGTTCCGGGGTGCGGCAGGCGGGTGTGGATGCCGTGAGCGACAATGCCACGCGCGGCTGACCGCGTCGAGGAAGGGGGAAGGGCGGGTAGACGGGACACGCCTTTGGAGTTGAGGGCATCCTTGTCAAGCTGCGTGTCGTGCCATCATGCGGGAGGCGAGATGTGAGCCTCATTGGGAAATGCAGTTACAGCGCTGGCAACCTGAGATGGGCTGGGCTGCCATAGTGAGGAACGAATATAACCTCACGCGCCCGCGGGTTCAGACATCTTCTTGAATCTCCTACACTCTCCGAGACCAGCGCATGCGCCGGCTGCCCCCCCCTCCGTCTATAGGCGACCGCTGTTTCCTCATACTTTACCGCTGGTGTTGTTTGCATCGCATTCCCCCGCGTGGTTGAGGTTTGACTTTGTCATCTTACTCTTGTTGCTCGTGCACACCATCTTCTTACACCGACGCCTTTGTCTGCATACGTTTTAGCCCGCGCGCCGCCGCCGCCCATCTGGCTCGCTTTCATCCTTCCACCTTCTCTCCTTCTTCTACTTCACCTTCGCCATGGTTACACAACTTCCATTCCTCACAATTCCTCAATGGCCTCTTGCTCCTGATGCTCAAGATCCTGACCCTCCGCCAACGCCTCCGGGAGGACCCCGCGTTCCCCCTCCTCAACCCAACCCGCCACCTTCACCTCCGCACACGTTCTGCCTATCTTCAGACATGAGTACGCACACAGCACAACCCGCGTGTTGGGCGTGTTGCGCGAATCAAGCTCGCCCGCTACCGCCTAGCATACCAAGCATCGACCAGCTTCCCGGGGTCAACAGGGGCCCCATTTCTGCCACGAGGCCCCTCGCCAAGGGCCGTGCCCCTCCCCCTCTGCCGCTTGGAGACTTTGGGTTTTGCTGGAGGGTGGAGGATCTGGAGGCCAACAGAGGATGGGATGTGGGCAGTGGTCAAGGGTGATGAGCAAAACGGGGACGAGGGTGTGTGGGTGCAGGCCCAAGACGGCGCTCTTTTCTTGGCCCATCTCGTTTTTGTTTGACGGGTTATGAGCATCCAAGGCCTGGTCTCGATGGCCATGACCTTGCTTCCCGTGGGGCGATCACGCCAGGGTTCTGGCGATGGCCAGGGATGACCTTCCACCCCCATCCTTATTTATCTTGCCTTGTCACCTTTGGCCTGATTTGGGAGAGGGTGGCAGGCGGCCGCGGATCGAGGCCGTGATTGCGAGATCTGCGTGATTGGGGCCATTGGTGAGGGGGGCGGACATGGTGATGGGATTTGTGGGGGGGAGCCGGTGTACTACAGCCTGCAGCCACGGGCAGCTAGGCCCTGCAGGCAAGGTGAGGAGTTGGTTTGGCGCATGAACCTCGGTGCATCCCTGTAGCGATAATTATTGGGCGTTTTATGATGCTGACCATGGAGAGACGGCGTCTGCGTGGATGCAGGCAGGCAGCGTCTATATTACTGGATTGGGAGGAGGGGTCAGCGGTTTTCAGCTTATATGGGGTTTTGGGAAGGATTTACTACTTGCTTGGGATCTATTTTTGGCATTTGGGCATTTTTGGCACTCGTACCTTTTGTTATTTTTTGTTGGATGTTCTTTTCTTCCATTTGGAAATCACCCGCTTACGGAGCGGTCATGCATGCACACATACCATACATACATATACACACATACATTCATAACTCTTACACACACACACACACACACACACACGCATGTGTCCATCGAAGGCACACCACCCGCAGGGGGAGTGGATCACTGGTTCTCAACGGTTTATTAGTGCAGTGGAGCGTGGGTTGCTCTCTGTTTTGGGGAGAGGGGTTTCGTCCCTTTCTGCAAAAAGAAAAAAAAAGAGCTCTTTGTGGACTTTGTATGGGGCAGCGCTTGGCATGTTACAGACGAGACGAGCCAAGCGGCAGTTGGTTTATCCCATCACAATGGGTCCCGGAGTAACAAAACAAAACAGCATGCAGCACGACAGGCAGCGAAAAGACAAAGATGGGGGATAATCATAGCCAGAAACAGAGAGCCGGCAGAGACAGCCTGGGATCGGGTTGCCCCCTCCCATCACTCGCCCAAGCATCCATGTCGACGTGGTATTATACGGATATCTAGCGGCCCGGGCACATTATTACCGTGAGCAATCGTCGACTGCGCCGTGGAATAGTCCCGAAAAGTCATCCCACATGGATGAGCTAGACATGTCCCGCTGCCTGCGTGCATGTCAACCCCATACCCACTGCGCTGACTACGATGTCCTGGTTTTGGCTTTTGCTGGTGAAATTTCCCCACAAACCATACCGCCTCGCCTTTGATGCATATTAAATGGCAGCTCCACTTAGGTGGACGGAGCCCTTCGTCTCTGCCCTAAACTGGACGCCGGGTTCATCCGGTCAGTCATTCGCAGCCATTGATTGACTAATTAGTTGGGTGGCACTGTCCTGCTGTACCGTACATTGCGTGCAGTGCACTCTGTACCAACACCCAACAACAGGCGCTTGGACAGCCGCTCGTTCTGCTCGTTCCCACGCCAATGTTGAATCATGATGGATCTGGTTTGTCGCTTCGCACCAGTCATGAAGCTGCTGCCCCCCCTCTCTCACTCTCATATTCCCCGCTCCTCAACCCCTCCCCCTTTTTCCAATTCGACCCCTCCCAGAGTTGACCTAGGTTTGCCTCTAAGGGCAGGCAACTAGGAACCAAAAAAGGAGGCCCTCGTTGCCCTAATCCTCCCCGTCCATGGTTCCATCCGGACTGGGTTTCCACGCCAAGTCCGTTTGGGCTGTTGAACTTGTCCCTGCCGCCTCGGAGAGGTATTCCGGGAAGATTCGGTTATGGCACACGTGCCAGCGACGTTGCTGCGGCTTACACTCACTCACTTGCTCTGGGGCCGTCCTGTTCACGCCCCCCCCCCTTCCCTCCCCCTCCACTTCTAACCACCCCCTGCATCTCGCTCGCCAGAGAGCCGTTTAGCAAGCGACGGCTCGTGCTTGACGATGTTCTTTTTTCCCACTGCCACGACCTGCCGCGTAATCCATCATCCGTTGTTTTTCGGACGGGCATCGCTTATCGGAGAATAGTGTCAGGGCCTCGGTCCGCGACCAGGCTAAGGCCCGAGGGTCGGGGGGACGAATAGAATGTGGACGACGCCGAGAGCGCACGGGCTGCTACGGCGCGGGAGGGCCGGCCAGAGTTACTCCCTTCTGGACGGCGACCTTCATTCGCCGGCATGGCCTGTGCAAGGGACGGTATAATCCTGAATCCCAGTCCCATAAGCCCCTATGACACAGACTTTGAAGCAATGAAACGCCCGCAGCAACCTTGTATTTGCAAGATAACGCCTTGCGTGGATATGGGCCGAAACTACTCGCCGTCTATTGTGGCACAGACAAGGTGGACAGGTGTGGCCCGGGCGCTATGGGTATCATCGCTCGAGAGGCACAAAGTGGGGGGAGAAAGTCTTTTGGGGCATCGGACAGCGGGATGGCAGTAGGACATGGGAAGAAAGGTTGCAAAAGGCGGAGCCGTTGAGCTTGATTCGATTTCTGATGCGCGCGAGGCGGCCGGGCTGCGTGATCAGCGGGTGGGATTGGATGCCGGCTGTCGCTTTTTCGTCCGCCCCGGATTCTTTCTTGGCCGGCCGGTGAATTGTGTGATTGACGATCCTGGGAATATTGAGTTGCTCGTGCTCGCCCTTGGCCCCATACCGGTGAGAGATGCTAAAATTGATGGCTTATGTGTGATTAGGGCCCGGGCAAGGACGAGGCTGGCAACTGCAGTTACGGTAAGCACATCCTTTTTCGAATCGAGATAGTGTCCTTGCTAGGAAAAGTAAACCAAGGCAGCATTGCCTCGGGGAGTACGCAATTCGGGCAACGGGCCGCCTTGCTCCCCAAGCACATGACAAGGAGTCTGAAGGAGGGGGTAGCAATTGAGTAGGCCTAAAGATTAGGGTGACATGATGTTCCTCGTTGGTCATCACAATCACCTCGCCCACTTGTGGGATTTGCGCCCTACTGCTGTTCCACAACGGTTAGGTCCCCTATACATCTGGTTGCGAATCTATTACGTTATGAAGAATACGGGCAAATAAGCACAGATTACGCCGATCCCCGGTGCCTTGGGGGACCTCGGCCAACCCTCGAGAGAGAGGCGAAGGCGTTCTGGGATGCTATCCGTAAATAGTGACTGGGCTGTGGATAGTTACGTTACAACTCTACGTTGGTTCTTTTACCCCGAACCTTTCATGGATCAGCCACCCAAAGGAAAAGATCTAGCGGTGAAGAGGGGATAATACGGCTCCGAAAGCCAGGGCCATCCGGAAGAATTTACGAGCGATACCAACTGGTGCGAAAAAAAAAAGGGGTGCTATGAGATTCCGTTGGCACTTGCTCGTAGACTTCAGCTCACGGGCCTCGGGGTTATGTCCGACATGCGGGATGCAACTAAACGAGGGAGCTTGAAGGGGACCTTTTTTAAAACTGTGCCCCCGGATACAAAAGTACAAAAGCTGCCGTGGA
Source organism: Calonectria hongkongensis (assembly GCA_017140755.1). Taxonomy (NCBI): domain Eukaryota; kingdom Fungi; phylum Ascomycota; class Sordariomycetes; order Hypocreales; family Nectriaceae; genus Calonectria; species Calonectria hongkongensis. Next base: position 2,048,666 of record JAACJA010000004.1, on the reverse strand, counting down.
CTTTTGCCGTGTTACGAGGCCCTGCGACGTACTGTGTTGGCTTTGCAAAAGCTCCGGCTGGCACTTCACAGACACAAGATAGTCACGCGACAAGGGCGGTGAATATCAGATAGCTCTTTGTCATACTGCATGTCTTGATGTTGTGGAGAAATGAGGTATACGAACTGGATGACGCTCGCTCTATGCTGGCTGATAGTGGACATGATGTGTAATAGATTTGGGTAGAAGAACAAGGCCAAAGTTGCATCTAGCATATGGCCAGCGTGAGCTAGACCAACAGGTCCAAAACTAATTCATGCATAGAAAACGAAACCATTCACTATACTAGAGCATGTAGTTACATGATTTATGTTGGCATAGTTGGCATGGCTTTCTGAATAATTCACTCAAATGGGAGGGAATGCTCGTTCATCTCACCAAATGTATAGCTCATTGGGTTCGAGACCTGACGGCGAGAGAACTTAAGTTTCATCGTAAAAGTATTTGATTACGCGAGGTTGGTTTACGAGGCAAGCTTGCACAAGCTCATAGCTGCGTGGTGGTCCTAGAATGGAGCTCACGAGAGAAGTTGCAGCCCACGACGGCCCCAGATAGATCGAATACCCGCGCCTAGTTCCATCTACACAGATCGGAAGCCCTTTGGCGTCGAGGGACCGGGCTGGATTCCGAGGCAAAAACCCTGAACCCTGCTAGCTGAACCGCTAGCCATGTATGACCAGGGGTTGAGCCGCCGGATTGGGACGGGCATGAGCCTCATTTAGCTCGACCTGACGACGTTCACGCTCTGGCGGATGTGTTGCCATGGCAGATTCCAGCCGCTTTTTTTTTTCCTTTGATGTGATCAGGAACCAAAGTATAGGCATGCGAGAGGCAAACGTGTTGGGCGGCCGGGTGACGGATACTGCTAAAGCTTGAGGTTGGTCGAGACGGAGGGGTAGTGGCAGCCCGTGCTGTCAGGGAATTTGGTGTAATCGACCATGGAGCTCTAGCCACTCAGAGAAAATATCAAGCATTGATAGGTCTCTAAATAATTCAGAGGGACAGTATGCACGGTGATGACTGAGGTCGTTTACTTATTGTCTGTCTGCCCCGCCTTGAAGATATCTAGACAGACGTCACCGCCACGATATCTTGAGACTACAGGCTAGCACCCTCGCCGTCACGAGACCAGATCAAAAACCATGATTCGTTTTTTGCGCCATGGGTGCCGTGGATTGAATCGATATGGCTGCCTCACGGCACATGGGGGATCAAGATCTGGATGGGGACGCCTGGGGTCGGCTGTCCTGATGCCTGATGGCACGAGGAGCTTCAGGCTTCAGGCAGGTAGGGGTGGACGTAAACTGGTGCCGATTGGTGCCGTGATGCTGCATCTCTCGGGCCAGCCGCAGCTTAAATTCTGGGCCATGCGGTGGGGTTGACTCACCCCAGTAGCTGTCACATTACACTTTGGAGACTGGGGTTATGCTTTGGCAGAAAAAGCTGACAATGAAATCGTGGCTTCGCTGGCGAGGACGGGAAGCCCACCCGGGATGAGAACCAACCCAACCAACCAACCCAGCACGACATGACATGACTAAGCTCGATGCCAATGGCTGTGGTTTGCGTCATGACCAGCTTGCTGTTCTGGGTAGGTAGTGGAATGCGATGATGATAGCGTGTGCTAATACGACAGCTACTGCAAGCTTCAGAATATGCCAAGAATTCTGCCACGAGTAGTTGGGTCTCGCACTTTGGGAGATACGATGCATCAAGAAGACGGCAGACAGGTGTACACTGGGCAATGCGACCCTGGAACGGCCTGGAACCGGCAAACCACGGTGATTTGAAGTATAAACTTGAGGCAAGCTACGGGGGAGCTACCATCTTTTGTTGCTTTGGCGATTAATAATGGAGTTATCCAACTGGGAATCGGTTGGAATGCACCTTTTCCTGCGACAAAAAGACAGTGTCATATGTAGTGTGGGGCACTGTCTCCGCTCACACCGAGCGGGAGTTCCCCCAGCACCTTTAGCCCTCAAATGTGCACGCGATGGCGGGGACCGTACTGTGCGAGTATCCTCCCATTTATCACTGTGAAGACGGACGTTTCCGTCAGGTCCTCGACCCAAGAGAGTTTCCGGTTTCATCAGCTATTCACACTGGGTCGAGCCATAACGGGCTGGGAGCTGAGCTTGGCTGAGTCGATTCCCTCTTCTTCTTTAGCTTTCATCTTCCCCTGCATCCTCGCGATTCTGGACCTCTTGATACTCGTGACACCAGGCCGACTCCGGTCTCGTACATTCATTCATATGTCAACTCTGATATTGTATTCATATTCTATATTCTATTAAATTCATCACAATTGATCACAGCTCTTTCAGTTGCTGTCTACTACGAAAGCAAATAGCCGCGACCACCTTCATTTCATATTGATCACCGTCCTTCCCTCCTGATCGAAACGCCATATTCTTATCAACAGAACCCGCGCCTTACTAGCCCTCGTTAATTTCTTCTCCCTTTTTATTCAGATTCCGCTCTCTTCGCCATGTCTAGATACGGAGGAGATAGGTATGGTGGGGATCCATACGGAGGGAACCAGTACAGCGAAAACCAGCAAGAAAGAGTAAGCGAATATGGAGCAGGAAGCCAATACGGCGGCGGCCAACCCAGAATGTCCAGGTACGACAGAGGCCAAGAGAGATTTAATTCAGATATCATCTACGAAGAAGACTACGACTCCTCCACCCACACTCGCTCCCCTCTCTCAGACAGCCATGCCACGTTCGGAAACGAAAAAGCCCAGGAATTCGATCTACCCAGATCTGAGCGACCCCCAAGGCCGATGAGGCCTGCAAGGCCAGACTCCCTGTTCCCTATTGAACTACACGAGGAAGATGAGGATAGCACCTACAGCCCTGATGAAATGCGACCGACTTCACGCGACGGATCTCAGGGCTCATCCACCAGCAGTCGATCCAATTATCATCGTTATTTTCATTCCAGGAGGATCAAAAAAGGCGCAATTGAAAAACCCTGGCTCAACAAGTCCGACCCAAGAGAAAAATGGGCGACAATATTTCCTTTATTCGGAATCGTCATTGGTCTTGGTATAGCAGCCTTCCTCATCTGGGACGGGCTGAGGAGTGTCGTCCATCATAAGTACTGTTTAGTAATGGATGACAACTTTGCTTCTGGATTTAATTCCAAAGTTTGGACCAAAGATGTCCAGGTTGGTGGTTTTGGGTAAGATCTCTCCAAATTCCCTTGAATCACCCTTTCACTCAGTTACTAATCTTTTTTCAGGCTTGGGCAGTTCCAAATGACCACCGGCGGCGACAGAAACGTCTACGTCGACAATGGCACTTTGATTATCAAAGCTGAGCCTCAGAACCATGAACGCATGGAAAGACCAAATCTCATCAATTTGCTCAAGAGCGGTACTTGCACAGGAAAGGGTTGGAGCAACTGTGTTGCTGCGACCAACCTCACCGCTGGAAACACCAGCGTTGTTCCACCAGCGTTATCAGGCCGCATTCACACCAAGAAGGGTGCCTCCATTAGATACGGACGCGTTGAAGTCACGGCCAGGTTTCCTGAGGGTGATTGGCTATGGCCAAGCATCCAATTGCTCCCCCTCGAAAACCTCTATGGACCATGGCCTCGGTCTGGTCAAATAGATATCGCCCAATCCCGGGGAAATAACTACACTTATGTTCAGGGAGGCAACAACATTGTCAATTCTGCCATTCACTGGGGTCTCACCCCGTCCTCTGACGCCTGGTGGAGGACCAATACAAAACGCCAGGCCTTGCAGACCACATACAGCCACAACTTCCATACATTTGGGTTGGAGTGGTCTGAAAAATATCTTTTTACCTACGTCAACAATCGGCTCATTCAGGTTACCTACGCCAACTTCAACAAGAAGAACATGTGGCAGCGAGGTGGGTTCCAGGAATACGGGTCCAATGGTACCCGCCACACCGACCCGTGGACCGAGACGGGCGAAAACAACGCGCCCTTCAATGAAAAGTTTTATCTAGTGATAAGTCTAGGCGTTGGCGGTACTACTGGCTGGTTTGCGGATGGTCAATCGGGCAAGCCGTGGACAGACAACTCTCCTTCTCCTAAAAGAGAGTTTTGGTCCGCTCGCAAACAATGGGAGCCAACTTGGAAGCGGCCGACAATCGAGCTCAAGAGGGTCAGGATGCTGCAACAATGTAATGGAAACGAATTGTAAATTGTAACGATGACCTATTGCAATTTTTTATATGTTCTAATTCTACTATTTCATGGCAAGGATAATTTGCGTATTAAATAAATATTTACATGAATAAAACAAACGCCTTGTTTTGTATTCTTCTCCATCTAGTGGGCAGCTTCGATTCAACGCGTCTCGCATTCAATTTGCTGTTACCCGGATCACCTGGCCAGTTTAGAGGTTCCTTGCGACCTCCTGACACTGAGTCAAAGAAACTTTGCACTATGATGATGCACTGTATGCGCTAAGAAAGACTGCTCTCATGGAAACTTTCCGAATGATGTACAGTGGTGGCATGGTGTCACACCAATACAATGTCATGACAAGTTACGTGCCCCAGTGATATAACAGGTGGGTGATAGCAGTTTTATCCAGAATTTTGCTTGATTCAGATACGGAATTCTTCTCAAAGACATCTGAAATGTCAGTTATCATATGGCTACCTGTCGCAAACTCTATATTTCCTGTTCCCTCCAAAGGTAAGCTCTGTCAATCACCTACCACACAGAGCCCTCAAAGTATTCAGTTGAAGCGGGAAGGAGTACAAGTGGCCTCTGAAAATCTCTACTTAGGCTTACTAATCGGACGATTTATTGAGAATCATATTTAGCTTGAATAGCCAACGCAAGATCCACGCTTGGATCTTGGGTTTGATTAGAAGCCAATGAGTAAGAGGCTGCATGCAACAGACTGGAGAGGCGCATCCTGCCGCGTACAGCCGGATTATCAATGAGGCGGTGAATATTTGAAAGATCCAGGGGCAAAATATACAAGTCATCGAGTAAAGATCTACGATGACTAATTGTCCTAGATATGCACAGTTGAGAAACGCGTCGAGGAAAGATTGTGAGTGAGTCGGAGTGGATCTCATAAGGTGGCCATGATGTCGTTTGTAACCTTATTCATATCGATAGCTAGACACGACCGATGAAAGGTTGATGAAAATATCACTTGATAATTCAGATTTTGCTTGAAAATCCACTGTCAAAGACTCATTATCGTATTTCCAATTCGCATGTTCACATGTCTCCAAATGAGCTTTACGTACTGCTCAGTTTCCTCACTAGGCTACCAGTATCACAAATCATAGCTACAATGACGATCTTAGTCATGTGCCTGTTACCGAAGGTCTCACGGACGTCACCGAAAGCCAAATGAGTGCGGATAGCTTTGGGGATATGAGCCACCGGGCTTAGCAATCCATGCTGGTGGCTGCCAAACCGTTGAGGTACCAGGATCATATTCCATTCAAACTAGTCCATTATTATCAGGTGCACGGGATCGAATTTTCAAGGGACCTGATCGCCTCATGTTTAGCTCCATTGGTAGTTGGTGGAGTGACGTACTCGCTAGGTTTTCGAAGAGCGATCCTAGCCCATCGAGGCAGAGCATTCATGATTTTACCATAGAGCGACCTCCCAATCAGGATCATGGATTGCGACATTTCCTAAATTGTACAAATTGTCGCTGCTCTTTGCTTTAGTTGTTCAATAAGAAGACATTTGTGGCAATATAGATGACCCCATCTCAGGCTTAAAACCATTTTCATGATTCTGTACATGTCGTCAGAGGGCTGATTCTATAGCTCCAAACCGGGTTTAGAGCTTTAGCATGATGGGTACTATATGACTCGAAGTGCTCTTTTTATAAGTTCGAAGGGGGGTGTATGCAAACACGGCACGGAGACTTCAATCCGAACTTATAAAGGAGCTGGTTGTACAGCCCTGGGCATGAGAAGCCTCACCTTTCAGAAAGAGAGCGGTATGCTCTTTTTTTATGTGATCACGGTGTACCAAGGGTCCAAATATATATCTTTCTATATACGACTCAGGCATAAAGTTACAAAAAGTAACAGGTTACTGGGGTGACAAAGCACTTCAACCCCTCCATCGATTGCAGAATGATCTGGCGTTCACTTTTGTGCCTCCAAATTTGCTGCTTTGCCCATATGCAATCCAAGTATATTGAGATTGTTCTTGAAGGATGGAATAAAGAATAAAATAATAGGGGATGAATGAAGATGAGAGGTAGGTAGTTCATTGTGTAAATAAATAACGAGAGAAAACAATGGAATGGAGTACCGTCCTCCGTCCTGTCCCTGAGACTCTTTCAGCCACAGTGGGTTGTCTCATGACATGGCTTATCCACCACCAGCTGACAAAAGTGGTTCCCATCTGGGTTTATTGTTACTTTCTGTTTATTCCCATTCCGTCCAAGGCCAAAAGTAAAGCACCGGCTTCAGCATCAGACGGAAAAGCAACGCATCCACCTTGTAACTCAACACGGCAGCCATCTTCGGTCAGTTACAACAGCATCAAAACACCAAACACCAAAACGCGACACCATCAGTTGGTTTGTGGCGTTTTCGCAGCCCTTTCTTGGACCAGTTTGCTCATCCCCGACTTCGCCCATATGTGAGTGTCGCGAGGTTTGGTTCTATGTGCGCGCATCTTGGTTGTTGCAAATAACATTTCCAGCTTTGATCTACAGCTTGCTCTCTCTTTCTCTTCACTCTCTTGCATCATATGTTTCTACACAGCTCCTTTTCTCCCCCGCCATTCCACAGCAATTATATCACATCGCCTTACTCGCTGCGGATCTAAGGACAAAACAAGGCGGCAAAAATCAGTATCTATGCATGCCAATTTTTAGAGAGGCAAAACTTTCTTTCTCAGTATCAATCAATGTCTTTTATCTTAGACTTCAATACAGATCGTCCGGCTTCTCATTCGCTGTCATCTCGAGTTGCCGTCTCCTCAGCTTCAGTCCCAATCCCAGCGGCGTAGCTCTCTATTCATCCCGTGATATCTGTTCCAACCCTCGCCCATTCGACAATCTTGGCAACTTTCTCATCATGAAAGCCACCAAGCCACATACATTCCTAGCACCCCCAGGGCGTCCGTCGGTCCTAACCGTGGCCCTGGGGAGCTCAGCAGACCCATATGTGTCACACGGCTGCCGCCCAAAACGCTTGATCAATCCAAAGGTGTCGCCGAATCCGTTACTCTCACGCCCCCTCCACCGCAGTGGCCGTGCCTGTCGGCTTGGGCCCAGGTGCAGGTCTATCCATCAATTGCTTCTCGTTGGTTTCCGTAGCCTTGTCCGTCTTGGGCATGCTCTTCCCGGCTGCCGGGGCGGCGTCGAGTCGCCGTCTTGCTTCTTAACGTCTCCAAACCCTCGTTCTCTGCTATTGTTGTTTTCCCTTCTCGTTTTCCCTCCCTAGACCACAACGTCCCAACTACGGAGGATTTTCCTCCAGCCTTCCTTTTTGTAAGTCGCCAGCTTCTAACCTCCACGGTCAACATGTTTCCTGCCTCTCACTGCTGTCCTAAGGCGTCTCGCCTTTGTCACTCATTCAAGAGCTGCTTATTGACATGTGCTAGTTTTCGTTTCCCCCACGATCCTTTCTAAACACGTTCCTTCTAAACAACTCCCAACCTTGAGACTCTCCTTACTGCTCGATCCAGCGAGACGAGCCCTTTGGACTTGATCAGTCCGCAAATCCAACCAACCCAATTCTATCCTTTCCAGATATCTTTCCCTTTACAAATCACTCCCATTCGAAAAGATGAGGGGATTCCGGACGTACATCCGAAACCCCACGACGGCGGAGTTGGAGGCCGAGGAGAACAGAAGGGCGAGCAAGCGCTATTCGCGCATGTCAATGGCCTTGGCGCCACCACCTCCTCCTCCGATAAACGAAAAGGTTACACCCAGCGTTGCCGACATCATAGCTTCGACAACCAACGATGGATTCAATAATGAGTCAGTTGGGGGCCTCAAGCACGAGGCAATGGCCAATAACCTCTACCAGCAGCAGTGCTCGCAGCTCTGGGTAGGCGACGACTCCGGTGAGATTGAAGGAGTGCTCTTGCGAAAGCTCCGTGGCCAGTACATCGCTTGTCCTCCTCAGCTGGGCATGTCCCCATTTGCCGTTGCCTGCGCTGCCCTCGATGTTGCTGTGAGTATTGCAGAAATTATTCCATATACACACAAAAAACTAATCAAACTTTCAGTGTGCCATGACTGTGAATTCCAGGATTATCAAGACCTTCCTACAGTGGGCTCCTCCTGGCGCATCCGATGTGCCCCTGATGAACGGTCTTCGCATTCAAATTCTCCCAAGCATCACTGATCTCCCCCGGTCCCGCAGGAGCCAATACGCCGCTTTCATTTCCGACGTGGCTTTGCTCGTGGTGTGGGATGATGAAGCTTCAAACCTGGTTACTCGTGCTAAGAATATCGAATCAGAGCTCATGGAGTTGGTGTGGAATTCTGACAACGTTGTGGATTTCGATGAGAGCCCCGATGCTGAGTTTGACTACGAAGACGAGGAGAGCGGTGGTTCAGGTTCCGAATCGCGGCCGGTCCATCTTCAAAATGCAGTCTTGATTTCTCTCACCCTCGTACTCGTGTTTGCTTCTCTTGGCGTTTCATGGCGGCAGCTGGCTGTTGAGGTCGCTACCGATGGCAACTACAAGCGACTTGGCCTTATTGCTCTCTTCCCAGTCCAGATCTTCTTCACTCTCTTCTTCGGCCAGGTCATCATCGGCGGAATAATGCAAATCTTTGGCCCCGTTTCGCAGCTGACGACCAACTCCAAGTTTTACTCGGCCCGTCTTCCTCGAAGACTGCAAACTGCCACTCTTCCTCACGTCACTATTCAATGCCCCGTCTACAGGGAAGGCCTCGAGAGCGTCATTGCTCCCACAATCAAGTCCATCAAGCAAGCCATGTCTACATATGAGCTGCAGGGCGGTTCTTCCAACATGTTCATCAATGACGACGGACTCCAGCTTATCGGAGAGCAAGAGCGTGACGCCCGAATTGAGTTTTACGCCGAGAACAGCATTGGCTGGACAGCTCGCCCTCGACACACCATCGGCGGCTATGAGCGCAAGGGTAAATTCAAGAAGGCCTCCAACATGAACTACGGTCTCATGATATCCTGCAAAGTCGAGGAGAAGCTTCAGAGAATCAAGCGCCATGACACCTGGAGCCAGTCTGATGAAGCCGTGGCATACGAGCAGGCTCTTGTTGAGGTTCTCGAGGAAGACGGCCGTGCCTGGGCTGATGGTAACATCCGCGTTGGCGACTACATCCTTCTCGTTGACTCTGACACGCGGGTTCCCATCGACTGCCTTCTCGATGCTGTTTCTGAAATGGAACAATCGCCTGAAGTCGGCATCATGCAATTCTCTTCGGCTGTGATGCAGGTTGCCTGGACCTTCTTTGAGAACGGCGTCAGCTTCTTGACTGGTCTTGTCTACTCCGCTATCCGATACTCGGTTGCCAACGGCGATGTTTCTCCCTTTGTCGGACACAATGCCCTCATTCGCTGGTCCGCTCTCCAACAGGTTGCCTACCGGGATAGTGATGGCTATGACAAGTTCTGGTCCGAGAGCCACGTCTCCGAGGACTTTGACATGTCCCTCCGTCTCCAGTGCAGTGGCTATATAATTCGCATGTCCTCTTGGGCTGGAGATGGCTTTAAAGAGGGCGTTTCCATTACCTTGTATGATGAGCTTGCGAGATGGGAAAAGTACGCCTATGGCTGCAACGAGCTTCTTTTCAATCCTCTCCGCACCTGGCTCTGGCGTGGTCCCTTCACCCGTCGTTTCTGGCGCTTCCTCTTCTCCAGTGTTCCCTTGGCCTCCAAGATCACCATCATCTCTTACATCGGCACCTACTACGCGATCGGCGCTGCTTGGATCCTGGCAACTGTCAATTACTTTCTTGTGGGCTGGTTCAATGGATATCTCGACAGGTTCTACCTCGACTCTTGGCACATCTGGATCTCTGTTATTGCGGGCTTCTATGGGCTCGGAAACATTGCTCTGGCCGTGATGAGATTCCGTGCCGGTGAAAAGGGACTGTTTTACTCGCTCTATGAAAACTTCAAGTGGACCTTGATGCTCTTCATCTTCATCGGTGGTCTCTCTCTTCATGTCAGTCAGTCTATTTTGGCTCACATGTTTGAGATTGACATGACCTGGGGTGCTACCTCCAAAGAGGCCGAGTATTCCAATTTCTTCATCGAGGTACCCAAGGTTCTGAAGAAGGCAAGTTTACCATAGATTATTCCCCCTGCTCCCCTTTTTTTCAACTCATGCTAACTCTGTCTCTCAGTTCAAATTCTCCATGACCATGTCCCTTCTCTTCATCGTTGCCATGGTCATTCTTGCCGAAGGAGCCTTTGTTCCGTTCGGCTGGCACATCACCGAGCCTGTCGCCATTATTCCCATAGCCCTCGTCGCCGCCACCCACTTCCTCCTCCCCTTGGCCTTAAACCCCGCCTTCTTCACATTCTTCTAGTCATGGTTTCCGATTTATCCAATCCAGGGACGTCATTCTTTTTTTTTATTGTGGTCTATGCTGTGTCATCCAGCACAAACGCTCATTTATACCCGTGCACTTATGAAGCTTGATGCTGTTGAATGGGAAGGTTTTTTTGGTCGAGGGAAGCCAGCAGAGATAACGGGAATAGTCTCATGTTTCCGTCCTCTGATTTTTGTAGCAGTATTTAGTATACCGATAGTCGAGATTGGAGCGACTGCCAAATTTTACATTTTACTATTAACTCTCGTCATTTTGCCACCTTGTCCTTTCGGCACTCGAGTTGACATTATAACCATAATCAACTGCTAACTGCAACGCTGTCTATGCATTTTCATCTTTCAGGCTTGCATCGGCGCCGGCTACGAGGTGATAACGAGCTGCCAAATGCATTGCTGCCTGGCCGTTAATGTCTTGTAAGTTTATATTGGCTCCAGCTGCAAGGAGCTGCTGCCCAATAACTTCATAGCTATCATCAGCTTCTAAATAAGCGCCGCCATCGACTTGTGAGTACAATGAGCGACGCTCCTCCCCAGTACCATCCAACGAACTTCTTTGTGGGAACCTGGGAATTTAAGAATTAGTCCTTATCCCTTGTCTCCCAAAAAATATTTTGTTCTTGACCGCGTACTGCTCCTCTGCAAAATTAGACCACCTCTCTTTGTACCAGATGCCTTGATCAAAATTCTCTTAGTAGCAGTGGCCACTAAAATTGCATTGAAATTGAATCCTAAGAACTCGATTACCGAAGAAACATGGAGGACTATGACAGCTTCAGCACTTACCAACACAGGGAATAAGCATGGAATGTAAGCAGCCAGGCAAGATCAAATTTCCACTACATCTAGAACTCAGCTGATATATATGACAGCGGAAGCACACTAGATGTACAAGGAACTCCTTCACCTTACCTGCACTGGTAAAATGGCGATCGCTTTGTATAGCCGCCGAGGTGGGGCAGGTACGAAAAGTGTTGGTTACCTTTTGACGCCCAAAAGGATGAGGCTGAGAGCTTTCTTAATTTAACGCGTTTGGCTGACCAGGCCAGATTATGGGCCGCCCAACCCGCATGAGTTTTTTCGTTGAACACCAGAAGCGAGCAAGTTTTTGCCTGTTCCGCCGTTGATTAACGTCGAATATTCGTTACTCTCAAAATAATTTATCTATCTACAGCTTGGCACCAATTTTTGTGGAGAGTGTCATCATTCGAGCGGTCTCATTCCAGCATGGGGCGTATCGCGGATACCGGGTTTACATGTCTCCTCTCAGGGGGAGAAAATCCAGTGGCAGAGTACATCCTAATGGTCATTTGCAGTCACTTTTAACTTCTTGATACTGATTAACAAACCTGGCTTAGCATAGTTTTTATCCATGGCTTGGCTGGTCATCCGCAGAAGACCTGGTCAACCAACAACCAAGTCGAGTTGGATGCCTCAGCCAACACTAAAGCTCGGGTGCAAAAACGCGATCGCTCCCTATCTCGTCGCTTCCAACAAAGAAACAAGCCGGTCAAATCAGAGCGCATGGATGATACCAGCATCCCCGACCCCACCTTGGGCTCAAAGCAACAACTTCAATCGGATCAGGATATCACCAATACCGAGGGACAAATTTTTTGGCCTCATGATCTGTTACAAAAGGATTTCTCTGAAGTTCGAGTTTTGACATACGGGTACAATTCCGACCCCCGAGAATCCTTTCAGAACAATCTTTATACTCTAAGTAAGGAACTTCTTACAGAATTAACAAATGAGCGAAAAACCACGGTGGGCCTATTTAGAGCATTATGACTATAACTATCTATTAACATTAAGAACCTAGCCGCACCGGCCTATCGTATTTGTTGCTCATGGCTTTGGTGGAATATTGGCAAAGAAAGTGAGTTTTCACTGTTTATGCAGTACAGTGCCAAATATGGATTCTTTTTCTAAAATTTAATACAAAATAGGTCCTGAATCAATCTCAGCGCTCTGAAGATGCAGAAGTGCCATTGAAGTCAATCCGAGATGCGACAAGAGGCATCATTTTCTTTGGGGCCCCACATTCCGGTTCAGAGATGGCATCCTGGGCTGAGATGTTAAGAAGAGTTCTTGGTACATTTAGAGTGACCAATAGAGCCTTGCTTGCCACGTTAGATTCTCGGCATGACAACGGTCAGCTAGAAGAATTGAGAATTGATTTCGCAAAAATGCTGGGTCCTGCCAAGGAAAAGAAGCTTCAAGTTGTCAATTTCCGCGAGAATCAACCGCTATCTAATCGACCTTGGGGCCCTACAGCAAATTCGGTGCGTTATCTGCTACCGAATTCCAAAAGACATACTGATCAAGAAAGCTTGTTTCTCTCGCATCCGCTAGCATGGAATCAGAATGGGCTTCCAACGAGACACTCGATGGGAATAACAGATCAATTTGCAAATTTTACGGATCTGATGATCGAAAGTATCGGTTATTCAAAGCTGCACTGTCAAATTTCCTCGAGCAAATTGATCGTGAAGATCAACAAGGTATATATACTATATATATATATATATGCTAGAATAACTACTAATTGGGGCCAGGAGAGCTTCCGGAGGAGGTATTTGCTTGGCTTCCAAAGCTACTTACTTGTTCATACAAGGCATGCAAAGACATACCTAACCCGGTGCGAGCAAAAGGCACATGCGTGTGGTTTACGAATCATCCTCTATTCAAGAACTGGCAACAAACCGATAGGGCAAGCCTGCTTTGGGTTTCTGCTGACTCTGGCTGCGGAAAGTCAGTATTAGCCAGACACCTTATTGATGATTTACTACCAAGTAATAAGGAGAGGGTAACATGCTACTTCTTCTTTAAGGATGGCTATCCAGACCAGACATCTATAACCGGTGCTTTATGTTGTGTCCTGCACCAAATTTTTAAACAGCGACCTGCCTCATTTTCTGCTCAAGTTCTCCGAAAGTTCAAAGAGGACGGCGATAAGTTACTTGAATCATTCCCTGACCTTTTGGATATGCTCATTTCTATTGCGACCCACCAGAAAGGCAGCGAAATCGTCTGTATCTTCGATGCCTTGGACGAATGTAGCGAATTGGGACGAGATATGCTTATCGAAGCTCTTAGTTGCTTCTATGCAAAGACAACAAGCGAAACTCCGCTGCTAAAATTCCTCTTTACAAGCCGACCCTATCTTGAGATTAAAACAAAATTCTACTTGCTGGAGCGTCAGATACCAACAATTCACTTGAGTGGAGAAAATGAAGAGGAGGTCGACAAGATATCTGAGGAGATAAAGCTAGTAATCCAAGAAAAAGCAACAGAGATAAGTAACCGACGGGGCCTCAGTTCAGAAGGAAGAAATATTCTAATTTCAGAGCTGTCTCGAAATCCCAATCGGACATACTTATGGTTGCATCTTATCCTGGATGAGGTTGACAGCATTCTCCTTACGCCAGGAAAAGTCCGATCCAAGATCCGGCAAATCCCTAAAACAGTTGATGAAGCGTACAATCGAATCCTATCAAAAAGCAAAGATGTTGAATTGGCTCGACGGCTTCTACATATTGTTATAGCAGCAGAAAGGCCGCTCACACTAAAGGAGATGAACTTGGCTCTGGCGATAGGGCCCCACCATAAGTCGTGCGACGATCTCGAGCTGGTTCCGGAGGATATATTTCGTAGCGATGTCCGGGAGCTTTGTGGGCTGTTTGTAACCATCATTGATTCAAAGATATATCTTTTGCATCAAACAACTCGGGAGTTCTTAGTCCGTCCGCAAGAATCAAGACACATGCATTCTCTTGCTATCTCGCAATGGAAGGCGAAACTTCATCCTGGAGAATCAAATGCTATCCTTGCTGAAATATGCCTATGGAGGCTTGCATTGGCTGATTGTTCTCTTGAAAATACAGTTAGTAGCGAGGACCATGACGAGAACAGTCAAACAGACAGTGTTGAAGAACTGATTGAGCACGTCGATTCTTGCACATTTCTGAGATTCGCAGCGCAGTACTGGGCTGAACATTTTCGAAAGGGCAATATGGAGAACAAAACTTCAGTTATTGAGATGGCGCTGGCTCTTTGTAGCACGCGGTTGCCCGCTTTTCGGGCATGGTTTAGGATACATCAAGTGGTTGCAGAGTACGACGGCCCGACAAGGCCTACGTCACTGATGCTTGCGGCATATTTTGGGCTCAACGAGGTGGTGGTGCGGCTGCCTGAAGAAGATCTTACACGGGTGAACGTAGAGAGTGAAGACTGGACAGCGTTGAAGTTGGCAGCTGCCTATGGGCACGAGGCTGTTGTGCAGCAGCTCCTTACAGCCGGCGCCCATATACACCGACAAGATAGTATTGGCTGGACAGCGTTGCATTCAGCAGTTGTTAACGGCTATGGGAATATAGTGAAGCAGCTTCTTGCAGCCGGCGCCGATGTGAATTTACGGGACAAGGATGGGCGGACAGCTTTGCATCTAGCAGTTGATGATTCACTGCATTTAGGAGCTGATGATATCTATGAACTTATTGTGCAGCAGCTCCTTGCAGCTGGAGTCAATATAAACTTACAAGACATTAATGGCCAGGCAGCAATGCATTTGGCGGCTCGTTATAACTACGAAGCTATTACACGGCAGCTCCTCGCAGCCGGCGCCGATGCAAGCCTGAAAGATGAAGATGGATATACAGCGCTACAGTTAGCAGCTGATTATGGTTACAAGACGATTGTACAGATATTAGGTAAACCAAGTCTCGTTTTTTAGGAGTACTAATGCACACTTATCTCTACAATTTACGCTTCTTTTGTCTCGGGGGAAAGGATAAAGAAGCCACGTTTAAAGGTTGCAATGTCAACTCGAGTGCTGAAAGGACAAGGCGGCAAAATAGAGAGGATCGTTGCTCCATTGTAATCTCACAAGTTGATGGTGGCACTTATATGTTACTACCCTTCCAATAATGACCATACAGTCTACCAAGTTTGCAACATAAACAGAATCATAAATTTTATTCGACAGGACGGTGTAAGACTCTAACTCTATTCCAGTCCGTCTATATCAAAAAACGCCTCTATACCTCCCTATTCCTTTGCAGTCTAAAATGGTCTGATCCAATCTATCTATCTACTTGTACGCAGTGCACATGACACATTTGGGGGAAAGCCCTCCGCGGGCTTCCAGCAACAAAAGACGCAAACAAAAAACTTGCAGATTCGTGAGACAATTACAACGTCCGGCATGCGTTTGTCTTTGTGTCGTCTGCGTTGCGAAACTGCATCAAGACGCTTGAACCCGCCATCAACAAAAATAAAAAAGGAACCCAGAAAATCAGAAAGCCCAAGCATAATAATGTGAAGAAAGAATGGAAGAAACAAAGGGTTTCGTAAAGACTTTATTCCTCGTCATCAGTGTCAGGGGGGTGGGGAGTTCCCTTGGGGCTGCTGAGCCACTCGATGTGACGCAGGCGGCGACGGACCTCGCGCTCCTTGAGCTCCTTCTTGGTCATCTTGCGCTTCTTCTTGGCCTTGAATTTCATTTCTGAGTTATCCTCGGCACCAGAGTTGACAGCACTATTAGCAACAGAGTTGGCAGCAGTGTTGGCAGCGGTGTTGGCGGCAGTGCTGAGGCCAGGGGTAGTGGCGCCGCTGCCGGGTCGGCTGTCCTCGAAACGGTCGAGGCTGATGGCAGCAGTGCCACGCAGGGCAACGCGACCATCACGGACATGCCACTGCTCTGAGCAAAGAGCACCGACAAATTCCTCGTTGTGGGAAATCAGAATGACACCACCCTTGAAGTCACGGATGGCAACAGCCAGACCTCCCAAGGAGTCACGATCCAAGAAGTTAGTAGGCTCGTCAAGCACCAGAAGATGAGGGTTGTTCCACATGGCACCAGCAATGACGACCTTGACCTTCTGGCCACCAGATAGAGAGCCAATCTCATTGTGGTTGGCAATCTCGGGGTCGAGACCAAGATCCTCAAAGTGCTTGGAGATGACCTTGGGCTGAAGTTCACGGTAACCAAGACCCTCTCTTGAGGCCTCGTGATCGTCGAATTCCTGGACAAGCTTGCCGAAACCGAGCTCAGTAAGCGTCTCGCGAGTAATCATGCTGTTGTGCTTGGGCATCAAACCACGCCATTTGCTGTTTTATGTTAGATCATCATACAAACAATGAACACATATCATGTCAAACTTACACTTCATATTGGAACGACTTCTTGTATTTCTGTCGACCCACAAGCGACTCGACTTGGCGAGGAGACTTGCCATCCTTCAAGTCAACAAACTTCTCCATCTGAGCACGCTCCTCGTCAGAGAGGATACGGGACTGCTTCATGTGAACCTCTCGATCGTCACCATGAGCGTATCGCCACTGAAGGTACTGGTTGGGGGTCTTCTCCAAGTGCATCTCAACGTGCTCCAGAGCGTGCTGCTTAATGTAACCAATACGCAGGTTGGGGTGCTTCTCGACCTTTCCGGAGGAAGGAACAGTCTCACCAGTGAGCAACTTAATGAGAGTCGACTTTCCAGCACCGTTGGGTCCAATGATGGCAACACGGGAGGACAGAGAGAGCTGGCAAGAGACTTCTGAGAGCGAAGGCTTGGGGGCATTGGGGTAGCTGAATGACACGTTGCTCATTCGGATGATGGCTCGGGTCTGCGACTTAACACCAGTCAAGATACCTGGAGGAGGGAACTTGAACTGAACGTTTGAGGCAGACAGAGTGTAGTAACTCTTGGCCTCAGGTCGGAGTTCGACAAAGGCTGCCAGGTTACCCTTGTAGCAGGCCAGCTTCTTGTTAGGCTCGTAGTGGTAGATGTCGGTGGTGACGTTATCCAAGAAACCAGAGTCGTGAGAAACAATGAGACTGGTGATGTCAGGGTGCGACTTGAGGTAATTCTCAAGCCAAGCAATGTTGTCAACATCCAAGTGATTGGTAGGTTCGTCCAGGAGAAGAACGTCGGCGCGCTGCAGCATGGCTCGGGCCAGAGCCAGCTTCATCTTCCAGCCACCAGACAAGGAGCCGACTTTTTGAGCCTGTCGACCCTCAGGACCGGCAGTGAAACCGAACTCAGCCAAAACCTCAGAGATGCGCTCTTGACCCTGAGTAGCAATTTCGGGGTCCTTAGAAACGAACTCGAGAATGCTGATGTCAGCATCCTCACCCTGGTTGTGCTCGACGTAGCAAGTTCGGAGAACATCCTGAGGGGGGAAGCCCTCAAGTTTGCCGTTAGCAATGCTTCGCATGAGGGTCGACTTTCCAGCACCGTTGCGACCGCAAAGACCATATCGGTGACCCTTGAGAAGTCGCAAGTTAGTGTGAGAGAGAAGCAGCATACCACCATAGGCCAGGGAGAAATCGGCGTTGACAATCTCAACCTCACCATCATCGTCCTTCTCAGGCTCACCATATCGCTTGTGGTCTTCATCGATGTAGTGTTGCTGGACGGCATCGGCAACCTTTTGGGCAGCTTCGGAGTCCTGCACCAAGTTCTTGAGGTAAGGTGCGATGCGGGCCGAGATGCGGGTAACAAATCGGTAGTTGACGTCGATAGCAACCATATCGCAAACATAGGGGCGAACGACTTTGTAAGAGTCAGGCAATCCAGCAAAGCCGTTCTTTTTGATCTCCCCGTCAAGAACCTTGGCAACGTCATCTCCAGATGTGCGCGCAATGATGTCCTGGTCATTACCCATGGCCTTCTCCATGGTTGCCAGGGCCCGTTCGGCAATCTCTCGAACCTCGGGGAGAGAGGCACGGTCAACAACCGCCTTGACACCAGGAGTCAACTTGGGAAGGAAAGTTCTGGCCTCAATGGGGTCGTGAACAAGCTTGGTCAAGTTCTCGACAATGACAACTGTCTGGCGGAGGACTTCCTGGGCTGTGGTTGGGGTGTTGAGAGATCGCTCAAGGAAAGGAGTCAACAGAGCCAAGACAGGAGAAGTGACGATGGCGACAAAAGTTGTCTGGGACAGGGCGTGAATAGCCTTCTGAAGAGTCTGGGGAGAAGGGTGCTGCATTGTGTCGACAAGGAGCGGAATCTTAGGGGCGACATCATCGTTGGACAGCAGGGTAGTAAGGGAGTTCATGGTATGAACGGCCTGCTTCTCGACCTCGGACTTCAAATCGTGCATTCCACCCTCGACGATGGGGATGAGACCGGCCAGCTTGGCACCCATAGCCTCGCGAAGAACATCCTTGTCTACAGCCTCCTCCTTGGTGGCTCCCACGGCGAGTTGGGCCTTGTCAGCCATCTTCTGGAGCAACTTAAGGGCGCCAACAGTGCCCTGCCACTTTCCAGTTTTTCTGGTCAGATACTCGGTCAGGGCGGGCAAAAGACCGACAACCATGGCCTCGGGTCTGAGGTTGCCAAAGAGGGCGTCGAGACCATATTGGGCAGCATCGCGAACGACGGCACCCTTGTCGGAGAGGGCATCGAGAGCACAGCCGACCATGCCTCCATCCTGAAGCAGCAAAGCCACCTCGCTAGCCGGCTGGCGGGGGGTGAAGCGCTCGAAAATGGCACCCAAGAGGTTCTGGCTGGACTCACGACGGAGCCCAGATTTCTTATCGGCCGCAGCCTTCTTCACCTCGGCGAGGATACCGTACGTGGTAAGACCGGTGAAGCCGACCGAGGAGAGAATAACCTCGCACAGAGCGTAGCAGGCATCGATAGAGGCAGCCGAAGTCTTTGCGGTGAAGATGGTGTTCAGCAGGTCAGCGATGGTCTCCTGCGATGGCGGGGGCGGGGCGTCGTGGGAGACCATCGTCGGTTGGTCCGACGGCGGCGAGACAGGGTGAGGCATTGTTGGACGGAAGACTTTTATTTTACAGCGTCGTCGTTGGGAAAACAGGGCCTCGGTCAGTTTGATGGGACGCTGGGCTGGACGGGCAGAGAAGCAAAACCAACGAGGCCCTTTGAGCGACGTGTAAGATGAGGGAAGTGATAGTGTAAAAAGAGAGAGATGGCCGGCGGTTGGGTTGCAGCCACTAATACCCGCCCGCACAGTGGTAGTGAGGTCAGCACCAACGCCCTCAAATTTTTGAAATTTTTTTTTTTTTTTGCCTTTTCCCCTTATCGCGCTTGGCTACAGCCGAGAAAGGACCTTATCGTGCCCGGTCACCCCGCCCCTGATCCCAGTAATTCAGGCGGCGGGTTCCACTAAGCCAAATCGCTTTCCACGTGCATTCCGATTCAAGCACCGCCTACCCTACAGTTGATCCAAGGAGGTGATTGAAACTGCGCACGTGTGCACCATGCATGTTGATGAGCGTTTTGAAGCCATAAAGAAGGTTAGCCTTGTCCCTTTTTATTCGTCTAAACCTGTGCCCGCTCTAGATAATGGATGAACCCGAGGGGAGGTTGTTGAAGTTAGGTTGCATGTGAATGTTGATGTGACCTAACGTACACAACGTCCATGGATCGGTGGTATATTTGTAACAAATCCGCATAAACTGATAAACACGGTTCAGCTTGGCGCAACACTAGCCCAAATTAAGCCAGTAATCACACACAAAATGACGTACAATATGACACAGCCTTTGCAGTATTGCACTTTATGACATGGTCACCTTTGAAGGTACAGAGTATTAAATTGATTGCAAGGAATAAAAAAAACCCCATCTAAATGTTCTACTTTATCCTATTCTACACATTGATTTATTTTTTCCATACAAATCTATTGCACAGATTTTCAGCTAGAGTCATGGAAAAAACGAAGAGGGCACATCATTCAAGGATTGGGTTGTAATTAAAAAACGCTTAAAAATCTCTATTACCCATATACTAAAACAATGGCAAGATACTGCATCACAAAACCGACCGTTGAATCATTACACCAGGCAAAAGAGCCCAAGCCGTTTGAATGAATTGATATCTAAGTCTTGCGTACCAAATCAACAAGTAGCTCAACATCACCCAGCATCCACTCCTCCACTTCGGAACGCCCCCAATTGCCGCAGGACAGGCCTGCAGTCCATCAACCACAATACAAGCCACCGTTAAAAGAACCGTGGAAAAAACAAATAATACATGAGCTTAGCTGTCGAGGGTATAAGAACAAGACATTATAGAGGATTCTTAATCCCCATCATGTAGTAGTAGAAGGTATCGCCGATGCTTCCCAGAAGACGCGCCGTTATCATAAAAAAAAAACAAAAAGCCCAAAAAAAAAGAAGAGAAGATTTCAAAGAGGGGGAATAATCTAGAGATAAAATGGAGACGTCTCGTGTCATGTGCGTTGCAATTATGCATTGTTTTGAGCCCTCAATGCCACAGGGCCTTGGAATCCTGGCTTCACGCTGTCTAATTCAAGAGAGTTCGTTCGCGGGCGCTTGTCCTTTCGAATGCCCAGTCGCTGGTCACCATCCTGGTAATGGCTCTTGAACTGGTAGTATGTTGGCTGTCTAGGACGGCAGAGAACCACGATGAAATTCTTGATGATGTTGACTTGCGTGAAGGCTCGGAATCGCTCCTTCTTGATAAATTTATGCGAGTTCATGTACTCTCGGGTGGTTTCACCTCGAGCCATGAGGAAAATGTGATATCCCATCAGAGCAGCTGGGTACAGGAAGAGAATGAATCCGAGTATGATGAGGGCAAATGGGACGCGGAAATGATCCATAGCGTCGCCAAACGAAACCTCCTCGAGATTCTTGTACACGATGAGCTGGGCAATGCTGGTACCGATGAGGTAGGCAGCTAGAAGTGTAGCAGAAGTCACGAAGGTAAAGAAATATCGGTAGTTGCGCTTTCCAACGCAGTTGTTGAGCCACACACAGTGGTGGTCATGAGTTTCGATACAGTTGTCGCACAGGCGGCAGTGGTGGGCACGGGGTGGCCGCCAGATGTTGCAAGTCCGGCAGTGCTTAACAGGAACTTCCATCGCCGCCGTGTTCGACTCGGCCGACTTGATGAGGGCCCAGTCGGTGGTTGGGGGGGCAAGTCGCAAGGGATCATCATCTTCATCAAGCGGGGGAAATCGGTGAAGGTTTCGAGGTAGAATCTGTCTCAAACGTTAGCCACATCACACAAACATTTTTTTTTAGGGTTATGATGGAATGCTTACACCAGGATCCGAAACCGAAGCATGGATGAATGAAGAGAAGCAAATGTAAGCTAGGTAGGCAAAGATGATGGGAACCGCTGGCGAAACGTGCTTCCACAACCATGGAGCCTCAAAGGCGAAGAAAAGAACACAAGGGATGACAATGGCGCAACCAGTAGCAACGTTGATCGGTCGCTGCCTTGTGTTCTGCCATCGACCGCCAAGACAAAATACTGTGTTGCCATCAAAGTATTGATGCACGCGACCAAGGTTGGTGTTCCTGGTTCGTGGAATCGGGGCACGCACCGTGCTTCGTCCCTGTGAGTCTATCGGCCGAAGCTGGGGTGAGGATGCAGACGAGGATAACTTCTCGGCGCCCTCGGTACTGCGATTCTGATTCTGTCCCTCGCCCTTTGGAATCATAAAGCTGGAGCGGAATGATCGTGGTGACTTCATAGGGCTCGGGAGACTTGCAAGGTCTCGATAGCTGGTGTCGACGTTGATCCTGTGTTCCACGGGTTGGTCTGACTGCCCCTGCAGAGGACGAACGCTATCCGTCAGGCTTCCTGCGGGGAAATGTCCGTGGCTGGGGCTCGTGTTTGCCGTGATTCGGTCGAGGGTTTCTTGCTCCGTCATTTCCGTGCCTCGAGAAGGGGGGGTTCTCATGTGGTGATCGTCTTCGCCCGGTGTGCGATGGATCTGGGCAATAGAAATCGAGTTGACATTTTGTTGAGTGAGGCTGCCGCCTGCGTCGGTCGTATTATCATCAAGGGTCAAGGATTGTCGGCCCATGGTGGACGGGCGTGGAGGACCTCCTCGTTGGGCTTGCAGCTTTTGTGAGCTCATGGGCCGGAAGAAGGCTGAGGACGTCAAAGTCGGAACATGGCTGCGGTTGGAAAAGCTTGGGCTTCGGCCGGTTGATCCTGCAGTGGTACTTGCTGTGCTCCCTCGCTTGGCCGCGAGGCCGGATACGTAGTTTTTTCGTGAAGCCTGGCTCTGCAGTGCGCCTCTTGAGGAGGCACCCGTGAGAGCGGTCCCGGGCCGGGATGTTAGGTCGGCGCTTTTCGTCATGCTGACTCTCTTGTCACCGGTCTCGGCCTCGTCTCCGTCCTCGCTGGCGATGTCTGTCATGCGCGAGGAAATAATGCTTGGTGGGCCGGGAACTTCAGATCGAGGAATTTGGATTTGGGGCGACGGAAAGCCGTCATCGTCCTTGGGCGAAGCCATGACGGGCAGTTGGGCTGGGTGGGATGTTGGTTGTCGTTACTAATTGTGGATCCGTGGCTGAGAACGGCTTCTGCCGTGGCGAGTGGAGAGGTAAAAAGGATGGGACGGTAGAGTTCGATTTCAGCGGTGCATCGGGTGTCGCAGGATAAGTACTCGTCTCGGCTTCGACAAAGGTATTCAGATGGTTTTCGCAGGGAGGTTGGCGCGCTGGTGAACCGTGAGGCCGGGAGGGTCGTTGGGTGGCTCGTGTCGCGGATGACAGTCAAAGGGGGAAACAGGTCTGAGGTTGGTGACAAATGGGAGGCGGAGAATGAAGAGGGAGACAATGAGGGATGCGAGAAGAAATTGGAGAGAAGGAGTGTGTGTGCCAGGGAGGGGACGTAGTTGGATGAATGGCTGCGCTACAAGACGAAAGGAATGAGGGGAAGACAGGAAGGGGAAAAAAAGGACGTGAAGACGGACCAGAAAGGTGACTTGAAAGGTAGAAGGAGAGACGATGTGATGCTTGTTCCTTTTTTTCGCCCGTCTCTGGCCAGGTTACTGCTTTGGGAATAACGCGTCCACTGACTTGTCGACCAATCCATCTCTTGGTCCGCGCCCTGTCCTGTCTGTCCGCCCCTGCGATGCCCCCCCTGCGCCCAGGGTGTGTGCGTGCCTCTGAATGCCCTTTGGTACTTGTTTTTATTAATTAATCATCCGGGCCTTGCAAACAGGGCGAGACGTGCGTGATCGGGGCCAGAGAATGCGACCAAGAAGGCCGTGTTCCAAGGGGCCCGATCATGGGCCATGGCGGGCTTGGTGAAGCTACCGCAGTAGTCCAGACTACCAATGTCTGGGCCTATTCTACATTTCGTCCGAGCAAGGACCTCCTGGCGAGGCTAGACCAATGGCAGCCCGCGGTCTGGCGGTCCCGGCCTTGACAACCAAGGTTTTTCAAGATGATAAGACACGCTTTCAGCACGGCTCGCCTGCATTGTACAGTATGTACATAATATGTGTGTACGGCCACCTGTGCGCCAGATCGACTGCTCCGACATGCCGGCCAACGTCACCCTTTCTGCAACACGCATCCTTGCATCGCTGTACGTGGCGAATGGCGGTGCACAGAATGACAAAATGCCACTGACACTGCATATGCTGGGACGGGGAGGAGGACGGCTGGCACATTCCTTCAGCCGGATCGACTGAGACTTTGGATGTGCATGACAGGCGGGAGCCAAGACGAATCCAAAGGGCGGAGTCAACAGGCTAAAAAAACCACGTTCCCCAGTTTGTCCATCCAACCACAACCAAGAGGCTGGGACTAGTATGTACTCACTTGACATCTTCCCCAGCCATTTGTTTTGATGCCTTGCGCCTCAGGCATCATAAACCAATTTTGGCTTTACACCTTGATATTTTGTTGCAAATAGCATAAATAAAATAAAATAATCGTTATTTTAGGATAAATAAATGCTCAAGAATAAGGTAGAAGAGCGGTACGGTAAGTAGGATAAAGTATAATAAATTAGCGCGATGTCAAGATCCGAAAGCCCAAAGTCATTGTCATCATCACCACCACCCTCTTCGATACCGCGGTAAGTGGTCTTTGTCGCAACTGATTTGGATTCAAGCTTTGCCCTTGGATTTTGCTTTCATTTAATTCTACCGCAAGAGTCAGTGGAAATTGTAGCCTCACCGCATTGCGAACTCTGGGTGTCAATGGATTTACCAACTTGAATACGAGGCATCCATAGTTCAACATTCAAGCAGATGTTCCTTGCTCTTGTCTTTTACCTCCATGAGAGCGCCCAAAAATTGAGAAACAACTGTCACGTGCCCAACTTCTTTCTTGATCACCGTGTTGTGCATGGCGTTGAACGACTTGCGGAATATGCAATTTTCCATAAAATATTCGCTGTAGGCGGCAGCTCATTTCTCCTTTGTCGCTTTTACCACTTAAATCTCCTCATGAATCAAATTTCACCTCTATAATACTAGTAAAGGTAACTGAAATGAGAATCCTGCATAGCGTTTTCACTGCACGTTGACAGCCCAGGACAATGGCAAGGTAACTCCAAACGATCTTTGCGGCGGAAAATGAGGAAATGGACAGCCTCGAAGGAGTGCGACAAAAGAGGAAAAGGGATTAATTCTAATACAGAGGCTCGCGAACATTACATTCCGTAGCGAGTTTCATTATTTCAAGCCCCTGCGTGGCGTGAGCATCAAGAAACCCACATGAAGGTGGAGTTGGAAAATCTGAAACCGCGACCATGGGGAAGTCTTAGAGTGCCTTGAAAATATGCAAAAATGCAGAATTTCTGGGTTATCAGCTATGTCGTCCGTAAACTGGATCAATTTGCTTGGCGGCATGATGTGTTAGTAAGGGTCTCGATTTGCGACTTGGGGAATAAAAATATTGTGGCACCAGTGTATTACTTTTAAGTGCAATGACAGTGTCCTAGATAGTTCAAGCCAAAATAACCCAACCTCCTATTTGCTGAACTAACAGCTGTCTATCCATATAACTTAGGCACTAGCAAGCGCGAGTTCGCTTATTCTCCCAAGTGTGCAAGACCTGCAAATTGTGGCATGTCTCAAACGCGGGTTTTATCAAGATATTAGTCGCGAAAGATAAGATTTCTAGTAGTACTGTCGAGGGACTGAAAACAGTATTTTTTTTTATGAAAAGGGAGAGTTCTGATATGGATGAGCCATCAAAACGTCATAGAGTTAGTTAGTTGAGGGGGGGGTTGTCCTTTCTTTGCTAATTAGCTATCTCCTCTTTCTTTCTTTTTCGCTGGATTCGTCTTCATATCATTTTCATTTGCACTCTAATACATAAATTGGAGGGTTGTATAAAAACACGATCAAGATCCCCATCTCCATGAGGCTCTAGTCTGCTTGAACTTGGCAAGACTCTATGATCTCAGAACGGAAACCCAGCCTGTCTCGAAGCCGTAGGTCATGGCCCCACCAACAGCAGCCAATAGCCACGAGCAAATTCGATAATCCATTACGTGATAAGAACTTTGCTCGGATTGGCCAATGACGTGCTCTTTTTACTGCACTGGGGCCGCTTGAACGCTTCTCGTCCGAATCATACGACGAACCTCGAGCTTTACTGCCAGAGCAAACCCACCTCTCGCATCTCGCATCTCTCACACCTTACCTGCAACACCACACCTTCAACCCACCCGCCTCTGCCACAATGTCTTCCCAGGCCGCCCGCCGCTTCCTCTCCACCACCGCTCGCCGTCTCCAGGATGCTCAGAAGGCTGAGCTCAAGAAGGAGTCCAAGCGCAACCCCGAGACTCTGGTGCGTCATAATGCCTCGGGCCCCCCCAGCCCGATTCCCAAAAAATCATCCGATTGCGCTCGCTCATCGCGGCCGGCCCTGAGGACCGGCCGCTGGCGCCAATTGAACCCCAAGTGCACCGGAACATACGGCTAACATGCGTCATCTCTTCTACAGATCCTCGGCGGTGTCATGGTCGCTGCCCTCGGCGGTGCTGGCTACTACTTCGGTATGTCGATACGCTGGGGCTGACACCCACATGCAGCTCCGAGAAAAAAAAAACCCCCCAGACGTCGACGACATGTGTGCTGACAATTGCTTCTTCTTCAACCGCACAGGCCGATCTCCCACCACCTCCACCTCCGAGAACGCCGTCTCCATCAGCGGCCGCCCTTGGGACTCCAACACTGCGGGCAAGTACCAGTACCACCCCGGTGGTGACCCCAGCAACGCTCCCAAGGACGCTCCCAGCGCCCTCAACGTCGTCGTTGTCCCCAACGTCACCCTCCCCGCCGAGCTCCACGAGAAGTACAACAAGTGGGGCAAGGACGGTTACCCTTAAGAGGCTGATGAACTTGGACGGGCTCCTGGGCAAGGGAAGCCCACGCGAGCCCGGGCATGTGAAAGTATGTATGGCGAAATGAAAGAGGGAATAGGGTCGCTGGCAAGCCCAGAATCTTGTTCTCAAATCTGTAGACGAAAGACGATGTGGGGTCGAATGTTGGATTATGTGTAATATTTGATCTAGCTTACAGCCCACCGCAAGAATTTTCTAGCCCTGTGTCTGTATTCTCACTTGATTGCTATTCAATTGCTGTTTTACTCCAAAAAATTGTTCTATGTCTTGGTTTCTGGATCCGAAATTTCGCCCAACTCGCCGATATACAACCCGAATCCAGCCCACAGTGCGCCAATTCGGCAATAACGAATGAAAAGCTGCGTAAAAAAATACAGAAAAAAGCCTGACATTGATTGGAAATCACAATTTGGTGAAAGACAGTTGCCTTGTCTGCAGCCTTTCTCTCTGTTCATTTGTTGCCTGGTATCATCATGCTCTAACACCTCGTCTTATCATGTACCTTGATTGATATATTTTGATGCATTTCAACTCCCACGCCTTGCCTTCTTCCCTTGCGGTCTCTTTCTACGTCCCTTAAGCAATCAACTCCTCAATTTCTTCGCTCGTAAAACCAAACAAATGCAACATGTCCAACAAGCTCTCGCCGTTCAGGCGGGCATCAGCCTCCATCTGCACACGGGGCTTGGCGTTCCAAGCAATGCCCAGGAGACCGGCCTTCTCTAGCATCAAAAGATCGTTTGCGCCGTCACCGCAAGCAACAACCTGGGACAAATCGATGCCCTCCTTCTCGGCAATTTCTACGAGGAGGTCACGCTTGCGCTCCTTGCCAACAATGATGCCATCGACTTCGCCAGTCAGTTTGTCATTCTCAATGATAACATTGTTTGCATGCGCATAGTTGATGCCGAGCTCTCCCGCCAGCCAGCCAGTCAGGGGCTGGAAACCGCCAGAAAGAACAGCAGTCTTCACACCGAGACGTCTCAAAGCCTTGATAAGCTGAGGCACGCCCTTGGTCACATCCAGGATTGGCTGGAGGTCCTTGAAGAGGGTGGCGGGCAATCCCTTTAGCAGAGCTACGCGCTCACGGAATGAGCCCTCAAACTCCAGCTCGCCCATCATGGCGCGGTGAGTGATCTCAGCAACACGCTGGGGAAGATCCGGAGGATCATTGACCGTCTCTGCAAGCAGATCAATGACCTCCTGAGTGATCAAAGTGCTGTCCATATCGAAAACAACCAGTCGAGGGTGGCGCCTCCAGACAGTGTCTTTCTGGAGAACAACATCAACGTTCCACTCCTGCTCGAAGCGGTAAATGGATTCGTGTTTCCTCAGATCATCCAAACTGAGATATTGGGGAGATGGGGAAGGAGAGAGAGTTAGCTCCACGACACGGGGGTGGTCATGGTTATCGAGGCATCGGTGCGATGAATGGGGCTCGCCGGCGTCTCGCTCAAGCGGGAAAGAGGACATGAGATGAAGGAAGGAAGCGATGCACAGAGGGGAGATGTAGGATCCATAGATGTGGTCAAGCTGCTCAGACTCCTGGGTTGGCAGTTCGAGGGGGAACTTCTTGGGGTCGGTGGTGGGAGCGAGGTTGGCGGGGATGGTTTCGTTGCTATCATTGGGAGCAGACTTGACGGGCGAGCTTGCGACTTTTCCCTTGTAGAAGAGAGTCGCAATGAGGCGATCCGACTTGGCGCCAGGTCCGGGCGCGCAGTAGGGGTGAGAGTAGTTGTGGCTCAGCCCGCTTTCCACGACAGTGGGAGGGTTCTCCTCAGAGGGAATGCCATTAAAAGGCAGAATCGGCTTTGCTGAAGGACTTGCCCCGCTGCCCGTGTCCTCAACGACGGTGTCAATGCCCTGGAATTGGTCGGCCTGTCGCGGAGGGCGATACTGCTGGTGGTCGCTCAGGTACGAGCTGCTCCTCATTGAGCTCGTTAATTGAGGACGAGGGCCATTCTGCTTCGTAGGGCTCGACTGGTCTGCCATGGTCGCGCGCGCGCAAGATCAAGAGGCGGGGTTGATTTTGACTCTGGCGACAAGAGTGGTCGGACTGCCAAGGCCAAGGACAGAAGACAAACGAGAGACGCGGCGTGGAAAAACGCGACGTCCAGGTGCAGGCGGGTAGATCCGCGTAGTGCGCGGAAGGTCGACGAGGCCACTGAGATGGCTTTAGAAGCTGCGTGTCGATCTCAAAAGAGATATCGGGATTGAGGATTGATTGTGTCCCAGACGATTCCCTCATCTGCCCCGCCAATCCGGCACCATTGACGAGTATGTGGGGCTCTACTGAGCCATGATTGGCACAAGCCACCACGGGCCATTTCTGAGGGCTTATCTTCATTGGCAGAAAAATACATACATGAGATCATAGTTGGTCTCAAGTACCGTGCTCTGGTTGACAGGCGGCGGCAGTAGCCGATGGTGCGCGAAATGCCATTTGCTCGCTCCACGAGGTTATTATTCCTCATGGTCGCGATGTTGCATCATGATTCATAGATGATGGATGGGATGAGGCTATTCAAACACGCGTGGTATAGGGTAACGAGCAGACTCATTCCCCTTCACCAATGATCATGTCGTTACACTGCCCTGTGGAAGCATGGTTTCTGAGTGTGCGAGGCAAAAAATCACCATCAGCTTGGAAAAAGAAAATTCATCACTTGAAACCAATCCATCGAGTGGGAATCAAGTTAGTGGCGATGGATTGTTGGAGAGAAGTTTCTGCTGCGACTGGCATGAGGCGATCCGCACGTCTTCGGTGTCGGTCGGAACGGGTGAGCGGCTGTCGCTGGTTGACAAACACAAAGTTCCGGTGCTGGGGTGGTGCCACCACGCCTATACCTGGCTTTGTAATGTAATGGAGATTGACTCTTCAATCTAGATCCGCTTTTCGGTTTCTTTCCGAAACCAACCACACAAGCCTTTACCACCAGCTTTGTAATCCACAAAATGAATCAAAGAGAGCAGAATAGGCAACTGCCCAAATGTCACGTCAGCGGATCAACATTGTTCCACCGGGTTTCTCAAAAAATTTTCGTCCTTTTTCATCCGCCCTCAAAGTACAATGTACCCCTTGCAAGATTGTCTTTTATGACCTCTAAATGTAAGCTTGTTAGGCCGAAAAAAATAAATAAAAAATAAAATAAACAACGTTAACCTGATTTTTTATTATTATTTAATTTATTCATATAATGTTTATTTATTTATTAGACAACTTGAAAAAAAAATGGTGGGAAAACGTAGAGGGGGTACAATCTTGTACTGTGCACAGGTAAAAATCACGTCAACGAACTTTCTGTGGGCTTGACTGGATAACCTGGGGGGCTGGTGGGGTAAAAGCAAGCGCCTTGTGCCTGCATCGGCAGGTCGGGCCTCCACGCCAGTCTCGGTCGGGCTGTCGGCGGCTGACACCATCAAGTCTTTGTTCCACCGGTTGCCGCTTGATAGAGGTTATTTCCGACTGTCCAGTCTATGCTCTGTAAGCTTGCATCATGAAGCTGCGGGGCGATTGGCTGCTTGTGCCCCAAAGTTTGATTTCAGACTTCATGTCTAGTTTACAGCATCTACGGGCGGTCGCTTGGTGCTTGGTGGTTCCCGAGCACAAGTCAATTATTCTCAAGACATGGGCATAATGTGGATGGTGAAGCATGCCTGGCTTTAGGATTGTCGTATTGCGGAAATCGGGGGGCTTGGTTCGAGAGAGCGAAGCCGGCACACCCGATCACGTCAAGGCCCAGAAGCCAAGCCTGATGGACGGTGGCGACACCAAGGCAATTTCTTGCGACACCAACTAATCCCACACAGTAAAACTCACATGGGGCCTTACCGCCCCAAAAATGTGCGCAAAACCAGCATGCGATGACATGCTCGCGGGGAAATGCCCTCGTGCCTCATTTATTTCCATAAAGAGTACCTCACATGCCAGCCCCGGATCTTGTAAGCAAAAGGCGGCATTGTCCTGGGCAAACCATCTACGATGAGATCATCTCATCGCTAGGTTTGAGATTTCAAATCAATGCCGTGAGTGACTCCCGTTGATAATACATCCTGGCAATCTTCTGGTATCATCCTTCTCCCCACTCCCCTTCCATACACGCCCCCAACCAAGGGAATCCAAACCCTCTCCCGAGTGCCACGAGGAAAAAAATTCAATGGCCCCAGCCAGTCCAGCCCGAGTAGGCAGACGTCCAACGCCAACACGGGGGTGCCCGGTAGCGAAGAGAAAATAAAGTACTCGTTACCTCCGGCTCGGCGGCTGTGTAGTGTTGTTGTCGCTGCCGACATGGCGGCGAGCCAGGTCCCGGCGACCAGCCGGTCAATTCAGGGCCCGGTGCTCAGACCAATCAGCCGCAGCATCCACCCATCGCGAAAGGGATAGCGTCGATGATGTGATCGCTCCTTGACACAACCTGGAGACAACAATACTCATGGCGGCGATGGCGCAATTGCACCTCCCCTCTTCCTCTTGTCCAGCGCATCTGTAGACGGTCGTAGCTCTCGGGCCCGGTTGGTTCCATGCATGTGTTTCCCCAATTACTAAGGTTGCCTGGAACCGGGGGGACGCGGGCGGTCGCCCGGGCTTAACATGTAAGCACCCCCTTCACCAGCACAACCGAGTTCTCTTAAAGAATTCGACTGCCCTCAACCGCTTTTGAGCTCCTTGTATTCGCCGCTGTCATCACATCGCCTCATCTCCCCTGTCTTGTCCTGTCTAGTCTTCGATACCTGGTCAGCATTACATTTGC
This sequence comes from Calonectria hongkongensis, assembly GCA_017140755.1. NCBI lineage: Eukaryota > Fungi > Ascomycota > Sordariomycetes > Hypocreales > Nectriaceae > Calonectria > Calonectria hongkongensis. Next base: position 2,017,234 of record JAACJA010000004.1, on the reverse strand, counting down.
GTCATCGACAGCATAGGAAAGCATTACTCACGAAAACTCCTTTCCTCTAAAAGAATCCACAATCTCCCTTGTCACTCCTCTCCCATCCCCATCTTCGAAAAGCCTCATTCAACAATACCTAATCTCACTTCATCGTGGTACCCCCTCACAACGGTCACGATGCCAGCCACTATTACTCAGTCATCTTCTCAGTCGTCCTTTCAGGACATTAAGCTGGAGTGCGAGTCGGGATATGCCTCAGGTCAATCATCAGAATATGCTTCGCCCTCGTCGTCGACTACTCTTCCCAAGGTCTCTCTCACCAAGGCCCACATCGAACACCTGAACAACATGCTTGAGCCCATGCACCCCATGGACATTCTTCGATTTTGCAAGATCATGTTCCCCAACTTGTATCAGTCGACCGCCTTTGGCCTGACTGGCCTCGCCACTATGGACATGCTGTCCAAGATCCAGAAGGAGCAGCCCGACTCCCCCACCGTCGACCTCATCTTCTTGGATACCTTGTATCACTTTGATGAGACACACCAGCTCGTTGACCGCGTGAAGGAGCGATACCCCAACGTCCCTGTGCACATTTTCAAGCCTGATGGTGTCGACAATGTGGAGCAGTTCGAGGAGACCTATGGCAAGGAGTTGTACCATGTCTCATCTGAGATGTACGACTGGATGGTCAAGGTCGAGCCTCTTGAGCGAGCATATGATGAACTCAAGGTCACTGCTGTTCTCAACGGTCGCCGTCGATCTCAAGGTGCTGCCCGTGGATCCATCCCTATCATCGAGGTTGATGATGAGCGTGGTGTGGTCAAGATCAACCCCATGGCCGCTTGGTCATTTAAGCAGGTCAACGAGTACATCAAGGAAAACGATGTGCCCTACAACGCCTTGCTTGATCGGGGCTACAAGTCTGTTGGCGACTGGCACTCCACCGTTCCCGTTGGCGAGGGCGAGGATGAGCGTGCCGGCCGATGGAAGGGCCAGAACAAGACCGAGTGCGGCATCCACAACAAGAAGTCGCGATACGCCGAGTTCCTCGCTGAGATGGAGCGCAAGCAGAAGGAGGATGAGCTCACCGTCGCCCTTGAGAAGGTGGCCGTGGCACAGACCCAGACCGTTTCGTAATGTACACTTGTACATTGGGGGCACTTGCCTTGATGATGAATTGACGAACAAAGCATTATATTAGGCGTTAAGGGATAAAACTAGTCGAGTGGATGGTTGAATTTTGGTTTAATACAGGATCCCGAATTCGGGACATCATCGCATGGCGTTGGGTAAATCGCGGCTAGTTAAGGATCAAGTCATGTTAGCGAAGTACGAAGCATGTAGACAAATTTATGATAGATGGGATCAATACAAAGGATGAACCCAGCCGTTAATTGCATGCCGACGTTAAATTGTGATTATCACCAGATTTTGAGCCGCATTTCAGTACCCCGCACCACGACACCACACGGTCTCCAGCCCCACTTTCGGCTCGGCTGGACCAATTATTACAGCTGGCATCATTATCCCGTTGTAGTGGAGATGGTAAATAAGTTCTGTGCCTGGCCATTTAACTGAGTTTGTAGATGGCGTCTTTCTGGCCTACGAATGAAAGCCCTTACGAGGGCAAGTTAAGTCATAGAATTCATAGACTTGGTGGATCGTTGAAATGGGGTAGGGTATGATCAGGGATGCGAGATATGGTTTTGGTGAACCTGTGTTAACTGGATAGTTTTGCCGGAATGTAGAAATATGGCGGTAAGATAGCAAAAGATAGCAAAATAGAAGTGTAATTATAGACTTGGAAGGCCGTCCGGGATGCGGACACTGAAGCGGGAATCATCCGCAAGACGCAAGTCGGCTACCGAGCGTCGAAGAATGAGTGCAGACTCGGGAAACTTTTCCGCAAAAACGGTCTATGACTGGGGAAGGTATTCCTCGCTTTTATTTTTCATGCCCATGAGTGCACCTGCAAATTGCGAAACGGTAGGTCCGTGTCCAGCACCTTTCTTGATTGCCGCCTTGCACGAGGCGTTAAAGGATCTGTAGAACGTGTCGCTTTCGGAAAAATACTTGCCATAGTTGGCAGCTTGCCTCTCCTTTGTTGCAGGCGCCATCTGAAAACTTTTGTTAGCTAAAATAAAACTCAATCATTGTAGCGAAAGCACCTCAAGCTTAGAATGCTGCGCTGTGGTTGTGTCGACAACGGAAAGTAGTTGGATGAAGCAACTCCAAATGATCTTCAAGCGTAGATATGGATAGAGCCGACAACTTTGACCAGAGCGACAAAAAATTAAAATGAAGCGACTCTTTAATAAAGGCGCGCGGAAAGAAGCTGATTCCGTACTTCGCTTCGCCGTTATGAGGTTGCGTTGTGGCGTGAACAGTGAGAGATGAAGGTGAAGATGGAGTTAGAAGACTCAAACTTGGAGCGTGAAGATCTCCAGTGGTTGTGTTGGAGTCTTAGTGTGAAGTCTTAGGGCCACTTGAAAACAGATTCCAATGCGGAAATGAAGTGAATTAGGGGCTACGACATGTATGAATTGGATCTGTTTGCTTTGCTGATACTAAATGCTAATGAACACTTCGTCTTCTCTTTTGTAAAAGCAAGAAAGGAGATACCATCCGATACCTCCTTTTGAATGCGGTGACTGAATATAATACCATTCATGACAAGATAAACCGAATTTCTATTGATTGCGGAATAAATGGTGTTGTCTAGAATATGACCGTATCACCGGTAGGCGCAAGCACACGTATTCTTCCACCACAGAAAGTTTGACACCGGCCAGAATGCCCTCGACAACCACTGTAAGGCAGGAAAAATTGCAACCATCCGAATCTGGCCATTTTACGTTCGTATAATCTAAGAATAGGTATGCCCAGACTTGGTAGACCGTTGTCGAAGACATGCTGTCCACGCATCCGATTGATAGTGGGTTCATTATTAGCAGAATGCCGCGCACCAATGCCATTTGACAAATCTTTTGCAAAAGTTGAAGTTCATAGCTATTATACAATCTGTAACGACAATATTGTAGTAGACGACCCGATGATCAACTAGATGGAGTGTCCCAAACTTCTAGTAGGTTTGTTCGTATGAGAACCCTCTAATAAATCCTCTTCGCAATATTTCAACTCCTAATTTACGAAACATTGAGTTCTTAAATAAGGTTTGATGCCAATTATTTCGTTTCCAAGGTTTTCGTTTTCGACACTGGTGGTTGCAACAATTGCAGTCCCGCGCAGGGGGCGATCCTAAGCCGTTGGAGAATGCTCAGAGCGATGGCGATTATTGGAAAGTTGTTCCGATATGGAATCTAGCATATTACGGTAGCTTTAATCTCTAAAAACTTGCACTGATTTCTTCTCGGCACAATAAACACCATTTCCCAGAGTTTCTTTATCTTTCTCACCACCATTTTGAATAAAACCAGACAGATGAACAAAATTTAGTGGTTGGATCGTCGAGTTGGACATATATTCGCCAAACGTGGATAAAGAGATTAATTTGTATTCAAATTCATAGATAACGTGTAAAATTATTAAGTAGGAGAGTACTTCAGACGTGAGCCACATTTAAAAACGTGGGCAAACCTTTGCCCACGTTTCTTCAAATAGCTTTTTAGAGTGGCGAAAGATGTGAGCTATCTCAGTTATATTCAGTTCTTTAATTTGTAAGTTTATGAAGATTCTGAACTCCTTATCTTACTGATTGTGCTTCGTTTGTTTCGTAGTAGCGAGAAGTTGATTCAACTTCTTCATGTAGAATGATCGCTATTATTAATTTACGTTGTTGTCGTGGTGTACAGCGCGCCATCTTTGGAGAAAGAGAGAAGTTTTTATTCTTTCCCCCAAACCTCTTGAGCTCTTCGTAGCGTCGTTCGAAATGCGTAATAAAACCTGAAACTTTTGATGCATGTCCAGTGTCTGTCCTAAGGGCGGGTCGGGTTCATTGGCGGTTCTCTGAAAGCAAATTTCTGGCGATCCTCTTGAGGGTGGGCAAAATTTTAGGTTTCCTCAAAATGCGAAGTTCCGAATTCATTTTTCAGTGTGTCTCAATGCCGGTGGAGGGATTTATGATGCGCGATTGTTTTGCGGAAATCTGTGGTTTATTCAGCCCAAGCCTTGGGGTCTCAGACCAAGTCTGCCAAGATTGACGCTCAACAGACAGATGAGTGGCTTGCCATGACTTCCCTTCCGCTCCGCATCGTGAACACTCGTCTCGCAATATCTCAGAACAGGGAAGATTTACACTCGCGTCCATTTATTCCAACATCTTGTTTGTAAAAAATACTATCATATTCTCTCAGATCTAAATTTATTGTGACTGTAATATGTCCAGCAATCTGTCGCGCCCTAGAGACGCCGAGTGTCCTCGTTTCTTTGGCCCCACAGACTAATGAATCCGCGGACCCAAAAATTCGTACTCACTACCCAGCGAGGTGATGTTTTAATGTAAGTTCACCAGGTATAAAAACCTCTCGTCATATGCATACTAGTATAGCGCAAATGGCCAGCATCATGGTCTTGGGTAAATCGCGACTAGTTGGGGATCAAGTCATGTTAGCGAAGCACGTAGACAGATTCATGATAGAGAGAAAGAGAATACGAAGCATGAACCAAGACCAAACGGTAAGCTCGACTCATCTTTCTGTGATCTGATTTGCGACGACGTTAGAAATTGGAGCCGAGTTTGAGCAGCATGTTGTACCGTAAAAACTCAGTAAATTCGGGTTTACCCGTGGATTCTGCCCCCTCCTGTCAGGCCAGTGAAATGCTCCCTCCACAGCTAACAATCAGCTAGTGGCTTGATCAAGCAGCTTTTAGTGAGATCGATTGTTCATTGGGCACTGTTAACTGGCCCGCACAAGGGTGTCAGGACCCACGAGGAAATCCGACTTTACTGAGTATTTACGGTACGTACCTTTTGCTACCAAAACACTGTTCCTTGTTCAACACCTGCCCACAAAGTCTGCGCCGGCCCCTCCCTCAATCCACACCAAAGGCCAGCCTCGTGATCACACTAATAAAATCCATCCAGATTTTGATATCCCGTCTCAGCGATGCAGAGCCTCACGCCTGCCGCGCCCGCATTTGTGGAAAAAAAGAACCGCATTTTGCAGCAGCTTGCGGTTCCCAATGCAGACTATAATGATGCATCGCCCAAAGGCTCTGTAGATGAGGGTATTCGCGACCTCATCGATGAGATCAACCAGGCCGAAGGATTTGTTACGACCAGCAGCTGTGCTGGACGAGTCAGCGTTTTCCTTGAGGGCCGGCGTGTGGTTGATGCAGATGCCGACGATGATCAAGTAGCGGGTGTAGGTGGAAAGGGAGCGGGAGGCACATGGCTATTTGTCTCGCATGACCCAGTACCAGAAGAAGATGAAAAAGGACAGAGGGATTGGTCAAGCGTTTTTGAGCTCACGCAGTCAGAAGATGCCCAGAATGCAAGCGGGACAAAAGAGAGGAGACTTGTCCACTTCAAATTCGAGGGAATGGTAAGCGATGTCATCTGTCTATTTAAAAAGAGACAAGGATATATGAGATTTAAGAGTGAGGATGATACTGAGATGTTTGCGTAGATTCTCCACATTCTCACGGCATCCCCAGAACATGCTCAGCTGATTCTCCGCTGTGGTCTGCAAGCTGGATTCCGTGAGTCTGGGGCTCTCAACTTGCTCCCCAACGGTAAAGATGCTGCTACACCCATGGTGGCCATTCGTACCATGGGACTTGCCTTTGAATCTCTCATTGGACAACAAGTCGATGGCCAACGTCAGCGACTAGTCACACCCGAGTACCTCCAGACACTTGTCAGTATCGCCAATGAGCGGTTTGTCGAAAACTCCAAACGTATTGAGCGGTTCCAGACTGCCTTTAGGGAGGCCGTTAATGCTGTGCCGGCCCCGAAGCTGAACCCTGAGGGCAATGAGTGGGAGGATGCGGCTGCGAGAAAGGAGAGAAAGCGAGCAGAGGGGTTGAGAAAGAAGGCCGAGTTGCAGGCCAAGAAAGAAACGAGTGTGGAATCACAGGGCCAACAAGGAGCGTCAGAAGTTGAATGGCAAACAGGGCCGCTTTTAGGTCTATGAGTCCCCCTTCGTACATTGTTTTCTGAACGCAGCTTTTACCGCTGCCAATGCCATAATGTACAAGTGCATGCCTAACCCGTGGCATCTCAAGAAAGCATTGCCAGCTCTATAACGACCAATCCTGGATAAGAGGCCTTGTCCTCCCCCCATCTTCCTTTACAGCTTTGTGCTCTCGTCTCCTTCAAGCAATGACCTTCTCCACCCAGCCCTTTTCGAGCTTCTTGACCTCAGCCTTGAAGTTCTCCACCTCCTGCCAGCAGTCGAGCGGTCGTCGATCGTTTTCGCGCAGGCACTGGATCACCTTGCTGCGGGCGCCCTCAACAGCCTCGGGCAGGGGTCGCACCTGCTTGCGGGCCTCGAGCTTCTTGCGCATATCCTCAATCTCCTTGTTGACAGTGTGGTGCGAGACGCCTTCGTCATCCTTGTATTCGGAGGAGGCGAGCTTGTCCTGTGCGATCTTGAGGGCCTCGGCCTCCTTCTGCTGCAGCTTCTTGAGCTCCTCGGCCACGCGGGCCTGGATCTGCTGCTCGATTACCTTGGCACGAGAGGCATCGGTCTAGAGCGATTGGGAAGCATCGATTGTTAGCAATTCGGTCCCTGGAGGTTGAAAAATCGAGCATCTTAATCGGGATGCGTGCGGAATGGGATCGAAAGTACCTCATGGCTGGACTGGAGCGACTCGACGAGATCTTGTGACAGGCCACTAGGCGCTGAGCTGTTTTTGATGATAGGTTAGCCGTCCATTCGAGCCGGGACAGAGATTGGGGGCTTGAGGAGACGTACGCCTTCCACACGTGGGAGGACACAGGGGCTGATTGAGAATTACCCATTGTATTGGCGCAATGGCTGTTCAATTAATCGCAATGCCCTCTCGTGACAGCCGTCTGGAAATTTCCGGCGATATTCGGGAGCGTCACGGAGCGTCAACTGCTGCCTTAGGTTACAACATCCACGCGCCCATCCAGCCGAGCTCTCAAAAAAAGCCACAGGTGGCGGCGGCCCAGCCACACTTTAAGTCTACATACAATACAATCCTGAAGAGATTGTCCCTCTGTGACCCCTCACCTTGAACAAATAGAGCCCAAATGCTCTAAATATCAGCTTATTAGCTCAAAAATAAATAAATTACTGATATTCAAGTTATTTTTCTTACTTTATTTTATTTTACTTACATAATATTTATTTATTTCTGGGCAGTCAGAAAGTGGCATGAAAAGGTAGAGAGTGTATGGATTTCTTTGACCACTATCTCATGCCCAACTACCGAACACCATCAGGCCATTTTCGCTTGAGGGGAACCAATATTGATCTATTAAGTTGGCAGATCTGTCCGTGCTGGTTTTGCACACGCAGATCTGATACAAGACTCGCAATCCCCGAATTTACCAGCCGCGGCACAGGATCAGAGGTCAGCAGTTCGCGGGCAGGTCCGGTGGTTGACCTGACCAGAATCTGGAGGAAATGGTTCGAGGGCGACGAAGTTCACAGGGGGAGATTTTGAAGGATGACCAAAGCCAGGACGGCAAAGATGCTCGTCTTGGAGCTCCCATGTTCGACTGGACCTGAATGGCCGCCAAGCCCTGACCAAGCCTGACAAACAGAACAAGGCCTGCGCACTAAGAAAACGGCCGCCTCAATGACACCCTAAACGACGCCCTGAATCACACCCTGAATGACATGCTCGATGCACCCTCAACGACATATCCCACCGCACCGATTGGCCGCCACACTCAACCACGATGTTTCCACTTCTAGAATGGTGGTTACGGTTGCTTCCGGATCACCAATGACTTCCAGCATGGTGGAAGCGAGTCAGCAAAAATCTCAATCAACGGTTCATTTTATCTGAGACGGGTGGGAGCGCCTGTCATCCGAGAATGGCCTTGGCGGTTCTGCAAGAGGGCATCAAGCCTTGCGAGATACCGGGCCATGCTGCATGCGGTGTTGTCCCGTCTTCAGCTCTGGCAGGCAGAGGGGGCCGTCATCTCGCTATCTGGGTGTTGCGGTGACGTGAAAATTCCCATCAACCACAACTCGAGATTTTGATCAGTGAGCGGGCCGGGTGCCCCTGGAGGATGATGAAGAGTTCTTGCAGGGTTCGTCCCGGGCCCCAACCGAGAAAAATTATCCTAGCTCCGGCGTAGACTATTATATTTCCATGCGCGGATGCCTTAACCGAGCTTGCTTTTGACGTCTGGCCCAGTCTGGCCCAGTCTGGCGGTCACTTATCGCGTTCTTGGCAAAGGAACGGGCAATTTGGGAAACATGGCTGCACGCATCACTGCTGGAGAAACTGGAGTGGACGATTAGAACTGGGATGCACCACGTAAAAGGCCTGCAACTCTGGAACACGCCGAACAATGGATGGAAAGTTCGGATGGACTAACCCAGGGTTGTACGTAGTCTGTGACGATCCATCGTCATCCCCCCCTCTCATCCTCCCCCCTTCCCCTTGTTTCCTTAGCATCCCTTGATATTCTGTTCCTGCGTTCTGAATGGGTCTTACGACGGCGACGTCAGCCCATTCAGTGTAAGTCGGTGCGTGTGAGTGACAGAGGAGGCATTGAAGAATATATGACCCAACGGCACAACGGCACCGAAGCACCAGCAACGGGCGGTGCTTGCCGAGAGAACCGCAGCAGCATGACAGGCGATTGGTGACCACCGTTTCTTCCGAGCTGGATCAATCGGATGCCTCATGGTGCGGCGATCGTGGCCACGGCGGCCAAGCCAAAATGTCTGCTGGCGGCTGGGTCGCGGGGCATCGAGTGGCCAAGAAGCGCCCAGGCTTGTCCAGTGTGCAACGGTCGAGGCGCCAATGCACCAACCAGCGAAGCCGCCCGTTCTGGCCCCCTGCTCTCCCCCCTGAAGTCCTGAAGGGTGACCTCAGTGGCAGAATCAGGAGCACGACAGCTGCAGGACCACGGTGAGCGCCCCTGAACCAGGCCCCGCCCAGCGTGGCGGGTTTCAGAAGCTGTGCGTCGGGGGGACGGCAGCTGAGTGGCCAGTGAGCTGCGGCGCCGGTCCGCCTGGGGTTAACACCTGAGATCGCTGGGCAAGATCTGTGGTCCTATAGGCTGCGCCTCCGGGAGGCCTTTTGGGTAGCGCCCCTGGGACCTCTCTGTGTGACTCCGCAAAAGAAGCGCAGCAGACGGAAAGGGCGGCGCCTCGGACGCACCGCAGCGAAAATAGAGCGCCGGCAGCAGCAGAACGGAACCAACGCAAGCGCTTGAGCTGCTTTGGTTCGCTGGAAGCGAATGCCTTGCAGAAGCTTGCCCCCCGGGAGCCAGCAAGAGACAGCAAGCCTAGCCCAGCCCACAGTGGTGCAAGGTGTGATGTCGCAGAGCCAGCCGGGGCCCATGGCATCCCATGTGTCTGTCTGTCCTGTCTCGACGGCATTCTCAAGGGAGGCCGTCCTGGGACCGCCACGCGAACCCAGCGTCCCCGCTCTTTCGGCCGGACAGGGGCTCAAGACGAGGCACCAGGCCAGTCAGGAGGCCCAGAGAGGCCCAGAAGAGGTCAAGGCTTGCTGGGTGCCAGCCTCTAGCGCTCCCAGGGTTTCCCATTCGAGCAGGCAAGCTTGTTTGTAAAGGCATTGAATGGCCGCCCACTGGAGGATCTAGACAGCCGCCAAGATGGCGCCGGTCGGGCTGTCAACAGGGGGTAAAGGAAAAGATACGAGAATAGAGAAGCAGGAGAAAACGGAACGATGACCATCTCGGGCAGGGTTCCTCGGTTGGGTTTGGCGGCCCTGCATGCTGATCCCCAGTCCAGCGCTGTACGGGTAGCGCAGCGTGTGTGGGCGGCTTGCTTGCAGCGTGTGTGCAGTTTGCTAGGCGGCTCCCGGTACTCACTCACCCGACTTAATATCACGGCCCTCGCCCCTTCGTACTCCCTCTTCCACTTCATGCTCCGTGCTTCTGCTCTCTCCCTCGTGTTTCTGCGCGGCCCTGCCCTTCTTTTTTTAGTCCTTGGCGACATTTCAATACGGGGCTGGTTTTGGTCACTCATCATAGAGGCCATTCCCCTGTTTTTACTTCTTCATCCCCCGTTCTATTCTTGCCGATCGCAATCGATTCGTTCCAGTTGGCACCCAGGCGTTGTCACCTGCCCACCACCAGCCCGCACTTTATCGTCTCTGATTCAGCTTCGGAATTTTCTCAAAAACAATCGATTGTGCCTCGTCTTTGTCTGACGTTGTGCGTGCGTACTGCGAGCCTGTGACCGGCACTCACTCACACTCTCGTTACTTCACCACTTTCGCTTCTCGCCCACCCGGCGCGTTGGCCTACCTCATCCACGATACTTGATCAGCACTCTGGACGTCACTGCCGAAACAGCAAGCCGAGACCAAAGCGAATCCGGTATTCGAACAATCAACGTCATCGTATCTTTTTTGTCCTGCCTGGAGCCCGACATCTTTCTCTCTTTACCGCGCCATTTTCCTCTTTTTTAGTGGTTATCTCAGCGCACAGTTCACCAACATTGAATCACAACAATCGCCATTGTGAACAGACGCCTATTGAAACGCCTTGTTCTCCGTCTTTGACCATTTTCCTGAACAACTGCTGCTAACACACCGCATTATTCTCCTGCGAAATCATGTTCTGACAGTACGACAAATACGGATCTTTGAGCACGACACCAATAGCCTGCCTGTTCTTGGCATCACTTGCGCAAGGCTTCCTAAAGTGCTAACGATAACGTCACATATTCGTTGTCCATTCACTCATTTTTTTCTCTTTCCTGGGCCTGCATTTCCCAAAATCTACACATCTACTACTTATCCCCAGCAACAGCCACAACTATGCCTGTGATGGATATAATCCGGCGCGGGTTCGCCGACTCGAACCTGGTCGCAACCGCAACCCGCCTTGAGATCCGCGACAGCACCGAAGAGGCCCAACCAACCAACACTATTTCCGAGTACCACGATTCGCTCAATGGCGTGAACCAGCCCATGAACTTGCTTTTTAAGGACATCTTGTGGTGGTGTCTGGGTATCGCGGCCATGGTCGTTCTTCTCGTCCGTATTCTCGAACTTTTGTGGGCGGGTCTACGCAAAGTGTCTACGCTACAAACTCCAGGGCACAAGCAGGTGTATTGGAGAGTTGCTCAGTGGAGTTGGATGCCAAATCTGAAGAAGCATCTCATCTACGCGCCGTTGTGGAACAAGCGCCACAACCGAGAGTTTCGACTTTCTTCAGCCATCAACGTTGGCACCCTCCCCTCTCGTCTCCACTTTATCCTTCTCTTCCTCTACCTGGGCAGCAACATTGCCTACATGTTTGTGCTTAACTGGGCGAACAAGAACCGCTATTCGTTTTGCGCGGAGCTGCGAGGCCGCTCGGGCACCTTGGCCCTGGTGAACATGGTGCCTCTGATCATCTTTGCCGGCCGCAACAACCCTCTCATCACACTTCTAAAGATTAGCTTTGATACCTACAACCTACTACATCGATGGATGGGCCGAATTGTTGTCCTTGAGGCCTTGATTCATACCATTGCCTGGGCTATCGTCTGTGTCGCCGACATTGGCTGGTCAGGTGTCGGCGATCAGATTGTCCAGAAGCTTTTTATCGGATCGGGCTTTGTCGGTACCGTTGCTATGGTACTGCTCTTTTTCCTTTCAGTTTCGCCCTTCCGACATGCCTTCTATGAGACGTTTCTCAATGTTCACATCGTCCTGGCCTTCATCTCCTTCGTCGCCACATGGATCCACTGCGCATCATCCTCGCTTGCCGGCGGTCTTCCTCAGCTGCCCTGGATAATGGCCATCATGGCCCTTTGGTTCGCTGATCGTCTTGCTCGCATGTTCCGAATTCTCTATGTTAACTGGTCGGCCAAGGGCTTCACTCACGCCGTCTGCGAGCCCTTGCCCGGCGAGGTCACCCGTGTCACACTCCGCCTCCCGCGCTACGTGGACATTAAGCCTGGCACCCACGCCTACCTCCGATTCCAGGGCATCAACGCCTGGGAAAACCACCCCTTCTCCATCTGCTGGGTGGAGCACTCTGACGGCAAATACCTGCCCGTACACGAGAAGAAGCCCCTCAACTCTATTGACACCTCAGAATTGAACACGTCTGTTTCCTTCCTCATTGGGGCTCAGACTGGTATGACCCGCAAACTATGGAACCAGGCCTCATCGCAACCAAGAGGCCTGTACATCAAGGCTGCCATGGAGGGCCCTTATGCTGGTCACAACAGTCTCGACTCATATGGTCACGTTGTACTCTTTGCCGGTTCAACTGGAATCACACATCAGGTATCCTACGTTCGTCACCTCTTGGAAGGATACAATGATGGGACCGTCTCAACACGTCGTATCACCCTGGTCTGGATCATTCGCGAGTATGAATCGCTCGAATGGATCCGACCTTACATGGATACGATCCTACGAATCCCGAACCGCAAGGATGTCCTCCGCATCCAGATCTTTGTTACTCGGCCTAAGAACCCTCGTGACATTGAAAGCAACAGCGCCACAGTCCGCATGTTTCCGGGACGGCCTAATGTGCCTTTGCTCCTTCAAAAGGAGGTATCGGAGCAGATGGGCGCCATGTGTGTCACAGTCTGCGGTCCGGGCGCGTTAGCGGATGATGTGCGAGGGGCAGTACGGACAGTACAAGGATGCAACGTGGTAGACTTTGTGGAGGAGAGTTTTACGTGGTAAAAAGTTTTGCAGCATCATAGCGAGCGATAGTCAACTTCAATTTGGGACTTCTTTCGACCTGTACATATTCGCTACAAGGGGGTTTACATCTACAGTGGAGGAGGTGTTGTATATGCCTGCAAGAGTTCTATAGAGCGGAATACAAATTCTGGATTATAATCAAGTTTGAATTTCACTTGGTGATCTTGAGAACAAATTCATCCATGCAACGCCATTTTGCAGCTTAGGCTTGTTTTGTTCCCAAAGCGTTCAGGTGGCGCGGAAACAACTGGCGATCATGATCGACAGGTGAAACCTCACTAGGCCCCCTGTGGCTTGCGGCCGACGAGGGCCGTTCCCAAGCGGCCGGATCGACTCACAGCCAATGTCGCCAAGACACATAGTGTCGCATTAAAACAAGTAACTAAATGAATGTAGAGGCCCTGCGAAAAGCAACCATGTTTGACACACAGCCATAAAATTGTAAGGAGTGTACATTTGGAAACGACCGGCTTTGCTTCCCAACCCCAGAAAAAAAAAAGCAACTTCACACACACACCACCCCCACCTCCTTGTCCTTTCAACTCATATCCATTTAAACTTGAGCCACCATGTTACAGTCCCAGACAAGAAAAAGTGACAGCGCATGTTTTTGCCCAAGCTTAATTTCTGAGTTTTCCTTTTTGTCTCTCTTTTTCTTTTCTTTTTTCTTCTTCTCTCGAGTGTCTCGCTTTGAAACGCCGACCTTATTTGGTGTGTCCCTTTGACGTGTCTTGAGGAGCCCGGTCTAGACCTGCTCTATTGGAACCAAGCAAGTAAAGAAAAGAGGGAGACAAAAAGGAAAAGCAAAAATGACGCCTACAGGTCGGAACCCGTTGGGCGCAGACGCATCACCTTGAGAATGGCGTAGTCGTCCCAGTTGCTCTTCTCATCCAGGGGCTTCTGGTCCTCGTGCGCCGAAGTGCCGACCTTGGCCGGGAGGATCTCGGCCTCGACGCCGACGGAGGCTGTGGAGACGAGGACCTGGCCCCGGGCGTCGACTGCCTCGGCGGCGACGCTGGAGACGGCAGCGCCGGGGATCAGGAGACTGGTCTCGAAGCTGGTGCGCTCGACTTCGCCGAGGAACCTGCGCGAGCCGTAGTTGTCGGTTACAGCGTAGAAGCGCCAGGCGGCAGTCTCAGTGTCGCCGTTCCAGGAGACGTAGGCGGTGGTGCCCTGGTCGTTCTGGAGCGCAACGATGGCGGGGACCTCGTTGGGGATGCCGGTCCAGTTGTACCTGAAAGCGCGGTAGTTTTCGGCCCCGACGCCCAGGAATCCTGAGTCGACGTAGGCGTGGAAGATGGGAGTTCCATCTGCGGTAAACTCGGTCAAGGCACCCTCCGAGCCCCAGTTGACGAGCACGTTTCCGCCTGGGAGAACCTGGGTGCTGCCCTGGGACTTGGAGAGGAGGTCGTCAGGCGGGAAATAGGCACCTACCAGCTCGGCGGTCCAGGAGCTGGTGTTGAGACGCAGAATCTTGCCGCTGCTGGTGGGCGCCGTGTGAACCTCAGACCCGCCGCTGTGCTCAGTTCCGTGGGCACTGTTGTCATAGAGGCTGATGACTTCAACGTCACCATCCTGCTCGAGCCAGCGCGCATGGTGCTGGAAGCAAAACTTGGTGCCTTTTCCCATATGGAAATCGGAACGCTTGCCGTTGAGGCGCCAGATGATGGAGCCATCCGTGCCGTTGATCTTGTGAACGGCGCAGGCATCACGGGCCGAGATCAGGTAGTTGCCGTCAGCATCCTTGTCGACGCTGTTGATGTGGAAGTAGTCCCAGGCGTCAGAGCTGTTGTAGCCGGCCCCGGCTTGGCCTGGGTTGATCGGAAGAACGGCTTCTATAAAAAGATGGGTAAGTATCAGGTCGTAACAGCCGGTTATAGGCAGGGGACACGAACCATCAGGCTGGACGTGGTCCAAGCTGGCCCACTCAAATAGCAGTTCGCCGGTGGCAATATCAAGCTCTGGGGAAAGGTCAGCTTCATTTATGCACTATATACGAGGTGGAGGGTATATTAAAAACGAACCCTGAATAATTGCATTTACGATCCATTGCTGCTCAGGCTTAGCACCCCACTGAGTAAGATCACGAGGCACAGGCTGGTAGATCTGGATGAGCCCGGTTTCCTCATTGACAATGTGGAATTCATGCTTGTCAACTAGCTTATGGTTGCCAGCACGGAGCTCACGAATAGTCTCGTAGTGCTGGTCCACAATAGTGATGTGTCCGTGGCCGTGGCCGTATCCAGCGTTGTGATCGCCCTCGAAGCTAAAGAGGATATCTTTGCCCTTCCAGCGCGCGGCCTGGAAGTTGGTGGACCAGATGCTGTAGATGCCATAGCCCGACCAGACGAGATCACCGTTATCTCGGAATATGTACGGGCCTGCTTGGCGGGGGCCATGCTGCTCGGTAGGGGTGTCCGGATATCCAGCAAAGGGGGCAACGAAAATGTAGCCATGCTCGACCTTGTCCGTGGCGGGGATGGTGATGTTGAGGCGAGGGGGTGCCAGATCACTCCTGGAACGGTACTGCCAATCGCCTGCAACCAGCGGGATGAACAGTGAAGCGGCTGCAAGACGATGTATGAAGGATTTCATGGCGGAAGTGTGCAATCGATGCTAGCAGCGTCAGCGGCCTGGAACTCCATCTTACCCAAGAATAGGTACATTCACCTTGTAGGAGTCTCTGAGCCTGAATTCCACCACGATTTTTAAACCTGTAAGCACTGATTTGAATGTTGTTTTATTCGAGTTGCAATTGATACCAGAAAAACCCGGGCTTTCGGTGCTTAATGTAGGCTACAGAGATGCGATATCGCTGTTGACGAACAAATAGATGCAAGCACGTCAGGTTGACCCTCGGGGCCTCCATTGGCCAATTCCTCGAGGGAAATGCAGCAGAGAAAGCTTAGTGCTGAGGGAATATCACCAGGAATGGATGACCAATGCCAGATAATCGATATTGCGTGATAGGTACAGCAATGTTGTAGGTTGACCCTTTACATGCCACTGCGACTCAGTGACGTGTCGAAGCGGGGTTGCGAGATGCCATTGGCCTTGATCAACACACGAATGAGTAATTCGGCGTGTGATTGGAAATCAATGGCTCGGCGTCGGCTAATAGTGGACGAGTTAGTGCATTGGTGAAGGGGAGGTCGGGGTTTGTTGGGGAAGTGCTGTATAGCGGCGTTGTTGGAGTCGGGAGGCGAGCGTCTGGATGGAAATATGAAATAGGAAAAGCATTGGGCCATAGATTTACCGTAGTCGATTCTGGATTTTCATAGCTATAGTCATAGTCAATTTAACTTTTGAGAAAATGTCCCATGGCTTCAGGTGCAATGCTCTTCAACGTCTTATCCATCTGCCATGGTTCAGTGCTACGCTGCTGATCTTTGCTTAATGTTATGCTACACAGTAAGATTTTGGATCCGATCTTCGGGTGTACAGTGTAAGGTTAGGACCGTTGGCCGATACATTGGGTCTGGCGTTGCTTGCGCACTCTTTTGGTGACTAGTTTACTTGGTTGTTGTCGGACAAGGTGCCCCGCCCCACATGCAATGAGTGTCCAACCTCAACTTTACCTCGCGATAACGACAACAGCACTGTGTTGATGGATCAATTGACGATGTATCTCTTTTCTAATTCATCTCCAAAAAGAGCACTGTACACTACGAGAGACAGCATCAGCACTATCACACCCAATCCGTTCCCCACACGTGTTGGTGTGGGCTCCATGACCCAGATCTCAACACCCAGTCGGCATTTGGACGATCGAGATCCACCAGCCTCTTATTTCCGTTTCGAGCCATATTCGTGATTTCGGACCACTATTTCGACATGGCAGAGTCACACCGAGCGTCCCATGTTCCTGGATAGTTGGTACCCACGCTGGGCCTGCCCTGCCCTGTACCGTTTTTTGTGTGCCGTTTTACCCCCCCTGTCCCACCGACGGCCCGATAAAATGCCCTATTGTATGTCTCGGTCCTCACTAACCTAGCGCGTGCTTTGCTAATTGGCCGTGTTTCACTCGTTAGATCCGGGCTTTGTATCTTTGAACATCAACTCCTCTTCAACCATCACCGCCCGCATAGACCTTTTCCCCATCGCTCTCAGTTCCGAGCGCCGTTTCATCGTATCGCAATGCGGGATCCTCCATTTTCGCCTAGTGCCGTTGCACCCGCAGCCGGGGTGCCAGATCTTGAATCTCACCGTAACGGTAGTGACACGCCCGAGCAGCCGCGCGAAGATCAACCGCTGCTCCACGCTCCAGATGAGGCTTCATGGAAGCCCCCGCGCGGCTTTGTCTGGATCCAACTTGCTATTATGTCCAATGTGTTCCTGTACGGGTTAGACAGCACTATCACGGCGTCAACCTATGCCGTCATCAGTTCAGAGTTTGACGCTGCAAACACGGCTTCCTGGTTGACGACGTCCTACCTGGTTACTAGCACCGCATTTCAGCCTCTCTATGGTCGCGTCTCAGATATCTTCGGCCGCCGCCTGTGCTTCTTTATCTCAACTGTCACTTTTGCCGCTGGTTGTCTTGGATGTGGCGTCGCCAATAATGTTGTTTTCCTAAATTGCATGCGTGCCTTGACGGGCTTTGGTGGCGGTGGCTTGATGACAATGGGTTAGTTTTCCCAATGTCCATTTTTGGCTCAGACAAGGCCATTGTTGCTAACTCTTTATTAAGCCACTATTGTCAACTCAGACATGATCCCGTTCCGCAAGCGAGGAATGTATCAAGCTTTGCAGAACGGAATTTACGGCTTCGGTGCGATATCCGGAGCATCATTTGGAGGCACCATTGCTGATCACATTGGGTGGCGATGGTGCTTTCTGCTTCAAGTGCCCGTGTCCATCTTGGCCTTCATAACTGGCGCTCTCGTTGTCTCGAACCAGTCTGGTGGCTTCTCGCATCACGATGGCCTCGGCGCCATCTGGAAACGAGTAGATTTTGTTGGTTCCTTCTTGCTGGTCCTGGCCATTTCTGTCCAACTTCTTGGTCTGAGCTTGGGAGGAAATGAACTGCCTTGGGGAAGTCCCTGGGTTCTCGGTGCTTTGGTTGGCAGCATTGTGCTTTTCGCCTTATTCCTCTCTGTTGAGGCCAGGACAACAGCCATCCCCATCATCCCATTACGGTTATTTCACGGACGTCTTCCAATCGCAACACAAATTACCAATGTTTGTGCTGGAATGGCTGCTTATGGTGTAAGTCATGGTGGTAACGAATTATCATTTACTCTTGTTTCAGAAACTAACGATTTATCCAGTATCTTTTCATGCTTCCGCTATTTTTCCAGGTCGTTTTGTTAGATTCTGCCACAACAGCTGGAGCACGTCTTGCGATCCCTTCATTAGCAACTCCAATCGGAGGCGTCATTGCTGGCGTTGTCATGTCCCGCTGGGGAAAACTGATTCCGCTTGTGCGCACCGGCGCGATTCTCATGGCGATCGGAAATGCCTTGGTCACATCGCTAGGATTTGAAGACTCAACTTGGAAGTATTTCATCTATGTCTTCCCAGCCAACCTGGGCCAAGGCATTATCTATCCCGGAATTCTCTTTACATCATTGGCCTCATTTGAACATGCTGGTAGGCCAATTCTTTAGACAATGGAGTATCAAAAGAGGCCATGTTTGCTAACGGCAACTTTTGCAGACCACGCGGTGACGGCCTCAACCGTCTACCTCGTCCGCTCTCTAGGTACTGTTTGGGGTGTCTCAGTCACCTCTGCCATTGTGCAAACTACGCTCAGCGTTCGCTTGCCGGACGCTTTGGGCGAGATATCCGATAAATGGAGAGTACGCCCCTATTCCTTGTTGCTCTGGGATTGCGTTTGAGTGGTAGATTCGAAGCCAGTTGCTGATTCATATTTACTCCTAGGTTATTGATGAAATCCGTCATTCAGTCGAAGTAATCCGACATTTACCACCGGACGTACAACTCAAGGCACGCATGGTGTATTACGATGGCCTACGGTATGCTTTCGGGGCAATGACTGGGGTAGCTTGCCTAGGTATCTGTGCCGCCCTTATTGCCAGTGGTACAGGTCTCAGGACGACTCACAAGTGAGACCAACCACTCGTTGCCGTGAATGGCATTGAACGATAAACGGATGATATCGGATTTCAACATCCGATGCTTTTGCGCCAAATCATTCGCCGCCAACCAAAAAGTAAAAGCCAAGCCAGGAAATGAACTCTATCAACTAGGGTTTTGATGAAGAGGTGCAGTATAGATGAATAACCTGATAGAGGACGAGACAGGACACAAAATTGAAACAGTTGGATATTGCTAGTTACAGTCAATGAATTACTCATAGCTAGTCATACGTTGTATAGAAACACGGTGGTATGGGTGAGCGAAAGTATCCAGTTCCCAGTTTTTACAGTGCCTAGTCAAAACCTGAGCGCAACATGAGTGACTCTCCCATTCCCCCAAAGAGAACAAAAAAAAACCATGAAATGCTTTCCTGGTCGAGTACATCCAAATAGCAAAAATGTGATTCCGCCCGGGATTGAACCGGGGACCTTCTCGGTGTTAGCGAGATGCCATAACCAACTAGACCACAGAACCGCGCTTGTTGTTGGAAAATCATGGCAGGTTTGATTCTATGAGTGTTTGCGGGCTCCAGGTTCGAGCTCCGGACTTGCATAGCGCACAAAAGTTGAAAATGGTGCATCGGAGTCGCATATATGACTTACACGAATAATCACGACAATCGCCTCATGAGAAGTCAGGCTTGCCCCCTACTTACACTCATTTTCATGCCCAATTTGAACTAGAAAATTTTTGTCCTTTTTTCTTCGGGCAAGGAAAATAGCGTGGGCTTCGCCATGCCCCCCAAAACTGCCAGTCTGAGGCTGCCAGCTGTTCGCACATCCCGCGACAGCTGCCCAAGCATGCGACAACGGGGCCCATTTGCTCGCAGCTGCGTGTCTGCCTTGGCAGTTCTAGCGTTTTCTCACATTAATCTGCGCCATCTGCAAGAGAAATCTTGCTTCACAAACTCCATCTCTACAACATCGTTACCGCGACTGCACCGCAACGTCAGCTTGGAGCAGGCTCAGAGTTGAGTGTTTCGCAGAAGGGTCTCTCGTTATCCCCTTGATGGGGTCTCCTTTTTATTATCCAAATACTTCCAGGGTTCTAATAGTACGACATGTTTTACAGCCACGAGAGTGAGTGAGCCGAGCCCCCATTGAAGCATCACAAGACACTAACTCCCGCGAAAGTCCTCAGTAGCAACCAGTATGGCGTCTCTACCATCTGGTAAGTGTATTATCTAATGTAGTTCTTACGGTGCAAGACTCACTCACACCGCATAGGCTCGTTGCCACCGTGGGAAAGACGTCGCATCGCCGACTGACTCGAAAGGCCATCCAAGAGGTCAACGTTCCCAAGGCATGCGAAAAGATCATCGATCCCGGAGCCCCTCTTGCGCTGCGGCTCCAAGGAAATCTTCTCTACGGCGTCTCTCGCGTGTTCGCACAGCAGTGTCACTATATGCTTTCCGACGCTGAGAAGACTCAATCGGATATGTTGACCTTTTTTCGCGGTATGAAAACCAGTGAGCTTGACCCTAAAGCCGGAAAAGCAAAGTAGGTATTCCGCAAGATATATATTTTCACCCTAAACACTTTAGCTAATGACTTATGCATAGGCGCCATCAAATCACTTTGCAAGATGACCCGAGTTTTGACGTGATGAACACACTGCCAAACTTTGATCTCTTCAACAACAAAGCTGAACCCTTTGTTCACAGCCAAATTTCAACACAAGGCCTTTCGCAGATGACGCCCTTGAGCCAAGGAGCCCTTTCATCCCTTGGAAACCCTTCTTTTATCCCATTCAGTCTGCCACCATCGTCTCGTTCTACCGACAATTATCGTCTTCCCCCTGACCTTGGCTACGACTCGCCTCTCTCCAAATTCAACTACCACGAGGGGGCTTTTGAGTTCAATCCTTTTGTTAACGACCCAGACGACCCAATTGCCAGCATTGGTCTAAACTTTGATGGTGACGGTAACTTGATCGGATTCGATGAGCCCGAGCCTGAATTGCCACCACTGCCCGGAACAGAAATGCACGAGATGGCACTTCTAGGTCACGACATGGGAATTTCTGTCGGCGATCTCGGTAAAAGCAATGGTCTCCTCGCGGGAGACAATGTGCTCATCGTGGGCGAGCATGCGCTCCCCGACGCCGCACCTTTTCCTAAGCAGCCACGCACCAAGAAGCGTAGTGACTCATCTTCATCAGACAGCTCGAGTTCCAGCACAACAATCAACGTAATTCGGGCTGCTGCACCACTTCAGCGTGGACGCCCTCGAAAAGTTCTTCAGATGGTTGACGAGGCTGACCATGTTTCCCGCAAGGAGTTTCTCAGCTGGACCCGGAATTATCTTGAAAACATGGAGGCCCGCCGCAAGAAACCTCGAACAACTACGCCGGCACAAGCGCGCAATAATGCATCTGCCTTATTATTCAGCAACGGAATTTCCAATATTGGAGTTGCGCAAGGCGGGAATGGAATGTATCATCCACTCGCACAGCACTTTGCTGGCAATGCCCTCAAGGCTTCTCTCAAGGGTATGCAGGATGAAGCATTCGAGGAGCCTCGGGGCCGACGTCGTACTTCTGCAGAGGCATTCCAAGACGACGAAGACGAAGCTCGACGTGTTCGACCAAAATATGACGAAGAGAATGAAATTGGACGTGGCTTGATCGGGGGTATTGGCCCTGCCATGCCTGGTGATGACTCGTTCCCCGAAATTGGTATGGAAGTCGCACCACCACTTGAAGATAACCATTCTTCAGTAGTACCCTGGAGCCGAGCTCCATCAGTCATTCCTGGCTCTTCTATCCGAGCACCTGAAAGCGCCCAAAAGGTTCACCCGGCCCCAAGCCCCCTATTTCCCCGGGATAGTGCCTTGGGTGTTATTGAGCGACACAGCGATCGCCCTGGCCCCGGCGACGGTACTGGTAGCTTCCCTCCATTGGATTTTCAAGATTCGTCACTTCAGTATGACGGACTGAACCTCCCCGATGGAGATCATCAGCAGCATGAAACCCAGGAGTCGAGCACTGGGCTGGACAAGTCATGCCTCCAGTTCCTCGCTTACACCATGGACAAGGCGCACGAGTGTGGCACAACCCGTTCCGCTGATCCTCATCGCCGCTGGGTCAACTTTGAAGAAATTGCGAATCCTGCAGTCCACGACAAAAGAGTTGCAGCGCAGGCGTTCCTCCACGTTCTCACCCTCCTCACCAAGAACCAAGTTGTGGTTGAACAGGACGGCATCAAGAACAACAAGCCATTTGGCACCATTCATATCGGCACGACTTATGACCAAGAAACTGAAACCCACCAAGTTTTTTAATCTGTATTCTTTTTATAATCCAATGGGTCGGGCGCATTACATTCATTTTTCTTTCTTTCATTTGTTTTTTTTTCTCACTTCGGTAAAAGACGATGTATTCGGGGCGAAGTTTTTACACGGTCTATGATTGGGACTGTATCCCATCCTCATCTCCAAGGAACTTTGGGATTTCGGGACGATTTGGCGTTGATTTGACACTTTGATTGAAGATTTGATCCTCATGGGGCGACACTTGGAGAAATGGTTACCGACTAGTCATTTTGACTCAAAGACATTATGGGTGGGATGATGGCATTATGATTCTACAGGCTTTGTTCATTGCCTTTCGGGAGGTTACGGGTATCGCATTTTAAGGGATGGAAAGGCTCAGTCAGTAATTGAGAAATCACATTAGGACAGGATTCAATATTCAGTGGAATGCAGCTTCAATTGTTCATTATGCTCGTGACTTAATCTAATCGTATGCATCGTCATCATCATTACCCTCACGATCCTCAAATTTCATATACTCGGCATCATCACCGGATCCATCCACGACCAGTTTCCAGGCTTCTTGGACAGGATCTAGCACAGAGTCATTGAAAGCGAGATCGGTGAGTGTGGGAGAAAAAGTAGCCGTATTGCCATCCACAGCTAGGGATACCTCGCCTACGCATTGGTCATAGTACAGTTGGTAACTGCAAGGAGGTGACCCTCCCTCACCATCTTGTATGGCTGCTACAAGGGATGAAAGGGCCGCTTCAAGATTCCTCTTCGCAGAGCCATCATGGACGGTGCTAAAATACAGAGCATCTGACAAGGATTCTGGTTAGCTTCTTTGTCATTGAAAAGTGAAATTCGAAAGAATGAAGAGACAAATGGTGTGTATCAGGTTGTCAGAGATATTAATCGTCATTGGTTTTCAGACAATGTAGATAAGTATTCGGTATGGAGATCATCCTAACACCAAAAGAAAATCGAAGCAAAAATAAAAGTTAACTCACATTGTCTTTGGAGACATTCGCCAGTGTCACTTGAATGAACAAAGGCGTAGATGGGGTATTTAGAGGGCTCCCCAGCTTCAACTGAGATAGAACCGGCTGGGAAAGCAACAACGGCCACAGCAGGCGTTGGAGCACCCTCGGTCTTCAGTTCGAAAAGCGAGGAAAGATCGTGTTTCGAAATCGCAAGCAACCTGCTAACCCGCTTGTCTTTTTCCGTTGACTGATCGGAGCCCTGAACGAGCTTCTTCGTCTTGATTACTGTGTCATTGGTGAGCCTGATTTCCAAGAGGGACTCGATACTGTCATCCCCAGATGTCGTAGTTTGCACGTCATTGATGCCCGAGCCTAGCATATAGACGGCGCCTCCGACCGCAGCAGCTCGGCAGCCCACTTGAGCTACCTCTGAGAGGCCACCCCATTTAGGGTAGACTGCTGCAAAGCCAGGTCCAAACACTCCCATCGACGTCAAGTGCCGGTTGATGGCTGTCAAGCCGTCCTTGACCGAGACTTTTCCGTCATAGCTCAAAGTGAGCGTAATGATATAGGACTGCAACGCGCCGTCGAGCTTGAACTCGGAGGCTAGGAAGCTGTCCAGGGGGTCGTCGGCATGAGGCTGCCACACCTCAGCTTGAGGTTCCGCGTCGAAGTCCAACACAAACTTGAGGAATTTCATCAAGAAACGTTTGGACCGAGTAGGAATGTCCTTGTTGGCAAAGACGTCCTCTCGGGTCGAGGGAATCCTGCTGAGTGATGGGGGCGAGGCTTCTGAAGGCGGTTGGAAGATGTAGAAGGAGCCGACGGCGAGGAACTCGATCTGGCGAAACGCCTTCGAGTCGACCAGCTGCGATACCAACTTTGATCGCGAGTGTATCAACTGCGGTGCCAGCGCCAATGTGTATCGCCGCAGCGACTCCAACTCATCTCCAAAGCGCTTCACCTCGGCCCCAGCAAACAAGGCGCCATCCCGATCGTCCGAGCTGTGCTTCTCCGCCCACTCATCGAGCTCTGGTAGACTGAGGGCGGTCTCGGGTCCGCCGTAGTACTCGTTGGGATCGACGTGAAGGATGTTCTTGCCTGAGCGCGAGAGGGCTCTTCAGGAAAACAAAGGCCTGGTCAGCCTGATCGCGGGGGCGTCTCGACGATGGAATCCAAAGCTTACAGGGCGAGGAGGGACTGTTGGAGCCCAGTGCCGCTGATCACTACATCCCACTGAGTGTCTGAGAGGGATTCCATGGTGAGGGGGAGTGTGCGAGGTTGGAAGATGGAGGAGGAAAGAAAATTCTGAGAGGAGAGAAGAGGCTGGATGAATATTTGAAATTGGAAGCCTTGAGTGGGGCAGGAAGTCACAGGCCAGAGTTGGTCCGTGCGCCATCGCAGCTCCATTTCTACGGACTCAATTTTTCCCACTCCTCATTTCCTTTTTCTTCTTCTTCTGTATGCCACTTGGCCCGACTTGCAATGTCTTCGTGCTCTTGACGGAACGTTGTGCTGGCGTGAGCAGTTTCATTACTGTTCATTTTCTGAGTGGCAGAGCAAATCTTTTGTCGGCCGGTATCTACTGCCCTGGAATAAAGTCTGATAGGGTGGTTCGAATGGTTGACACATCCCCTCGTTTAGCTACATCGTAGGTGTGGTAGTTGAGTACTACCACCTTCACATCGCCTGATCATGTTTGAACTGCACCGGAATGATCCGAATCATTCCATTTAATTTTTGTTCATGAAGGGTATCATTTTTATCTATGACTGAGCAATTGCCGCATTAAATTCCTTCCATCGTGCGCCAGCCCAATCCAAGAACTGCTTGGAGGTGAGAAGTTGGGGTGTCAAGATGACGCCTCCGTGCTTCGAGATGGATAGGATCTTCATAGTTCCACCCGTGCAGTCCACCACAATTGTGACGCTCTCATCGCACAGTGATTCCTCCAGTTGATCAGGGTCAACAAGCATCCAGAACCTGCCATCAGTGGTGGGACGGTCCGTTTCCTTGCCAGTGAAGACGACGGCCGTGCAAGCAATGGGAGCAGTGGTAATAGTGAGAGGGTTAGATGCTCTTCGGGAACAAATGATCATATCCCGATCGGCGTCGTACCGTGCCTGCGGAAGTTTTGTGTCTCGCAGCGCGGCCAGAGTTGCAGCCCAAGCAGCGTCGAACGGATTTCCATCAAAGGAGATGAAGAAAATATCAATGTAGAGCACCCAGTACGCTACAACAATCTTTTCACCCTCGCCTGCGTTTGATTCCTCATCGTCATCCATTCGGTCTTCGTCGGCCACCGCCTCGTCAGAAGGAAGAGTGTGCCATATCCTCAGGTCATCAGGGTTGACAATCTTGGAACTGTGGAGGAGAGAGTATATTCTCGTGCTGAGTGTCTGAGCGAGAGTGGTTGGAGGACCGCCTGGGAGGAACTGGGGCGAGCAGCCGGTGGCGAGTTCAATGTTGGGCACAAGCAGATCGTACTCTTTCAACTCTGTTTTGGTGTTGGAAGCACGGTAGCTTGGGATGTTGGGGGTGAGAATCGTCTCGCCGCGAATACCACAGATGACGGTGGTGTCGCCCATTCGAACCACAGCACTGCCATGGGCATGCGACAGACTGGAAGAGTTGACCGTAGGCGGTCTGACTTCGTTTGGGGCGCGCCCATTGCTTCGGGCAGGGGGGACTTTGTCGGAAGAAGGCTCGAGGTTGGCGACAAGGTAAGGATGAGGGGACAGTTTGGCAAAGGTTGCGCGAGTGAGGCCCGCTGTGGGAGCCATTTTGGTTGATTTGGTGAGAACTTGTTCCCCTTTGATTTTGGACAGAAAAAAGTCTGCTTTACGGGCAAGGGAGCGGTGTTGTTGGCTGTTGGGTTGGGCGGCTGCAAGTTTTCGAGATCTGGAAAAGTTGGAGAACCATAGCCTCGCAGTGTGTGAGAGTTGCGATTGGCGGAGATCTGGTAAAGGTGGCCAATGGATACAATGTGGGGCACAAGGCTGAAAATATTCACCGTCTTTTATCGAGCTAGTGAAGTGTTTATTCTAAATTCTGGCCTTTGTAGAGCGGCTGTCGCAAGATACACCTTGACGAAACAGAGAAGCAAGTATGATTACAGCAAAAAAGCCCGCCTCAGTCGCAGATGGCAAAGTTTAGAAGGAGACATGTTTTGGAGGGGTAAAAATTCCACCAAATTGAGACCCCGCTCTCCTGCCCGTGGCGCTCGCGCCTCAACACCCTGGACCTGGACCCAGACAGCAAGCACGGTATTTTACACCATGTGAGTTAAACTGGTTAGGGTGAATATTTTATATTAAAAAATAATAATAAAATCTCATAATATTCATGGGTGGGATGAAATTTCAGGTCAAGAAGCCCGAGTGCGGAAACAATTTTCCTGTTTGCCCAAACTTGATGACACAGATGTTGACTTTTATCTTCATAGCCCCAAAATGACATTCTAAACTGGCAATCAATATTAATCGTTTACTCCATAAAATCTGTGATGAGTCTTAGAAAAAGCAAGGCAGTCGGTAATAGCACTGTTGACGAAAGTATCGCAATGAACTAGATGTCTGAGATGGCGCGGAGATTTGGAGAGAGGCCAGACTTGAGGTTAGTAGTGGCGCTTCTTTTGGCTAAAGCACAAAGAGATTCGATGGTCAGATGGAGTTGGTTTACTGTCATATTGCCCTGCTTGCCTAACTATGACCAAAAATAAATAAAGTGATACTATGGCTTACAAAAGTGAACAGTCTCTTTGGGGGCTGAAAGACTCAATAATCATCCGTATGATTCATAGTTTTTTCTACGTTTTCTTGCAAACTATCGTTCTGATATTTCCTCGAATCCCCCACAATGTACCTCACGGTCGCGATCTGCTCTGCCTCTTCATCGCACATCTGACAAATACTATCCCAGTTTTGGGCATGTGGCTCCAAGCCGCAACGTATCGAACAAAGTACCTTCTACCCGGTAGATTAACATCCGGTAAATGAGTGTCTGGGGGAATGCGTGGCATTACGTCAAGAGAGGATGTTTAGCTTTGTCACAAGCGCACCGTGAATTAGGTGCTGCCTTTTCTTTTTCCCGCTTCACTTTTGCTTTTGCGAATCTTCCACCATCGTGAAACCATCACGGGGATGACCAATAATTGGGAATAATAGCGAACGATAGCGAACCGCGTGAGAGAGAGTCACCGCCTAGTACTCTTGTCCTATGCACTTATTTGGGGGCGCTTCTTGATGCTCTTACACTCGAATTACTGCACACGACGCGTAGTGTTTGTAGTTCAATCTCACTGGCCTTACCTCCAGAGTCTTGGTGGAGCTGCTGTGCCGGTTTTCCTTCAAGATTTCCCGCTTATCCGTGATGTGATGTTCTGAAGCGGGTGCATGATCATTGTAATCAATGACTTCAACGAACTTCTGGTGAACACACCGACCTCCAAAGTTGTCATCATTCTAAAGTGCCAGCACTCAGAAATTTTGCCATGAAGCAACTACAGCATGAGCATGATTCAGCACATATCATGAATGTTGCTGATTCAGTTCTCAAAATGGAAAATTCTCAGATATGTTTCACGATACGCGAGGTGATGTGTCTTGCCTTCTCGCAATCATTAAGCTTTTCGTTGGTACATCTCGGGATGAGGCCAATGTCCTAATCTGTGATACAGCATGGGGCAGTGATTTTATTTTGACCATTAAGGAGGATGCAGCGACGCAACTTTACACGTGATGAATAATGATGGGCTCCTCAAAGGGTATTTTACTTTTCGACAGCCTTGATACAGCAGCATTGAAGTCACTTTGCACATACACGTAAGCCAACCTTGAAAGCTTAGGACGGCCCAGACTTGCCGGGCATCATGCGCGCAAAGAGATCGGCGGTCCAGGATTGACTTAACCACCTGCGTGCAGACGTAGTGCGCAGCCTCATCGGGATTGCCTCAGCTGATAGTCTTGGATGATGCGGCTTTTGGGAAATGCCATGGACAGTTGGAAAGAAAAGATGGCCTGAGCAGACCGTTGAAACACGGCCCGTGACCAATCTACAGTTAATTGCCCGTTGGCTCGTTGGTGCTAAGGCATGTGCATAGGTGGACCGGCAGTGGGGGGAGTGCCCGGGATGATTCTGGATGGTGGTTGGCCTCGAGTCGAGATGCAGTGCCGGGGCGAATTACGAGGGGCGTAATCAAGAGTACGCGCATGCGATTACCCTCGAGGTGTGACACTCGTCGAGGCTCGCGGCCGAGGCCTCACCGGGGATCGATTGCGAGCAGAGCAGCAGTCGCACACTGGCCCATGCGAGAAGGTCTGACAAAGATTCTGCTGGTGATTTGTGTAGAAGCGTCATTGCTCTCGCCACCACAGGACACTGCATTATCATGTGGACTAGTGGGGAAGATTGATTCTCGTTGAGGGACACAGGTTGGGCCTTTTGGGTCTGGATGCAGCGGCCTGCTGTGGGGTGGGATTGTCCAACGACTGTGCAATAAGCCGAAGTGCATACATCGGGACTGCATTCGAGCGAATTTAATGCAAACCCGCGGCAAGGCACAAGAACGCCTCTTGCCCGCTACGTGCAGGGTGGATACGAAGCGCCGGCTGTTGGTTTGCCTCTTTCGCCCCTTCAGCTTGGCAAAGAGCCGTCCTTTTGTCGACAGCAGTCTGGACTCGTCTCATCACAGGCTAGCATCAGGCCGCCGAATTAATTGAAAAGGCGGGCGGACCAAGAGATCGGGGAGTCCCCATGCTCAGCTGATCCTAGTCGTTGCGACGGGCCGTGCAGGGGCCGGGACCAGAGGTGCGAAAGTGGCGCTGGTTGCGGATGGAAAAGAGTGTGGGATGCAACGCAGAAGGCATATGTACGCATGGGTGGGTTGTACAGGGACGCACTATCATCGTGTTGACGCATGTTGTAGACATACATTTACATACATACACATATGTAAGAGATGACGGAATGACATTGTGCGTTGGAAACTGGAGAGCGAGACACATACAGTAGTCGCTGCTGTCATTGTCACCTACAGGGATAGACGCAGGCGCGCAAAAAGGAAAGTTGCAGAGAGCTGAAGAGAGAAAGAGGAGACGAAATATGCGATGCAAGTGCGAATGCAAGACGCAGACAAAGACGTAGACGTGGAAGCGAGAGACGAAACGGTGACAAATGGGCATATATCCGCCGTGTTAACGGTCGTCACACGAGATGGCATGTCTCGCTCATGGCGATCGAACGATTGAAGTATCGATAGACGCTGTGGCCCACCGGCGTGCAAGCGTTCCAACCGCCGTTGGTCGATAGATGTGAGATGAGGTGGTAAGATTGTTGACAATGGATGAGTAGGACGAGATATCATCCGGTTGAAGAAGCGGTGCGCAAGCTGGTGATAGTGACGATGTGAAGCAGTGCAGTGCAAGGCCTACGGACACGAAATGCTCCTTGCTCGCCGACAGCCAATGGCAGGGTCCGTTTTACCGCCCGCCCGCCGAGCTAGGCCAGGGATATCACCGCGCCTTTTAGCGAATGAAAAGCCGCTACCCCATCACAGCATCTGCACTGCTGCATCTTGACCCTGCGGCTCCACCACACAACCCATCTCGAGTCCCCATCGCACATCTCACCCGGCCACACAATGGCCGTCTCGCCGCACCCTCTCGTGCCGGGCACTTGACCGGCGCCGGGTCCCACCATCCGAAAGCAAGCCACTGGCGGCCCCCAACGAGGTCCCAGAGGGTGCTGGGCACGCTGGGGAGAGGAGATATCCGATGAAGAGGAGGGAAGCCATGCCAGGAACCCAGTGTCCGTGTGGTCCGTTGGTGATGCAGGACGCGGCCAATCCCAGCCCTGATTCAGACGCTTGCCTGCGCTCGTGGCTTTTGACTCAAGCCAACGACAGGCCAGAGCTCGCCGTCCGACAAATGTCACTCCCCAATTGTCACCATGTGCCTCAAGCCAGGATATCCTTTGATGGAGCGAGTCTGGGCGGGCAATCATCGATCGCCAAGGCTGCTGGCGACTCGACAGCTTGACAGCTTAATTTTTTTGATACTAGCTCGAGACGCAAAGGGGCATTTCCCCCCATATCTGTTTTCTTTTTCGGATGCCAGCTGAGAAAAAAACCACCGATCTGGCAGGCAACGCAACGCAGCGTAAATCAACTCAACTCAACACAACTAAACTCCCCGTCATCCTTGCATCGCATCGGCCTACACGGCGGTCGTCGATCTTGCAGCCCGCCTCTTCCGTCGGCCCAGCCTCCAAGCTAAAGAAACAAAACACTCCCGGCCCCCTCGGCTGCGCAATCCGCCAGTCTGTGCAAAGGCTTGCGCGACCTTCTTATTTTTCTCTCTGCATGTCACCCACCTTAACCAGCGGCGCCGCTGGTGGCTCTCCAAGGGCCCAAGACCACGCTGGACTAGCTCCCTGCGTGTGACGGACGGAGCTCTGCTCCACACTTCCACAAGCGGGGGTGACTGACGAGACCGCATCTTCAGGCCAGCCAATATCCAGTCGCCGTCTGCCGCTGGCCCTTGGATCGTTGCTCGTCCCGCCCCGTACTCAAGGGCTGCCCTCCCATTGCTCCCCTGCTGTGATTGCCCGACCCTTGCACCGCCGTCTTCTCTGCCCTCGTCCACATGGCAATCTCGCATATCACCTCCAAAAGCCTTGCGCCAGTTGCTCCCACTGCTAGGCGCCCTCTTTCCTGTCCCTGCCGCTCTTTTAATTGAACCCTGTGTGTCCTAGCTCCGCTGCGCTTGCAAGGATCACTTCCTCCTCCAAGGTCATATATCCGGCCGCATATGCCCATCCTTTCCCCACTGTGAACTCGCTTTTAACTATCCATCGCCCCATCATCGTCGCCCCCAACTTCACTCGAGCCCCCCCCCGCGAGCCATCCCCTCGTTCACGGCATCCCGTTGGTTTTGTTTTACACTGAACATATCGATCGCTGATCGAGGAGTCTGGAATTCTTCGATTCCAACTGGCTAGCATCGCCTTTACCCTCGCTGCCAAATATTAAATCGCAACATCGTCGCAACATCGCCACGAGCAAGCTCCAGTGTCACCGAAGCTTAGCATCTGTCTCATTTCCAACCGACATATTGTAGAACTGATACGCGGACTCGGCACATTTAGACGGACTGTTCTTCATGTGGAACTAAATAGGAATCCCCAGCGCTTTGCCGCCAACTCTACAAAATCCTAGCACAGAAGCTTGAATCGCTGGTCGAAAATGGCTTCTCACATTCAACCCGCCGTACGGAACGCCGTATCCGATGCCACCAACACCTTTGCAGGCCTTGTGAAGCGCATTAGCATCCCTCTAACACCTACAAGTCCCGCAGGACTCGTGGAAGCACACACTATTGACCCATGGGAGAAATCTGGCAAGTATGGGCGCGGGTGGACGTACTTCGCCCTGGTGCTCATGGCCTCTGTCCTCATCATGAGAGTATGGCACTTTTGGCAGGACAAGATTCGACAGGCCATCTACAAGCAGGAGGTTGAGGAGCACTACCGAAGAGCCTACAGCCTCGAGCCTGAGTACTTTCAAGAACAACATACTGCCCAGACTGGTGTCACCGGCCAGCATTTCTTCCCCGAGCACGATGTCATGGGTGAGAAGAGCTTTCGACCCAAGGCGCACTTCTCTTCCGTCGGCTTCGTCAACGATACCCTAGCCCTTTTCCGATGGATCTTCTACCGCCCCATCCCGGACGTGGTAATCGGCAGCTGGCGATTCACCTTTTCGTCCTTGGCCGTCCTCGCTTGCGTCTTTATCGCCCTCGTTTTTGTCGTACTATACTGCTTCCTTTTGCAGCCCCTTTACTGGGAGAGCATTCAATATGGCTCCCCACCACTGGCTATTCGATCCGGAATGATCGCAATCGCTTTGACGCCATGGATCATCGTGACCAGCATGAAGGCCAATGTCTTGACTTATCTGATTGGTATTGGACCCGAGCGCCTGAACGTCTTTCACCGATGGGCAGGCTACCTCTGCCTTTTCCTCTCTCTTGTCCATACCATCCCATTTTACGTCCAGCCTGTCTGGGACGATGGTGGCATGAAGGTGTTTCAGCGTCTATTCCCTGGCGGCAGTGGAATTATCTACGGTACTGGAATTGCATGCCTGGTCCCCCTGGTCTGGCTCTGTGTGGCATCTCTTCCGTTTATCAGGAGAATGGCATATGAAGTTTTCGTTATCCTTCATGTTCCCGTTTCCTTGGTCTATATTGGATGTCTCTTCTGGCACACCAAGAACTTTTTGATGTCTTGGAGTTATCTATACGCATCACTGGCTATCTGGGCCTTCTGCTACTTGCTGAGGCTCTTCAACCTCAACTGGCTGAAGCCCTGGCGGCTGTCATTCCTCGTGGGTGATGAAGCCGCCATCACTCTTATGGCAGAGAACGCCATCAAAATCACCATCCCTACGCAGATGCGATGGAAACCGGGCCAATATGTCTACTTGCGCATGCCTGGTATCTCAGTCTTTGAGAACCACCCTTTTACTATTTCTTCGCTGTGTAGCGAAGATTTTCCATCCGAGTATGGTGAACAGTACCGCGACTGCACTCTGGTGTTCCGACCCTACGGTGGATTCACCCGCAAGGTGCTTGAAACTGCCATCGAGAAGGGACCATTCCATACATACCGTGCGTTCCTCGACGGCCCGTATGGTGGCATGCGACGAGATCTCGCAGCCTTCGATACCTGTATTCTAATTGCAGGAGGCAGCGGAATCACTGCCCTCATGTCACAGCTTTTGGATTTGATTAAGCGAATGCGAGACGGCAAGGCAATTACTAAGAGAGTAGTTGTTGTCTGGGCTTTGAAGCGACTCGAAGCCATGGATTGGTTCCGGGAAGAGCTCCGCATTTGCCGAGAAGCTGCCCCCCCGGAGAGTGTTACTTGTAAATTCTTCGTTACCTCAGCTGTTAGGCACCGTCCTGGCGAGGGTATTGAGGGTGGTCAGCTGGCCCCTAATGGCCGAGCTCTGAGCCACATGTTCCACGACAAGTTGGATGGATTCGTGGCCGGCATTGCATCCAAGCGAAACTCGGCTTTCATCCAAGCTGAGGCTATGGGTGATCCCGAGCGGGAGCGGGAGCTGCGCGCCGAGGACGAAGATCGTATTACAGCTTTGCCTCAGCAAAAGTATCTGCAACCTCACAACATCCCGCCTGCCCCTCCAGGCCCTCCACCCATGAACAATATCTCGGCCACTGACGAATCACTTAAGAAGTTGGAAGGAAATGACTACTATCCCGAGGATAAGAAGCAGAAGTTGTCACTGGAGGTTCCTCAGACCAAGGAGCAGGAGTTCCATTTCCGTCCTATGCAGCCCGAAAACCCTCCTCACTTTAACTACGCACCACCCTCACCCCGAAGACTCCCTCCCGATGTTATTTCTCACGATTTTATTTCCCCTGAGGGACAAGTCCCCATTAACCCCCCTGAACTGGCCCACCTCCGCAACGCTGGCGACGTTGAGGCCGGTAGACCTCGACCAACGTCAACGTTCGGCCCACCATCGGGCTTCGATTTCGGCTTTCCTCAAACGCCTACGGAGTTCCAGAAGAGCTTGATGCGCTTTGCCTTTCCCGTGCCGCACCAGATCGATGGTGGATGGAGTGTTGAGTATGGCCGACCAGATCTTGGTTACATGCTCAAAGAATGGGCAACGGGAGGACCCGATGGCCGTGGCATTCTAGGCAGGCGAACTGCTGTGTTTGTATGCGGTCCTCCTGCTATGAGAGTTGGTGTTGCCAATACAGTGGCCCGACTACAAGCGGAGATTTGGGGCGATGACGAACTCGAGGAGATTTTCCTTCACACCGAGAACTATGCCCTGTAGAAATGATAAAAGCGAAAAAGCAAGAAGGATGGAGCAGCGATTTGTACTTGTATGGGACGATTGATGGATGATTGGAGCCAGAGATACCACTTATGAGCGACGCCTTTTATTATTTTTTCATCTTGTTAATCCCTTTGTATATATCTTGCCGGCCTATCTGTCTATATTACATCTGGCCAATTACGAGAATGGACGGGTGATGATGAAGGGACGTCCCGAGCTATATGACAAACTCATTGTCTGATACAATTTAATTTTATTCATTTATCATTAATAATACTTTTGCTTACCGTTAGTGACTGTCTATCCTTTGTTTCTTTTTTCGGGATTTTTTTTTCCTTTTGCGAATTAAAAGTTGGTTGTGGATTGGTTTCCTTGGCGCATCTTTGGAATTGAATATGCTCCGCTCGAGGAATGACTGGCCAAGCAAACAGACAGTCAACGAAGACAAAGATGAATAAACCAGCTCTTCTAATCGGCCAGGATCCTTTGCAGTGCCAAGAATGAGACTGCGTTCCCCTCCTCCGAGGTGGGGGTTTTTGGGCAGTTGGTCAGACCGGTCAAGCGGGAGGTTCTTACAAAGCCGATTTAGGGCAGGCCAGAGAGGTTCCCTTGGCCGTGGCACGAGGACCCCACCGTGTTAAAGAGCCGCATGCATCTCAAACGGAATGTCGCGATGACGCGATGGTGATTGGCAAGCGCTGGAGTGCAGCCAGGGACCGTGGGCCGCCCGGTGACGGCTGTGTGGGGGGAGTTGAGGGCACCTTGATGGCCTTGGGACCTTGCCCCCGGGGACGCCCTTTGCGCCGGCGCAGTGAAATGCAAATGCTAGAAATACTTGAGCCCACGAAATCCTCTCAATTCCTGCATTCACTCTCACCTTTCGTCTTCGCTGAGATTTTAAATTCCTCGCTGTCTTGTTGCCATCCAAAGTACAAAGTTGGCTATCTTTGTTTGCCAGCTCTGGAGGTTTAACCTTGACCTAGCCATCGCAAATTGGACTTATACTTGGCAAACACGACCCCTCCATTCACCATCCCACCACTACCCCGCCTCTGCCCGGTCAGAGATCGCGATAATATTGAAAAAATGGCGACTTGTGAGTGTCACGGTCCTGAGCGGGACATTGAGAAGATCGCAAAGGCTTGGACCATTGCCATGTCCTATTCCAAGGAGCGCCTAAAGCGCGTCTTTGATCTCAAAGGCGACCAGCTAGAGTTGGCCGTCAACGAGGGCCGTGTTGTCCTCGAGACTGTGTGCCTATTCATGCACGCATGTATAAAACACGACCAGTTCCAGTATGTTTAAATGCTCCCAATATCCTGCAATTGAATCTCCTCTGACTAGCTGCTTCTTAGACTGCCTCTTGAGTTCTGGAGGGTACTTCACTCAGAATACGGAATTGTCGTATACCCCTCCGCTTTCACAGAGGACATTGAAGTCCAAGGCCTGGGGACCGATGTCACATTTTCTGAAGCCTACTATGGACACATTAGTACGTCGTTCACTCACAGCTTTATCTTGAACCACACAAAGCTAACTAGCATATCTTAGTGATGTTCCCAACATGCTGCGGTGCTAAACACCCCCCTAGGTGTCCCTTTGAGTACATGCAAGAGCCTCCCCCGGCTTATGAGAAATAAACGATTTATGGTGACGGTTATGAGTGAAGATATTGATGATTTTTGGGGGCGCGAGGGAATAGGAATGTCTGAGTGAGGGCAAGGCAGAGAGCATAGGCGGCGAGCGTTGATTACATACCTGGGGAGCGGCATTGGTTGTAAATTTTGTATTTGTTCATTGTATATACTTCATACGTGTCACGATTGTACTCAAAATTGCCACGGCAGTTGGTATGATATGCATCAATTACTTGACGCCTCTTCCCGCACTCCCTTGGCACCATCTCTATTTGCCCTCCAAACACCTTCCTCTCCTTCAAACTCCTCACGCTTCCAAACTTCAACCGTAGCCTTGACCTCCTCCAAGGTCTCCTCCCCCGCTCGCCACGCTGCCTGCCGGTGCGGGGCTGATACGGCAATCAAGATGCTCTCCTCGCCGATAGGGACCGTGCCTAGGCGATGGATCATGGCAATCCCCTTGAGGCTGTGCTTTTTGAGCATGTTTTTGGCAATAGTCATCATGGACCGCAGTGCAAGGGGGTGGTAGGAAGTGTATTGTAGCTCCTTGACGGGTTTGCCATCAAAGTTATCCCTCGTTGTTCCTGATTTACATTTTAGCGAGGGAGCGGACCTAATAGATAGCCGACTACTGGTAGAAAGATATATTTACCTGCAAAGAGGACGATGGCACCAGCTCCGGGGTCCCGGACTCGGTCCATGATGGCTTTGGCATCAAGATGGTCGTGAGTGAGTGCGGCATAACAGAACTCTTCCGACACCTCCCAACCCTCTGACTTTCCTTCGGAGCTCGCTTCACCCATGGCTCAAAGGCTATGAATATATGCTTATAAAAGAGTATCTGCGCTTTTTACTTTGATTCAATTATTGTCTTTCGGGGCTTGTACAATGATGTTGCCACTGTAATGAGAAGTGGGGGAGGGAGATAATACTAGCTTATATGTAAATTCGAAAACCGCATCGGGATTGGCCACCACGAATAACGGCGAAATGAAGTAAAATTCCCCATGATAAAAGCACCCTCCAATACGAATATCCAGGTACCAAACCAGAATCTTTTGGGTGCTACGTCCAAGAGGAAATCTGCCATTTACTAGTTCTGGAATATAATGAGGGGCACACCATTGACCATCCCGCATTAGCCTATCGGCACCTACAAGTTTAAATTACAAAACTCGAGCGCGCGAGTTATTGCACCAGCTTGTCATATGCCAAGAAACCTCTAGCTATGAATATCCTTTCCTTTATATCAATTGTCAAAGGGGGTGACTGCGCCGTCAAAGTGTCTTGGCTGGGGCTGTGTGGGTTTTGTTGGTGGCACATGTGGTTGGCTGACTAAGCCGTCGCAAGTCTGGTTACCTCAATGCCTTGTTCTGACAAACAAACCGCACTGATTGATTACCTTCATTAAATGCTTTGCTTCTTTTTGCCAGCGACGGCTTCGGACTCCCCCAAAATTATTCGATATCGTGCGAGTTGACGCCGTTATGCGCGACGAATACGGTGCGCGATCTTCGGATCGCTCGAGAGACGCCGACCGCAGGACAGACCAGGACCAAGACTACTACGATCAGCGACAAGACGGCTACCGATCGCGGCAGGGTAAATGGCACACAGCCCGCGCCTCTGGGATAGAATGAACACGCGAGAAGGGACCACCATGGATCGTTTGAGCTTGACGGCTAACTTCCCCACGGGACGGCGAGACTATTCTAGGTCTCCGCCCCAGCAAGCCTTCCCCGACGAACGCCGGGGGAGAGATTCTCGGTATCGGGACGACGAGATGCGCCACGAGAGGGACTACGACGGCCGGCATGGCCAATACGACGAGGGATATTCGAGGAGGGGCGGCGCGCCGCGAGGCCCAAAATATCAAGATGAGCGCGACTACGGCGACATGTACGACGACAGCTATCGTGGCGAACGTGACCATGATCGCGACTGGCGCGGAGACGAAGACTATGGGCGTTCGCACTCAAGATACCGACACAATGACGACGGGCCATCTCGGTCCAGGTCCGCCAGCCGCCACAACCGGAGTCGATCCTATAGCCCCATGAGGGATGCTGGGAGACCCAGCGATACGGTTATCCTCGAGGGGCTGCCATTCAGCATATCGTCGAGTGAGGTTGGTACCCCGCCGATCTGAGCGCTTTATTATCACCACCGGAGACGCTTCTGGCCATCGAATCCAAGACTCGTTGTCCAGCAGCATCCTGAGTTTCTCGGGACAACCCCCTTTGGTGGGGTTGTCCACCATGCCCAAGGAGCGACATAATCTACTGGGTTCCAATGACTAATAGACGAGATCGTAGCTGCGAGAAAGCCTTCTGAACAACTCTATTGCTGCTGAGTTTCCATCGATTGAGGTCCGCATGTCTGCTTCAAAGGGTGAGACCTGCAACTACGCTTCTTTATATCCGCTGAACAGACCTAACAAAGAATAGGACATCGCCGGGCCTTTGTACAGTTCCAGGAAGTCGATCATGCTGTCGCCTTCATGAAAGAGCATTATCCAAAGCTTTATATTGAGTTGACGCATTCCACTGATGAGGTGCCAGACGGGAAATTTGATGCATACATACACTACGCCCGAAACCGGGAGGGCCGTGACGACATTGATCCTCGAAGTGCCGGTGGAAACTGGATCTGCTCAACGGTATGAATCTAGTATCAAGAATGCGATTTTTTTTCTAACATTGGCAGTGTGACTTTTCCAATTACTCGACGCGGACAAAATGCAAGATTTGCGGTGGTCCGCAGTCTGGTTCGTACAAGCCCCTGTTATGATGGGTTCTTCACTAACCAGCGCCCAAGCCCCCAACTGGCAGCAAAACTTGACAGGTGTCACCGATGCCGCCGATGTCCCATCTCAAATTCTTGTCGTCTACCCTGTCGCGCCATTCGTCACCGAGGAGATGTTGGCAAACGACATTAAGCGACTGGAGCTTGAGAAGCCGGACACGACGAAGGACAATTCTAATGGAGCGCCAAAACTCAAGTCTACAGCACCTACCGGCGATACATCAGGAATGGGAGCACGCCAGGGGTCTTTGCACCGGGTCTTTCTCATGCGTGACTCTCAGACAGATGAGTCGTTCAAATATGGGTTTGCTGAATTTTGGACATTGGAGGACGCAGCTGCCGCCATGAGCAAGTTCCAGAAGTCCCGGTCGTTCACTGTTGCAGCTTGCCCTGTTACTGTGTCTACCATTCATATGGGCGTCTTTTTGCCCGAGGAGCGAGAGATTACTCCTGCCATTGAGCGCATGTCATTTCATCCCTTGTTTAACCCTAGCCTTCGAGTTCGTTATCGGGATGTTCACGTCTACCCCAGTCAGCATGTAGTAACATCAGACCCTCCCAACAGGGACGACAATGCAAAACAAGGCACTGATGAGGCTGGGGATAAAAAATCAAAGAAACGAAAGGCTGAGGGAGCCTCTGGTGGATCTTCGACGAAGAAATTCGTCCCCATGGCTGGTCAGATGGCCATGTGGCAGAAGAAGAGAAGCGAGCTTCGAGGAGCCGGCGAAGGACCTGACAATGGCGGAGCGAATGACCAAGACCGCGGGCCAGTGCGGATATCGCTATCAGGAAACACATCTTCCGGAGACAAGCCTCCAGGCCCTATCAAGATATCGATAGGCTCGGCAAAGCTAGGCGCTCCTCAAGACATGGATGCCAAGAAATCCACAACACCAGAGCCAAACACGGCGGATAACAAGACACAGCCACAAGGGGACTCGAGTGAAGAAGTGGTTTCCTACGTCGACCGGGAGAGATTGATGTGCTTGATTTGCATGCGAAAGTACAAGTCAGTAGAGGAAGTCGACATTCATGAAAAGTCTCGAAATCACAAAAACGCCATGGAAAATGAGGAGCAGGTCAAGGCAGCCCTGCCTCGACTCGCTGCTCGTGACAAGAGACTACAGAAACAAGCACAAGAGAACCCCGATGATACACCCGCGGCGTCTCAGTACCGAGACCGAGCGAAAGAGAGACGCGCTGCATACAACCAGCCCACCAAGCCCACGCCTGGCCAACCAAGCAAACCTAAACCACAAGCTCCAAAGAAGGAAGAAGCCCCCCAGCCTAGCAAACCTGCGCAATCAAAAGGTGCCGGTATGCTGGCAAAAATGGGTTGGTCTATGGGGTCAGGCCTTGGTGCGAACGGTGACGGACGCACTGAAGTTATTGAAACAAACGCATATCAGGAGGGCGTTGGTCTGGGAGCCGAAGGCGGAAACTTGGGAGATGCGGCACAGATGGCAGAGCGCAAGACGAAGAATAGCTACGCTGACTACTTGAATACGGTTCAGGATAAGGCTCGGGAGCGGTACAACCAGATGAATTAGATCTGCGGTTGTGAATAAGGAAGGAATATTCGGTGTGGTCTTTTCACTACTCTTAGCATTTTGTACTTGTATACGATAGGCTTCAATGATGACTTGCAACTGAAGGCAAGGACGGTTCAGATTCGGATTTTTATCACATGTTTCCATTACTGCGAGACATCCCCCTACTTCCTCGCTGTGTCTGTGACGGGGTTGAATGTGATGAAAGTGTTGAGCATCCAACAACTTTTGATCTATTGTACATGAGAAATGAGCCTGTCCATTGTTGATCCAACGCCTCGGATTTAGCTCCCACCACCATCCGCGGTTCCTTGGTCTTGAGGCTGGGCAAACCTTGGTGTTCAGCTGACGAGATGACGGGAATCTAGGCTTGCGAACAAGCTTGCCAAGAATAAACAAATAACCATAATTTTTTAAGCCAGAGTTCCCTAATTACCCGCAGATATAAAGAGAAAAAGAAAGTTAGACTTGGTATTAAACTTTTCCCAGCTTTAAAGAACAGCCCTAATTTTGTCGGCGGCGATCCAGGCTCTGTGCCCATCCATCTAGAGTCGCGCTTGCGAGTCAAGACGCATGCCTAACAAACTTG
Source organism: Calonectria hongkongensis (assembly GCA_017140755.1). Classification (NCBI taxonomy): domain Eukaryota; kingdom Fungi; phylum Ascomycota; class Sordariomycetes; order Hypocreales; family Nectriaceae; genus Calonectria; species Calonectria hongkongensis. The sequence goes on along the minus strand of JAACJA010000004.1, from coordinate 1,976,661 downwards.
TGTGACGGTGGTGAGGGCGTTGGTTTGCTCAAGTAGGTTTAGAGGTTTAAATAGCCTTTCTTTGTTTTTAGCGTTGCATAGTTAGTTAGATCCAGGTTATTCACGGGGGAGGTGAGCGACGCTGAGTTAGCGGCCGTGTTGGCGGGTACGAGAAGAAGAAGAAGACACTTTGAAAAACATGATTATTGTTTAATGTAGTGGGTATCGTATACACATTTCAATGGCGGGATATGCTCTCATTTCCCGCCTCATTTCTGTATTATACTTACAACAAAATTGTAGCAGAGGCTCCGTATACGCCAAGATGCACTATAAAGTAAAACAACAAAAAAAACGAGATCATCTAATTCATACGTCTTATATCATGATCGCGGCGGCTCCTATGGCCACCATAACCGAAGCTATCAAAGCGGGGACTGCCGACAACTGAGGGGAGGCAGCGCTGTCCTTGTCGTCGCCTGAAGAGCCGTCAGAGGAGGCTGTCACGTAGACGGTCGGGCGGGTGCCCGTTGCCGTGGACTTACTGGAGACACCAGTGACACTAGGCAAGTTCTTGTCGCCGGCCTTGAGATCGACAATGTTGCTATTCTTGGCGCCCGTGTTGGCCTCGGCGATGCCAATTTGCTCGTTGGCCAGGTCGTAGACGACGTAGGCAGAGCGCAGGAAGGTGTCGCCGAGCAGGGCGAAGCTGCTGTCGTCGACGCCGTAGTCGGAGGCGGAGCCGATGCCGAACATGCAGGCGCCCTTCCAGCCGTCGAAGATCTGGCTGAGGGTCGGGTCGCTCATGATCTGGTCCTGGGCGCTGGCGAAGCTGTCGATGACCATCTGGTCCATGGGCACCGAGATGGTCTTGCCGTCGAAGCCGAAGTCGAAGCTGACGTCCTTGCCCTTGGAGTCGGCGTACGCGCAGTCGATGAAGTTGACGTCGATGCCCGAGATGGTGCGTACGTCGAAGGCGTCCCAGATCTTCTTGACCTCGGAGTCTGGGAGCAGGCAGATGGTGGATCCCGAGTCGAGGATGGCGTCGGCCTTGAGGTTGCTAAACTTGAGGCCGCTGGCGCCCGAGACGGATAACGAGTTCATGCCCACGGTGAAGGAGGTGATGTTGTTGCTGTCGGACTGAAAGTCTGGCTTCAAGGGAAGGGTGCTCAGGTTGCCGACGAACTTTTGGGTGTCGATGCCGCCAAAGAGGACGGTGCCAGTGTTTTCGTTGAGATCGTTGAGGTACAAGCTAAAGGCGCGAGTGTCGATGTAGCCCTGGGTTACCATGTTGTCGAGAATGGTTGAGTACTTTGTATCGGCGGCGACGTTGGTATCGAAGCCCAAACCCATGATACCCGTGGGGCGCACCGACTTCGTGGCCAGGCCGAGCTGTTGTGACTTGATGGACTTGCCATCGATAGTAACTGTATCCTTGAAGTAGTCGCCCTGGATGTGGCGGGTGTCGAGATATGTAATATCGAAGCCGCCCTTGTCGAAGTCGTTGAAAGTGCTGCTGCTGTCGGGATCAACTGAGGACGAGTTAGCTTTGGCTCATTGATTGACATGTTATATCCATAGTGGTTTGTCTTGCTGAACTGCATTGTTACAAGAGAGATATAAAACTTACAAGTCGCCATGCAAAACCCATTTTGTTGTTGTAGAGACTTGCTCTTACATAGATCCGTGTCGATCGAGTTGACCCAGGTATCGCTACTACCGGTGTCTAGCAGGAAGCTGAGCTTTTGCCCGGGGGTGCCAATCTCAAACTCGGCATAGTAGCCGCCGCCGGTGACGTTGTTGAAGGCATTGAGGTTCAGGCTATTGTCGCGCTTGCTCACGGTGAGCGGGTGCTCGAACTTTTGCTTGTTGAATGCGACGCTGACAGTGCCGGCGTGGGCACAAGTCGCCGCGAGCGAGAGGAGGGGTATGGAGGAGCGCATGGTGATTTCCTCAAGTCAATAGTTTCGAGCCGTCAGATTTACGACGGTCGCGGCGAGGGGAATATCGACAGCGGGGAGGGCTTGACCTGTCTCGCCTTGCTGCGTGTAAGCTGTCTCGGGTCGATCTCTCTCTTTGTGTGAGTGTTGGGTCCCCTCAGCTACAGCTGTTCACAGGTGTTGGGATTCGTCTCGGATAGATCGCAAGGCACCAAAGGAATACAGGATGAAACCCAGAAAAAAGATGCACGGAAGAAAATGGAAAAATAAAAAGAAGCTGCAATCACAGGAAAACCATGGATGAAAAGCACGCGCGACAAAATGCTGGGGGGGTATGGGGCAGTGTACAATGTGCGCCGTTGTGGGCGTTGGCGATTGTAATATAGTTTCGGAGCGGGCATCCTACAACCAGCAATCGCGAGGCCCGCTAGCTACAGGCAGTCTAGGCATCTGCACTGGGTCTTACTCTGCACTCTGGGCGGTTCCTCGCCTGGGCCTGGCCTGCGTTAGCTCCGGTCTAGCGCTTGCGCTGCCACTCTGTGCCGTCAGCAAATGGCGAGTGGCTTGCCAGTTCGTCACTCGAGCCAATGGCCCAGCGCCTCGCCCGGCTGCACAATGCGGGAGCGCCCTGTGTTCCCGTCGTCTTGTTTTGCAGCTGTTCGGATTCTAAGGGAAACCAAGAACGTACGGGCGCAGGAAACCCAGGAGCTGCTATTCCCTCCTTCGTGACACCTTCACGTCCCAGCCAGCGGCTATTTGACGCTGCCAAGCAGCACGGCTGACTCCAAAAATGGTGCATGCTTGGTGTCGACTCCCGGCATCTAAGCTTCCGAGACCAACTGTGTTTGGGCCAGCTCTGCTGGGTACCCCAGGTGACTGGGCCACAGCCTCTTTTCACCCTGTTGCGCTGTGCATCAGAAACCGATGCATGATGCCGCTTGACCCGATAAAGAGCTGCTGTCTGGAGGGTGGACCTAATTCAGACGCTCAACTCATGCTCGCTGACAGATGGTGCTTATTAGCCAGAACTACCAGAAAAAGAAATTGCTCGTTGTCATCGTCCCAGACAACTCTTCTTCTTTTTTCCCGCACCGCCTCTGTTCCTTCACTCTCCGTCACCCTCAACCTCTCTCCCTCTCTCTCTCTTAGCACCTATGAAACAAAAAGAATCTCCACAAGGATGATGGATGTGGCGCAAGGATCACCCACACACACCACTAAGAAATAGCATTCCCGGTTTACCCACGGTGGGGGAGCTGAGCCGGCAACCGGAGCGAGCCTCTGGGAAAAGGATATTACAGGGCTGACACGAGGGGGCAGATCATGTTAATTGGGCACGCCTATCTTCCCCGACTCCATTTTTTTCTCAGAGGAACAGTGCCATCGTGGTCCAAAACAGGATAGAGTTGTGGCAAGCTCCGACATGACTGTTGATTTCTAAGCTTCCTACATGCAGACGAGGACCAGTCTCCTCTCGACGTGGTTGAAAGAAACGGCAAGGTACAGCGTGCAAGGTATAAAGAAAGCCCCCCCACTTTCAAATACGACGATCACATCATGACTCCCAATCGCCTCGCACATTTTTGCCTTGACCAACGTCATGACTTTAGACGCTCGGCGAACATTGACTTTTTTTTCTCCCTCAGGCCCAGTCTTCGCCCCGTGCCGGCGATCCGTCACACATGGCGATGCGGGCTTGACGAACACTCCAAGAAAAGTGTATTGGCCTGCGGTCCGTATTGGCTAGCGGGCCCAACTGACTGCGGGGTTCTTGCAGCTTTGCCGGCTTGGCCCATCCTGCGTGGCTTGGAGGATTCGGCTGTTGGCCTGCACTTTTGGCACCCGCCGCCGCCGCCGCAGATCAATCCTTGAGGCGAAAAAAGAAAAAAAAAAGCGTAGAAGGCCTCGGTCTCCGGCTGGCATAGCCACTGTGGGATCCGAGTCGCCACTTCACAGCCTGTGGAGCGTGTTGCCAACGCGTGACCCAGGTAGCGCAACCTTGTTTTGCGCTCTCTTTTGGCCATCTGGAATGCAAACCTCCCGCCACGGGGAGGGCCCGTGGTTAATAGAGGCCCTGGGCGTTGGGCCGGAGCACGGCAGATCGTAAACTTACCTGGCTCACGGAACCTGCTCCGATACGCAATCTGGTGAGCTGAAATTGATCATTTTGTGTGTGAACTATGATTGCCAAGTTCAAGGAAAAAGAAAGAAGAGAGATGAAAAATGGACAATGACATGATGAGACAGCAATTAGTGATTAGGCGTAGGCTGATTATCTCGCGTCAGTGTACTAATTAGCGTGCCCAAGCTGTTGGCATCCTATAACCTACCCCCGCAATATGTAAATCATACAACCGCATTATAACCCTAGCTCATCTCAAGCTTCAGGGTCCATCCGCTATTAAGCACCCGTTGCACATTGACGAACAATTTATGCAATCAAAGAAGAATGTGTATTTGGTATTCAAAGTTGTGGCATAGAGGAGACCGTTGCTATTCTCGTCCGTTCTGGCCGTTTCAGATAACCGTACTTGGCCACCACCAACCTCCTTGCAACTGCCCCACCAGCCACCACCCCATTAAAGTCCATAATGCCACACACATAGGTCGAGAAGAACGAAAGAAGGTTGCATGCGTCAAAGTCGTAAATGTTCCCCTAGGTATCGCTGACGAAGTGAGCCAAAATCCAAACCCGAGCCCAGATACAAGACCTAGCCATAACGCAAAACTCCATCCCCTCCCAAAAATAAGGTATTAATCATGTGAAACGCCAAACAGAGAGAGTTTGCCATGCGTCCCGTCGAGTTGAAATCAAGACAGCTTCTTCTGCATCAGGTCTGCGAGCTCGTCGAGCAGCTCCACCGTCTCCGAGGGGCTGGCGATCCATGCCGTGGTTCCCACGCTTCGCGCCTTGAAATCGTTTGATCCGGCACTCAGGAACTGGTCGCCCACGTGCAGCGTGTTCTCTCCGCGGATGGCCCCGTTTCCGCCCTTTCTGCCAAACCACTGCTGGCACACCGTCACACCCCAGCTCTTGTCACCAATGTCAACAAAGACATCGCGTCCGCCGTTGAATGCGCAGAACGGTACCCGGTGGGAGCTCGTTGGGCCAGGGTTAGGCAGCGGCTTGATGGTAGGGTGTTCGGTAGTGGAGCCGAGGGCGCTGAGCTCGAGGATGCGCTGGACAACGAGCACAGTTTCCTCAAGGCTCTCGCGGGCAATGCGCACCTCTGGCGTCTTGGGGATTATTCCAACAGCACGGTCCTTGCGGAGGATAATGGCGGGGAGGTTCATCGACTTCACGCAGTCACGGAGGGCGGACTCGGCGACATCCAACAGGTTCGTAATGTCCGCTTCGGACCACGACGCCATCTCCGGAGTCAACCACTCGTTGCGAGGGACGGGGGCCAATCGGTGAGGCGAGGAGGGGCTGAATTCGAAGAGATAATTTGCCTCTCCTCCCATAATGATGATGTTTTGCTTTTGAATGGGATCTAGATCTTCAGCCGTAGCAATGGCTTCTAGGAGGCCGTGGAGACGGTCATAGTAACGATCAGCTGTTGTGTAGCCAGCAGCTGTAACGATACCAATCTTGATGTTCTTGCGCAGGAGATCTATAAAATTCGTCAGCGATTTCGTTCCCGTTTCTCCCAAAAGGGTTGAAGCGGCTTACCAAGGAGTCTGGAAATGATGGGGCTTTCTGGAAGGAGGCTTTCACCATCATCATAGAGCGTCACATCACCATCAAAGGTAGCCAATTGCAGTGCCCCATTAGTGACCGCCATGGTCTGGGCAGAATTAAGAATTTGTCGGACATCGTTAAAAGATGGCGCGACAAATCTTCTAGATGAGATGTATCGTTTCCTATCTTGGTACTTGAACGCAGCTTCCAAAGGTAACCTGGTAAAGAACGGGCCAGCCGTGGGCACAAGCATCCTCAACTTCGAAGGCATCATATTATCATCACACTGGCGAGCGACTAGCTGGAGGTTAATTTTACGCTTCGCAATGGTGGCGGGGTTGAGCTTTTACGTACTGTGGTCGTCAATCATGAGCTCGACATCACGCATAATCTCGGCATAACGGCGGTGAGCTTCTGCGGCCATCTGGGTGACACTTGGCCCATCGCCAAAGACGCCGGTGGGTTGGGAGTACAGGACAAACGGCACAGCCAAGAGACCCTTGACCCATTCTGTTGACGATAATCAGTGGACAAGTGCGAATGAAGGGGACAGGTATGAGGTTTGGTCTGAGTGGGGAACTTCGATCAGAGGGCCAGTATGCGGGACAGCATGATGGGTGGGTGGCATTTTGGGGCCGGGTAAGTGTGGAAAAGGTTGCGTACCGATAAACTGGTCCCGACGGTGCGTCTTGAGGGCATCTAAGGTTCGTTGTAAGTCTGACTGAAGCTTCACGTTGGTGCCGGACACTGGGGCAAGTGAGCTTACACTCGACGCGATAGCGGGTAGTCATGATGGGCGTTTAGTAGAATGAGCTTGAGAGGATACGGTGTTTGCTTGTCTAGGTCTTATGTTGGTTCCTGCACCCGGGCACTTGAGATGGAGCAGCTGTATGAGGTATAAGAGAGAAAGATCAATCACGGTAGGAGAGTGAAAGGAGCAAGTTGAGTCAAAGATGTAGTCATCCCAGATCAGGGAGGGGCCGGTTGAGGCCAAACAACATCCAGGTGACGCACGGGAGCCGCCGTAGAGCGGGGAACCCCGATGGGATTGGAATTGACCCAAGGCGGCCAGGATGCAGCGCTTGATTGGCCAAAGCTCTCACCGTACCCCTGGCTACCCTGGGATCCCGCCCTGCATTTGGTGGATAAGGACGTCGTCATAGGCGGTGACGGCCTACCCACTGCGCAGCTCTGTTGGGCAGGTTGGCTGCTGTTGAATGGCTTACACCAGAGGTCGGAGAGCCATCAGATTGTGAATTTTGCGGAGAAAGTGAGGCGTACCCTCTTTGGGTTGGGGTTCGCGTGCCCAAGGTGTCAATAAGATCCTTGCTGGCGTCTGAATTTGGATAAAACCGGCTTGGAATGAATATGCTGCCGCATGCATGATAACGGAGCTGCGTCACTTATCCGGCATGGGCATATGCGCCATGTGGCAATGAAATAGCACCGACAGCCCTCATCTATGTTCTGGACTCATGGCAGGCCTCCCCAGGAACCCAGAACCGCAATCAGTCCATGTCTGGCCGCTGCTGCTGCCGCCGAACCACCGTCTAATGAGTGCTAGTGCCTGTGGCTTCCGATTCCGCACAAACTCCAGACCGCAATTTGAAAGAACAGGTGTTCTTGGCACCCTGCAAGATGCCGCATCCTGATGTAGGTCTAGGTGATATCTGGCCATGCCTTATTTGGGGTTTGCTGGTTTGACATGGCTTGGGCACGTGGTGTCTTGACTCTGCCGAGGTCTTGCTGTATTGGAAACGCAACATCACCCTATTGCGAGAGAGGATGACATCCTGCAGTATGGGGTATTCATCTGTATTGCTCGCTGTCCCCTTAAATGTAGCCGGGGCCCTCAATATGCAAAGCAATGGGCGCCAATCTGGATCAAACTTGCCGCAATATATGCCACCGCAGCGCTGTGACCAATTAACTGGTGTCTCAGATACCCAAGACCATGCCTGCCGCACAGGGCCGCCAGGGGCCGTCTACGTTTGAGATGGATAGACAGAGAGAATGTTTGTCAGTGAATTAAAACGCCAATGCCTGGCCCAATCTAAACATTATGCGTTGTCTTGCATGTGCATGTCCTGCTGGCAAACTTGGGCTTGCCGCATCCCACCAAGGGAAAACATTCCGCCGGACCCGAGAGCCCACTTTCTGCCGCGACACTGCGACGGAGAGCTAGCTGGTGCTTGACAGCGAAGCCCAACCCACCTTGGCTTTGTTGCTCTCAATCCCGATCGTCCGACCTGCTCCTGTGCGTCCGAGATATGCCAAAACCCTGAGCCTTCTCCCATCTGCGATTCCACCGAGAGCATATCCCCTTGACAGCAGGATTCCCCAGAAACGCCGACGGCGCTGCGAGTTTGGGTTGGCGGGCAACTAGAGAATCGGCTGGTGTGGTGCCAAACCGCAAGGCATCGCAACAATGGGCTCCATACTCACCGCCCGACAGGCGGAAGAGCTGTACGTATAAACATTTGTTATCGGTGAGGTTTTAGTGCGCTCATGAGCCAGGTTAACATGATGCCCGCAGTCACAAGTCCATCATCGCATACCTCTCCGCCCACAACCTTCCAAATGCCGCCGCGGCACTTCGCTCAGAAATCAACCTCAACGAGGACGCATTCGATGCCGCCACCTCCAAGAAATACGAGACACTACTAGAGAAGAAATGGACCAGCGTTGTACGGCTGCAGAAGAAGGCACGTTTTTACGCTCGCGCGACACCTCGACTCCCTCCTTTAAACCTTTGCCCCGCTCTCCCACACCGACATCTAATAAACCCCACAGATCATGGATCTTGAAAGCCGAAACGAGGCCTTGCAGAGCGAAGTTGATAACGCGACCCCCGGTTCCCTCTCGAGACGAAACGACCCCGAATCCTGGCTACCAAAATCCCCTGCCCGACATACCCTCGAATCGCACCGAGATGCCATCAATTGCGTCGCCTTTCACCCAATCTTCTCCTCTATCGCATCCGGCTCTGACGACTACACCATCAAGATTTGGGATTGGGAACTGGGCGAGCTCGAAAAGACGATCAAGGGCCACACCAGGGCCGTCCTGGATGTCGACTACGGTGGCCCCCGAGGTGGCTACCTGCTGGCATCTTGCAGTTCTGACCTGACCATCAAACTCTGGGACCCAGCGGATGACTACAAAAACATTCGAACCCTGCCCGGCCACGACCACAGCGTCAGTGCCATCCGCTTTATTCCCTCGGGCGCGGCTGGCGCACCCTCGTCTGGCACTCTGCTCGTGAGCGCGAGTCGTGACAGGACGTTGAGGATATGGGATGTCACTACCGGATATTGCGTCAAGACCATCAGCGGTCATGTCGACTGGGTGCGAGATGTCTGCCCTTCCATAGACGGCCGCTTTCTTGTTTCGACCGGAGACGACATGACTGTTCGATTGTGGGACATTTCGGTCGCTGACCCTGAACCCAAGCTGATCATGTTTGGCCACGATCACGTCAACACGTGTTGCACGCTTGCTCCTCCATCGGCCTACAAATACCTGGCGCCCCTGGCTGGCCTAAAGAAGCCTCCTCCCGCTAGCAGCACGGCAGAGTTCATGGCCTCTGGATCCCGAGACAAGACAATTAAAATTTGGGACGCTCGTGGAACTTGTCTACTGACCCTGGTGGGTCACGACAACTGGGTGCGGGGCATCCTTTTCCACCCAAGCGGCAAGTACTTGATCTCTGCATCGGATGACAAGACGTTGAGGTGCTGGGATCTCAGTCAGGATGGCAAGTGTGTCAGAGTCGTCGACAACGTGCACAGTCGGTTCGTTACCTGCCTGAGATGGGCCCCAGGTATCGTCAAAGATAACGGAGCCGCTGTCACGGAGAATGGCGAAGTTGGGACTCCATCGAAGCGGAATGGTGCTGAGAAGGCTGCGCCTGAGGTCCAGATCCGTTGCATCGTCGCTACTGGATGTGTGGATTGGAAGTTGAGAATCTTTGCGAACTGATGTTGAAATTCTTTTTTTACAGAAAAACTATACGCATCCAACAAACGCAGCATATGCACTTGCACGCTTGCAAGAAAGGATGACAGAATGATGAAGAGCAGGAGGAGTGTTTTCAGCATATGCCAGCTTCCTCGTCCAGCAAAACGCGACATGACGACTCGCAGAGGTCGTCACACCCCGTTACTAGACGAAGAGATGTCAGAAGCTGGGAAAACGATGCTAGCTAGAGGCTGCATCCCGGTACAAAAACCACGAGCGTCTGCAACGAGGCGTCCCTGGAGCTGTGCTCCTTCTCAACTCAGGGGCGGAGGATTGACTGCCTTTAGCGTTGCACTTGACCTTGGAGACGATGACGATTATACTGTTGAGTTTATACCAGAGTGCAGGGCATTGAATAGAACGAGTCCATGTCATTCATACGTTGGAGCTGCTGTGAAGTTGCCGAACTTGGTGCGAGAGGGTTTTGTTTCATGGCGCAGGTGCGCAAGCGAGTGCAAGAAAAAAACACATAATCTGATCATAAACTTGAATAATTGCCTTGGAGCAAAAAACGAACAAAAAAAAAGAAGCATCCTGTTTGGATATAGCCCTGACATATCGCCATCCCCACAGAGCCATACGTTTTTTCAAACCATTACAATACCGAGTTTCAGTGCTTTGCAGTTTTTTTGCAATTATAAATTCGTAATCATTTAGTTCATTATATATAACATGCCACCCATAAAATGTCGCTTTCTACCAGGGAGATGCAATGCATGCATGTGAATTTGTTGAGGTCGGAGTTTGGTGAAGCATTTGATTCACCTTGCTTCTGATTCGCCATCCCTCTCTCGCTGCTAATTTAGCACTTCTCAGCTGCCTCTAGTGCTCTTCGAACGATGCCGTCTAGGTACTGCTCGTCCTCAATCCCCACGCTGATGCGAACCAGGTGCTCAACCACTCCGTACTGAGCCGCCCACTCGAGCTCCCGCGCATGGGCGAGCAGCGTGTAGGCGCAGCAGAGGGTGAAGTTGGTTCCCAGGCTGGGCCCCTTCGCCACGTTTAAGGCGTCATGAAACGCAATGGCCGCCTTGGGCTCGTTGAACCTGATGGAGAGCAGGTAGCCGTATCCTCGTCCAGGTCGCTTGTATCGATCATAGATGTCCTGCGTTGGGTTGCCCTTTGGGTAGAACACGCGAGAGACGGAAGGGTGCTGCCGGAGGACGTCGGCGATCCGCTCAGCGTTCCGGCTCGCGGCCATGACTCGCTGGTCGAAGTCCGAGCTGTTCTTCTCCATCACCAGCACGTCCTCGGGGAAGTAGATATCGGGCAGCTGCTCGGCCAGGATGCGCTGCATCGAGCCGTACTTTTCCGACTGCGGGTTGAGCGCCACGCTCCCGCCCATGACGTTGCACCCTCCGCTGAACATCTTGGTCAGGCTTGTGCATACCACGTCGCAGGATGAGAGCAGGTCGACGTTGACGGATGTTGCGACGGTGTCGTCAACCACGAACAGGAAGTCGTGCTTCTTGGACAATTCGTATAGCTTGCTGACATCCACAGACCCGAGGAGGGGGTTTCCTGGGAACTCCGTATACAACGCATCAATCTGCAGGCCTGCTTCTAGGTCTGCTTCCAGCTGTTCCAGGTCAGAAGGTGTGGCGTGGCCGTAGAGCTTGCAGTCGAATCCATGGATATTCCCGAGAACTTTGAAGGTGTCGACGTATAAAAACCTAGAGAGAATTTTATGAGCATCAGAACGACTTGTACAGCTGATTCTGCAATTCCTTGGAGCCACTCACCCAAACACGGCAACTCGACAGGGCTTGTCTCCGCCACGCAGTTCTTTCAAAGCCGTTGCAGAGTGGCTAATGGCCGCCATTCCGGTGGGATACAAAAACACGGCATCGGTTTCCACTCGACTTGCCTCCGTGGACAGCAGTTTGCAAATCCGTCGCTGGATTGTCAATCCCGCACTCTCGGCTTCCTCTATGGGCAGCATTGTAGAAATCTCAGTCGAAACTGTCCCATGTTCGTTAAAGAAAGGTGCATGTTCCACCCAGAGGTAGGCACAGCGGGTTGTGATGCCGAACCCCGTGTGTTGCCAAAACGCCTTGGCTTCCTTTGCCAGGTGCTTTGAGTAAACTATCACGTAGATGTTTTCGTGTGGTGTAGAAGGGCCGACCAAATCCTTTTCCGCCACGACTTGCAAATCGCCAGAAAAATGAATGCAGAGAAGCATGATCTTCTCTTCCCCAAAGCTTTTTAGGTACTGCTGGCACAAACGGGCATGCTTCTCATCCGCGGTGAGCATGGCGAGCTGGTCCAGAGCCCACTGCTCACTCAGCACCTCAGACGGCAGCTTTGATGACGCCCATCGCAATAGTCGCCGGGACAGGTCTTCCACAATGAGAGGAACAAAGAATCTTGGGTATCCCGTCTTCAATTTGGACACCAACGTTGGGTCTCTGTTGGCCCAGCCCACTGTGTCGCTCCATTGGGGGAGATATACGCTCACAGCCTTGATGGAAGAGCTTGTTAGTGCGCGGGAAGGGACAATACGCAATTGGGACTTACATGTTTGTCTCCAGGAGGCAGGGGGCTCCCCACTTCCAGCGGAATCTGGTGGTCTAAACTGGTGGGCGGGTTCCAGCTCGAGCTGGGGGCGCCTATATGAGGCATCGGGGCTGTATCTACTGACATCATTTTGAAGACGGGTGAAGAAACTGAACCACAACAACCGAATTGGTACTCAAAATACTTGGGCTTAGGGAGCGGCATGGGCGCAAGACGGTGATATACGATGCTGACGAAGTGGTGGCGTCACTTACCGGGTCTACGTGACCGGCTGCTCTGCAAGCCACGATCTCAAATGATCAAGGCGATCCTTTCCACCTACGTGTCGTCCATCCCAATCAATCTCGCTCGGCACATGCAGAACTCAGCTAGCCACCGGGAAAGCGATGATCAAAGTCCAGTCCGGTGGGACGGCGCTGGGACGGCAGACGCCGCGCTGACTTTTAGTGTTCCACAACGGGCTCACTAAGCCGAGATTCAGGCCAGACAAAGGCCGCAGCAGAGTTTTTTTTTTTTTTTTTTGTTACGCACTTCCACGATGCCCGCTTCGGGCTTCCCAGGCGGTGAACGGGTGTGCCCAGCAATGCATGGCGGGAATGAGGCTTGGCTGGAACGTCGTCGCAGAGCGCCAACAGGACACACTTCCCAACCATCATCTCGGCAAACACTGCCGTGCCCCACAGACTCTGGGGTTCCTGCATTCGCATCTCCAATGCTTATTAGGGCTACTGTGGCAAACTATTGCCTCGTGCAGGTGCAGGTGCCGCCACAATTGCTGCCCAGAGAACGCACTCGGTCAAGCGGTTCTGGGCCCGGACGGCAGCCAACGTACAGTGAGCGAGTGGCCTCAATTCCGATTTCCCCAGCCTAGTATAAAATTAGCAGTGCTAGGCAAAAATTAGCGGATTACAGTGCCTAGCGTGAAACGATCGATGTCACCATCTTCTATTCACAAACTCAAACGTGATGGCCACTTGCGAGTTTGTTCCTCCTCGAATTTATAACAGGGTGGTTTTCCCCCATCATTAACATGGCTAGCACAGAATAATCCTAACCATCTTCTTCAAGACTAACTTGAGCCGACGTCGTCACCAATGGCGTCATGACACAAAAAAAGAAACGAAAGGGGAATGAGCGGGTCTCATCTTGATGTCTCACTTCTCATGGCTGATCTCAGCCGCTAACAGGCCTCCGACTCATCCGCTTCCTTTTAATTTGCTTGCAAATTGGGAATGAGATACATGCCCGGTAAATGGTCTAGAAGCAGGATTTTGTCTCAAAATTACAGCAAAGTAGACACCCGTTCCTTGAAAAGTAATAGTGTTGGAGATTATTAGACGAACCAGTCTGTAGCCATCCACAAGTATGCAAATAGCACAACAAAAGACTGTCGCCAGCTTCAAATCTGGAACCAGGCGACAGTCATTTCATATACATGAATGAGAGTGAGAATGAGAGTCTGGGCAGCATGAAAAATGTTCAGCGTCCGTCGCCCTCGTCTCATAAATTAAGCTCAATCCCATTTTTTATGAGAAAGAGCCGGGAATGATGGGATTTCCAAATGCTATTTACAGCTGCCTCCTCGTATTAGACTGGTTGGATCGTGACTACATTCGACTGAAGATGGAATGTTGTATCCACAGTACAATCCTTGAAGGATCATAACTTCACCTTCAGTGTCCATTCTCCACCAAGTCAAGAAATAAATAAATGTTATATAAATAAAACAAATAAATAAATCGACTTACTATTATTTACTTAATTTTTTTCTAGTGTCAAATTGATATTTTAGGTGCGTTGAGTTCCGTGGGATGTATTGTGCGCGTAGAATACATACGACTAATTACCTGATATTCAATACAGTCTCTGCCAGTCAACGAATGTAATTTTCTGACACAAATTACGACCAGTTTTTGGCTAGTTTCTCCAATTTTGAACATGCTGGTGTGAGAGAATATGAATTCGTGTCTATCACCTGGTCTACTGCCCCATCATTCATGCGATATCGGCCATAAGGTGTTAGTTCGAATCGGCGTTTCTCATGTCCTACCACTATACTCACAGGCACCAGGTTCGTAAAATCTTCCAAAGCTCCAACCCTCTTCTCCAGATTTTAGTTTAAAAGGTGAAATATCAGATCTCCAGCCCCTTCTTGATGGCTGACTTCTTGAGAGTAGGTCTGATGGTTGGTTAAATGATATCCTCTTCAATAGTCTTACGACCACACAAGACCTTGTTCTTTATGGAGCTATTGCAATGCCTTCTAGAGTGCGAATAATTCTACCAAGAGAACCGCTAGAATCTGTTCAAGTACACATCCACTCTTGACGTAGTCACAGACATGTAACACCGCAACCTCAGCCACCTATCTCCCGAGCATGGTATTCATGTCCATGACCCGTTCGGTCATGACATTAACAATAGTGATAAAACCATCATCATAATAATATCCAAGACCACCATAAATCATTTTGGTACTCATTTCCCCTCAAGGTAAATCACCCGTTGCGCCCCAGTTCCCGGATCCCACTGTTGGTGTGGTATTCTGCCCGATGAAATTATGATCTTTTCAGAATTATAGGCAATGCAACTCAGGTAGTTTGACCTCACTATTATTGAAAGTTGTTATCATGTGGGCAATGTTATAAAAGGAATAAACTCTGGGGATCGCACTCTGACAAATCTAAGGAGACGCTGCATTTGCACAGAACGTCTGGCTTTAAGGCCAACAACCGACCATCGCGCAACACCATCTTCATTGTGTAAGAAATTACAGTGAAGGAAGTAATCTACAGATACTTGTTTTATTTATTCCCTCTCATTCATTTTAATCCGATGATCATGATCTTTGCTTGCATTGGCTCATCTGCAGGATGGTTGATCCGTGTCCTAGATTCCAACTCTAACTTACATGGATACAATCAATCAGTTTTTTCCCCTGATTTCCCTTATTTTAACCTCATCTACTAAATTGACCCGTCTTGGCAAACTTTTATGTGTAGTTCGAAGCTAAGACGATCGTCCCGGTTTCGATAAAGTTCTCGGGAGAGCTAATGCAAATAAGAGACAGGGATGCCCTCTCAAGTTCGAAGTAATCCGCAGTTCGGTTTGGCGAGGAAATCTATTTCAATAGACATTCTGCATACCTTGTACTTTAAGAAAGATAAGTCATTGTTGCATAAATCTTCATTCTAGAAATGCTGTGTTTGTGCATGCGCTAAACTTCCCAACAAGCTTTAAGAAGAGCACTTCCTCACTGAGTTTCACCGTGTCAAATGCAAGACACAATATGCTCTTCATCATTCCGTGACGCCACTTCTTCTCCGACCAGGATACTTGGTCACGTTCTCGCTGCTTACGGATGATGATGATGATGATCTATCAAACGCCAAACTCGACTTGCGTATAAACTTGTGACACAATCTCACTGAGCTCTTGTACGAAACCTTTCCTTGGGCAGACTCTTGTTGTTATTATTCTTTCATCACCTAAACAGCAGGAATGCTATGGAGTGTATTTGTTTACCCCCGCAACTGTTAGTACCTAGAAGTATCATGGCCCCTCTATATTTCCTGTCATTTTCTAGCTGCCCTGTTTTATAAATAAATTTATATAAATAAAATAAATAGTAAAATAACTTATGCTTATTTCTTTTAGTATTTACTTATTTATTTATCTGTTTGTCTGGCTATTTTTGAGCTAGCCAACTGACATCGGTCTCTGGTTTTTCCAAGTTGGCGAAGTCAGAGGTATAATCTTTCAAAGGGTGCATTATACACTTTTCTCCATTGACATAACCTCTTAATTTGAGCCCGTTCTCTGATAAATTGCAATTCCTAAAAAATATTTTGTCATTTGGTCCAGAAACAGGAGAATCTCAGACAGCTTGTCCATTCCATTGTCCCTCCAAGTATCCTGAGGCAGGGAGAGCTTGTTGTAGTTGATTTCCGATGCCTCACATCAACCAATCACAATCCGGTATGGTGTAGTGGCTAACATTTCGCGCTCTCATAACTTGAGAGATCAATCTGATCCGCGGAGCCCAGGGTTCGATTCCCTGTACCGGAGTGAATTCTTTGCTTTTTGCATGGTGGTTATGCAGTAGAAGACATTCTTTACTTTTTGTTTGATGTTGTTGTTGGTTGGTAGTCGATCGGTTGGTGATGGATAGATGGTCAGAAAGTTTGGTCAATTAGTAGGCCAACCTTGAAACATGCATATGTGGCGCAAATTTGTCAATGCGTGGCTTGGTCTTGCAAGGCTTCGAAATGTACTTTCTCTATGCTGGGAATAATTTTGTTTCTTTTCAACTTGCCAGAAAACGTCATCGATTGTGCTGCATTCGAACCGGAGTGATTACACCCGCTCCTGAGCATAGTACTTACGAGAGTAAGATGCGGGCTGAGAAAGGATTTAAACCCTGGAGCGGTAGTTGTTTTCACTTCGAACTAACTATGCATTCCTTCGCTCGCCAGGGTATAGGCAGAAACTGATGTCACCGAAGTGTGCCAATTGGTCAAGCCATGCAGTTAGCACGATCGGTGGGTACAACCAATTCTTTCCACGGATAAATTCTAAACCAAGCTTAGCCTATATAGAGCAATGGTGTAAGTCACACCCGTCAACACCAGGGATACATGCGACAGCAATGTGTTTTCACCATACACCTCTGGCTACGTTTTGTCTGATCCTTAATTAGCACAAATTCGGCAACTTATTGGACCCTGATCTTAGTCCAGTTTCAGACTAGTCTCGGACGTCAGGCTCGAATAAAGTTCACGGGAATGGCAACTGGACGAAGACGCCCACACGGACAGGGATTCACTCTCGAATGATGCAAAGTTTAGTTTCATAGTGACGGATTGCAATTAAATATGCTACATAGCCCGTATGTCTTATATACAAGCAAATCCAACCACCTCTGCGTAAATTTCAATTCCAAGATATTATTTTTATAACTTTTTTTACCTGCGGACAGGGTACTTCTTGAGAAGGACGGCCAGGGCCAGGTAAGCAGCGACACCTGTGAAGCAAAGACCGCTGATGACGCCGAATCCCATGAGGTACTTGGGCTGGTCCTTGCTGGGGAAGAGGTAGGCACCGTAGATCTGAGCGAGGTTGCCCATGGCGTTGACAAAGGCCAGGAGAATACCACGGACTTCGGCAGGGGTCTCAGCGAAGGTGGAGGAGGTGTAGGACAGAGCCAGACCGTTGGAAGCCCACAGACCAGAGGCCATGATGACGAGCAGAGCGTATCGGGCCTTGAAGTTGTACACGACGCAGGTGATGATGGCGCAGAGCATGGCAACCGTCATCCAGGCACCAAGGACGTATCCACGCTTCGTAGGGTGGCGATCCATAAAGAAACCGGTGATGGCAGTGCAGACGAAGGCAACAGCGTAGATGGGGATGGTCATGTACTGAGCCATGTGCGAGGTGTAACCGAGACCAGCGACGAGGGTGGGGTAGAAGTAGGAGAGGGTGGAGGAACCGACGATGGCCTGTTTGAATCAAAACGTTAGAAAATGCTTGTCAATACGCAAACCTGAGCAGTTTTCACTTACCATGTAACCAACGACGAAGAGCCAGGCTCGCCAGTTGGAAAGAGCAACCTTGAGGGCACCAATGTGGCCAAGCTTGGGCTCATCCTCAGAGTGGTGGACAAGAGCCTCGCTGCGCATTCGCTGGGCGCAAAGCTTGCGCTGGGCCTCAGTCAGACGGCGCTCGTTCTCGGGGAAATCAGGAAGGATGAAGGCGGCAATGAGGGACCAGCCAGCGGTGGCAGCACCCTCGACGATGAAGAGCCATCGCCAACCAGCAAGGCCGTGAGCGCCATCAAGACCCTCAGTGATGGCACCGGCGAGGAGACCACCGAAGGCACCAGAAAGGATAGCGGCCGAGATGTAGACGGCGAATCGCTTGGACTGCTCGGACTTCTTGTACCAGGAGGAGAGGAGGAGAAGGACACCGGGAGCGAAACCGGCCTCGAGGATACCGACAACAACTCGGAAACCGATAAGGCCCTTGTAAGTAGGAACAAAGCCCATGCCGATAGTCACGCAGCCCCAGACGAACATAATGGTAGCGAGGAAGATGCTAGGACGACCGGTCTTGGCCAGGATCATGCTGTTGTTGCAAGTCAGCAACTGAAGCTTTGAGATTTCTTTTCTCGCTTTTCGTGTGGCACTTACTTGGAGGGAACTTCGCAAAGCACGTAACCGATGAAGAAGACAACCAGAGAGATGGAGTACATGTTGGAGTCCATTCCGAGATCGTCAGTCATGCCGGCAATCTTGGCGTTTCCGATGCTGTGAAAGGCGATTGGTTAGTTGTTTGAAATTTTTCAAACTAGAATCAGCAACTACTCACTTGGTGCGGTCCATGTAAGACAAGAGGTACATGAGCCACATGGCGGGAAGCAGCATGATGTCGATCTTGCGAACGAGGGCCTTCTCCTCGTCTGAGCCGGGAACATAGTCCTCGAGGCCGGGAATAGCGCCGACCATGGCCTTCTGGTTCTCGGCGTCAGAGAGGCGCTCCTCTCGGTGCTCCGACATGTTGTCCTTGTCAGCCATTGTGGTGTTGCAGTTGGCAGTTGCAATTGAGGGCTTGTTTGGCTGAGGCGTTGGCTATCCAGATGCTGCTGTTGAAGATTCTGGGCCCGGAGTGATTGATTGCAACAAGGAATACAGAGTTTTCTCCTTTTCCAGAAGGAGATGCCACGGGGTATACTTATAGTAGGCTGGGGCCGGGGTGGGCACGGGCAACCTGTTGACAGGCTGGTGCCAGAGTACGGGGAACGGGGTGAGGGCGCTGGGGATTTCCGGGGGAGACCAACGGTTGCCGAACCTAGATGAGCCAGATGATCTTGGGGAAAACGGACGATGACGCTCAGCTGAGCCGGAGCAGGCGAGGGTCAGGAAGGGCGAACAGAAGGCAGAACAGACCAGGCAAGGGGACACACGGACTGGTCGACCCAAGTTCGCTCATGCAAGGTAGCGCGACTCAGGCCCCCCGGGAAGGCCTCCCCACAAATGACTCCAATTCTCGAATCCTGGGGTATGGGTGGGAGAAAGTGGGTGCGCAGGAATGGATCCAAACAAGCCATGGCGCATGCGCACACGGCGGCCCCCTGGAGCTCTGGAGCCCTCAAGCCCTGGAGGGTGGTCGGGGAACTGGTCTAGGGCGGCTCCGGAGCTCCAGGCCCTGTAGCCTGCGGGTGGGCGCCGCGAGACGGGGGTGCGTTCGCGCGTGTCCGGGAATATCGATGATGATGATGGATAAAGAATTTTGTGTTGCAATTTGTCGCGCGTGTGCAGGCATCTGTGCATATGGGTGTGTGTGCCGCGAGACGGTGTCCTCCCCCGGCTATTGCACACACTCTCTCCTCTCCTCCCCCTCCCCCAACTTTTTCTTTGGTGCCTCGACTCCGCACCCCGTAACCAACACCCGCAACTCAACCCGCACCCGCACCCGCACCCGCACGCAACCCACACACACAAAGCCCGCCATGACTGACTCGGGTGGATGTAACATGGAGCGTGACCGTAACGGATGGAGTCGCTCTGCTGCACACGCCCACCCACTTACCGTGAAGCGGCGAAGTGCGCGGCAAAGTGGAAAGCGCGCTGTTTATCATGGGACCGGCAGTCGTCAAAGGCAGCTGGCTGACTTCCTGGAGGGGAATTATAAACGTTGACTTGTTGCTGCTACAAAGCATCTTTTTTTCCACTCATCCTCTCTGCTCTCTCATCACTTCCCTACAAAGTTATTTCATCAATCGTTGAAGCCTCAAAAAGCTCTCGACGATTCAATCCTCCATCATCTCTCTCACAATTTCAACTCATTAAACAAAACCCCCCCCTCCTCCCTTCAAAATGGCTAGCAACGATGCCTCCAGCAGCCAGCCTGCTGACAACTACCCCTCCACCCTTCCCCAGGCCGGCCACAACTGGCAAATTACCCTGAACGGCAAGGTTATTACCAGTACGTACTCACTCCTCCAGCCCAACTCAATCTCCAATCTCTTCGTGCGCCGCCAGCTAACACAACCGCCACCACAGTCACTGGTGCCAACCAGGGTATCGGCCTGGGCCTTGCTGAGGTCTGCCTCCACAACGGCGCCGGCACTGTCTACTCGCTCGACATCTCCGAGCCCGCTGAGGACTTTGCCAACCTCGAGAAGCAGTTCCCCGGCAAGTTCAAGTACATCAAGACCGATGTCACCAACGAGGAGTCCGTCGCCTCGGCCCTCGACCAGGTCCTCGCCAACGAGGGCCGCTTCGACGGCATGATTGCCAACGCCGGTGCCACCAAGCACCAGCCTGCCCTCGACTTCACCATGGACCAGGTCGAGAAGCTCTTCAAGCTCAATGTCTTCGGTGCCTGGAACTGCGCCACTGCCGCCGCCCGCCTGTTCATCAAGACCAAGACCAAGGGCAGCATCGTCTTCACTGCTTCCATGACCAGCTACCGACCCAACCGCGCCGCTCCCTCCGCCCCCTACGGTGGTACCAAGGGTGCTGTCCGCAACATGACCCACACTTTGGCCATGGAGTGGTCTCAGTACGGCATCCGTGTCAACAGCATCTCCCCCGGTTTCGTCAAGACCGCTCTGACCTACTACGTCGAGACCAGCCCCGACTGGGACACCAAGATGAAGTACTACGGCGGTATGCCCCGTCTGGCTCTGCCCCAGGAGCTTGGTGGTGCTTACGTCTACCTCCTGAGCGACACTGCTACTTACACCACCGGTATCGATATCCCCATCGCTGGTATCGTCGGTGCCTGGTAAACGGGGAAATTGGGATTTAAAATAAAAGGGAACTATTGGGTTATGAGGAATGAAAACTGTACATGTGATAAAGAGCATTCGTATTATAGACAAATGGTACAATAGACCATCATTCATCCTTTACAAAGCATTCCACTCGTGTACTTTTGTCTTTTGTTTTTCTTTTCTTTTTTCTGTTATCAAAGACTCCACCTTGCTACATTGCTGCCGCGTGTATGTGACAAATGACATTGGGACAAGGCCAGGAAAGCGCGCCAAGGGGCCCAGGCAAAAACCACATGGGATCGCCGCCCGCTTGGGCTGCCGGGTCCAAGGGAAATGGGTCTTGGCATGATGCTTGCAGGAAAAACGGACAGGGTCGTCTCATGATACAGTAGAAACTTTTTTTGATGAGATATACGAGAGCGCGTTTTGGTTGATAATTGGAGTGCCCGTACAGACCCAATCAGGTCAATTGATATGTATGATTTTAATTGCCCCATCTCAGCTCCGAACAAGTGTGAAATCAAAGTGATAGGATCCGTCTTCGTGGTTATGCGAGCCCTTTCAGCCTCAGCCAGCTAGCCGCCCGCAGCTGGATCCTCCCATTGGCGGCCACTCAAGCCTATACCCGTCGAGCTGCGCGAACGCCTACTGCAAAAAGCAATATTCTCCGCGTTCCTACAGTAGTTTATGTTCCGAGAAGGGTAAAGCGGCGTGAAGGGAGGGAGGGAGAGGGAGGGCATGATGGATCGGAGGGTGTGGTCCTATGGCCTAGTTGCCGCGGCGGGCGTGGGTTGCGGTTGGGTTGGCATAAGAGCAAAAGCAACACACAGCACAACCACGCCCCCTAGGAGCAGGACTATTTTGGGGTAATATTTCCTCTTTCGGAAGGGGACTGTACTGTGTGAGCATAAATCATGGCTCTGCCTGTCCATGGGCGTGGATTTACATGATTATCTAATAACTGACTATACAGCTTGGGTGGAGGGGCGGGTTATCTCTTATCGAGACGCCCCAAGCTTGATACTGGAGCAGTTCTATGTCATGGGAACGGTTGAAATCACAGTTCGCGGAAAACGCAAGTTTGATAAACAGTTTTTATATTCATAATCGTTATCTACATCAAAAACTTTCAAGCCTTTCCGGCAGAACCAGTGACATCCAGCTGCCACTCCACCAGCCTCCTCGTCTCCTCAATCGACTTCTCAAAGGCGCCCGTCACGGCCAGCTTGGGGGCCTGCTCCTTGAGGAAGACCAGGTAGTCGTCAAGAACCAGCTTGTTGACGTTGATCTTGGAGCATCCTTCCTTGATGCACGACTGCATGATGTCGTTGGGGAAGTCGTTTGTGCCGTGGAGCACGATGCGCACGCGGCCGTTGACCTTGCTGCGGATCATCTTGAGACGGTCGTAGTCGAGAACAGGTCCTCGCTTGCCGTACTCGCCGTGGACGTTGCCGAAGGCGGGGGCGAGGAAATCGATACCCGTGGCGATGAAGTCCTCGACCTGGTCCTCGGTCGTCAGAGCACCCTCGAGGTCGGCGGTGTCGGCGATGCCGTCCTCGCCACCCTCGATGCGGCCGGGCTCGGCCTCGGTGGTGATGCCGCGGGCGTGGCAGTAGGCAACCAGCTCCTTGGTCTTGGCCAGGTTCTCCTCCATCTCGTAGTGCGACATGTCGACCATGATGGAGTCGAAGGGGAGCTCGTCGGCGGCCTTGCGGATCATGTTCTCGTCTTGGGCGTGGTCGAGGTGGACGGCGATGGGCACCGATGCGTTCTTGGCCGCCTGCGCGGCGGCGTGGACGAGGAGGCCATCAGAGGCCGTGATGGCCCAGGGGAACACCTGGATGATGAAGGGGGCCTTCTTGGCCTCGGCGGCGCGGACAAAGGCAACAATGTGCTCAATGTTGTAGCTACAAGCGGCATGGCAAAAAAGTATGAGCACGGCAAGTTCAGGGAAATTGGATCAATATTGGAATTCGGGTCAAGGCTCACGCAATGGCTGCAACGACTCCGTATCCGCCCTCCTCAGCGGCCTTGAGGATCTGGTACGTCTTGTTGTTCTCCTTCCAGCTCATGGTGACGGATATGTTTTTCTGTTGGATCTGATTGATTGATTGACTGGTGGGCGGTTTGAATGGAATTAGACGACGAAAAAGTCCAACCGGGATTAAGCAATTGAGCTTTGAGAAAGTGGAATAATTGGATCTAAAGTTGTTTCTACTGGGGGAATACGAGGCAGTAGTTTCCGGGCTGCGTCTGCTTTTGCCCTCTCATGAAATCTCTGCCATCCACGTGCAGCGCGTACCGCAACGAGACGAGGTGTTTTAACCCATCGTTGCGCGACTCAATTGCAGAAACGAGTTACCTCTCTTCTCTCGCGTCGAGGATGCCCAGCTGCTCCACCCGCCCTTCCCACGTCACCGTGCCTCGAGCTATGCATAAAAACCGGCAATGGCTTCCCCATTTGCCACTAGTCGGACAGGGGTTCGCCTTCTCCGCATCTAGATTAACCACCCGACCTCGTCTCGGGGCACGAATGCGGGTGACAAGTTGGGGAAGACCAGAAGGCGGAGGTGTGGGAGAAGCCATGTATGATGATGCGTCTCGGTCTCGCGAACAAGGGTCGAGACGGGCGCCTCAGAGGTGCATCGTGCATCGTGCATCATGGTGCCTCATCATGAGGCCATTTAATACAGCTAGCTTCGGGAAAGTGGCTCATGATAGAAAGAAGCGTCTGTTTCCGTTTCACGTTCTGCATCTCACCGTGATTGCTGTTCTCGTTCACATCAATTTTTTCGTCATCTACGTTTCCAGCTACTCAATTGCAAATAATACGCAAAAATGGGTCTCAAGATTGTCCTCGGCGGTGATGATGCTGGCTTCGACTACAAGGCCACCATCATCAAGGACCTCAACGCTGATCCCCGCGTTGAGTCTACTATCGACGTCGGCCCCAATGCCTCCACCGACAAGACTGCTTACCCTCACTACGCCATTGCTGCTGCTGAGAAAGTCGCCAGCGGTGAGGCCGACCGTGCTGTCCTCATCTGCGGCACTGGATTGGGTGTTGCCATCGCCGCCAACAAGGGTGAGAACCAAACCGGAGTGAACCAATTGTCTATTTCATTCTAATGTGGTGTGTAGTGAAGGGTGTTCGTGCCGTGACAGCGCATGACAGCTTCAGTGTTGAGCGTGCCATCAAGAGCAACAACGCCCAGGTTCTTTGCCTTGGTCAGCGCGTTATTGGCATTGAATTGGCCAGACGCCTGGTCAAGGAGTGGTTGGGTTACGAGTTCGACGAGGTATGGCCCCATCTAAAAAAAAAAACGCACCCTTCCCATAACCTTGCAACTAACCGTTTCCCCGCAACAGAGCTCGGCCTCCGCAGACAAGGTCAAGGTTATCACCGACTACGACAACAAGAACAACGCATAGATATCCTGTTGCGAGCGACGTTAGATGCCCATTTTGGGCCCGATATTAATCGGAGTCGAACGCTGAAAGGCTCTAGTGTCATGAGAGTCATTAAAAAAAAGATAAAAAGAGCCTTTTGGGCCATCAATAGATTTGGTGCGTATAGACTTTGGGGTCATGCTGCATTGCCGTCTTGATCTACTCTGCGCCATTCTGCCAGCAGGTCGTTGCGAATGGTGGACATGGGCCAACCAGTCCGCCTCTCGCAAGCGTCGACGAGAGTAATGATAGCGGATCTTTGGGCGGGTTCTTGCACGCAAAGCCCGGCTAAAAGAGGCCAACGTTAGTACTGGACTTGAGATGAGAAATGTTTTAATGAAATAGAAGCGCATTGCTATTCAGACCAGCAAATCATGATCGCGATGCATTTTGTCACCTTGAACGTGAAAAAGGCACCAAACACGGCCACAGCTGCAAGAAGGCACGCTGGGTTCGGGTTGGAATGGACGAGCTTTACGGATTAGGCTCAGAATTTCTAAACCTTGTGTGAATCCTAAAAGACAGCCAATCCTGAGATTGGCGTCCAGTAAACTCTGCACATGTAGATGGCCTCAAGTCATGACAAGTGGCTTGTAGCGAATAACAACCGTTTTAGGGCAGTGTGGAGTGGGAAAGGGGGTCGACTAACCTCCAAATAGACAATGGGCAGCGATAATCTGACACCCTTCGTCTTCTAGTGCCATGGCGATGCCACCGATGGCAGTTACTGAATCTGATAAAGTCCTCTAAATCAGGCAATTAGCATGGGCCATTGGTCCAAAGCAGAAAGCTTGGGCAGCCAAAAGGGGAGGACAAACTTGTGTTTTTAGATAGTGGCCAAATCCAGGTTCAGGTGGCCGGTGCAATGTGATGAGAATCTTGGCAAAGTGGTAGACCATGATGGCAACCGCAAAGCTAGGGGGGTGTATCCAAATGGGTTGGAACGGGCACTTCTCCGCATCTGCCGTCTCGCGTTTTGGAGAAGGTAGGGGCCTGAATCCCGGGCCCAGGTACGGCTTCCAAGCCTCCAGCATGCCCAGAAGCTCTGAGCCAGCCGTTGCCCTGGCGCGGAGCACTTCGGCGTCGGAAGAGGCCGGGTCTCCAAAGGGATTGGTGTCCCCCGCAGCGGAGTAGTTGACGGCCTTGCTGAGGAGGAAGACAGCTCGGTCGGCCAGTTCATGCTGGGTCATGTCGGCGTACGTCTTGGTGGGGATCCAGAAGCTGTGGCACTTGCGCTTCTCCCGGAACGCGGCCCAAATGTCCTGCCGCAGCCACGCCCACCAGACCGCTTGACGGAGGCCCCCACTCTCACCGTCTACATCCTGGCTCCGTTGGATCCAGAAAACGCCCTTAAGGTGACGTTGCCACCCAGACGCAGACTCGTCTAGCATTTCATAAGTGGAGATGATGATGGCGGTTGCGAGAATTTCCTCAGAGTTGGTGTAAGTGGGAGAGTGGAGGGCAGTCTGAACGTAGTGGAGCGTCTCGTAATAGTACTGTATGGCTTGCGCATGTGCCGTACTCGTCTCCACGCCTGGAGACGTCTCTGTCGTTTTTTTGCTCATGGCATCGTGACGAGAGGTGAGAGCCAAGATGGCTTTCATAAGGCCTGGGTTGCGCAACTAACAAGAGAAAAAGACAGCCGGTCGTTAGAGTGTAATTGAGAAAAAGGTTTAGAAGGTTTTGCTTATCTGCAGAGCCTCGACAAATGACAACGGGGAAAAGCCGGGAATACTCACTGCCAACCTTGTAGCATATGTGGAGAAGTGGCGTTGAGGGTCAAGCAAATCTAGCCATGAGGCTGCATGCTCGGCAAACTTGCGAAACAGAACGGCCTCGTGGTCCAGCAGGACAATGTCCTCAAACACCTGCCAACCATACTCATCACTGGAGCCAGATCCAGTGGCCAAATCTGATAGTCTCTGGTACAAACCACCACTATTGACAGCTCCTTGGTTCTTGGCCGTTGTCTCCTGCGTAGGGCTCGGGGCCAGGGAGAAGCCGGCATCGGCCTGAGCAGCATCGGAGGCCAGGAGGTCCAGCCACCGGGTAGATGCCCCCCCGGCAGTGAGTAGATCGGACGTGTCCGGCGAGTAGACCATGTACGGCCGCTCTTCCGGTATCCTCGCCATAGTGCCGAGATTGGCGGAGGGCGAGGGCCCACCGCGGGGGATCTGGGTCGGCTCTTGTGGAGCCGGGAATGGGGGAGCGGCCGAGGCGGCATCCAGGGCGGCCTGGGTCAGGGCCGTCTGGGTCTGGGCCATCTGGGCCTGGGGGCTCTGGGTCTGGCTCTGGGCTGGAGGTGGCGCGGTCATTGGCGGAACACTGGGCCCATCCGGGGTGACGGTGACAGCTGGGAGTGGGCGAGGCCGGTGCGCGGCTGTTGTCGTTGCTGTCGAAGCTGTGGCTGCTGGGAAGGACGGTGATGCAGATGCGGCTCCTGGCGGCCTGTCAGGGCCATAAATGCATGTCTTGCCTGCAAGCGTGCAGGATCCACAGATGGGAACTAGAAGCTTGAAGGTCAGCAGGTTCATTCTCTGGCAGGGTTGTTGCTTGCGGCTCCGGCGTGGCGTACCTTGCTCATCGCACTTCTTGTGTCGTTGTCGACATGTCAGGCTAACATTAACCGGTTAGCATCTGTTCATGAACTCGTGTTCCCCAACGGAAAAAGAAAGCAAGTAAAATGAGGAGTAAAAAAGTTTTCAATTAGATGAATCTCCATAAGGCCGCGTTTCAGCTTCAACTTGAGGGGATCGTCACAATTGAGTTTGGGTGAAGTGAGGTGATCCACTGGATCCTGATCCATATCTGTCGAGGGGGGGTTGAGTCCCCCACCTCGTCAAATCCATCAATTCGGGTCGTGTAGGTGCTGGGGCTGAGACATGATTGAGACATGTAGAATTCGTAGATTTCTTCTCACCATCCAGTCTTTGTCCTCAAGCCGCGGCTTCGGCTCTTGCGAGGCTTCTTGCGAGGTGGCTGCTGCACCTTGCTGCTGTCCGATTCAGGAGCGGAACTCATGCTCGTAACAATTGCCCCCTCCCCTCCTCTCTCGCGTCTTGGCTGCCGCGGACGGTGATGCTAGCCACACGCGCGAAACGGGGAGTCTCGATGCTGCGGTGAGACGGGCGACTCTGCAAGGCTGCTGTGATGGTGATGGGCGAGACGGGGGAACTGGCTGGGCGGTCACCAGCTGCGGGCGTGAAGTGCGGACGAGAGGCTGCGGGAGAAGCAATGTTCGCGCGGGTGCGCGTGTCGGGGCATCATGGGGATTTTATCGTAGATGGGAATGGAAATGCAGCTGACAGGGACCACTGCTGCTACGCTACTACAGGTACGTACGCACTACGGCCTCCCCACCCCCTGAAAAAATTCCGTCCCCGTGTCGCGCGCCGCTTACCGGTTAAGCTTGAATCCAATTCAAGCTCCCCAGCTCGGCACTGGATGCCAATTCTGTGCCAATTGAAGGCCAGAGGAGCGGTAGCAACAGCTACAACACGACGGGACGGGGTAATGAATCGTGGTCAACCTCGCATCGAAGCCCCCCAATATGGACTATGCCATGTCAGTCAGCCAGTGTCCGCGTGCGCATTCGCAATTTTCACGAGACCCGCGCAGTTGACCTTACATATGAATGCGGACAGAGTCCGAATCTTGCGAGACAACAAACGTGCCACTTCTGACATCTCACTGACCTGACTCTCTCTCGTAACGACATGTCGGACAAGCATTTCTTTCCTGAGACCGCTGCGAACCAGCTGGTTCCCAGGTACCTTAGAGCTCTTGTGCGCGGTACCCCGCAGCTGTCGCTGATTGAGTCGGAGAGAGTCGTGTACAACAATCAGCATGATCCTTCACGAGTAGCAATCATTAGTGGTGGTGGCTCTGGCCACGAGCCCGGCTGGTCTGGATACGTCGGTGATGGTCTGCTGTCGGGCGCTGCCTGTGGCGACATCTTCGCCAGTCCCAGCACCAAGCAGGTGCTCGCAGCCATGGCCGCTACGCCCTCGGAGGAGGGCACCATTCTTATGATCACCAACTACACCGGCGATCGCCTGCACTTTGGCTTGGCCGCCGAGCGCGCAAAGGCGTCCGGGCTCTCTCCTAAAGTAGTCGTCCTGCCTGCAACAGACGATGTGTCGATCCCCAGAAGCAGGATCCGCGTCGGCAGACGAGGCCTTGCCGGCCATGTGTTGAGTACGTATTTGCGGCAAAAAACGAAAAAAAAAAAAAACCAGGCCACATCCCCATCTTTTGCCATTCCTCCCCAGTCGCCCCCCAGCTTTTTTGCCCCAGATCAAGCTAACATTGTGGGTTTCACAGCTCTCAAGGCGGTCGGTGCGGCCGCACAAGCCAAGTACTCGTTTGAGCGCTGCGTCGACATTGGCAAGGCCGTCAATGATAGCCTGGTGACGATCGGATCAGCCCTCGACCACTGCCACGTTCCCGGTCGACAAGCCCACGACACAATTGGCAAGGATGTGTGCGTCGTTGGAGCTGGTATTCACAATGAGCCTGTGAGTGATTTGTACCCTGCATGAAAATGCGCACTCCCACTCCGCTCGGAATGGCATCACAGGAATGCTAACCCCACTAAAATAGGGCGCCGAGCACCTCTCGCCTTTCCCCTCGGTCGAGTCCCTCATCGACCACTGCCTGAAGCGGCTCTGCGATCCCAACGACAAGGAGCGATACTTTGTCAACTTTGACAACAAGGATGACCAGGTTATTCTGCTCATCAACAACTATGGCGGCTTGTCCAACCTCGAACTTGGCGCGCTCGCCGACGAGGTGATTGCTCAACTTGGTATGCGACTCCCCATGTACATCTATCGATGCAATTGACATCATCTAACCACCATTATCCTGCAGAGTCGACATGGAAGATTCGGCCCGTCAAGATTTACTGTGGCACCTTTGAAACATCTCTCAACGGCCCCGGCTTCTCCATCTCCCTCAGCAATGTTACCCAGGCGGCCCGGGATGCCAAGGTTGACGCTTCGGTCCTGATCGAGCTGCTCGAGGCCAAGACGGCCGCTACCGCGTGGCCCAACTCGCCCCCCGAGCCCGTCGATCCCACCAAGGACTCCGCCGCCAACAGCAAGGCAGTGGATATGGAGCCTTCGATTTCTGCTGATGCGGACATTAAGGGTTTGTCGCCATGATTCGTGAATTGCAACCTTGCGGCTAACCAATTGCTAGTTGACCCCGCTCTGCTCGACACCGTGCTCCGACGTGCATGTGAAGCAGCCATCGCTGCTGAGCCCAAGCTGACAGAGTGGGACATGGTCATGGGTGATGGTGACTGTGGTGAGGCCGTCAAGGGCGTGAGCGAGGCCATCATTGCTCTCCTTGACGGCTCATCCGGCATTGCCGCCAGCGGCTCCATCTTCACTGCCCTCTTTGCCATCATTCAGGCTGTCGATGACATGGGTGGTACCCTTGGTGCCATTTTCGGTATCCTTCTCAGTGCATTTGCGTCCGAGCTCCAGGGCTCCTCTACCCGCGACGGCCTCTCCTCCACCCTCTACTCCACTGCCCTCGCAGCCGCCACCGAATCCCTCAAGACCTACACTGCCGCCCGTGAGGGTGACAGGACAGTCATGGACGTCCTGTTGCCGTTTGCCGACGCGTTTGCCAGCACAAAGGACTTTTCCGCTGCCATCAAGGTAGCCGGCGAAAAGGCTGAGGCATCCAGATATCTCAAGCCCCGATTCGGACGTGCCACTTATGTTGGCGAGGAGAAGGAACAGGAGCTCCCTGACCCAGGTGCCTGGGCTCTATTTGAATTTGTCAAGGGCATGCAAAGCGGTTTGAAGCAATAGGCGTCTTAAAAATTTTTGGCGGGTTATATGTAATTTCTCGAGTCAAAGAACTCGGCGTTATGAAAACGATTAATGGGGATAGGAGCGTTTTTTTTTTACCTCTTACATGGTCCCTTCATTCTATCTACACTCCTCCTGCCCATGTGAATGAAGTCTTCGTGTTCCTGGTATCACGATATCTAAACTTGGTGGTTGCCTTGCCGATCGTTACCCTAACGGAGATGCCGTCGGCTGTAAGTCCCTGTAACATTCTCGATAGAGGCTGCATCACAACCATGGATTACTTCCAAGGAACCGTTGTCCTTGTTTTTATTACAGATTATGGGTTCATCGTTTAATTGGCCTCAAAAAATCGTCATCGTCCGGGTTCGTGTGCCGGGTTGGTTAATGTAGGGTAACTCGGCCACTGCCGTTTTCAGACCACAACCGTGACGAAGGACGAACATTCGTTAGTACCTTGTGAGGTTTCGTTTAAGAGGATTCTATGAGAAATTAACTAGAAAATAATGTAAACCATTGAAACGTGTATGTATGCTATGATAAATTTAGGACACAGACTAGATTCGGCTTGTGACTCCACCTTCAACATTCGAGAAGACAGACAAAAGCACTGCGACTCGGTTTGCTGTTATACTGGCAGCCAACTTTTTGTCCCAAAACATACAACCATATATTTTAGAAAACACGAGATTTCATCAAGTTATTCCATGGTATTGAAGTGAGATCAATTTTTGCAGGCTTATGAAGTAAAGCAGTCGACCTTTTGCATAGACGAGGCCAGGGACAGTGATAAATAGGTCAGTTAACCTATACAAAATAACTTTTTTTCCATGCCTAGAAAAAAGCTTTCATCGCGCATATAGCAGCATGTAGTAGCGTGGTACCTAGGACGAGAACCGTGCTGGAGACTCGTATACAATGTAGTATGTGATTGAATCATCTGTTATGGCAAAGTTGGAGTAGTACGCTAGTGGACACGCACTGGATATGAATCGAACAAGCGCGCTCCGTTAGCACATACGACCATAGCCCTTAGAGAACACGGGATCCCGTCCGCTCTCCCATAGTTAAGCTGAGGAGCGGTGAACTAGTACTCGGGTCGGTGACGACCGGGGAATCCTCGTTGTTGTATGTTTTTTTGGTAGTTTTGCTCATTCTTGTTCACTTTTCTTTTTTCCCCCCTTTTTGGCGGTCGTTACATCCGACGAATATAAATAGTGATGCCTCCGTATAAAAACCGTAGGAGGGCAAGAAAAGGGATGATTAATGAATAAATTAATAAGATCCATTGTCACCGATAAGTGTCATACGGAGCCGGAAGCACCGGCCAACGTAATCATGATAACTTTTCTCTGTTCTCTATTGTTATGACCCAAGGAATGCCACATTGTTTCCTGCCTACCCTGCTCACGACCCAAGTAATCACTTACACGATCGCCCCTATCGCTTGATCACTTACGCGTGACCATCGCGACCACCTCGGATGACTTCAGAAGTATATAGACAGATCAAACCCTACCGTAAGGAACGGTCTTGGTCAGCTTTCAATACAACTTGGTTACATCAATCTACTTAAATTCCTTCTAATGCATGAAAATCATTTCCGAAAATGCGCCCTCATGGTCGAAACTTGGGACGAGGGGGATGACCGAACTGGAGTCGCAAGCACCGCGGAGAGGAGGCCAAATCAAATATCTCGTTTTATTCTAAACATCATCAACTCAGGATCACAGCTATGGTCTCGAGAACTCGCCGTTCCTGAACAATAAGACGAGAGGAGGACATAAAAAAAGATTCCTCCAAGAGCCATTAATGCATCAACATGCCCGCCATTCACACAGCCACCTAAACCGAAGCAACTTGGGCTTCCCCAGCACTATCACCCTTGGTGTCTCCAGTGGGTTCTCCTGCCAACCATCCCAGCACAGTAAGGAATTTTGTTTCATTCTTGTCTGCTAGCAAACCATGCGTGAAATCCACAATTGGGGATAGGCGCATCTCGATGTTCCCATTCTGTACGTCGAGAATGCATTGGACAACACGCATCTTCATACAAGAGCAAGAAATGAGTGTGATCTGGAGATTGGTTAGTTAGAATCAACACGTTGAAACTTGAATGGGCAGAATTACCGGGATAAATCTATGCGCATGGTAGATGTCGTCCAGAGCAGTGGTGAATGCCATGTGCAAACACGTCATCAATTCGCTCGTCAGCAGCCTGCCTTCGAGATATGGAGCTTCGTCGGCCACAAAGCCCGTAACATGGGGCTTTTCAGGATCGCGGGAAAACTCGGTGATGTCATTAAATATGCGAAATATGCCTCCCAGTGACCACTCTTGGACTCGGGTAAAACGATGAAGATGCGAGCTTGAGAGAAAACTGATTTGGAAAGATGTTAGATAACTAGAGTGCGGACGAAATAATGGCATGAAACTCACTCTACCCGGGCCCATTTGGAAACAGTTGACATAATGCCCTTGGTGTGGCCAAAGTGGTCGTATGTGAGGTAGCCCAGAATAACAAACCAGCTGTGAGTGCCTTTCGCTCGCGAGCGACCAAATTCAGTATCATCTTTGCACGTGTAAGAGCCAAAGTCAACTTTGCGAAACAGCTTCCATGGTTTCGTTTTCTCCAGTTCTTTTTTAATGCTTTCGGGGCGGTGTGGGCTGATGTAGTGTAGTGCATCGCAAGGTGTCCAGCTCGGCCTGTGTCAAAGTCGATATTGCCACGGGTAATGTTGTACTTTCGGAGGTCCTCGTCTTCAATGTAGTTGCCTTCATAATTGGTGAAATAGCCCATGAGTCGCCGAATTTGATGTCGGATCGCGACTTCTCTCGGGACATCTTGTGGGGTATCACCCTTGGGGCTTCCAGTTGGGGAGGCATTGTCTGAGGTTGTGCGGGGAGAGAGTTCTGTTTGCCGTGTTCTTGTTCCTCGTTTCCGGCGGTTGAAGACCGGCCAGCCCAAGAGGGGGGCATCCAGGAAAAGCGCCTGGCGTCAAGAGATGGAGTGGCGACCGGTTGGGGATCCTGAGGACGTCCCATGCGACGGGACAACCAGGGAACGCGCCTGGCGTCAAGTGATGGAGTGGCGGCGGGTTGGGGATCCTGAGGGCGTTCCATGTGACGGGACACCCAGGAAAATGTTCTGTTTTTGTGGTTTCTAAGAGGAGCAGTGTCGAGATCCTTGATCAAACGGCGCATCGAGAGTGATGTGGGCTCATCTTCCTTTTTACCGGTCGAAGACTCATGAGCTAATCGGCTGCTACTGCTGGGAGGGTCCATGGTTCTGGCTAATAGAGAGCCGATCTTGCGAGGGCAAGGTTCAGGTCGAGCAGGTAAGTTTGGTGTGTCCAAACTCTTTGCATCTTGGAGGGATTCAGACTTCCGTGTTCCCTTGGAACCGCTGTTTGACGGAAAGCCCCAGGCAGCAGCGCAGCATGATTGCGAGGGTGTTGGCACCGGCGACAGCCGACAGCCTTGCGATACGAAGCACCTGTTTGGTTGGACGCGTTAGCATAACTGCCATCAACGGAAAAATGCACATCGAAGGAACCAACTTTGTGCAGCTAGATTGGACGTGTGACCGTGAAGCTTTTCACACAGCCAATGACAGAGCCGTTGGGGTGGAAAGCTTCTCGAATCGAACGGGCTGGTCGCTGGTCACCCAACCTGACAGAGTCAAAAGGTGAATTTCACTAGAGATGTAGCCAGAAAGGCATCTTCTCCAGCCAAGCATAAAAGAGGACGAATTTGCTCGAAGATGAAGATTCGATCCATCAGCCCACACACTCGCACAACCCTTCGATCGATAGGTAAAGAGGGCCTTATTTGGGGCTGGGGGCTGCTGGCAAGAGGATATAATTGGCTATGCAGCCAATTGGAGACTAACGAAGGAGATGGTATTTTAGTCTCTCGCAATATTTGGTAACTTTGTTCCATATCGTAGTATTGGGTTTACAATGAGCCCTATTCTAGTTGTTGTCTGTCGCATTAAAATCTTCAACTCAGCTATAAATAAGCTTGAACGAGTGTCAGGGTGGCACATCCCCATCCTCTCGTCTCCGGTTATGGGACTGCATTTACATTACCATTGCCAGGGATATGCCATATATGGTCACAGGATGGAGATCCAAGAGGAAGGGAAAATTACAGGTGGTAATATCAAGTACAAATTATTACAGCAGGTTATTGCAAATCGTTTGGGAACGCTTAATTCCGCCACCCAATGCCTTTCAAGGACGCGGACGCATCTCCGACAGAAAATCACACCCAATCTTTTTGCTCACTGGCCTGGATGCAACCATGCCGTTCCATCTGGAATCCAAGGATAAAGACCGCCACCTCCCACATGTGCGTCAATTTCTTTACGTCAAATGGCCCGTATTCTCTCATCTCCAGAAAGGAAGAACAGGTCATTGAGTGACCGCGCATATAATTGACATATTCGTCGTCGAAAACGCCGATGATCAGATAGATCTCATGCCTATCTTGCGCTATCAATAGACGCCTACAACAATTAGTTTTGTGAGATCTGAACCAAGTTTAAGACACTTACTGGTGCTGTTTCCCGGTTGCTGCGGGGGGGCAAGTGGCGATCCACGCTGCCATTTCGGCAGACTCTTGCTTCTTAATTGTTCTCGTAGTGCCGAAAGTGTCGCTCCGGTACTGTCGTTTCACTTCCAGGATAGCCAAAGGCTGGAGTGAGGGGGGACAGTACAAATATCCGTCCGTTCTCGCCTCAAACAGCTTTGAGTCGTTACTGACAGGAACGCCAAGCTTTGGTACGAGAAAGGGGATTCGACCGATCTTCCATTGTCCAATTGACTGGTTCAGGTCCCGACTGAGTGCATTGAGAAACAATATAAGAGCCACATTGACTTCTTGTTCATCCTCGATGGGAATCCGATTATCGTCGATTGGGTTTCTCTCCATTGGGTCGCCCGGATCATATTTCACCATTAGGCCCGTGGGATATGCAGTTTCCAACTGGAACTCTTTGACAAACGCAAATGTGCCCGACGGGACCTGATTGCTCGCCTTCTTAGCGAACATTTTGTTTCCGTGCCCCTTTAGTGGGGGTTTGGCGAGGCTTTT
The DNA here is from genome assembly GCA_017140755.1 of Calonectria hongkongensis. Lineage (NCBI taxonomy): Eukaryota > Fungi > Ascomycota > Sordariomycetes > Hypocreales > Nectriaceae > Calonectria > Calonectria hongkongensis. Next base: position 1,941,372 of record JAACJA010000004.1, on the reverse strand, counting down.
CAGAAAGTTCCCCATTATGGTAGGGGCTTCAGGCGAAAATGACTTGGCATACATCACCCACTCCGGGTTCACTGCCAAGAACTCGGAGGCCATGCTCAGGCATGTCTCGGAGACCAACTCTTCGTTCGAGTCATAGGTTTTGAAACAAAATGGCCGTTCTTTCCTGGGCCATATGCATCGGAATGTCAGGAACTGAGGCAAGGTGGTTTTGGATCCTGACTCGTGGGGCGAATAGAGGTATGGGCTCACGCCAGCAACAGAGAACTTGTCGGCTAGCGTTTTCCACTCGTCTTGGTTTCGCGGTATTCCGTCCATCTTGAAAATCCTGCGGCGATGATGATGAAGTTAATGCGTGGAAGAGAAAAATTGCAAAAGTTTTGGAATCGAGCTGAGGGGCGTACCTGGCACCAGATGTCAAGCTGAGTTTTGTGCATGTCCCCAAGACCAGCCGATTGATGGCAGCTGGCAGAAAGAGCCATCGCAACCAAGACCAATTTCTAAAATGGACTGGTGAAATCTTTCCGTACGTGACGAGGCTCGCTCTGCTTTCGTGATATAACTAAGCGGCAAGTCACCCAGCTTCAGTCGACAAAGATGAACCATCCCAAGTTTTTGTTAGTTTTTTTTTTGAGGATTTAGTAATCTATTTCCACTTGTTCCCTCTTTAACTCTTCCCCCAAGAGAGCTCTGCGTCTGGAATTAGCTTGAAATGGTTGCAGTATCGATGTAATCTCCCATTTCCATGAAAAGGTCGAGCAACGCACATAGCTCGGCAGCCTCCTCCTCAAGGCAGTGTCGTCCAATACCTCATCTTGCCTCCCAGGAATGGAACTGTCCCAAATTTGAGCTTTCATTTCAGAGGTAAATATTGAATCGGTTTTGGGGTGAAAGCCGCGGACTAATGAGCCTACTAGTGGTGTCCCGCTTAATGGTATAGAAGCCCCCATGAAAGCCACGATGGTGAGGAAGCTGTACTCTGAAGGCTCTGATGGATTTTATTGTAAAGAAGTTAGATCTTAAGTTCAGAAATACGTTATGTAGCGAGCTCGAAACTGAGGGAAGCCTGTTGGATTAGGAGGAAAGGGTAGTGCAAACAAGGCAGCGCCACGCGCCGGGGCAGGGGAATTGGGCAACGGCAATTGGATGATACAGCTCAGTCTGCATGAAGTGGCGGGAATTTGGCACAAGTTTTACCCGAGACAAGTGTTAAAATGCGGCATTTACTCTCTATTTATGGTCCTAGCAAGCATGTTAAATGGTACGTTGAAGTAGCAGAGTAAGTGACATGATAACCTCACTTTACGTAAAGTTACTAGTAAAACAGCAACATAAAAAAACCCCTTGATTGACATCTTGGTAATAATTGAAAGTTTAATTTGTTTTTTTTATGGCGTTAAGAATATGAGGCAGTGGTCTTGTCTTTGGTTTCCAATGGTCTACGGTGATATTGAGGTGCGAATTTATATCGTTCTTCCTATACATTTTGGGATTTAATGCTTGCCTCCCATTCAGTCAATAGACCCATGATTTCAACCGAGTTTGACCAGCTTGGCGATGGACGTTGTGCCTCCTTCAAACCCTTCGCCAAGCAATCCTCAACACGTCGTACCTGGCAGCCAAACGCGTCAAGATCCGAATTAAGAACGACACTTTCAACAGAACCCCCATATGTCTTGATTTCCAGAATATTTTCTTCGACCACTGGCAGCCATGGGTTTGTTCTGAACCGGAGCGATGCTTTATCTCCATGGATGACGAACCCAAAGTCATTCCCGAATGTGTCGGTTGACTGGATATTTGCCAAAACACCATTTCCGAAACGGACTGTCAGAGCCGCGTCTCGGACATGGGTGGTTCCTTCAGTTGACAAATTTCCCAAGCCAGTCACTTGTCTCGTTAGAAATGCGTCCGGGCCAAATGCTGTTTCCATGATAAAGTGCAACAAGGAAACAGGATAACAGCCGAGGTTATATAAGGTTCCCATGCCCAGTGGGTTGGCTTTGCGCCAGATGTTGGCGGCGTAGTAGCCAGAAACCCCCGAGATTTTCCCAAGCGTCCCAGAACGGACAATTTCGGCGAGCTTGTCCATCAGCGGGTGGCAAAGATACATCAATCCCTCGAGAAAGAAGACATTGGCCTGTCGTACGGCTTCAATCATTGCTGCTGAGTCTTCCATTGTCGTGGCGAGTGACTTTTCAGATAAGATTGGCTTGCCACATTTAGCCGCAGCTATCGTGGCCGATGCATGCATGTGGCTGGGCAAGCCGACGTAGATGACGTCGACATCCGGGTCATCTAGTAGTGCATCAATAGATTGATATGTCTTGGCGATATCGTGTTTCGCTGCAAATGCGGCGAGGCGACCGGCGTCCCGACCGAACACGGCTTCAATGCGCGAACCAGGACTCTCTGCAATGGCTTTGGCCACGGTGTTCGAGATGAAGCTTGTGCCTAGTACACCCCAGCGCAACATTGTTCCGGATCTGTATAAATTTGCTAAAGCAGCTATAGAAAGGAAAATATTAATCGAGGTTGATGATGTCTACCCCGCAAACTATTTGCACTTAAAAGCCCCTTCCTTCACTCGGTTCTCGGCGGCGGCCGACGGTCCCACAGCGATGGAATATGGATTAGTAACCATAATTACGACTGAGAGGCTCCGCGAAAGGCTTCAGATCTCGTGAACCACCTTTATCGACCTTGTATAAATCTAATACTTGATGACTCGATACATTTTCTTGGTCTCAAACTTCTACCAATATTACTCATCACCATTATCTATTTCGTGTGGTGCAAAGTATCTAGCGCCTGAACCAAACTTCTAGGAAGTGATACGGTTTTGGACAAAGAAAAATTGCACAACTCTGTGAAGGTTTAGCAAAGAGTACTTCTATCCGCACACATATATTTTGCTATTTGCACACACAAATATATTTAGCTGGGACTTTTCTGTACCTTCTTTTGTGGGAAAAAATAAATAAATAAAATAAATAGATAATTTTCTTTATTTTATTTTATCTATAAATAAATAAGTTATATATTTTATGTGTGCAAATAGCAAAAATGATATGTGCGAATAGAAATACTCTTACCAAATACTCGGAAAGTAAACATTGTGCGAGTAGTGTCGGATCAAAAGCGACGACAAGTTGCGTCGAGATTTGCATGGTAAAACATAATTAATTTAATAAGATGATGATTCTTGGAACTTTTGAAACTTTCAGCTAAATAGCCTTTAGGTTGGGTAGCGAATGTGGTGTGTTGTATGTCTTTTGGGATACTTTTTTTTGCATCATATTCTTGCTTCAAAAGCGCAGGTTTCTTGTGCAAATAACTTTGGCGCAATCGAAGACTATTCATCCCGCGACACGCTCTTTGATGCAAAGAGCTCGTCCTTGGGACCACGTACCAGGCGTGCATGAGACTGCTGCCTATGGCCTGCGGGGTCGAGACGCCAAATATAATGAAGGTTTCGGTATGAGTGGACGAAGCAAGACCAATGATTGTGCCATTCCGTACGTACAAATTTTCCACAAAGAAATCCTCTTCTTTGAGATCTGCTGCTGCATCTGGCGGTATCTGAATACTTCTTCCGCGGTTGGTATGAATCTGCAACTTTATTAGAGCTGAACATGTGTTTCAACACTAACTTACCTTCAAAGCAAAAGCGAAATTACAATCTTCATACAACGCATCCAAACCAGTAATGCGCTCGTCGTTCCGAGAATCCAGGATGACTTCGTAAGATCGTGGTTCACAGGTGTCTGGCCCAGGAATTTTCCCCAACAATATCGATTTGTTTCCATTTACATTTTGGTCATAGTGGAATTCGATGCCCCGAATATGAGTACGGTCATAGCTAAGGCCAAGAGACGTTCTATCAGTAGTCCAAATGGAAACGTGGGTGAGAAACGGAAGATATTGGCCATTGCCGCCACCAAATAAACACAATGAGCGCGGGATATGGTCTTTTTGCACAGAAAGCCTTTTATCAGTGCCACCCAAGAAGCTGATGCTGGGTTCTGGTAGCTCAGGATACCAGAGGGTGGATGGTTTCGAACTTGTGGCGTTTTCATCTTTGATGGATATGGAAACTAATTTGAGCGACTGGCCATGTTAGTGAATGTTGGAATGTGTGATATGTCTCATGGAATCCATACATCAAATCCTACTTTGACCTCTTGTAGGGTGTGGCTAGAAGATGTTATAATTTTCTTTGGCACTCCTTCATGATCCCCAACCCAGTTCGATGTTATTCCCCCTGCGCATACCAACGAAAGTCCACGAATGCCTCGACTATCCACTGCGACCAGGAAGCCTATGAGGGACCCAAGAGATGCAGGAGGGACAGGCCAGGTGACCTGCCTATCACTTTACGAAATGTGATAGCTAAGTTGTGCTATTTGGCCATTTCCTTTGGTGAACCGTAAGCCGGAGATGTAAGATCGGTTATTGAGTCGCACAGATGAAATGTGGACATCCGATAAAGGGCTTATAATTGCCACAGTACCATCATATAAAGGCCTTGAACCATGCATGAACGAAGTGTTGAGATAGAACAGAGCGGATTTTGCAGTGCACCACCCAGAAAGATTGCATGTTGTCTTTGGGTCGATAGCAGATGAGTAAGCTGGGCTGAAGGAGTTTTGGGCATCAACCGCCGCTGTAGTTAAATCGCCCAAGCCAGAAGCCAGCTTCCAGATACGTTTTCGGTTTCTCATAGCTGGTAAAGATTGCAATCTCTTCACTTTGTCAAAGAGAGTTTTCCATTGCCCTCGTTCAACCTTCGAAGAGGCCATAAAGACATAAGAAAACTCATATCCGGGCCAGAACCTTGACTGCCAAAATATATCAGGCAGCCATGTATTAGCCACGACCTTGGAGGCAAATCGCAAACTTATGACATCGCTTGACTGGAGCTGAATCAGAATTTCGACCTGAATTGCGGAAGGTAATAACCCGAACGGGTCATTTGTGGTTGGGGCGGCGATTGCCACTTTCCTGGGCGGATCTCCTTGCTGACCTCCACTAACGCATGATAGCTCGAGCGTTAATTCCGGAATATTTACTGGGTCGTATAGGTACTCGTTGCCTATCAGCCAATCGCTTCGTAAACTTCCTTCTTCGCCCGGAAATAAAGATTTGATGCCAGCATCGTATTTGACAATTCCACCATGATCATGTCCCCAATTCATCACACCAAGCTGAATAGGCTGGGATCTACAAAGCCTAAATAGAGCTTGGACTGCAGATTCCGTGTCCAGATGGGTATGATTAGCCAACAAAATCTCCCAACAATGGACATGGAAGGGGTAGCCCCAAACGGGTCTGGGTATAATAGGCGGTCTGGGCGGGTATCTTTCACCAAATTGGGACCTCATAAAGCAAATTTGAACCCAGTTACTGTCGACAGTAGACTCTGATACATCAATGTGGATTGACGTATCAAGCGGAATAATATCATCAAACTGCCGGCGTCGACCGGTTTGGGAAATCCGCGCCATATCCCAGTCCTCGAGGGTTGTATAAACTGACTCATGTCAGACGATAAACTTGAAAGCAATAGATAGATATGTTTACTTGCTCGAAATTCACCAAGCCATTGCGGAAGATCAGCTGACTCGTCAATGGGTGCACCACACAGAGGGCACAATATCGTGTATATCGGCATACTGGGAAAACTACAAAATGTAAATGATCAAGTTTGGGGAAAGAATTTACAAAGTATTTGCGTTGGTGTTTTCCTCGGTCGACAAAACGGAAGCAAAGTGAACCAAAATGTGCTGGTGACAAACCTACCAGCCACAGACCGCTTATTCCATTTAGGCATGGTGTGGATACGGCGTCCAAATCGTGTGAACTCATAACTACTTGCTAGTCATGTTGGCGTGCAGTACCCATATGGTTGGAAGCGGTGGGTGCCTTCGCAGTTTGAGGGAAGGGTATCTTGGTAAAACATGTTCGGATGATTGTTAGAGGAGTACATAGGCGCGATAGATTTTACGTCACTTCATGGTGTGAGCTGGGTGTCATGATCACGCCGCCTAGCCGAATGGCGCAAGCCCTTGTCATTGGATCCAAGCTGCATTAAATAGCGTGATAGCAATTGACTTGTCGCTGTCTATGTACCTTCATATATTCAATCGGGACACTAGAGATCCGCGTTTTTGGTTTAACCTGTGTTTATGGTCTGAGGAATTTTTATACTTGTAACTCTTCCACCCTTCTCGCCATAACGGATTTCTGAATTTCTGCGCTGATTCGGGATGTCCCACCCATCACGTGAGGGGCTGAGAACGGGGATTCGCTGCTTATTCTACACTTCAGCTGAGCAGCATGGAATTCATGCAATCGTGGGCAGACAAAACAAATTTACTCCTTCTTTTTTCTAATGACTTCCTAAGACGGGGCGCTGCCTAGTCGAAAATGCGGCTTCTTGATAGTTCCACCCTGCGTCTTGTCAACAAGCGTGAGGGCGAGATTCCCGCCTACGCCATCTTGTCGCATACATGGGGGAGCGAGGACGAAGAGGTTTCGTTTCAGGATATCCAAGAATTATCTGTTAGCCGAATTAGACAACCGAATGGACTGTTTGCACACCGTGTCGCCAAGAAGGCGGGCTTTGCCAAAATCCGAGATGCGGCCATGCTGGCAAAGTCCCAGGGCTACCAGTTTATCTGGATCGATACATGCTGCATTGACAAGACCTCGAGCGCGGAGTTATCTGAGGCAATAAACAGCATGTTTCGCTGGTATCGTGATGCTGCTATTTGCTATACGTTTCTCAACGATGTTGACGACGGCGCATATACTATGGACGCCAAAGTATCCGATGTCAGGCACTCAATTCGAGAAAGCCGCTGGTTCACTCGAGGCTGGACACTGCAGGAATTGATTGCGCCGGCCAATGTGTACTTTTACTCTCGAAACTGGAACCTTCTTGGGGACCGATCAGGGCTGCTCCACCTCCAACCTGGGTTCCCTGAATTACTTAGCCACATAACCGGGATAGATGTCGGCGTGCTTAGCGGCTCCATTGTCCTAGACGATTTAAGTGTAGCGACTAAGATGAAATGGGCAGCCAGACGTCAGACAACCCGGACAGAAGATATTGCATATTGCCTCATGGGGATTTTCAACGTCAATATGCCTCTTCTTTATGGAGAAGGGCAAAGAGCATTTATGCGGCTGCAGGAGGAAATATTAAAAGGTATTTACGACCGATCTTTATGTGTTCTGGCTGCTCATGCTCAAAAGAAGCCTCTATGCTAACGAACTATGCAATGTAGTAACAAATGACCAGTCGATTTTTGCTTGGACCTGCCCCGAAAATGATATGCTTCGCTTTCAACTCTCTGGCCTCTTGGCATCTAGTCCTGCGTACTTTGAATCGTTCGGCGACATCAAGCCCATGCCCCTTGATCCATCGCGTGCTAGTGCGCCGTCCACCATGACAAATGCTGGCCTGCATGTGCAGCTGTTTTTGTCTAAGACCACCGCCAGGCGTCAGGAAAGCTCGCAGCACGATGCCCACCAACGGGGAGATGGTGGTACCACTGAAGAATATTACGCAATATTAGACTGCTACCCACGAACAAAACGAATAAACGGCATCTTGGGCTATCATAACCTGGCGGTCCGGTTGGTTGCTTTGGGTGGTGACCAATACGCACGCTTGAACTCGCAAATGGTGTATTGGGTGCCGGCTGCTCCCATAAGAGGAGAAGACCGGGAAGAAAAAAGCAAATACATATATGTGAAGCAAGTCACAACATACGGACTGCCAGATATAGTTGTGTCACACGTTGAAGGACACCAGGGATCCTACTACATTGGTCTTGTCGACGTATACCCTAGGAAGGCATGGAGCGATCAAGCCAGAACCTTGAAACCCGAAACCTCTGCCCACAACAGTGTTCTGGGAGTCTTTCGATATGCTATTCAGCCGATTGGCTCGGAACCCGTTTTCACTGATATTTATGTGGGCATCTCCCCCGAGCAACAAGGCCCCTTATCATGGCGCTGCTGGTGTTTCCAGCTGCCCGCCCGGGATCGTGGGTTTCCAAAACTTCACTCCTCCGTCATAGGGAATGATGCAGACCTTGGCAATCTGCGCCTCACTAACCGGCATGATCACCGGGGTATATTCGCGGCCGTCGAGACTGTACGGCTGCGGAGCAAAATCTACATATCTCTAGATATTTCGGGGATCCAGGAACTCGATGCCAACTACAAAACTACCCCTTCTCGCGATTTTTCATTGCGAGCATATGAGCTTGATGCTGAGGAAGAGACCAGTGGAGAGCTTCTGGGGGTTGTTGCAGAAAACCCAGTTACTGAGGATACCTGGCAACCCAACATCGGACTTGTGGAAGAAAGAAGCAGCCAGACAGGGGCCTCTCGCATTCGGGTTCTGCCCCGAGAGAATACAGACTCTGCTGCAGATCCCACAAGGGAGACATTTGGCCACATGATTTCGCGTGCTGCAAAATGCAACCTCACAATTGAGGGCGGAGGCCACTCTGAAGAAGCCAAGTTTCAAAATTACTTTTCGCTACGACTTGCTCAAGCCTGTATCAAAAATGAGATAGATGCTATAACCCTAATTCTCGAAAGCCCATTGAGTGCTGCCCGAGTGGAGGTAAGAACATCCATTATGGCCGATGCACCCGAGCCATGGCACAGAGTCTTTGGTGGCTTTAGACCGCTTCATTGGGCATCTGCGCTTGGCCATTTAGATGTGGTCAAACTACTTGCCAAGTATAATATAGATACTGGCAGTATCACAGATTCCGGCTTTTCTGCCGTTCATCTAGCTATTCTATCTGGCAGCCTCGAGATCTTTAATTTTCTTCTTGAGGGAACCGATTGTCCGGCGCCTCAATGGTTTAACGCTTATTACAGCGGCGAGAAGCCAGCTCATCTGGTAGCGTCTTATATTCGGTCCGAAAATTCCGACGAGATCCTTAGTAAATTGATATTTGGTGGTACATCGGCTTCCCAAGACGTCGATAGTCATCATCACATATCTGGAGTCGACATGGAGAATTCTGCAATTGACCGCATTGGGCCCCAGTTCGACGTGGGGGTAAAAGCGGGAGGCGAGCTTGTGCTTAACCGACTACACGAAACTCCTTTACACCGCGCGGCTGCAATGAACAACATCCATGCAGCTAAGTGTATCATCTCTCGGTCAATAGAACAGCCACTATGCTCTGAGGATAGCTCTGGCCGAACCCCGCTATGGCACGCCGCTGCGGCTGGTGCTATCGAGATCATTAAACTGTTTATTGAGTATGGGGTAAACGTTAATGCACCGGACAACCTGGGAAGAACCCCACTCCATGCTGCATGCCGTATCGGACACGAGGGCGTCATCGAGGAGCTAATACAGGCGGGCGCAGATATAAGTGCTGTCACTCAGGATACTGGCTTCACGGCATGCCATTTTGCTACTCTCGGTAATCATGCCAACATTCTTCGGATTCTCTTGAAGCATGGTGCAGCGCACGATTGCTACATCGATGGGCAGGTTTCGCGCATAGCGCCGATTCACATTGCTGCCGCAAACGGCTTCCTGGAGTGTGCCGAAGTGCTCTTCGAGGCCGGCTGTGACCTCAATAACAGAAGTGATTATCGTATCGTCGTTGAATCTCCTAATCCATCAGGCGTGATGGTTACCAAGTTCAAGTCTAGCACGCCGGCAGATCTGGCTGCGTTGGGTTCCCACTCTGCCACTGCTGCCCTACTTCGTTTTAAGGACTTGAACCAAGAAGATTCGTGAAGCTAATACACCATATTTGGCTTTTGACTTTTAGGATTTTATTTCCGGCTTGTGATTTGTGCAAGCAACAGCTTCATGTCACGGAACGCAATTTTCTTTGCTTAGCATCAAATGTAGCGGATAGTCGAGACCGTTGAGCACCAGCCCAACCGCAAAATGGTGGTGGTAACTGAGCGACGAATGATATGTTGCCTTAGGCTAACTCAATCGAAACTCCCAAAAAAGAGTTGATCATCCGCCACGGGCAATAAAACTTACTTGTGCAATAATGTTCCTTGAAACCTCTTGTTTACTGAGGTTCACATCTTTTGCATGCACAAGCTTTCCAAATAAAGATTTTAATTCCTAGTCTAAAGGCAATAGCAAGCTCAACCTATATAGGGAGAAGCTATCAATACGATCATATTTGCTTTTACAATTATTGGTACTGTTAGTTATAGTATCTATCTTACAATTAACCTCTCTTATAACTGCGTACAGCACAACTTAGAAACGCCCTCAAAAGCTCTAGTAGAAAGCTTTATCAATCCGAACATGTATTAAATACGCTGCCCTACCAAGCCATGATTGTGGGCTGTATATCTCCCCTCATTCGAGAATTCATTTTCCACACAGAAAAAAAATTTGTTCGGACCGTAACAAGGGTTAAGCTGCCAATGATGAAGGCTGATGTCACATGCAATCTGAGGCTAACAATCGATCCTAAAAGATGACAAAATTTTTTGACACTGAATGAACCACTATCTAAAATACACACACATTGCCGGGTTATAAGAATAGGATGACGACCAAGTGCGGAGGGTTGCATCATTCTACAGGGGACACTGGATTACGAATGCTCCTGATGGAGGTCTTTTACAAGTATTGAGCTATGGGATTTGCCTTGCCATCACGATGTTTGATTAGTTTGTGGTCAGCTAATAACCATATTAAACACTCGGGAATTATAAAACAAGCGGGGCTATGAGAGGGAAGTTATTGCGCGGTCCTCCAATGTAGGAGAGCCCATGGTATTAATGTTGGTTAGCATGGCGCCACATTCTAGATTGAGCACAGCAACCTTGGGCATCATCAGTTTAATAATTTGTGCCTGTGTTCGATACGAGGTCTAGAATAACTTTGATGACCGGTCCTGGATGCTACCACGTGGCTGGGAATTCCTTCCAGCGCGTATGCTGGCCTGGGCAAGTTAGAGGCCGGGTTCGGTATAGGCCCGCCCGACCCTGATCCGTTTTCAGCAGAATGAACCTTGGGGGTTTTCAATATGCGTCTCATACAAGCAATATAATGGACAGAAATAAATAAATAAACCTAAAGGTAAATGATTTATTTTATTTTACTTATTCATTTAGTTCACATGACTGAATTATTGAATTTCAGATCTCGTTCAACCAGCGAAGCCACGACATTCGGGGCCCAATGTATAGTCTATGTCTTGATATAAAAAAAAAAAAGTAAGACAATTCTGGCTCAATGTAGGCTCGACAACATAGCTGCCGCGTTTCCGTCAAGTCAACAGCAGCCATTCAAGACCAAAGAAATTAGAGAATTGAACCTGAAAATTATACTGGAGTTTCCTGGCGACTCTGCCAGCCGGGATTGGATGGGCGGGGCGTTTGGGTTGGCGCCCATGGCCGAAACTCTGCATCGCCCTGGCTAAGCCACCCATGTTTTAAGCAATTAAGTTGCGTAGCTTGCCACCAGCATTCCGAAATGCTGGGAGATGATTTGAAACCAGCATGTTGATTGACTATTTTCGTATTATATGAGCAATTGTAAAGATGTGCCGACACTCCACGCAAAGAACTAGAGAGAAGTGTACTTATTCCCCTACAAATTCGTATTCACCAAATTGTTCGAGTGAACACAGGACTGTCATTCAATGACTATTATGTACATAATTAAATGAGCCTAGATAGGCTTTAAGCCTTCCGTCGATGGCTTAAACCAATCGCAAAAGTCTATCCCGCTCGCCAATTCTAGTCCAGACGGCTGAGTAGTCTCGAGGCGTGACATCCGCTCTCCAGACAAATCACACGCATTACTCGATGCGGCTCCATCATCACCCGGCCAGACCAAAGCTTATCGAGACCCCAGGGCTGATGCTTTTCCCGTTGAGCGTTTTCGGATCGCCCTCCACGGCGTGACGATCAGCGAGCTTGTGACTACAGCTGCGGGTGTTTTACTTTAAGATGTGTCTCTGCCCTTCCGCTCCCAGTTCGATTACCGAGTCTTGTCCATCATCAGCTGGAGTATTTTTGTCGTCAAAAATATTCTTCGACAATGCACTCATCAGCGCCCTTCGCACTCGTGCTCAGCCTCGTCGGCACCTCCCTGGCCTGCTCCCGCGTGGCCTACAAGGGCGGCAGCAATGGCCGCATCACCGTCGGCCGGTCGCTCGACTACTACTCGGACACAAACACCACCATCTGGGCGTTCCCCGCAGGCGCGAGCCGCTTCGGCGCTGTCCAGGACAACCCGTTCACGTGGGAGTCCAAGTACGGCAGCGTCTCGGCCGTCATCCTGGACGTGACTTACACCGAGGGCGTCAACACCGAGGGCCTCGCCGGCAGTGCCCTGTTCTCGCCGGGGAGCGTCTTCGAGAGGAGGCGCGAGGAGTCCCGGCCGAGCATCTTCTCGGGCGTGCTGCTGCAGTACTTCCTCGACACCTACGCCTCTGTCACCGAGGCCGCAAAGGCCTACTGCCCCGGCGAGGGCGGCAAGCAGCCCTTCCAGGTGATACCCGAGCTCATCCTGACGGGCGACACGGCTCCCGTGTCGCTCTCCTTGACGGACGCCAAGGGCGACAACCTCATCGTCGAGTTTGTCGACGGCGAGCTGCAGTGCCACCACTCTAAAAGGTTCACAGTCGTGACCGACGACCCGCCATACAAGGACCAGACCTTCCTCGACGGCTACTGGAGGTCCGTTTCCAAGTCACTTCCCGGATCGGCCCGGGGAGGAGGTTCGTTCTCACGCCATATTGTCTGTTGACAAAACTCCATGACTGACTGACAACTTTGCAGATCGCGCCGTCCGCCTGACCCAATACAACCGCCAGGTTCCCAAGTCCCCGAGCCTGGAAACAGCCCTGGCCTACACATCCGGCATGGTCCGCGCCGTGAGCACGCCCATGCGGGACGTCAGCCAAAAGAAGCCCGGCAAGGTCAATGTCTGGCCGACCCGCTGGCGCATGTACACCGACATCAAGAGCTCGACCATCTACTACGAGAGCGCCACCGACCCCGTTTCGTTTTCATATAGCCTCGATAAGTTTGATCTGAAAAAGGGAGGAAAAGTAAAAGTGTTAAAACTTGCCGGCGTTCCGTGGAGCAAGCGTGTGGGCGACATGACAGACCAATTTGAGAATGTGGAAGGGAATGAGTGCATCTACACTTCGTGTACTTAATGACAATACAAGTAGGGAAAAAAATTAATAATCATAATAAATCAATCATAAAAAGGGAAAAAAATATCAAGCCACTTGTTTGCTTTTCAAAGACAGCATCCAGTAAAAAATCTTTTTCTTGGCTTCTATTGAAATCTTGAGCGATATGTATTGTGGATATTTAAATGACTACCTACGTTGCTCTTCATCGACATCCCCTGCCACAGCCAACGCTTTTTCTGTTCCGTCTCTCACCTCTCTGTGCAAGGATATCCGCAAATACCTTTCATCTCCCATCTAAGAGCACGCAGCCTTGCGGATCAGGTCATTTCGGATACTGTAGCTTCTCACTCCCACTCCCACTCCCACTCTTCTGCCACCTATGCAGCGACGCATAGACAGGCATAGCAGCGCCAAGCCATATAACACCCACGGCACTGTATCGGGGGGGCATCTCCAGCATATGGGATTCATCATTTTGTTTGCACGTTCTAAAAGCTCTTCCTTTTTGATCGGGCATCTCATCACTCATCTCTTCGTCCCCGGGGAATATTGGCTCCTGCCCTGATGGGAAAGAGGAAGGGGGATATAAAAAGGGGGTAAACGACTCCAGCCACTGATTCTCCGGTTACTCATCTCCAATGTCTAATTTAACTGGCACCGCCATTAATGGCACCGGGGGCACCAGCAAGCGCAGCCTGCTGCTGGGCGAGGAGTTGAGCCTGTTGGGCCGCAACCTCATCGGCCTTGACCATGACGTTTTGGATCACGCCCTGGTCATCAGCAGAGAGGTGGCCCGCAAGGGTGGCGTAGAATTGGGGCTGCTCCTGTTGCATCTCTGTAGAGTAATACGGTTAGAATATCACATAAACGTCTCAAGACTGGTTGTTACATACTCATAAGAGTGGCACGGAAGAGTTGGTAGGGCTCAATCTTGTCAAGAGGAGATTCGAGGAGGACGCTATCCTCGCCAAGGTCATCATCCTCAACATCATCGATAGCACGGCTGAACTTCTGGGCCTGGCCATAGTTGTTAGCAAAAGGGTCGTGTTTGTAAAAGGGGCTGGTGAGCCTCACCTCCTCGTTAAGGAATTCTAGGTAAGCGGTGCTCTCGTCCTTGGTTTCGTTGTTCTCGCCGCCTTCATGGGCTTCCTCTTCGGCGTTCCAGTTGGCATCCTCTTCATCCCACTCATCATCCTCACCGTAGTCGTAAGTTGACTCGAGGTGGAAGTCATCGCGGAGAGCCTCCTCACGGTCTGCAAAAAAAATTAGTGCATGTGCATAATAACATGGATCAAGTGTGCGATGACGTACTCTTCATAGCGTTAGGCAGGGTTCGGAACAGCTCAGTGATTCCCTGGAGTAACCGTGGCCAGCCAACAGAGACACTAGCAGGAACCTGGTCGTGGTTAAGGTTGAGAAGAGCAGAGATGGCGACAATGCAAAGCTTCTTGTCGTGAACTCGGGTGAATGAGGTCATGCTGCCAAACCACAAGCTGAAGAATCGGTTGGTCCAGCCCTTGGACTCGAGCACCTGGAGAGTGAGAAGGGGGTTGTAGTGAATGGAGTTGATGACCATCTCCATCAGGTGAATGCGGTAGCTCTTGACCTTGACATCCTGGGTGGCCAAGATGTTCATGGCCATGTTGATGAAGCCCTCGACACAGCTGTCAATTGTGCCGCGGAGGCTGAGCATCATGGCCTCAGCCAGCTTGCAGGCACATATCCGCTCGACACCACCCTGAATGCTATCGGTGAACATATCAGCGACCATGGAGAACAGGGCCTGTGTATACTCGGGCTTCTGAGCCAGCTGAGGAGCGCCGAACTGAACAAAGTTGTCAAGAGCGGGAAGCATATCTTCCAAGTAATACTCAGCACCAGCCTTGAAAGTGGTGTGGATGAGCTCAAAGGCCTGCCACATGGTGGGGGAAATGGCCTTGGCAGCAAATGTGCAGCTGTCAATGATCTCAAACACTTCGTTGTACAAATCTAAATAAATCACGTCAGCTTGTGGATTCAGCATGTCGTTTAGAACTCAATCCATACCGTAAAGCTTGTTCTCGAGCGTAACCTTGATCACGGGCATGAGGACCGCTTCAATGTGAAGGAGGACATCGGGTGTGCTCTCAAGGGTAAGAATTAGGGTACCAATGGTCTGCAACACGCCGAGGGCAGTAATGCTCTTGTCGTCGTACTCGTTGTACAGCTCGCCGTCATCGCCAACCTTGCTCTCCTTCTCGAGAAGCTCGCGGACAATTCTCATATAAGTATCTCGGAGCTGTTCACTGAGGGCAACAGCGAAAGGAGTGAGCTCGGTAGCAAAGACCTCGACAAAGTCCTCCATCACATTTGCCAGGGCGTCGATATCAGCCTCATTGGCAAGCTTGAGCAGCTGCTGCATAATGGTGGGGATGTTTTGCTGCATGCTGGTGCGGATGACGTCGTGTCGGATAAGGGGCTGCAGAGCGAGCGCGGCAGTAACACGCACGGGAAGCGCCGGGTCGGCCATACAGTCCAGAATGTGGCGGTAGATGGTGAGGAGGTTGTTTTGATCCTGGAAGTTGAGCTGCTCAAACTTCTCAATCGTGTCGCAAGCGCGGGCACGGAGGTAGCCCTGGGGGCTGGTGAAGTCGGGGAAGACATATCGGACGAGGAAATATTCAACCTGGTCGGCGATAGGGCTCTTCTTTCCAAGGATGACGGGAGCGAGGGTGGCAATCATTCTCAGAGCGCCTTCCTTGGCAACGTGGTTCTTCTTGTCATCGGGAGCTTGCTCATATTCGTTGACCACGGCATTGACGAATGTGAGAATCTCAAAGGTCTCCTTGCGGCGGTTCTTGGTCAGGTTGACCAGGAAGTTGGTGGCGGCAACATCAGGAGCGGAAGCTTCCTCGAAAAAGTTGAGCTTGCGGTGAAGGTACTCTTCGGGTTCGTCCTCGAACTTCTCAATATCCTCCTCAGTCAGGCACAGGACGGGGAAGACAAAGTGTGTGACGAGGTTGGTCAGATGGGGCTTCAGGTGCGCCCACATCTCCTTTGGTCGCACAGACTCGTCGAGGAAGACGAGGGTATATGATAGACAAGGTCGGCTCATCCAGGCAGTCTTGGCAACCCATTTCTCAATCTCCTGCAGGTAGTGCTTCAAGATCTCGGGAGCAATGTTAGAGGTGAAGTCCTTGGCAAATCGGAGGGCCTCCTCGCCCTTGCCGGGGTTCGTGGGGTTGCCGTGTCTGTAGAAAGCTCGTTAGCATATGCGTTACAAGGTTGGTTGGGGGTTTATCGTACCGGATAAAGAGGCGGTTCAGGTTGAAATAAGCCCACTTCTTGGCCTTCCACCAGTGGTGCTTTTCGCGGTCGTACTGGTCGCCTGCCATTCCACCAGCGGGGCAGACCTTGGAAACAGTCTGGAGGAAAACAGTGCACCAGGCAATGTTGACGTCGTGTTGTCGCAAGAAGGGGGAAAGCTCCAACTACACAAAAATCGTGTTAGCGTCAATTTCAGAGTTGCACGGAACCAAAAATGAAGATATCGCACCCAGGTCGCATGCTTGTATGCCTTGAGGGCGAGGTGAAGCATCTCACCGGCCTCGTCGCTCTCCTGATTCACCAGCTCATTGCAGATAGCCAGCAGGCGGGGGAAGCTGGCCTCGACAATCTTGTCAAAGTGTTGACGGTCGTCGCTGTCGGTGGACTTGTAGCGGAAAGCACGGCAGATGGCAAGAAGACATTGCAAACCCGCCAGAACAGAGCTGGGAGTATTTGTGTTGAGCAGTTCGAGGGTGAAATCCATGAAGCGAGGCCATCGGGCGGGGAAATCATATTGAAGGATGCGCTGCAGCACGGGGATGAGCTGCTGGCGGACAAGGGGCTCGGAGGCGGCGAGGATGGGCAGTAGACGATCTCGGACGCGAGCCTTCTCATCTTCTGCGATGAGAGTCGCGGGTGCTTCGGTGGTGTATCCCTCGGCCTGGTACCAGGCTCGATTGACACGGTTCTTTACATAGATGACGGCTAGAGCATGGCGTTAGAAAGCGGTGGAGGGCTTGAGGCGGGAGGCGCAACGGCAGAGGGGGAAACGGAAGGGGGGTGACATACTCGAGAGGCGGACACTGGCCTCTTGCTCGGCCTGGATGACATCGAGAAGACAGTCGAGGAAGCCTGGTTGCTCATCGATCTGCGAGAAACAAAATGGAGGTCAGTCATGGGCATGCTGGGGCGGCGCGAGTGGCGGGCAGTTGGGCAAACGCAGGTGGCACGAGGGCCAAGTGACTCGGGGAGCAAACAGAGCAGACGTCACAGAGGTATGAGGGCTACC
The DNA here is from genome assembly GCA_017140755.1 of Calonectria hongkongensis. Taxonomy (NCBI): domain Eukaryota; kingdom Fungi; phylum Ascomycota; class Sordariomycetes; order Hypocreales; family Nectriaceae; genus Calonectria; species Calonectria hongkongensis. The sequence goes on along the minus strand of JAACJA010000004.1, from coordinate 1,923,882 downwards.
CGTCGAGGTTGAGGCGGGAGCAACCAAGACGAAAGGCGGAAGCCACACAAGAAGGCGGGATTGGGTTTGGATTGGGGCTTGGAGGGAGGAGGGTTTCTGGACGCACCTGTTTTAGCTGGATCTCGGCGCGCCGTCTGTTGTCGGCGTCGGGATCCAAGCTAGCAGCGAGCAAGGCCCTCACGGCAGCGGGATCCATGGTGATGAAGGGGAGGGCGGATGGTTTTCGAGGTCGAGGGGCGACGACAACGAAAGGTGGGAGGTGGGAGAGGCAGGATCTGTCAAGTCAGGTTTGGAGTGGGCGGCGGGTGCGGATGGCGGGGCATCTAGCAGCCGTAGTGGCAGTACGTACTTGGGCCTGGGCACTGGCAATTCACACACGCACAGCACAGGTTGATGATGATGGACCTGGCAGGCACACGCACGCACGCGGGACGAGACAAGGGCGCAGATTAAAAAAAAAAAATAGAGACGACAGCTAGAAGGCTGTTTGGAAGGATTCAGTGCCAGCTCCTGTATTGTAAGCGTATCAGCGTTGGAGTGTTTTGTGTCAGTCAGAGAGCCAGGCACAAAAAAATAATGTTAGGGGCGTTCCCCAGCCCAAGTCAGGTCCAGTCAAGTCAAGTCAAGCAGAGCAGAGCAGACCTAGTTCTACCTACTGACAAGCGGCAGCAAGCAACAAACAGAACGGCCGAAACACCGTGAATCCACTACCGGCGGTGCGCGTGGCAACCCTTGCAACCCAGGGAAAACAGAAAACTTCGAGAATTGGGGGCGATTTGGAATTTGGCTTCCTAGTTGTGATTGGGACTGGGTAGGGCTGGACGGGCGGGTTGAAGTGGGACTGGGCGCAATTCGGCCTCGGTGTTGGTGTCGGTGTCGATGCGGGAGAAAAACACACGGCGAACCGTTTTTGGGCAATAATAATAACATTGGCCAGGTACTGGTGTGAGGCGCGGTGCACCTTTCATTTCTTTTTTAAACAAGATTCTTTTTTGTTTTTAATTGTTTTAGGTTTCTTATTCCGCTTCCTTCTTCCAGACCCAAACGGAAGAGAGTTGCCCAAACAGAGAGGGCAGCAAAGCAAATATGACGGCATCATCAGCTTGTTGCGGATGCAAGGGCTGGACTCGAGCCAGATAGAACCCTCCCCTCTGATGCAATATGACCTAGGCGTTACAATAGTGGAGGCTGCTCAGCAAGAAAGAAAGAAAAAAAAAAACAGTGGCCCAGGTTGCTCGACAGCACAGGTGCCGATCCGCTAGCGGCACTCGAGAGAGAACTCTCGGGGGGGACTGGTCCCCCTGGAGCACCATTAGACTACCAACCAGCCCGTGAACACCTCCCTCTCAGAGACCCCTAGCGAGAGGGCCTGTGAGGGGCAACTTGATTCCCCAGAAATAACCCCCCCGCGGGACCCTGAGGGAACACGGCCCACTTGCACCGCGCGCGCACACGGACGGATGGTCCAAAATAGGTGACAAAATTTGGCTGACAATGTGACCGGATAATTGTCGGGAAATTGTTTCCCGCGTGTGTGCTTATCAATGAGCAGGTCCTAATCCGAAGCAAGCAAGGAGCCAAAGAGGGAAGGAAAAAAAAAAAAAAAAGCGTGAATGACCGACCACCAGAGAAAAAAAAAAATTGTGCCGCATAGTCCAGTAGCATCGCTTTCACAGGGTCTAGCATTCCAGAGGGTCCACCTCGCTCACCGCCTTGACCACGCAAAATGTCTTGGGGGGGTTCACAATAAAGGCCTTCCTGGGATGAATGGGAAGGATGACCCTGACACGCCTAGCCCCAGGTGGCGGCCGGGAAAATCGAGCATAAGAGACGATGATGCACACACATGCACGGATTCTCTTGACCTGGGCAGGGGTTGGGCTGGCATACAGCATCTCACAATTACACGGCATTCGGCCAAACCAGGAGAGCTGCATTTGCATGATTACATAGATGCCGCAGTCTGGCGTGCATCGCCGCCTCACTTTGCTTTTGTTCATCCCTTCTGTCTGGCCTTGGAATACGAGCCTAATATACACAAGATGATGATGGCAGCCGTATCGAGGCTGTTTAGGCTGTTTCAGCAGCTTTATGCAATCACAACCACGGCTCAATCAAGTAGTCTGTATACCAAGTTCGCTATTTGACTCTGTCTCTCTCCCTCACTCGCCTGCCACGCCTTGTTGCGCGGTGGCGGGCAAGCCATGCTGTATCATCCAGTCTCCGGCCCGTTGCCTGATGCGCTGAAAGCCACACCGGCCAAGACACGGGGGGAAAGGCAGCCGTACGTCTCCCTGCCGAGTGGCAGCCAGCCAGGACACACCACATCTTGTCCTGTCTCGGGATGAAATTGTCTTAGATCATCATCCTCTCCTCACTGCGTGCAGATCCACCTCTCTCTCTCTCCTAGCCCCAGGCGTCGTGCTGTGTGTTCCATCTCGACTCCATGCTTGGCCCCCCGTTACCCACGCGCGCGTGCCGTTCCACGGAAGCAGCCCGCCAGAACACGTAGCCCGCCCAGCATCCATATCCATGGCCTCTGATTGAGGCTAGTTTCAGGGGATCCAGCCTACATGATCGATCTAGCATGCTTGCATCCCATCCGCTCACGTGGCCGACCGGGTCCGGCATACGCCTGGGACGGAACCCATCAACGACCCTGTGGGCCATTCTGCTCTGTGCCTCCAATATGCGCTGTGACGCCCCCTTTTCTCCCCCGGGTGGTTACACAAAAGCCTCCTGCTTACGTCGGCTTGTGATGGCATGTATGCAGGCTTCCCATCTGGGCTGGTCAAGCCCGCGTCTTCCCCTCAATGCAAGGTCCTGGGTGTTCACCGTCTACACCTAAGACAAACATCAGTCCGCCGTCAGCCATTACCTCAGCCGCCACACGTTGACCTATCAACTGAACTAACGACCCCGAACTATTTCTCATTATACCTAACGATTGACATTTACTCACCCCCTCGTAAGATATAGGGCTATGCACAAGCATGGGGCTAATGGGTAGAAAGAGTTACACTGAAACACTATTGGAGCCCAACTCACACCTAACTTGCCTGGCTTACAGAGTACATGCATGTCCTACATGAAGACACATGTCAAAGTCTCCAAATAATTCATTAGAGTGTAACCATATTTTGAATGAGACTGAAATTAATCCACCTTGTAAACGACTACGCCGGGTAAGGGCACTGCTACCCAATGGCCGAGTGCAACAACACGGGCATGATATGAGCGGACGGAGAGCTGTGGGAATGGCCGGTGAGGCCTACACGGCAACATGCAGATGGCATTCTCTTTTTCACAGTCACAAACAGACATGAGACCTACTAAGTCGTTAGCCATGCGGTGTGGCGCCCATGGAAATTGGTATCTCCCAAGCGTACCGTTCCGGGTCGCCAAACATGTACCGAACTGAAGTCTAGGTCCAGGTATCCATGTGCCTATCATACAAGAAAACAGAAACAAACCAATAACGATAATCAGCTAGAGCCTTTATTGCACTAGAAAGCTGAATGCTACCTCTATCTATATGTAGCAAATTGGAATCGTCTATCCCACCTGAGCAAAGCTGGTCTGCCGAGTTTGCTCTTTGATAACTCGCCGGGTAGGTTCCTTCGGCTCACCACTCTCGGGAAAACATGAACAGACGAGTAAAAATGTACTAGAAAATGCGTCTAATTATCGATACGAGCCTGAGAAGGCAAGAACCCGTTCACCGGTCAATGCTAGCGTGGCTGGCAACTGTTGCGCCCGACGGCAACTGCTCGCAAATATAGCCTCACAGCGAGTCTTTGACACACCGGTTCCGAAGTTTGCAAACCACCTATGTGCTTTATCGTCCCATTCCTTGACCGAAAATGGGTCTGCCGAGGATATATTTCCCGTTGCGGCTGTCGGCATGCCTTCTCCGAGGAGGTGTTACACCACAATGCCCTCGCAGATATCATAATCGCCTGCAGCAGCAGAAGGATCTCGTTACGGTTAGCCTCCAAGCTATACCTATGCCAAGCCACTTGCATAGTCGGCCACGGCATCCTCTAGGCAAAACTCACCGGCTGCGAGTAGCCGTTCAGAAAAACCGAGGGATTTCGGTGTGGGAGGAATAGTCCAAGTTGAGAAGCGGATGTTAAGACCAATATATATATAACTATAATGCACAAATTTTGTCTAAAGAAAAAAAATAAGATACTCCGAATAATATAAATAATACACCGAAAAGAAAGAGCAGCATACAATAAATGTGTTATATAGAACAATGACTTGGATAAACATCAACTACTATACAAGGCGGCTCGGTGATTACCCACCGTGAGAGGTCCCAAATTCACGTTACAGTCGCGACATGCACGGAAAAGAATCTTGAAAAACCCTTGCTCCCTCATATGCATCATCCCGTAGCGGCGCAGAGGGCAAACACAACCTCAGCTCGAGCCGACGCTTACCGGCGCTTCGGGTTTATCCAGACCAACGGCTGCGTACATGACACTCTCGGGATCCCACATGGTCTGAAACCCCCTCATGCCAGGCTACCTGCAGCAAGGCGTCCACGGTCGTGTCATGATACTCAGGAAGACAACTCGGGCTCTTGACTCAACTTGGATGAGGAGGGGAGGGGGGATTTCGCCTCAAGAGCATCGTGCAACACAGGCACCGTGGCTGAAATATATAACAGATGCCTTTCACCTCTTGCGAGCAACCAGAGCCAGCACGGTTATTCACAGACATTTTGATCACTACCTCTTGATTCTCATCTTCTTTGACATTATCAACACATCCCAATTTGTCATAACTCAATTTCATCAACTCAGACAAGATGGCTTCGTCTTCTTCTGCTACCCCGTCAAGCCCCGTCGCCGCCACCTCCTCCTCCCCTTCCTCCTCTCAGCAACCAGACTATCAAATCTACCGCGTCGAAGCTCCGGCCAATCACCACAAGATCTTCGTACAGGCCGAAACCTCACACACGCATCTGAGCTTCTTCGCTCACGTCATTCATACCGCTGAAGCCTCCCAAAAGGCAATGACCTTTGTCGAGGACACGGCCCACTCGCCCGACCCACTCGCTGAGGCGCTCGCCATCAAGCACCTAGGCTCCGTAGCCCCGGGCGCCTTTGATAGCTTCCGTGCGGCCTGTCGAGCGAACCCACCACCCGAAAAGCCCGCTACCAGCAGTGGTTCTGCGGATGAACTCCTCCGGCGTGGAAGGGTGTGGGTTCAGCAGACTATCGACCTCCTTCTCGAGGATCGCATCCTCCAGCCGCCTCCGCTGACTGCTGGACCAACTCATCGGCTTCCGCGCCATCACCATACCCGCTACTGCGTGCACCAGAGGCTACATTGCCATCACCCTTATCGACGACGTAATCGCAATCAGTCAAACTCAGGGCTCAGTGCGGCAGCAACTATTAGAGAGCGTTGAGTTTTAGTTAGGATCAAGTTTCTTTCGTTGAGCGTGGGAAAAGAGGAGTTGGCAGGCTAGGGCTAAAACATCACTAGACAGGCATAGGATCACAGGCAAGATAGAACAAAAGTGGGCCGAGCTGAATTGATTCAAAACAGACAGTGCCAATTCTTTGTATTGATGATGAAATAGAAGAATAAGAAATCCTTTCCAGTTCAATGCCAATAATAAAGACAAAGAAAACCGCCATTCAAAACACATGAAAACCTCACCAACATACAAAAACCCCAAATACAAGAAAAAAAGAATAAAAAAAGAGTCCACCTCTCAAATGTCTATTTATTCGTAAACCCAATCCAACTCATTCAACAACAAAAAATAAAATTCCAAAAAACAGTCTGCTCCTGGTAGAGCGACATCCAGGTCAAGTCCAGAACCAAGGATCCTTTTTCAATAGCGAAACAATCAAACAAATAAACAGATGTTGTCCTCTTGATGCGTTGCAAGTAGAGTTCCAGATACATATTCTTCAAGCTCACCTCAACCAAAGATATCTCTGGGAGTGATAGTCGACAAAGGTAATTGGGAACAAGCAGGCCAACAAGTTGAAATGGAATGCGAAAACCAAAAGACTCAACGAATAACTGCAAACAGTGGAGCTGAAATATTGAGGCATACCAGATGAGGAGGGACGGATGAGGCGTATCATGACTCCGCAAAATGGATTAATGAGATATCCAGAATGGTGGAAAGCACTTTACCAGGGCGACTTGTTTTGCATCTTTGTTTGATGATGATCTTGTTCGCTCTCAACCAAGGTTGGTTGGCTTTGAGGCCAAGTGGCTCCTCGCCAATGAAGCTGTTAAAACAGCAAGATCCAATGGCTGAGTGAAATCCACGAGTCAGAATGATGTTCCTGGAGAAGGGACAGTTCAATCCTCGGGAGCTGGAAAGTAGAAATCCATAGAGAATGCCAAGGCGGCTGGGAAAGCCAGTCAGGATCATGACTGAAGCAAGCCAGAACAAGTGCCTTGGATAAACGTCAAAAATGTGCGCCTAGCTGCTATGAGTGAATATTGCTTAGTCAATTCTGTGGAGAAAAGAAGAGCTCAACAATATCCGTGGCTAAAGAAATGGGAAGTCCATGAGAGTAGGGAAAAACAAGGTAGAAATGGGTAAAAATCCTTTGACAGTTGGCTAATATATACAAGCTCTTTAGAACTCACCTTGCTGTCCGGGCACCGGCCTTGCCATTGTATTATGAGACCTGTCGACGACAGAACCGTCTGATCTCGGTCAGACACGGGGAAGAGGAAGAAAGTACCAGATCCAGGATATGAAAACAAGACACTCTCCCCGATGGCGGGTCCGGACAGCAAGGTATGAATTCGATAACGTAACCACCACGAGTGCACCCGGTTAGGGTCACCCTTCTTTTTCCACCCAGCGCCTGGTCCCAATGTAAAACGTATGCAACATGTCTCATCCGCGGTAATAAAGGTAGTCGACGGGATCCTCATCCAAGGAGAAAGGGGGTCCATCCATAATGCAAAGGTCGTTAAAAAATAAAATCCTCAATAAGGTATGCGTCAAGGGTCCAGCTCCAGTTCCAGGCAAAATCGGTTTAAAATCTTGGTAGTGGTTGAAATCCAGGTAATTTCGTTTCAAAGGGTCCAGGCTTATGGTTCGAGACGACAAGACACCAAACAGAGATACCATCCAGCGGGAAACTCATAAGAGATGCAAACTTGCAACCTCGGGTGGCACCAGCCAGGGAAAGAAAAACCCGGGACCTTATCCGTGGAACAAATAGATGGGACGAAAGACGCCGATCCAAAAAGGGAAAAAGCCGTACTCCATTTGACCCGGTCATTATGCAGAAATCATCACACAACTCGAGATAGCGAAGGGATGCCTTCAACGAGTTCAAGGAAGGAGGAGGATGGGCCTCAATCCTCCAGGGGGCGCCTATCGACGGGAAGAACGGTGGTGGCGGTCGGAGTGTTGCCTGTCGCTTTCACGGTCACTACGTCGGCTACTCGAACCACTGGGATTTGTTTGAGTATTGGTTGGGGTTGCGGAGGTGCGGGTGCGGGGGGTTTCATCATACTGTTGTTGTTGCTGTCCCTGGGCTGCGTATGCCTGTTGAGATGACTGGCCTGCTGGAGACGCTAGAGAATCAGATGCTGTCTGCAAAGTTGGCGATACGCCGGAAGAATACGCACCGCGACCGTAGAACGGGTCCTGGGGCATAGCACCATACGACTGAGCACCCGCAGGAGGAACCTGGCTGGAATAGGGATAGGTAGAGGTAGCGACAGCTGGGTAACCTGGCTGAGAAGCGCCCGTTGTGGCAGCTGAGGTTGCCGTGTTAGCAAATCCGTCACCGGCGTAGCCCCTTGGAGTGGTTCGGTTCGCTCCCATGGTCACATAAGGATCCTGTGGTGGTGGCTGGAAGCCCTGGTTCAACGAGGAGCCGCCCTGAGGGGTAGTGGAGGCGTATCTAGGGTCCGAGGGAGGAGGAGACTGTTGGGGTGGCGGGTAGCCGCCATACGCACCACTACTTGTGGAGGCATAGCCTTGCTGTGGGTATGAGGAGCCGGCCGCACCAGTGTATCCGGGGGCGCCTGTTCCTGGGTATCTAGGACCGCCATCATAACCAGCTTCACGGTAAGGATCTGACTGGTAGGGTGACTCGGTAGGGCCGTGGTGTTGACGCGACTGATGCGTCTCGGAGTAGCGGTATTGCACTAACGGTGAGTTAGATGAGTGTCTCGCGGGCACACCACTAAGATCTCTCGAGGCATGTATACCTCCAGAAGTGTTGCGCGAAGTTTGCGCACGTCTCTCACTGTCCCATCGGGCAGAGTCTGCCTTGAGATCCTCAATCATGGCCTAGAAAGCGGGGCAGTGTCAGTTTTGTGTGCAGGCGATGGCGGCAGGATTCATGTAGAACGCACTGTTGTTAGGTTTCTGTAGGCAGTGATGTAGTAGCCTTGGACGACTTGGCCGGTTTGCGGGTTCTGTTGGGTTCGAAATGCGTGAGCGATTTGATTCCAGGCAGGAAGCTGCGATGAGGACAACATACCTCGTAGTGACCGGGGCGCACCAGGGCATCGTTGCCCAGGTAGCGGCAGATGTCGGCGGAGATGACTTCGCGGTCGATTCCATCGCGAGGCACGAAGTATTCGTTCTGTCTCGTGGCGGGGGCGCCGGTGGGGGGTGGGTTTCGGGATGACCTCGACATTGTTGTAGTGGGAGGAGAGTGTGGAAGAGCAGACACAGAAAGCGGTGAGGGGGAAGAGAGTGTGTGTCGATGGGAAGAGGACGAGGCCGAGAAGACTCCGGAGGAAGCAGAAGTGGGAGCGGGGGAAGGAGAGGGAGATGGTGGAAGAGAGGAAGAAAGATCAGAAGAGGCAGCGAGCGAGGAGGGAGGAGGAGGGTGAGGAGGAGGAGGAAGAAAAGGCGATTGACGGCGGTGGGAGGAGGGTGGGTCCAGGCGCTGACGAGGGGCGAGACGCCTGGGGCGACAGTGGGACAGGGTCTGGCGGCGGCTCGCCGTTGGCTGGGGGCGCCGCCGAGGTGGTTGAGGTGGAGGCGGGTGTGGAGGAGGTGGCGAAGACGAAGGGTGCTGGTGCCCTGTAGCCAGTGCTGGCGCCTCTGTCGGACGACCGAAATGGCGCTGCGGCTGGAAGTCGAGGTCGAATTGCGCGTTCGCTTGGTACTGGTCCTGCACCTGGTCTCGCAGCTGCTCCTGGTACTGGTAGAAACGCTGCTGCGGGTGCGTCTGCGAAAAGTAGAGCGACGAGAAGTCGGTGCTGCCACCGTAAGACTGGGCGCGGGTGTGAGCGTGCGTGTGAGCGTGAACGTGGCCGAAGCCCTGGGCGTGTGCGTGACCGAAGCCTGCGGGACGGCCAGTCGAGACGAAAGTGGCGGGGGAGGCGGTTGGGCTCTGCTGGGTCGATGATGTGTTCCCAGACGGAGACAGCGGCTGGGCTTGTCCGTCTCCTAGACCGAGCCCAAAGCCCGCATGCGGGATCTGCGTAGGGGGGTGGTTGCGGTCGCCTTGTTGGTGGAGGCCCTGACCAAGGTCGTTGTCTCCGTAGCCTATGGCAGTGGACCGTTGGACCGGGCTTGAGGTGCAGATGGCCTCAGATCCTGGTCCGCACAACCCTGAAGTGGTGGCTGGCCCTGGATGTGGGCTTTGTCTTGGACTCGGCCGCCCTGTTGGACCTTGGTTGGCTTGGGCTCCTTTTCCTGTTCTGCTGCTGCTTCTAGATTGGGCTTGTTGGGCTTTGACGTGGACAGCCGACGTTGAGGCTGGACGCGCTGGGCTGTCAATCCCGCCGGAACCATTCAACCAAAACGCCGTGATTGGCACGGGCGTCGAAGCCCTTACCTCACCTGTCGCTAATCGGGACCTTGCTTTTGCTGTGTTGCCTGCTAAATTGTCCTGCCTTGCTGATGTCGCCTTGGTGGTTGCTTGTGACTCCGGATGCTGTAACACGGCCGTCATGGACTAGTCACCACACAGCCTGCTGTGACCTTGAACGAAGCTGTGCCAACGGTTGTCGTTTGTGTGTGAGTGAGCGTGTGTGTCGGGTCAGATTGGGCTTTTTTTTTTCCTCTTCTTGTGCAAATTGCCCGGGTTTGGCGGGCTATGATGGGCTTTGCTGAACTCTGCTTTTGAGCCGTGTGGTGTGACTGACGCAGATACACTTCTCTGTGCCCTGTCTCATTGGGGGTGTTCAGCCTGTGACGTGGTCCCTTGGTGCGGGTCCTAATGGAAAAAAAAAAAAAAAAAAACGAGAGGCGACTCGGTACAAGATACAAAATGTGTAGATGATTCTGGGCAATGTTCAACACGGATCAACAAGGCGTTTATTAGATCGAGACCCGAACCACAGAGAGGTCCAGATCACAGTGTTGTCTGTGCTAAGGGCCGGCCTGTTCCCCAGCCGTGTTGTGGATGCGCTGGCTGGACTAAGGAAAACCAAGTTTTGTCGGAGCTGTCAAGTTACAACAGGGCTGTTCCTTGCTTTGGTGATGCCTAACGTGTCTGGCTTGGTTTCCTACTTGTTGTTGTGGGATAAATAGTGGCGGCACAGGATTCAGGAGGCTAGGCCACAAATATGCCGTAGTCTCTCCAATACTCTTGAAGTTACGATCGTCTTCTTGCTGGGATGAAGTTGCATTGTACGAGGTGCGTGATCCGCTTTTGCTCAGAAGCTTCACGGATCCGCTGTCCAGATGGAAGATGACGGTGGGAAAGTGTTTTGGGCTTGCTAGCTGTGGCGAATAAGTGAGGATTGATTGTGTTTCGCCAAAGCGGGATGGGGGGAAAGGGGGGTTGGCGTTTTGGGAAAATGTCGAAATCTTGAGTCTTCCGCGCTTCGCGGAGCCAAATGTCTGTCTACCTTACCGACTCAAGAAAAAGGAAATAAATTGAGTCGGGGTCGCCTTGGATACTCTAATTCCCCGAAACCAAACCCGTGCCGGCGCTTTATATCTCATCCCGGGTATCGGGGACTCTCGACTTCAGTCAACTACACACCGAATCACATCTCCAAGCGACACGTCTGTGGATGGAGGGTCCGAGCCTCGCCATTTCAGGTTGTACTCCATTCCCTCGACTCCATCGCAATCCTTGCTTGCCAGCCGGTTGTCTCAAACAGTCACCGCTTCCGTGTTCTCACCCGGTTGCACCGTCTTATGCCCAGCCGCCTTCGTGTGTAGTTGGGCATCCCTCTGTTCTTCACGTAGTGTCCAGCGCGTGTCGTTGACGGAAGCGCCCCGGGCCCTGTAGCCCACAAATGACTGGCGACGTGTTCCACTTCTGTCATGTGCTTCGAGTTCCAGGATTACATCAGCTGTACCCGAGGGCTTTGATAGAGTTCGCCCAAATCTGGGTTCACTCTGTCTGCACTTGCGTGGTTGGGTTGGGTAGCAATGCTGGCACCAAATTGAAGCCCAATGCAGCGCTACCCGTCGAGCTCCATTTGTTCGATGCCCAAAGCCAATCCAGCCAATCAGCGTCGCTCGGGTCAATTATAGCAAAAGGCACCCCACGAAAATTAGCACTGCATCGCAACAATTGACAGACAAGCTACTTGTCTGGTTCAGGATTGCCTTGGTTTAACCTGCTTCCTTGCCGCCCGCGTCATTCCCCGATTTGTTGACGGAGGGTACCCAAACCTGTCAATCGTGCTCTGGTACATCCTAACCTGCATCATTCCCCTGGATGCACGGCTAGCCGCATTGCTTCAACCGTGCCGCCATGCCAGTTAGCAGCCGTTCGACATGAACTGTGTCGCCACGCGGGCGCGAATTCCGGGTTCTGTGGCATTTGTCATGTGCTCGAGATTCTGATCGAGAACGTTTTTAGAAGCCATCCGCTGGTCATAGCACGAGGAAGAACCCGAAAGTGTGGTGGAGGGGTTATAAATGCACCTCGCGCAATGCATCCGTAAATATGAGGGTGACTCCATCTGGCACGCGGACATGCACCTCACCCCCGCGGGCAGCTGGACATTGTAGAGCGCCTCCTTGGCACCTGGCGTTGCAGATTTAACCATTCCCCGTCCTGGCCACGTACCATTCAAAGTGGCTGCAGTCATGGTTCGATGGTAGCGACCCATATCTAAGAGCGCATGGTCGAGTATCCATCATCTCGAGCAGTCGATGAAAAAAGCAACTTCAGATCTTGGGGCCCCACGAGACCAGACTGCGTATCTCACATGTGCTTGTTCATGCCCTTGGCCATGTTATCCCTGGAATTATCCAAACTTGAGCCGGCTTTGCCCTTGCTCTAGTTTCCCGCCTCTGCCGCGTTTCGTTGATGCATGCTGCACCTTCTGAGATGGGTTGCGTGGAGCTGACTGCTTTTCGGCGAATGCAGGCTTGACACGTTCTGCGTCTTGGAGGTCCTTAGCCATATGCCAATCTTCATGGCTCTGCAGGGCGTCTGGGTCGACAAAGCTGGCCTTGCAGCGAGAGCACGGAAGAAAGTCCGCAGAAAGTTGGCCGTCCAAACCTTCAGCGGTTGGGAAAATGCTCATGTCATGTTGACCGACAGAGAGACCCAGGTCTGACGCGGCGAACGGACGAGAAACAAGGTTGGTTTCACCGCCGGCAATGGGTTTAGGTGCATTGACCGAGCTATCGTCAGCGGGGGTCCTTCTCGAAAAGAACCGCTGGATTCCTCCATCCTCCACACGGCGTTTCTTGACTGGCCGATCAGCGTCCACAGATGCCGGGCGGCTTTCTGGGGTTGCAGAACGGAGGGCTTCGGCTTCCTCCCCCTTCACGAGAAATGCGTCAATACCCATGTTGCCCTTAACGCCGTCCTCGAAGCCACCAACGCTAAGGCTGAGGTTTGCGCAGGGCCAAACTCTACCCTCGCTTATGATTTGTGCTAAGAGTTCTTTGGAAAGGTCAAAAAGAGCCGTCTCATCCAATGTCTTCCACTGGGGGATAGGCCCTTGCCGAGATCGTACCTGGCCGCCATGGCGATGATGCAGGTTGATGGTCCGTGGCCGGCGCTTGTTCTCCAACACGCCCTCCTCAACTAGCCGAGCGTAAATGTCGGCGGCAAAAATCCTAAGCCACCGAATGGCCTGCTCAGGGGTGGTGATGGTTGGCCTGAAGGACTTGGCCGATAGCATGGATTTGATTTGTGTCCGTGAGTTGACCTCACTAGTATCGATACCTCTGATTGTGTTGTACACCCACTGGCCGGTTTCGCTGCCGAGTTTGGTCTTCATCGTGGCTAGCGGGACATCTAGTAAATCCCTAACCCGCTCGGTTTCAAACGTAGTGACAACTTGTTCGCCAAGCTTACCGCCCAGGTTTCGCAGCTTCGTAATCTTGAAGTCGGCGAGAAACTGGCTCACTGCCCGGTTGCGAACCACCGTCTGTTGGTTGGGCTTCTTGAAGGCAGATCCAAGCTTGCTCAGCAGCTTGTTGCTCGCTATTCCTCCCGAGCAAGTATAATCAAGCTCCTGCCAGACTTTCGCCCGCAAATCGCGGACAATTTCGGACCCAATGAGTATAGTCACGTCGTCCCAGTCAGGATCTTGGCTCTCTTGCTCCTCGTCTAAATCTATCAGGGCATCGGTATTCCAATCCAATGCAGCGATGGGTGGCAGTGGAAGTCTTTCAGTCGGGTCATCATATGGCGGCGGGTTCTTCAGCTCGGGAAAGCGCTCAAGCAATATTGAGTGAACCTGGGCAGATAGGTCCAAAAAGACCTCATCTATTCCTGCCTTCTCAACCTTTTGCAAATCTGCAGGTAGAGTCTTTTTGATCAATGCGAGAATCTTTCTTGATTCCAGGCGGTACGGATCGAGTGACACTTTATCCGTACCGATGTTTGCAGCCGCATCGTCTCGATACGCCCACTTGTCATCGCCCTCTCTCCAGGTCGCGACATGCTGAGCAACGAGCTCAGGGCACAGTTTCAGTGCTTCTGTGATGTTGCAGTGGCGCCCAATGCCCGATTCACGAGCTGGGTAGTTAACTGCAATCAGGCCCTGCCTTGAAGAGTGTTATCATCGGTCCGTGCCAGTTTGTAGCAAATTCAGTAATCCGAAAGAGTGGGACATGGGGATAGGAGACAAGTGAAAAGAGCAAAAAATGAAAGCGGAGGATTGCGGAGGAAAGGGGTGAGAGGCGATGCAAGCTGCGCTGTATCCACATCCGAAGTTGTTGGCAAACATACGGATTAAGAGAGACGGGAGGGTGTCGCTATGTTCATAGCCCAACATACAGAGCGTAGGATTCTGACGGTGAACGCAACAAAAATGCAGGGAAAACAGGGAGAGGAAAGTATTGAAAAAAAACCGGGAAGGGCATGGGAAACATTGTGCGACCAAGCACCAATAAACAAATGGGCTTCTCGGCTATGCGAGGCGTACCAACCATGGTAAGTCGGGCGGGACACGAAGGGCTGCACGAGACTGGACTGGTCTCGGTATTACCAAATATGGTACTGGAAACAGTGGAAACCTACGTACCATTGCTGGACTGCGAGAGGCTTGTCTTTGGGGAGACGAAGCCTCACCATCTCACACTGCGCGTAAAAGGCATCAAGATCGACGTGGGCGATGACCCTCAAAGGACTCGAGGTGCTGAAGGATGCCAGCTGCGAGAGATGGCGATGCGTGAACTGGGACCTTCGGTAGCCACCATCATGCAGCGGAGAAGAAACCGCTTGGTTCCGCGATGGCGAAGGCGAGGACATATTGTGGGTGTTGGTGACGCGGTCTGACGAGTGACCAGCATGATGCGCGAGGTTCTGTTTAGTCTGGCTGCAGCCGGCGAGTCCGAATCGCCAACGATGTTATCTCATCAGGCCCAGGCGACGCGGAAGATTGAGAAATCTTTCATGCCATGGCGGTATGAGTCAGGTTGGTTTGGTCAAATTACGGCGTAATTTTGGTATGAAGTTGATTGATTGTTGGTGGAGTGGGAAGTGAGCACTGCTGGTGCACGCTGCTAGTAAAGGAAGTCCGAGGAGTGAGGCTCCACCACACTTTTTTGAAGGGAGGTGCGCCACATGAGACATGACCCACCAGATACCTCTTTGCTCTTTGCGCCTCGAAATATTTTGAGGAGAAAACAAGCACACTGCAATTCTACAATTAATTAGCGCCCCTGGCGGCAGTACAAAATTAGGCCAAATAGAGGAAAATACGGCTTACTCATCCCTCTTCGGGAAAAACGCCGTGGGTGAATTCCGTAGCTCGCCCAGTTGAACTCTAGGGTAGTCATGCATTATCCCATGTTGGAGGATTGAAGCACATCTCTGTGAATTTAACAAATAGCTAAACTAGCACCGACTTTCGTATCCAATAAGCTATTCATGTTTTGTATTAGTCAATGATGTTTTTCTTCTTCTCGATTGGCAGTTATCTATTGCACCATTACCGTTTGTTGTTGGACTCGCTTACGTTGAACATGCTGTTTATCTGCACTGGGTTGTTTATATACCCAGTCCGCTGATGGGTTAACACCGTTACCCCCATCAATCTAATAATTCCATCGTGCAAAGGTGGCATCTGTAGATGTCACCGGATCTTCAATTCATCGCCGCACTCCAGAATTTGCGGGGATAATCCGCCAACTTCGACTGCAATAAACCAGACCTTGGTGCCCTCTTGGCGACGTCGATCAGAAACACTCAAGAGACCACGTCACAAATGATCAATATGTGATTCTTATTATTAACAAGATTATGTCACTAACAACAAACTATCGCTTAACATATATTCCATCACCGACGATTACTGAGCATGAGGCTGGTAATATGCTCGGCCTTGCAACATGCTCGTCGTGTCTGCCACAGGCTGTGTATCAAAACGAAACAAAGTAAGGGGTATCAAATGCAACTCCTGCCGTGTCGAAATCAAGCGCTCCGCATTTCAATCCCGTCATTTGATGAGGAGCTCTCGTCCTCGACCAGGCCATATCGTTTCTTCAATTTATCTAAAAGAGGGCCAAATTCATAATCGCTCACCATACTATCATGATTACAACAAGGCGAGTGCCAAATTGGAAGTAGCCACTCTAGAATGGAATTGCCCATCACTGACTTACAGTTTTTCCAAAGACCCAGGTCCCATGGATTCTCCCCGGGCTCTGTTGTCAGGATAGCAAATTTGCGCTTGGCCTGCTCATCTCGAGGCAAGTTTGTACGCATTATAGCAGTGTGTACATGTGTATGGGAGCCGTTTTGATCCCAGATGGTCCCGGTGAGCGGATATGTGATGGTCTCGTATCTTTGCGACGGCGGCGTGGTCAAGGGTATGCGAACGGCCAGTCGAAATGTCTGATTCTTCTTGAACAGATCGATGTTTGTAATATTGGTCGCAATAAAACGCACCGCCGTCAACGTCATGGCGCCTGTGAAAAACAAAAAGAGCGACCCGAGAGCAAGAACAACGACAATCCGGCCGTCCAACGAACGGTTTTCATTCAGTTGCATTCGCAACGAATATGCAGTGGTCGCAATGCAAACAGTACAAAATATGCTACAGTAGAAGGTGAACTGAGTAAAAAAGTTGAAGGCTAGCGAGTGTTAGTACAGATATGAGGGCAAGCATTGTTGTAGGTACGCGACTTACAAGTCTCCGAAACGACCCCCCCAACCCACGGACACAAGTGATCCATCTTGCGGATACAGCGATCTAGGTCGCTTGAATGATGAGCCCGATCCCGTTTCCACGTACGGCAATCAGAACACCATTTCGGGCGGCCATCCAGTTCACAGATGAAGACATCCTTGCTATAGAAGGCCTCAAGTCCGGGACTGTCGGGATTGGAGTCTGGGGGCACCCAGGGATTCGCTTCGATATCCCGCCCTCGTTTGCGCTTCTTGTTCCTGTCTTGTTCGATCGCCTCTCGTTCGGCCGAAAGTGGAGCGAAGCCTGGGTTAAATTGGACGGTCGTCAAGGTTCGGAGGTACGCAGCAGCGGTTAGAAAGAAGAATATAAAGTAGAGAACGATGAGTGTAATGGCGGCCCCGGTCTTGTGCTTTTCTCGATACAGGTAGTTGACTGAGCAGAAAGTATATATTAGTGCGTGCCCTGAGAGGGCGGTGGCTAAAGGTGTTGAAGATCACATACCACACAGATGCGGTACAACGACGTAGGTTGCAAACCCGAGAACGGCCACTATGAAGAAAGGGATGATTCGGATCGTCCACCGGGTGTCGGCGTTGAGACTCGTCGCCGGGCGTGGCATCGCGGCGACGCCGCCTACGCGACGAAGGGAAAGGAAGTCGGGGGCGGAGGGAGGGACCACGGCGTGTCTGTTCGTGGATGGAAGTGTTGAAGATGAAGCGTCATCTGGTTGGTTTCGCGTTCGTCTAGCCATTGAGCCGCCGCTAGTGGGCCCGACCTCTGCACGTTGCTTATGCACTGTGTTCGACCAACAAACACCAAGCGCTTAACTCACGATGCAGGTATACATATTAAAATTATGCGCGAAATAAATCCAGATATTATGCATCACTTATATGAATTTTCAAAGTTGACAGGAGAAAATCTATCCGAGCGAGCCCCCCAATATACAC
Source organism: Calonectria hongkongensis (assembly GCA_017140755.1). Classification (NCBI taxonomy): domain Eukaryota; kingdom Fungi; phylum Ascomycota; class Sordariomycetes; order Hypocreales; family Nectriaceae; genus Calonectria; species Calonectria hongkongensis. The sequence continues at coordinate 1,906,402 of JAACJA010000004.1, read as the reverse complement.
CTTTTGACTGGACACTTCGAGGGACTTGTGATGGCGTAGCGTAATGAACTGGGGCTGGGGAAATGGTTCAGCCATGAATTTGTCGTCTGAGCCACGGTGCAGCCACTTTAGGGAGGCTGGAATGAAGCCCTAATTGGATACCTTGGATCCCTTTGACGCGACATCGCTGGCGTTTTTTTCGTGGCTGAGACAGCAAATATATTATTTCTCCTCTTCCCGCTACTTAGCACACGTTGAAGTTGATTCTTTCTCTCATTTATCAGCCTCAACCCTTAGTCGCGATTCCATTCTGAGAACATATCCAACTTGGCGTATACTAGGTTGTATCGGCAAGCTCACAACATTACGGAGCATCTGAACTAGTGTACAATAAAATCCTTGAAAGATTGTCCCTCTGCGACCTCCTCACCTTGGCAACAGAGTGCTCAACTGCTCCAAATATCAGCTTATTAGCGCAAAAATAAATAATATTTAAATCATTTTACTTATATGATATTTATTTGTTTCTGAGCAGCCAGGAAATGGCATAGAAAGGTAGAGAGGCGGGTACAATCTTTCAGGGATTGTATTGTAGTGGTATGGGTTATACCCCTGTGATTTCGACGTGAGCCATGTGGGCTTGGCGAGGGCTTGCTTGACCACGATAAAATAAGTGTATATAGGCCTTTTTCTATTTTCTGGTTCATTTCTTGACTGCTACGATGGAATCATTGACAGCCCCCAGTTCATCCAATATGCTCCTACGAGGCTGCGTCTGACAAAAGCCTGCCGGCGCTGCCTAAAAAGAGCCCGGGTCCCAGTTTTGCAGATGATTTTGAGTAGTATGATTGCTTTCATTTGAGCTCAGTACCGTCTACATTGCATCGAAAACCTCATCATTCTCAAGTAATCTCGCGACGATGGCGCATGAAATCTGGCAGGGCGCCAAAACGGGTGACCCAGAAGATCAGGAGCCAGGTTATGGCGAGACCGGGGAGAAAACATGCGCAAATTTTGGTCATCTGAATTTCAAATATAAATGTATTTGATCTGATGATGTGGCTTGCACATTGAGATTACCCTAAGGAGAATGATTCGGCGGCGCGGTCGCGCAGTATAAGAGGATGGAGGATATCTCTCAAGCACTTCTCGGCCATGTTCCTAGCTTCTTCTATTCGCTTTTTCTAAAGCAAATCTAAAACCTGATATTTGCAGTCAGCTATTCGAAGGTTGCAAACGCGCAGCCAGAACCAATATTGGGCAGTACAGTTTGACGAGAGCAGGGCCATGAAACACGAAACTCCAAGTTGCATCAAATGACTGATATAGCACCGCAGGTATTCAACATATTCTGCCGCCTGTCTCGAAGAAGAATATTGGAGGCCCGAGAGAGCCAGCGCTGATGAGCGAGGGCTCATGAACCCGAACGAGCGAACAAAGTGCAGGCTGGCGTTACGAGGGCGCTTTCGCGAGGGATCCTTGAAGATCAAAACAAAAGAAACGAGAAGACATAGAAAGGACTATTTGATATATTCGTCCGGGAAAACTCGTCGGAAATCGTACGACGAGATAGGCTTAATGAACATGCCACCTGTTTTGTTGGTGCCTGCAGGGAAATGATGCTCACGGCGAACATACATAGCAGCAGGATGCGCCCGCTAACCCACAAACCACTGGGGTAAGTTCCGTTGCCTCTGAACCCGATTTTTAGGCGAGTTCCCAAATGCTATCCTCCCGGTAACCAGAAAGCTGACCTGATTAGATGTTGAATCCTCAATGAGGCCATCCACGTTGGTGTTCATCTGATGCGCGACATCGCACTGTGCGTTGTTGCACTTTCTCTCCGCCACCATCCGACCTCGGGCAGCACCCACCGCGCGCCTTACGACATCGTCCACCTCGTCACATCAAAGGTGCGAATTTCAACCGCTCGCCCCTAATCGGGGTTGAATTGTTTCTATGCCGAAAACGTCAAGCTTTGCGAGGTTTAGATGCCTCGGTGCCCCGCCAGATGCTGGGTGATCAACCCAACCTGCACATCTCCAGCTTGCCCCTCCAGATCAATGGCACCCCGCCTCGCAGCTCATGAACCCCTCATCTCTCATCTCATCTCATCCCTCTTCTCGCCTTGCACGAGCCTATGAACACTCGGACCTCTACAAACATGTTCTTGATGACCTCGGGCAAGATGGTCTACATTTCAACGTTGGCCGCTCTGCCTTGTCGCCTTAGTGTGCATCTGTGTGAGAGACCCACTGCGTGCCCGAGCGTGGGCTCAGTCTTATTGTCTAGCGTTATCCCCTGACAGCGGCTCTTATTACGACAATCACGAATATGTCACTATGTATCTCCACGTGCCTGTTTGCACATGCAGCGACCACGGATGGCCTTTACCTGTTTCTCTGTCGTCGTACCCTGGCTCCCACGTTTCAATCAGCCTCAACCACATGTCTCGAACAGACTACATGAGGACCGGACCGGAAGCATTCTTTCAACGTTCGTTTCTTAAATGATGCTCAGCCCTTCGACCGCACCCCCTTGGGGGCATCCACTTCGTCTCAATGACTGCGGATTGCTTCAACCTGTTCTTTCACAGATGTGATAGCGGCATTGATTTGAGAATTGGGCCCCAAGGCGTCTGTTGTATCATGGGTTAATTGCCAATAGATTGCACGGCCTTTCTAAAATCACGATTATTGTCCTTCCGCTAGGATGGCAGTGCTTTCTCCACACCGCAGCATCGGGCCTTCACTGGAGAATGTCAATCTACACTCGTTGAAACGATGCCATCACTACGGGCTGACTGTTTCGGAGTAAAGCGAGCTCGTAGATGGTTGGATGGAAGCGATCCTGTGATGATAATCTCATTTTGATCACATCGCCCCAGAGGCAGTGTTGGAATTCATCGTGGGAATTACCAATTCACATAGAGCTCAACTTAAGATAAAAAGCCAGTATCATTCGCCGTTTGATCTATCCAACTCAACAACATCAACTCATCAGCTAATTCTCCCTTTCAACATACTGCCTCCTGAAAATTCACAAGCTACCTCTTAGAGCTGCAATATTTTTCTCAGTCTTCTCACACGGCTATCTTAAACTTTTAACAATGGCCCCTAAAACTGTTACCATGTGGACATGCTGCGTGTGCTTCCACGATTGGAATTATTCGACCACTCCCCAATGCTTGAACGACAGCCATCCACCGTGTAGTAACTGTACTATTCAGCAGGTGAAGGGGGGAGGTCGTCATTAATCTCTCTGTCCACGCTGGGGATGCGGGTTTGACTCTTGTCAATTACCTCTTTCGAATTGGCTCAAACACAATAAACGACAAGATATCCAGATGGAAAATTCTAGCAATACACGAAGCGATCATTTTTTTCTTTTTGCAAAGAATTCTAGACGATATACATTTCTCGCGAATAAACACGGAGTTTGAGAACTTGGAGGCGCGACTTAGAACGGACACACCCTGCAAAGGACCCGTATTTGGAGGAGTTATTGACTCTCGTGCGGGCTGGATGGATAAACGGATAGACGAGCATTTGGATATGTTTGGGTGGAATCTCTCGTTCTTGTTTATTTGTTTTGGAATTTCCCCGATCGCTTTGTTGTTTCTTATGTCGATAGACCTCACTAATACACTCACTTAACATACCTATATTTGTTGCACTGTTTCTGGTTTTTTTTTTTTTTGCTTGACCTCCTAGAAGTGTAATAAAATGCCGCTTGCTCTGTTCAATAATTAATAATACTCCTCCCAGGGCTGAACATGTCGCACCGGGAACCTGGGTCGACAGAGGTCGGGATGACGTGTTCGGCCACATTTCGCTCACATTTAGGAATGCATGTCTCTCCCAGAGTTAGAGTTTTGCAGGAAAATCGCACATGACTGCTTCTGAATGGCCATTGTGCCTTGTACTTTTTTTGCGTCTCATGTAATTGTCCTTGTTTTTGACTAAGCCACGCTTTTTTTTGCCTCGAGTGAAACTCCACTTACACCAACTCCAATTGCCTCACAACTAGCAGCGGAGCACATCGGACAATTGCACCGTATAGGAAAAGCTGGTTTTGCCATCAGCTAATGGATGCGGCTGAATTTAAAGGACTAAAACAAAATACGAAGGGATTTCGTGAAATGGTTGCTCAAAAGTGCAGACACAGGTGTGTGGGTGCACTTTTCACCCGCTAGCGACTTGAGCCTCTCCGGTCCCTCGCCCTTGCCTAGGGTCGGTTTTGCACTTGCCTTTGCTAGTACCGGAGGATGTCTCTGGAACAGGGTAGGGGTGTGATTCTTTTTGTCGTTGAAGTCATGTATGTATGTTGGTTGGTCAATGAGGGAATGAGGCTCTGAGGGTGGCACAGCTCGGGGGCGCTTCTCATTGGTGCTGAGGGTGCACTTGTTGCTTCCTAGGTCGTAGTGTTCATGGACGACATGCAACTTGAAGCGGTAGATTGCACTGCGGCCCGTAATGATGAATCATCGCATGCAGGAAAAGAACCTGTTTGGAGATGCCTGCAGGGGCCGTGGCTCACGTGGCGTGTAAGTCAGCGTCCCAGAGAGTGGAAGACTCCCCTGGCGCCCTACCATTTGTCGTGTTTCATTTTCACTCTCCTGATTTACCAGCAAGGGACCCTAGAGACTATTTCATGGTAGCTAGGGTCGGGGTAGCATGAAAATGAATCGACGAAGACAAAATGGGGCCAATCTGCCTAAGGATGTCTGGGGCGATGAGAGACAGCATGCTCACGTGTGCTTCTGTATGGAGGGCTTCTCGGCCGCTCCCCTCCACACGAGGCCTGGCAGTATGACTAGCATGAGGTATTAAATTAGTGCAAAGAGTCACCGCGGAGAGGAAGGAATATGCCTCGGATGCGTATGCGTGGTGGAGCGTGTTGAAAGAAAGACTTACACCCAGACCGGGCAATTTTTTACTACTTGGCCGGAAACACCGCAGCATCTCGCCGCAGCATGACCGGTGAATTTAAAGAGTCACGGTTTTTCAGTTTCACTTAAACCTGGTGCCTGATGGTATCGGACGAGTTCTTTCACTATGATGACACCAGGGTCACGACGAGGCGAAACCATGTAAGGCGGCGGGAGGGGAGCGCTCATTTAAGTGACAACTCATCATTATGTTAGCTCTATCACCACCAGGCCCTATTCAATAAAAGCCAACCGAATAATCTCGGGCTACGGGTTAGTGTGCATTAAAATGCAATGCTACGCCTCGACATAGCCATGTGTGACATCAGTGACCTCGTCGTGGACCGGTGAAGCTTCCATGCCACACTCACGCCGAACTTCCAGAAGGAAAGCGCTCCACACAAGGAATCAACAGGCTCCGCAAAAGAGACCGCTTCACCCCTTTTTTTTTCTTTTAGCCCCGAAGGGCTTTAGTGCGGTTGTGGCATTGACGCGGCCGAGAAGGCAATAAGGCGACCGCATGCTGACTACTTGCCCGCTCGACCGTCAATTGCTGAGTCGTGATGCAATGAAGCAGAGCTTGTCGACCGGTCTAGGTGAGATTTTAGCCCTAAAGCATGTAAACGCGAGAGAGAAGAGAAAACAGAGCTTCCTCTGTCCTCATGACGAGCATTTCTTGTGGAGGCTTGGCTGTTGCGTTTTTGCTACGCCACTCGCAACAGCGATTTGAGGCCCCAGCCTGCTTGAAATGTTCCCAGTTGGTAATCAACGCGACGAGAGAAACTTTGTTTTAAGCAAAAAAGCAAAGAGGAAAAAAGAAGCCGATGTATACGAACGGCCTTGATGAACAAGTTCCTTGCATACTAGGTTTCATTGAAGAACGTCGGTCGACTTCCGAGTTATCTTGGCACACCCCTTCGAATTAGCCTAATTGCGTCTCAGCCGCAACCACGAGGGATGACGGTGCGCCAGTCTGCACAACGGAGGGGAAAAGGTGAGAAGAATGACGAAAACTCGAGAGGGAGTAACATGGGGCTGCGCACATGATCAGTCAAATAACAAGGGCTCACACTTAAGTAACAGGAAGGCTCATCATATTTGCTAAAACTCAACTCAAAACAGGGAAATACAAAAAAAAAAAAAAAGCAGATGCCTTTAACAACCAAACTCGCCAGCCACCCCTAAGTAATGTACAATGCCAGCCGGTCTTCGCCAAAACGCCATGTAGCAAAAATAAAATAAAATAAAAATCAAGAGAATGGGGCGATCGAGGCGACGAGAAGAATCGAGACGACGAGCCGCATGTCAAGCAAGCCCCTCCTTCATTCCACCGTCGTTCTCCTCACATCCGGTCCTTCTCGCCTGGACGCTCTCGACCCGTCCATTTCAAATTGGCATCCCTTTCAACCTCGTGTCTAGCTTCTTCAACCTACACACCATTTCCCATGTTGTCGTCTGAGCCCCAGCACTAGTCACGCCTACTCGGATGGCACAACTCGGATTTCGCCGCCTCGAGACAGGTCGATGGCATTTCGAGGCGAGGTCAGTTTCTTAGCTGAGAGCCTCTTCTTAGCTACGGCCTTGGAAATGCTTCCAGGCGTTTTCTTGATGGGCGTGGCCCTCTTGGCAGGAGTGGCCTTTGTAGCAGGCGAACCCTTGGCCGCAGTGGCACCAGAGGGGCCGGACGAGGCTCGCCCTCGAGGTGACGGCGCTGCTGACTTGCCATAAGTCTTAATTATGCGCTTCGCTGTCGTCGTCTTCTTAAGAATGGCACCGGTCGAGGCGCGTCTCTTGATAGGAGTCAGGCTGGTGGAACGTTTGCCCTTGGCAACCGCACTCGCGGCAGTTTTCTTAGCAGTGGCCGGCGATGCTTTACCCGCGGCGCCTTTCCTGGCCGTTCCGGTCGCAATGCCCTTTTTGATGGCTGTCAAAGCAGTTTTGGCACTGGACAGAGATCGCTTAACGCCCGTTGCAGCCTGGATCTTGCGCTTCTTGGCCTTGTTTCCGTCTGCACCAGTCTCTTCGCCAATGAATTCCTTGAGCTTGCGCTTGCCGGCCTTGATCTTGGCCTTGGCAGTCTTCTTCAGGTCTGTCTTTGGCGGCTTCACTTCACGCGGCTTGGGTCCCAAAACACCTCGGCAGTTGGGCTCTCCGCAGAGGCACTTCTGGACATTCTTGGCTGAGAACGGGTCAAAATTGTAGTCGTAGGTTAGTTCATCACCCGTCATGATGGGCTTATCACCGGCAAAAAGAGCCATTCTAGGCTGTCCCGAGACGATCCACTTGATCATTCTGCAGTTAGGGTTACAGCTGTGATTTACGAATCGAGCGATGCTGCCGGTGGTGGCATCGATGATCATGTTCTGATCGAAACTCATGAGGTAGTAGCACTGTGCGGTCTTAGCAACGTGTTAGTCCTCCTGGGCGGTGTGCCTTTTACTCACTTCGTTGTCTTTGTATATCTCATTCATGCGGCGCTCACACTCCTCCTCCGTAATAATCTCACCGGCGTACTCCATGATGATTTGATGGGGCCTGAAACATCGGTTGCTGCGAACACCGTGTCCGCGATCTGACGTCTTAATCACCTCAACTCCGACACGATACTTGCCGCCCTTGGCTCGGCGAGCGGTAAGGTTCGCGAATGCACGGTTGCTGCAATGCGCCTTTCCTACATTGCAGTTCGATTCGTCGCACTCGTAAAGCATGATTCTGTTCTGGCAATCTTCTCCACACCCACCATCTTCGATAGTACACACACACTTGGACATATCGTGGAAATGCGGTGATTTTCGCCAGTAGTCCTTTGATTCGCCAATAAATCGGTCTGAAGATAGATAGTTAGACACAGGTAAAAAAGAATAGGGTAGAGCAGGCTCATACTTTTGGTCATCTTTTTCCATTCATCAGGCTTGGGCTGGCCTGGGGGAAGTGGGTTACAGACATGGTACGGCAACTTGAAATCACGACCGGCAATCAATGTGCGCAGACCGGTGAATATGGGCAGAGGCATCGTCTTGTTGACCCGACCGCTGGGAATAAGCTCGGGAATCTGGGCCAAGCTCTTCTTTTCTGCTGGGGCCAGACCCTTGGAAATGTCAATTGGCATGTCCTGGCCTGAGTATAAGCCCTTGTCAAGATATTTCTTTGCACGGCGCTTGCTGAAGCCAGTGCTGGGTTCCGGTTCTTCCTTCTCAGATTCCTCTTCGTCCTCTTCTTCTTCGGGCTCGGGCTTCGACTTGCGCGCGGGAGGTGGAGGCGCCCTGGGGTCGACAAACTTGCCGTTGGACCAGACCGTGTGGACAACGGGCTTTTCGTCGATGTGTGCAAATTCCTTAGTGTCCTGTAGGCGGCGCAGCTCGCGCGACATGGTCGTCATTCCCTTGTCTACAGCCTTGCGACCACGCTTACGCATGGTGGTAAGCTTGTTGGTGAGGGCGGAGACAGGCGCAGCGCCCGACAGACGCGACGAGGAGCGCCTCACAGAGGAGTCGTGAGCTTGTTGACGGCGGGTGCGAGGAGAGTCGAGGCGGTTGAGCGACCACTGTAGATCTAACGCGTCGATGCCCTCGCGGACGGCCTTGGACTTGGGAGTCGCGCCAGAGGCTGCGGACAAGATATCGCCAGATATGGTGCGTCTACGGTCGGCAACAATGTCGCCCTTGGCGCGACGCTTTCCATGACCGGCGGTGCCGCTCAATTGGGCGAGGTTGTAAACAGGCGCGCTCAAGCGGGAGCGTCGAGGGCGGACGGCAGAGGGAGTGTCGGCATCTGTGTCAGCGGGCTCGACGATGACGGGAACAGCGGGAGCACCAGGCTCCAAAGAAGTGACTTCGACAGAAAGAGCATCGGAGACGGATTCGACGGCAACGTGAACAACTTCGCGCTTGGGAGAGCCCGAGTGCAAGCTGGCAGAGTCGGCAACGGTGGTGGGAGGCGTGGAGCTGGTCGACGCGAGATTGGACGAGTCGTCGGTGACGCCGGCCTCGAAACTGCCCTCAGCGGACAGGACGACAGCCATGACGACGTATGGGAGGTGATTGTAGGGAGAAGTAGACGCGAATATCAGACCGAGGTCATTCAGAGAAGCGCCAAAAGTGTGCAAAAGACCAAGGGTCCAGACGTGATGGAGTTGAGTAGATTAATTAGAAAGAGTGAGCGAGGGTGGGTTGGTTGGTAGCGCGGGCGTAGACGTGGACGCCGAATTTTAGTGCCAGGTTCTGGTTGCAAACGCAAACGCGGCGCGCCCAGTCAGACTCAGACACAGACAAGCCTAGGCCCAGACCACAAAGAAGCCGGGGGTCAGAAAGCGGCAAAACTTAGTCTTGTCCCTCCACTGAGTGTCGTGTGTCCTGTGCTTTTTGCCCCCCTTCGCGCTGGGGCACACGGCAATTAATAGGCAATAAACAACAACACAACGCGGGATGGCGTTGGGGGGTAAAAAAAAAAGGGGGCCAAGGGATTAATAGAGAAGATAGCGCTGAGGGGAGAACGGTGCTGTTGTATGTGAGAGGTTTAAAAAGAGAGAGAGAGAAAGAATAAATAGATGCAGGATTCTGTGTTTCTTGCTGAATAAGAAACAAGAAATGCTGCTTATTTATTTTGGCTTTCTGCTTGCACGACGCAGATCTCGTTCTATCGTGATTATGTTGTGCTTGATTGTGTTGGTGTTGCCAAGCTGAATATCCACCTAGCGCGAGAAGAACAAAGGGTGCGCGTTTGCCCCCCCGTGATAAAGCGAGGGATGGTTGACGAAGAAGAAAAAAAGAAGACGAAACAAAGAAAGGATGAAATCGGCTGCGATGACCCAAAGGCCCGAGTCCGAGTTAGTGCAGTAAGAGGGAATTAAGGGCTCGTCCGCAACACACACTTCCCGCTCGCACAGTCGAAAATCCTTCCAAGCACGGGAGGGAGGCGGTCTATGCAGAGCGTGAGGTAGCGTGAGGTGTAGAAGGGAAAAGGTGCCGGCCCAGGTGCGTTGACGGGCCGGGGTTGTTTTGTAGAAAATGGAATGGCTGGGCCCTTGGAACGGGTTAACAATGTACGAGAACGGGAACCCGACACTGGTAAAACAGAACTCGTCTCTCACACCACCTTGGTCATCGCAATCGCGGGTCCGCGCCTCCCTACGGCACTGTGACGGGCACTACATTTACTCGGGCTTTTTTTTCTGTAGCGTAGAATCGTAAAATCATGTTGTCGCATAAAACTGCCTTTCCTGTTGTGATACTCATGAGACTAGGTATCTCAACACTCAAAGGCCTCATCACCCCCTCATTCAACTCCCGTGTAAAAAGCACACCGGGGAAACCTACTCGACCAGAGCTTTCACAACGTTATTTCGGCCGGTACAGTTTGTGAATCACCCAGTTACTGTGTATCTTTCACTTTCACATCGCCGCTCGGAACCGTAACCGACTATCATCCTACAGCTCCGATCGCGCCCGTACCATTGCCCAGGTGAGGCGAGCGGCCCCCCATTCTGTTGAACTCGTCAACCTTGGGCAGCAAACGCTTCAAGGAAACTCGAACGACCGCAGAATATCCTGTGAATTCGAGGAATTGAAATAGGCGCACGCAAAATATCCGAATATATAAAACCCCATCGTGATCAACTGCTCCACCTAAACTCGCCTGTTCAGGGGCGACAACTTGTGCGTCGAGGCATTCCGACACCCGCTCTACATCGGAGCCTTCAGACCCCGCGAGAGGGAAATCACTCACGCCTAGCTGAAGCGTCGGGTTGTATCTCGTCCTCAGCTGAACGAAACGACGTGGTACTGAGAAGCGATATCCCCCCCCCCCCCCCCCCATGGCTTGGGAGGCATCTGATTGACCATCTCACCTCAGCAACTTCCCAAGAAGGGCATCGTCTATCGCAATAGGGGGAACTCGACGGTTCTGGTCTAGTATAAACGTCTAGAAACACCAGACCGGATATTTTGGGACATCGGCGTCTCGTTTTCTCGCCTATATTGACCAGGTAAACGCCGATCCGTGGGGTTACGGGATACGCCATCTTGACTGGACAGCGCCATGCCTCCCGGCGCTAGACAGACAGTTGTTTTTTGGGGCCATCGCATGTTGATTTACTGTTGTCACAACGTGTTTTAGTATTTGGGCATCACTTGGGCCTTTGGGTTCATTCATTAATTTTTCACATGAAACGGGACGAAAAGACTTAAAGGAAGAAAAGCAGTCATCTATTTCATGTCTAATTAGGCGTCCAGAGCAGGTATTCATACACCTCTCTCTGCAGGCGCGCACGCGAAATCGACGGGGGTATTTGTTGTTTGCAGCATATAAACAGACACGCACTCGCTCACGACCCATCCAGAAGCCACCACCCGGGTCGAGCCCGAGGTTCCACCAGAGAACCTAGCGGAACCAACCCCGGCTGGCCTAACTGTGGTCATCTCCACAACACGTCCCGGAGGGGACAGGACATCAAACCTTCCATCCCATCTACATCCAAATTCGTTTTTTTTTTTTCAACCCCCGGGTATGCTTCAGCCCTATGCTCAAGCAGTCTTGGTTTCTTCGGCGGGCTTAGCCTCCTCAGCGACAACAGCCTTAGTCTCCTCGGCAGGCTTGACCTCCTCAGCAGGCTTGGTCTCTTCGGCAGGCTTGGTCTCTTCGGCAGGCTTGGTCTCTTCGGCAGGCTTGGTCTCTTCGGCAGGCTTGGTCTCTTCGGCAGACTTGGTCTCCTCAGCAGCCTTTGTGCGGTCGGCAAGTGCAGCCTCGGGCTTGGACTCCTCAGCAGGCTTCTCAGCAGGCTTAGACTCCTCGGAGTCGGCCAAAGCGATTGAAAGGCCCTCCTTGACGCTGGGGCCCTGACCGCCATACTCCTTAGGGAGGGAGGAAGCAATACTCTTAAGCTCGTTGACCAGCGAGGTGCCAGAGGACATGGGGTGGAACTTGCGGAGGGTGGCAGGGGCAAGGAACAGCTTCATGGCACCGAACATCCAGCCCATGATGGCAGGTACGTTGACAAAGTACTTGTGGGAAAGCAGCTCGGGGTAGGCCATGGAGAAGACGGTAATGGTTTCCTTGCTGGCGGCCTTGACAGCGGGGTCCATGCGGAAGAAACTGACGTTCTGGTAGTCATGGACCTGAATCATCTGGTAAGGATCCTCGCCACCCTCAGGAATAGGCTCCGTGACAGCAGCGAGGTTAAGCTTCTGAACACTGAGTTCCATGATGGCAGCACGCCACTTGATGAACCTGAGAAACTGGGTTAGCTTTACATGCGCATGATGTAGAATTTCGGTGAAAAGGGAACTTACTCCTCGACATTTCCAAAGGTAGCCTTCTTGTCCTTGACAGCGCCGTAGATATTCCAGGTGATGACGGTCTCGCGGCCATCCTCAGCTTTGTGGATGGTGACAAAACCGAGGTTGTCAAACTTCTTCTTGTCAAAGGCCTGAGTCACGAGAGATGCGGGCTGCATGTTCTTGCGCCACTCAAGGGCGGAAGTAAGCTGCTTCTCAGCTGCGGCGACATCGTTGTTGTTAGCGCGAAGGAACTTCTGCAGGACAACCTTGGTGGGGACGTGGTCGAGGTTGGACAGCTGGACACCCCACATCTCACTGTAGCTAGCTTTGGAGGTGATGTCGGAGAGGCGCGCACCCAGCTTAGTGAGGGGGGTCTCAACAGGAGCGGGAGCAGCAGCAGGAGCCTCAGCAGGAGTCTCGGCGGGCTTCTCCTCTGGCTTCTCCTCGGTCTTTTCAGCAGGCTTGTCGGCAGGCGTCTCAGCAGGCTTCTCGATCGTCTTATCCTCAGCAGGCTTATCCTCAGCGGGTTTGTCCTCAGCAGGCTTGTCCTCAGCAGGCTTGTCTTCAGCAGGCTTGTCTTCAGCAGGCTTGTTTTCAGCAGGCTTGTCCTCGGCCTTTTCCTCAGCCTTCTCAGCAGTCACCTCAGCAGGCTTCTCAGCGGGAACCTCAGGAACCGCGGGGGTTTCCGCAGGAACGGCAGCGACGGTCTTATCCTGCTCAGCAGCCATTTTGATGGAGATTTCTGTGATGCGATTGAGTGGTGTCGAGATTCTGATATGGTGAATGGATGCAAAATCGATTGATGATGGATCCTGTTATCTTTTTGTTTTTCTGCCTTTCTCTCTCCTGAATAAGTAGAGAAAGGGGGGGGAGGAGTGGAGGAGATGACAAAAGATGGAGATATGTCGTAAACAATGGAGGATGTTGGCTAGGTATTTCAACTCTTCGCGGCTTTGTTTTTTCACACACAACGTGGTGAATCTTGACACGAGACGAGAGGAACAAGTAAGGAAAAAGTAAAACCAGCTCAGGCTACTGGGATGATGGCTGTTGCATGTTTGTACGATGGAGCGAGACAGGAGATGAGAAAGTGCTCTAGGGCCCTGCTTGGACGTCGTTGGCAAGGGGGGGCCGAAATCTTTATTGTTTTGCATCCGCCAACGGCAACGGGTGGAGACGAAAGCTTGGCAACGCTAGCTAGGCGGCGCTGTGATAGGCAGGCGAGGCCACTAGACGGCCGAGGGCCTGAGCTCCTCCCGGCGCCTTCATCCGCTAGAGTTGGATCGCGCATCAGTGCGCTGTTGAGTGCTTCTCAGGGGTCTACCGGGCCCCCGACACTCTGGGCTGCCGGCGACCCCTGCTAGTCGCACCCACTCCAGCACTCCCCCGCCGCCAGCCCAGGCCCTGGGAGAGCGATGCGACAGCCATCAGCCAAGCCAGCCCACTGTGCTGCGCTGAGCTGCGTTGCCCTATAATTAACCCTGTGACCCAAGGGGCGCGCTGTCCATCTCATCAATGCGGCATGAATCCGGATGATTATCTTTGGGGGAATGTCTGGACGGGTGAACCCGACAACACAACACTGCCGCCGCCGCCTCGTTTTTGCCAGTAGCTGGCTGATCCGAGATCGCCATTGTGGCCAGTGACCAGTGGCTTGTGGCTTTTAGCTTTGCGGCCGTCTCGATCCTGACCGTCGCCTTGGGATCGTTACCCCGCGACAGGTAGGGCGGCCAGCGCCAGCCGGCACCTAACACCCAGGCCGCCATCGGTTCATCCTGCAATATGTCGTCCGTAATATAATATGCCAATCGCAAGGCGAGCTTCGAGCATACTGCAAAATTTCACTCGTCCTAGCATTCCCCTCTAATACGGGAATGCAACATTCTAATCTCTCCCAGGGTCCAGCACAATAAAAAATGGCCATCTGGGTAATTTCTTTTAAAACAATGCCTGCGTGGCGTCACGTGAGACCGCGTTCCACGGCTCCCAGAATAGGAGCGACACGTCCCCATTTAGATCGGCATCATTTCACCAGCGGCGCAGCCACACTAGAGCGCGCACGATCAACCCGACAGAAAAAGCTTGCCTCATCTGCCCCATGTTTGATGACCAGAGCTATTGTCTCAACTATCGTACTCTATCATTTTCCCTAAGCTTGCCATTTCGTGAATCCTGAATCAGATGTAAATCTGTCCACTTCGCGCCCCTCTCACTCATGTGAGAAATACCTCCACAGTCCCGTAGAGCAATTATCCACTTCCACCTTTCTCAACAACTCATTTCCTGACTCAGGCACCTCGGCCGTCTTTTCCGTTCTAATTTCTTCACCACTCAATCGCCAGGGTGTGTGCCGTCTTCCATGCTTCCGTGCATCTGTCTATTTGGCATCGGAAACGACCTAGAAACAAAACGAGACATCGTAGTAATCTGCCCACGATCTTCAACTGCGCGATGAATGTCCTTCCCAAAAGTGCTCGCAAACCTTGAATACCAAAAGACACCTGTCCCCTAGAGAAACAACCCAGGGCCAAGAAAACAGATCAAAGCTCCTCCAATGTCCCCCGAACTATGTAATCGCCCATTATACATGAGCTCGCTCAGAGAAGTTGAATACCAACCGATTTATCCATTAGTAATTGCGCGAGAGGGCACGAGAGAGAATGCGCTCGATGGCCGAAAGTTCGATGTGAGCGCACTGAGCCAAAGACATGTGGTCGAATCGTGGGCCTTGAAGATAGCCAACCTCGACCCAGAAGTAACCCCAGTGCATGTTGGTGTCCTTGGCTTTTTCCTGAAAGACAGTCCGTTCTGTTAACGGACGCGCGAGCATGTCTCGGTGCGATTGCTCACGGATGAGACTGATGTACCACTGTCGTTGCCACCCATTAGTATGCTCTTGGTATATCTACAAAAACGAGGCATGCTTACTTCGATGACATCAAGCGGAATGCCTGCCTTGGGGGCAAGTGCATACTGATGAGTCCATGCGTCAGCGTAAAGAGGCTGCCCAAACCCTTGGGCGACAGCATCTGATGTATTGGATAGAGCAGCAATATCATCTTTCATCATGGTAGTAAAGCCTTTACAACCAAGACCAGCAGCAACAACCCGTCTAAAGAGCTGTGGGCTGAGGTTAATCACATCGTCGCCCCTCTTCATGGCTTGCATGAGGAGAGAAATGAGCTCTCGAGTGGCTTTGTATACAGCCTGGCGTTGAATAATAGTGATGTGCTCCGTCATGTGCCAAGGAAACTTGCGAAGAGTGCTGATAAGGCATTCGTAGGGTCGTTGAGGGCATTCTTTAGAGAAAGGAGACTACTCAAAGGTCAGCGATTGGAAAGCAGGCTTGTTGATAACACGAACTCGATGGGGAACCTCAACATGCTTGACAAGCATAGTCATCTCTTCGCATGAGATGAAACCCTTGAAATTCTCCCAGGGCTCTCGAGGGTTATGGGGCTTGAATTGAGGGCTCGGCCCATCCCAAAGAATACCCCGGGCAATGGGAAACAAGTCTTTCATGAGACTGGCCTGGCTAGAAAGTTCAACCTCAACAGGCCGGTCACCAAGACGGCTGATGCGGCCGTTCACGGTATTGTTGTGGTGCCTCTCGGCAGCCTTCATGGCATCGGAGAGGGTGCTGAATTCGACGTAGGCATCCATAGTCTTGCTAGTGGCACGCTCCATGATTATATGGACTGGCTCCTCCGAGTCGTTGAGGATCTTGCTATTTCGGCCCAAAAAAGCAATCACTTCAGAGCGTTTGGTGGCGAAGGGAATCTATACCATATTAGAACATTCTCCGTTTTTTTTTTTTTTTTGCAAGTGGTAGGCTTTGGAAAACAAACATTCTTCAACTTGACAACTCCATGGTTTTGCGGCAATGCTTGGCGCGGCCCATCAACGAAAGGAAAGTTGGCAGGATCCATAGCAGCTTCAACTGAAGGCAAGCCAGTGGAAGTTTGGGTAAGCTGCAACAACTTCTCAGACTTTGGAACCGACATGCTCCACGGACCAGCGGGGGGGATAAACCCACCCATTGGGGCACCAGAATGGGCACCATTTGCCGCCTGGTAGGGAACAAGGGCTTGGTTCGTGAACGGAGAGATAAAGGGGTCGTGCGACTGAGGAGTAACCTGAGAAGTTGGATTACCGCTCGTCTCAAGCCCGAATTTGGGAGGTGGCATGTTACCAACAGGCAACCCGGAAGTACGAGGAGCATAATTGCGCGGCTCAGTAAGCCTTCCTGTAGTTTCTGGGCTGTTCGGAACATTTCCGTTAAGGTGTTGAGGAGTAGGACCTGGGCTCATGAAATTCTGTAGACCTTGAACAGACTGGCTTTGAGGAATGGCCGGCGAGGACTGAGTTTGAGAGATGTTTTGAAAGGAATGACTCTGTGGCAATGAATGGAGAGAACGGCTTGCCGGGATCAGAGCGTGGGTTTGAACAGGAGGCGTCGGTTGGTTAGTTCCAGTATGAACGATAGAGCCCGGTGCCGAGGGAAGTTGAATCGACATAGCTTGAGGGGAGAAGAAACGTGGACCAGTGGGGGTTCCAGCTGGAGGAGCATTCTGAGTATTATAGATACCATTTCCTTGACTGTCATTGCTTTGGTGACCAATGTTGGACGCAGACCCAGTGTGTGCAAGAGTAGTCCCATTAGCATCATGAAACTGATCATGCGTTTCGTAGGTTGAAATTGCAACTTGATGAACACAGTGGATGGGCCCAGGGACCGGACCTGCGCCGTCATTTGAGTAAATAGGGGCAGGGCCGGGCAGACGAGAGCCAGAGATGCCGTTGTGATAGTGTCCGGTTCCATCTACACTACCAAGTGGTTGGGTGATATGAACAGCATTTCCCTGGGTGGCCTGCTGATAGTTGGACATACCAGGAGGGGAATTGATGGTTCCATTGACAGGGCCATGCATTCCGTAGAGGCCGACATTGATAGATGTCCCGTTGTCGATGGGAACATTAGCGACCTGGCCTCCCACCTAAGGGGCCGTGGTCGTGATATCAACTGTACTGGTAGCGGGACTGTTCGGAGGTGCAATCGTATAATTCTCCCCATTATAGTTGAGATCGCTTTGGGGAGAAACAACTGATCCTGTATTGGGACCATTATTTGTCTGACTAGCCTAAGTCAGAGTTAGAAACACCTGAATGAAGACAGACATTATGAGTAGGAAGGAAAAGAGTTTACCTGGAGGACGTTTGCCAAAGCCTGCTGAGCTGATGAAACCCAAGACTCAGATGCGGGGTTTAGAGTAGTCTGGAGAGTCTGGCTCGGGGCCATATTTCCATTCCCAGATGCTCCAGGCGCAAAGCCCTTGGTTGCCCCTAGAATAATGCCATTGGAATCGAACTGGGGCCTGAGAGAAGGATTCGGCATAGAGTTGTACGGCATGTTGTCGGCGTTGACTTGGTTGGCCAGTGGGGTAAAAGCCGCCTCGTTTCCCGTAAAAGGACCGGGTCTTCTTGCAGATGACCAAATCTGGCCACCATTGGACGGCATCTTGATAGCTCCTTTCAATACGAGTCAGCTTTTGTCTTGGTCTCTCAACATAAGCCCCTCGCTTGCCAGCAAGTGATGAGAGCGGTCTTATGCCACAAATTCATTCAGTGATGCTTTGGTTGAAAACGATGTGAAACAAAAGTTTGTTCCAAAGATGTGAGACAACCAATACTTACTCTCTAAGTGGATCAAGTCTTATAACGCAGATGATGTTTTGCTATCATAGGATGATGTTTGTGATTCTCGCTCCCGCTAGGTTCACGAGATTTGTGGACTGCGGCAACGACCAAGGAAAAAAGCAAGAGGGCTTAATGAAGGCGATGGTTTGGAGTTTCCTTCAAATGCTTTGCCTTTGGTATAGGCTACCTTGTCGATGATATGGGTACGGAGGAAGAAAAAACAGAGCACAATATTCTGGAGAGGGAAATGATGAACAAGGAGAGAAACCAGAACTTGGGACCGATATGTGAGACAGAGGTGAATAGCGCCAAATAGATCCGCAGAAATCTGTCAAGGGCACGATCCGGGACGAATCAACACTCTCCGACGAGAGGGGTTTAGTCGCGCAGGTTAAGCTCCCAGGAAAGCCGTGCGGTGAATCTGTGAGGGTGAACAACAAAAACAAAGAACAAGAAAAGATCCAAGGGTGTTGTGGAGAAGGCGCTGTTCGTCGGAACGCACAAACAACTGTGCGCGGCGCAACTCTTAGCAACTGGCTGCCAGCCGCCAGCGGTTGAGGCGAGCTAGGTCGAGATTTCAGCCCTTTGATGAAAATGGCAGCGGGGTAAAATATCAGGTTTGTCAGCAAATACGAAACAAACGGTTACTTTAAACCAAAATCAGTACGAGAAGCTTCAAATCAAAGAGACTCAACGGGTCAAAAGCCATGTGTGCCATACATTGGGCGTCGAAGTTGTCGAAAGCAATATGAACAAAGAGACTTGTCGGCCATAAGAAAG
Organism: Calonectria hongkongensis; assembly: GCA_017140755.1. Taxonomy (NCBI): domain Eukaryota; kingdom Fungi; phylum Ascomycota; class Sordariomycetes; order Hypocreales; family Nectriaceae; genus Calonectria; species Calonectria hongkongensis. The sequence continues at coordinate 1,887,742 of JAACJA010000004.1, read as the reverse complement.
CCACATATTAGCGTCAAATGGGTACAGTTTGTATTATTTCTTCTGCATCAAGGCCATTTATCAGTAACAATGATGATTGCCGAGTGCATAGGAGGAGGTAGACCACAAGAGCCCAAGTGCAGAAGGGAGGCTGAAACATCAGAGCTTAGCCTAGCGATGCGAACTATTTGTCTACAAGAAACAAGACAAACAATCCAAAACATAGAGTAAGAGAGAGTTAGCCTGTAGCAAGTGCATATATTAATAGGATAGCCAATTGCCAGGTTGGCCCATTGAAGCTACATTTGGGTGCATCTCAAGGCATGCTATAGTTCCGTACAATTGAGGGTTTATACACAGGGCAATGATAATGACTAAAGACAAAACAGTGATTATAGTAGAGACTTTTTATCGCATCATGTCAAATCAACGGAGAAGTGAATAGTTATCTAGGCTGGAACATCGCGCAGCATCCAAACGGATTGCCTGCGCTATCAATCATTGGTCGAAATGCAGCAAGGTCGCTTTCTTTAGAGTGAACGCCTAGCCAAGAGATGATCTAAAGAAAAGAGCAAGAATATCCAGAAAAGAATTCATCGCTAAAACTGATGGTCATCATTGGCTTGAATGAGTAGTCTTCACATTGCCCACTGTTGACATAAGGGACGAGATGTATATAATTTCAAATTCGTTTGTACTTCTGCTTGGAATGATCGGTGGATCTTCATATCTAGTTGTCATCGTCCCAAACCCGTCCACTCGTCGTAGTTTTAAGGACTTCTTCTAATCCTCTGCTGAAATTGGTGCTTCAAGGTTGGTGTATTGTCTTCAGTAACATAAAGCTGGACAACAGCCAGAGCCTCTCACAGTCAAAACTCCAGACCTCAAACCTGCTGAGGTAGCTATTTTAGTCAAACTATATGTTGCAATTAGTCAATAGTCGCGACGATCTATCAATTGGCTGTTCTTACGGGTGTGAGGAAAGACTCGGCTACGAATCGGGCTCTCGCGTTCAACTACGCATCACGATTAGTGGGTCATCTCCAGTCGGACGATAATGGCACTCACAAAGAGCTTCATCTCGGAGATTTCCTTATCGACCTCCTCCATAAACTGAATGATAAAGTCTACGAGCTTGTGCTTAAGCATTTCCTCGGTGTGGAAGTTGGTTATTAGGAAGGAAATGTCGTATCCCTGCGAAGCGGCGGTGTCAGTCAGGGGGTCCACGATGGCAGCACGGGGGCAGCTAGTCGGATGCAACGGACCTTGATGGGTTTCCTTCGCAGAATAAAGAAGGACTCGGCGCGCTGGGTCAAGAATCGGGTAAACTTGTGGACCAAGATGTGCTCAATCTCATCGGCCTGCTTGATCTTAATGCTGATGCGGACGGAGTTGATGCTCGGCTCAATCAGAACGCGCTCGTTTTCGTTGCGCGCAATGGTCAGTGGGGTGAGAAGAACCTCGGGGGAGGTCTGGGCCTCGATCTCGGGGACATTGTGTCGCTCGGCCGTCTGCGAGGCAAAGTTGGAGAGGGTGAGGGCAGCTGTCAAGCTGCTGCGTACACATTGGAGGTACGGCCGTAGGGATTGAGACTAGGCAGCGGGAGACAGCGGTTAGCGCGGGATTCTGGCCATCCAGGAGGCAAGAATGGCATACCATGGTGGCGGCTCCTGGTTATCCGAAGCCCAGGTCTTGGTCGTCAGTGATGCTGCGAGGTGAGAAGGCTGGTGATATGCCCGGCGGGGTCTAGAATAGACACATCAGGCACCTCAAGATGGCAGCTGGCTGGGTATGTGGGGGCCATGACGAGTGCTGCGCTGGGGAAGCAATCAGCCACGTCACGTGGAGGCATTCCAGAGCATGCGCCACAGGAACTCCCTCCTGCCAAGCCACACATACAATACAATCCTTAAAAGATTGTCCCTCTGCGACCTCCTCACCTTCAACTGCTCTAATTATCAGCGTATTAGCTTAAAAATAAATATGTAAATCAATAATATTTAAATTATTTTATTTATATAATATTTATATATTTCTAGGCAGTCAGGAAATGGCATAGAAAGGTAGAGGGGGTACAATCTTTCAGGGATCGTATTGTAATGTCATCTCTAGCAAGCTATGGTCAAAGCCACACACATGGTTGCTAGGTTGGTACTTCGCAAGCTCTACTTTTTCCAGATCTCCAATAAACTTAGCAACATGTTCAACATCCCTCTATGCAGTATATAATAAATAATGGAAGAAACGTAATTGAGTAAGAGTAGCAACTGATATGTGCCTTTTTTCTGCCCTATTTCCATTGATGTTTTGGGATAGTCAAGCTCTGTGGCGTCGAAGGTGGAGAAGCCACAGGTGTATTGCATGTACTCTAGCCCGTACACCGCTTTCCCCACTAGACCCTCCACTTCTGCTAGGTACCAGCGATGACGCTGTCCCGATAGCTTGCCTCCATCCAGCAAATTCCGTCCAGTTCCACGTTTTCTCGCATCGCATCACCTCAACCTGCGAGAGGTTCTGAAAACTCTTGTTCCGACTTCCTCCCCTTTCTCCTCCTCCGTCTCCCCCTTGCGCTCCCAGAGCCTCCATCGTGTGCAATCCAATCATGGCGTCCGTACCAGGTCCGTTACCCCTCCATCCATCCGCGACGCATTTCTAATAATGTCTACCACACAGTTACCGTCAAGCACCAGGGCAAAAAATACGATGTCGAAGTCGACCTTCAATCGACCGGAGAAGATTTCAAGCTGCAGATGTTCAGCTTGACCAATGTCGAGCCCGAACGACAAAAAATTCTACTTAAGGGTGGCCAGCTTAAGGATGATGCCGACATGAGCAAGCTTGGCCTCAAAGCTGGCCAAACCATCATGATGATGGGAACCCCGGGCTCTGGCGGTGGCGAAATCGTTCGTCCCAAAGAGCAGGTCAAATTTGTCGAGGACATGACCGAGGCCGAGGCAGCTCAGCAGGTTGGCGCCACTCCTGCTGGTCTTACCAACCTGGGCAACACCTGCTACCTGAACTCGACACTCCAGACCCTCAAGCTAATCCCCGAGCTTCAAGATGTCTTAACAAAGTACACCCCCGAAACAGGCTCGAGCTCTGGACCTAGCCTGATGGGCTTCGGTAATGTGAATATGGACCTCACTTCCCAACTTGCCACCCTCTACAGGAAGATGGGCGAGACACAGGATGCCTTTCCTCCTATGACCTTTCTCAATGCCCTTCGAGTCACGTTCCCCCAATTTGCCGAGAAATCCAAGACAGGCCATGGCTACGCTCAACAAGATGCTGAAGAGGCCTGGTCTCAAATTGTCCATCAGCTGGGTCAGAAACTTCAGTCTCCATCCGGAAAGTCGTTTGTTGAAGAGTACATGGGCGGAGAATTCACTTCCTCCATGGAGTGTGATGAGAAGGCTGCTGTCGAGGGTGGCGAGAAGGCCATTGTCACCAAGGATGCCTTTTCCAAGCTGAATTGTCACATTGATAGCACAACAAACCATCTCAGAGATGGTATTCTCGCTGCTCTGGAGGAAAAGCTGGAGAAGAAGTCTGAGGTTCTTGATCGTGACGCTGTGTACACCAAGAGATCTAAGATTTCTCGGGCACCCAAGTACCTAACCGTTCATTTTGTTCGATTCTTCTGGAAGCGCGAGACCCAGAAAAAGGCGAAGATTATGCGAAAGGTTACCTTCCCTCATGAGCTGGACATTGTCGAATTTTGCTCGGACGACTTGAAGAAGGCTTTGATCCCTGTCCGTGACAAGGTCAGAGAGATTCGAAAGGATGAGGAGGATATTGAACGTTCCCGCAAGCGACGCAAGCGAACTCACGAGCAGGTGGCCGCCGATATTCCAGGTGGTGCTGGTCTTCCTAGCGAGAAGGAGAAGGAGAAGGAGAAGGCGGCAGAACAGTCAGCTGATGGCGACACTGTTATGGGCGAGACCTTCAAGACGGACGCCGAAGTTGATGCGGAACGAGACGCTGCCCTGCTGGCTTCCAAGAAGGAGCTCAACGCTTTGATTAACCCTGACCTCCGCAACGATGATGGTGCCAACCAGTCTGGTCTGTACGAGCTCCGAGGTGTTGTTACCCACCAGGGTGCCAGCGCTGACAGTGGTCACTACACTGCCTACGTCAAGAAGTCCGCTCCCATTGACCCTAAGACCGGCAAGAAGGGCGAGGAGGATGGCAAATGGTGGTGGTTCAACGATGACAAGGTGACGGAGGTGCCAGCGGAGAAGATCGAGACCCTCTCCGGCGGAGGAGAGTCTCACTCGGCTCTGATCCTCCTGTACAAGGCCATCCCACTTCCTACTGCTGACGGAACCATGGAGTAGACTTTGGCATATGTGAGGGGGCACCTTTTTTTCAGGCGGAATACGTACAAAAACGGCCTGCAGGCGTTGGTGATAGCCAAAGCTGGCAGGCTCTAGAGAGGATATTCGATATAACCAGATATGATTATGGACACATTCAAAGCAGGCGTAGGCAGTGAGGGAATGGATGAATAAAGATGTATGTTTTATGTTACACTATGGTACATGTCCGTCTATGGGTATCCAAGGCTTGTGAATGTCCTCTTTTGAAATTTGCGCCGCTCAATGATGCTCATCATGATCACGTTATCGTTTCAATGGTGAAGTGTTCAAGAATATGACTGTATGCACCTGGGGTTTTCGCCCTCCATCTGATTATCGCCCAATGCCCATTATTTGGTTTTTTCGAGTTTCTTTGCCTTTTCTTCCTCTCTCTCTTTCACTCGCTCATGAAAGGCGTCGATTTTCCGTTGTAACACGGCCTTTTGGTCCAGCAATGCTCGTTTCTGCTCCTCGAGGACGGCAATTTGGTCGGCGGGCGTGGTTTCACGAAATTGAGCGACAACCTAGAAGATTACACAGTCAGAATTTGGTTGCCACAATAACTGGACTGTAGCTGCGTGGTGCCGTTTACCTCGCCCTTTTCCTTGTCCGTCTTCAACTGCGCGCCTGTGATGGTGCCGACAAAGACACACGCACCAAAGGCGGCGGCCCAGATGCCCCTCTGGATCTTTTGCGCCCTGGTCCATTGGTAAGCCATTGAGGGCGGATACCTGGGCGAAATATATCGGGCTGTGTCTCGTGGCAAGGGCCAAACGGCAGGTTTATCGTCCGCAGCGGCGCTGGATCTAAAAGGTTGCGACGGCTACGTGATCGTCATGCCCCGGACACCGCAGCCAGCCAACAAAGGAATCGGGAGTGGGAGGTAGCTGGAGGGCCAGAGAGGGGCTGGGCAGGTTCCGGTCGCACAACACCCAGCAACGCTTGGTCTCGTTCGGGATCGGAAGCGAATCGGGGGGTCGACGTCGGAGCGGGCGGAGGGCGGAGTCGCAGTTGTCGCGAAAAAAAAAGATTACCGGTGCTGTCTCCCGGCCGGCAACAACGGAGGAGTGGATTTGAAGCCGGCCGTATTTTCTTTTTGGGGGGGCTTAGTCAGCGGTCCACTCGCCTCAGACGTGGTGGAGAATGAGGGGCACTTGTTGTCGATGTTGTTGCATCAGTGAGTGAGAAGAAGAGGTTGATTGGGAATGATGATGAGCTGGGTTTGATTTCTGATGAGAGAGCCAGGTGCCAATGTTCCAGGCAGGACTTGGCGCCCAAGAGACACGAGCCAACAAGGTGTAAATAGTCGCAAAGACTCCTTGGACCAACATCCACAGCAGCCCCATAAGGCTAACAAGCAATTGAGCTCAAGCACCATCTTGCTCTGTCCAATGCCTTACTGCACTCATTGTTCTATGGTGCAATAGAATAAAACTAGTAAATTTGCAATACAGCCATTGAAAGATTGTGTGTGTGTTCCTGTGACATATTCGTCTTGGGTGCCAGAGAGCTCACCTACTCAAAGAGGTCAATTTGACAGCAAAGACAAGATATGCATAAATTTAAAAATAAATAAAAAAAATAGAAAAATTCACTAAATTTTATACACAAATCATCTTATTGGTTTATTTCTTATGAGTTTAATCGGGAGTTCTTTGGATAAAAAAGCAGAGAGAGCACAATCCTTCAAGGGTTGGTTGTATCGTCCTCGCTTGGTGAGCTCCTTCCTCTCCGGCCAACCCGCCGAGCGGGGAACGAGGGGCGGCAAGCGGGGCAGTTCGAGCTACCAGGGGACAATGTGGAAAGAACGCCGGTGCCAGCGAGCCAGGCTGCTCCGGCGAACCAGCGAGCCAGTGCGTCAGTGATAACTAAGGCTGGCAGACCTGTGTGGAAACGATTACGGAGCACTTCTAATTCATTACTCGGCGTGCTTATTCTTTTTTTTTCTTTGGCTGCGTTTGAGGGAGCCTAGTGTATGGAGTCTGCGTCGTGCCTGCCCATTTTTTTTCCCCCGCTCCCACCGAGTTGCGTCGTTTTACATGGGCGTATCCTTGCGTCGATGACCTAGGCATTGCCAACACCACCACCACGAATGATTAATACTCGCCGCCGAGCTCGATATACAAGGCAAAATCTCTCTCAAGCCACGGTGCCCTCGACCTCATTTTCTTCGCCCTCTCTTGCATGAGACACTGAGCATTTCCGTCGCCTCCGTGAGTCATGTCCCCTGCATGTTCGATTGAAATATTCTTGCAAACCAACCGCCGTAGGCCGTCCAGTTGGGCGTCGTCTATCCCATCGGTGGCCTTCGCATTATTTGCGTCACAAAGCAAATCCTCTGACTCGGTTGCAGACGCTTGCCCAATTCCCCCCTCAGTCACACCCAGCAAGGGTCATATCAACCTGTTTCCCGGCTGCATATTTCCATCACACCCCGGAAACAATCATCCCCGCCTCGGTTCTCCTCTGCTAATCTACGCCCATGTCAACCCCTCGCGTCTTCATCGTCCGTCATGGCGAGACGGAGTGGTCACTCAGTGGCCGACACACCGGCCGCACCGATATCCCCCTCACTGCAAATGGTGAAAAGCGAGTGAAAGCCACTGGAAAGGCGCTTGTCGGTCCTGATCGACTCATTTCCCCAAGGAAAATTGCCCACATGTAAGTAAACCCCCGTGGTCACCATGGGCGTGTGTGTCGTCATTGCCGGAAACAGCAAACCCTTGCTGTGCTATCTCACCAAGCCGCCATCTCATTCCGAATGTAACTTTGGCAAGAATACGCTTTCCGGCATCGTCATTTCCATCTAATAAACGATCAGCTATTGCTTCACTCTTACCACACTCCCTCTTGTCCTCATTGCATTCCAGCACAAGACTAGTCTAGTCTGTATCGCAGGCCAAAATTATAGACTGACACAATCTCAGTTATGTATCCCCACGCAAGCGTGCCCAGCGCACATTTGAACTCCTAAATCTCGGTCTGGAATATCCTCTTCCTTGGAAGCCCCATGGCGAGGTAATAGACAGCGGTCTTCCTTGTACGGCCAAGATCGAAATCACCGAAGATATTCGAGAATGGGACTATGGTGACTACGAGGGCATCACCAGTGCTGAGATTCGCAAGATCAGAGCTGAGAAGGGATACGAGGGCACCTGGGACATCTGGAGAGACGGCTGCCCAGGAGGAGAGTCAGTTTACCCTGAAAAGAAACTTCCCCAAATCAAGGGGCTTGAAGGTTTCTCAAATTTCAGAGCCACGGACTGACGAGCATTCAGGAGTCCCGCAGATGTCACGGAGCGACTAGATAGGCTGATCCGGGAGATTCGTGAAAATTATCACAAGCCTGTCATTGGAAAGCCCACTGACAAGGCTGCCAACGGAGATGTTGTCGTTGTAGCCCACGGACACATTCTCCGTGCCTTTGCCATGAGATGGGCTGGATACTCCCTCGCCGATGGTCCTACTTTTTTGATGGAAGCCGGTGGCGTTGGAACACTGAGGTATTCTTTCTCCCTTTGCTGCATTTATTGATACACGAGCTAAAGGAATCTAGCTATGAACACCACAGCATTGACGAGCCTGCCTTGCTTCTAGGTGGTGCATTCGTCGTTGATATCGACGAGTAGTTGCAGCAGTCGATCTGGTTGAAAAGATATCCGAAGGACATGACAGGAAAGAGGAGCACGTTGAATAGATTACTAGAAATCAACTATGATACTAGAACATGAACAAGGAACTTGCAAGCGTTCAGCACGACTACTTTGTCTATCTCTGGCTTTCAGGATTAATCCTGGCCAACATCTCGCAGATAAGGCATGCCAACAACCGCATGAGCTGCCCACGTTCTCTGTCGCCGTCTCCCACCCCTTCGTTGGTTCAGCCCTGTCTACCCTCTGGATTATTGAATCTCAACCCTTGAATCAGGGGGGCTGGTAGGCGCGCCGCTCATCGAACCATGCCGCAGGACCAACAACCAACAGACTGATTCCCCTTGCGGTTTCCCGTCTCGCCCTGTATCCGAGCGAGGTTTAGCTATTTCACACTGTTGTCGTCCATCTCGGTTTAACTGGCGTTGCTGGCTGCCAAGAAATAAGAAACCATGAATCCGGGTTCCTTGGAAGACGAAGTCTCACCACAAGCCCATAAAATCAAACCGCGACGAGACCTGCACCAGTGGGGTGGAGGGGGGGAGAGAAAAAGGGCCTCAGAAATGGGGTGTATGTTGGCGGCAGAAGCCCACACCGGGGGTGCCTGTTGCCAGCTCATTGGCTCGTATACGGAAGCGATGTGAACGGCGGCGCGGTATTCCGGCCTCTCGGTTACTTGTTCCATTCCTACCTATCGGTGATTTGTGGCACAACAGGGAGAGAGGCATGAGACTAGGGGGGTCTGAGCCGGCCGGACTTCAGGTTGAGACATGATGACTGGCCGCGTACTAGAAGCAAAATGCCCAACGGGTCCCGACAATCGCTATTTCGCACGCATGGACGACCAAAAAAACCAAAATTCAAGAAAAGAAATCCACAACCAGTATCACAAGGATTCGCGACTATACTCAGACATCTATTAGGTCTAGATCACACAATGCAATGGGGGGGGGGGGGGGGGTTGTAGCAATCACCAAGGGCTACCCTACACAGTGGGTGTGATGCATCTATGACAAAGGCTTCAGGGGTGGCCAGTTCTGCATTTGATTCATGGCTGACGAGCTGCATCTCAAATTTGGCGCAGGCGGCTGGCTAGACGTGATTCTCTTTTGGATTTGGCCGAGCATTCCTCTGTGCAAAGTGCAACACTCTCTCTCTGCCTGCGGCTTCCGCGTGTTCAAGGATTGATTAAACCATCTACATATTTGAATATACATGACGATACCGAAGATTTGGCCCTCAGGGATACGAGAACGACTGAGCCCTGCATGGCACACGAGAGATTGTGCAATCAGTGGGCGTGTTCTGGGGTTGAAGAGAGCAAGACCTTGTTTCGATGTTGGTACCTAGCCCCCCTGTGCAGCCCTGGACGCTCCCAACAATACAGAGAACCGTCCAGTGGACTGGGACATGTTTCCCTGAGAAGTCCCCCTTCCTCTCAAGCAAGACACCCTAGATTTTGGTTCCACGGGCGATAAAAATATTCCTTTTGAATGTCGATCGCCCGAGCCTGTGGCCATCACCGAGGTCGTCGCCATGATGGTGACCATGGCCATGGCCATGACCATGACCATGACCATGTTGGTGATGCGACTGGCCATGTCCAAAGCCTGCGAATTCTACCGGCTCCGCAAGCTCCTCAAACGCAAAGTCCCCACCCGCCCCCGCGCCCTCGAACATGGCCTTGATTTGGGCCTCAGAAAACCCATCATGCGTGATGCCGCTCTGCTTGCGAGCTTGCTCGTCACGAGCTTCATGCGAGGCAAAGTCAACGATGAAGAAGACGCCGCCGGGCTTGAGCCGCTCCACCAGGCGCTCCGCAGCAAGCTCGCAATTGTCAAAATGATGCCACCCGAAACCTACCCCTGCGAGATCGAATTCAAAGAACTTAGCGTCTGAGAAGGCAGCTGGAGCTGGGTCGGATGGGTCGGCCAAGTTGCCACAGTACGCCGACCTAGGCTTGGAAGCAATCTACACGGAAGCATGTACATCAGTCGCTGCTCCTCCTAGTCACGACGTGATTCTGGCCTGCTTAGAGAGGGAGAGGGGGGTGTGAAGTTGTTCTAACCTCATTTTGAGCCTGTTCATTATATAGTTTAACCATATTCTCAGTAGCATCGATACCGACGCTCTCGCTCACGCTCCGGGCCAGGACCTTTTTTTTTTTTACAATCAAGCTGTTAGCGAAGCTGCTACTCTTGCCCAAAAAAAACGTAGTGGGCTCACCCGAGAAAGCATCCCCGTGCCGCAGGCATAATCAAGAAACCTCGAGCCCGGCTTGACGCCAATCAAGGGCAGCTTGGCTTGGATCTCGGGCTCCAGGCGCGCAATGGCCGCGGCGTTGTGCTTGTCGTATTCGTTGGCGACCTGGCTGTGTAATGGCACATTGTGAGCAGCGGAACATGCCATAAACGCCGCAAATGAAGACGCAGTATAGTGTGACGTGTCGGAATCCTGCTGATCCTGTTGACCAGTGGCACACACGGCACCACTTCACCGAAGCGTCGAACATGCAGTAGCTTGGAGGGGGGAAGCCGGCTAATTGAAACTTACTTGAAGAACGCCTGGTTGGTGGATAGGACGTCGGCCATGGCGAGCGGCCGGGACAGTTGAAACGGCTTGAAAAAAAATATAACGAATAAACAAATAAAATAAAATAAATGAGAAAAACCAGCTGCAGTCTGAGCACGGCAATAGTGGAAAGTACGAATCCTCAGGTAGTGAGTGATATGGTTATTGAATCTATATGTGATGGTACATGTTTCTTCTCTCTTTTGAACGCCGGCACTCATTATAAACATGGCTACGGAGACTTTCCGGATACTATGATCGGACACAAATTGAGGATCGGAAACTACACACTGAATATCTCTTCGGATACATCACATACATGCACACGCTTTGTGCGTCGGAGACATCACTGGGGAGGGAAAAAAAAGTCGAATGGGGGCCAAAATTGCCAGACTGTGTATGTGTAGGGTTTCACATGACTTTACGCAACCGCCCCATCGCAACATTCAAATCGTGGTCCGTGAAAGGTCAACTATATCGATCGCCCCGCATCGTTGAGCAAACAAACCCCCTCACTCTCCGGGGTAGCTCTACTTGCCGGTAGCGTCGGAGCATAACGAGTGATTGATGCAGCGCGTCTTGCAGGAAGCGCTTGCAGACTCCAGGGCAAACGTGGCCAGCCTCCATACGTACAACGCCCTCAGGTGTGCGCTCGGTGACATGGGCAACTCTCGACTTGACGCGCACGTACCTCTGTCACCGTAACCGAGCCAGTTGCCAGGGGCCGATCACGGGTGATCCTGCGCCTGCACGAGCGCACCGGTCCGCAAGCCGGGACTTTGTGCATGGCAGCCCAGTGGCCATGCCCGAGCCCGTAGCCCATGCAGACGCCCAACGGCAGTGGTACGAGATGCCATCCTGATGCACATGCACAAGGCCCAAAGGGAAGGGTGGAGATCATCACACACAAAGAGAGATGCCGATCCCTTGGTCTGTCTAGTGCAAGGGATGCAAGAGGGCAAAGGAAGGAAAAAAACAAAAACAAACAAGAATGAACAATAATCACCCACATCAAAAAGCCCACAAGCAAGTAGTTCTGAAACAAAGGAATGTCCTAGATGTTAGCCGCAACATTCTGCACCCAGCTCCCAGGTGCAACTGTACGTGGTGAATGAGGGGCTGGGGAAGGGCATTATACCCAGAATGACAACCGCCTGACAAGGTTGTGACCCAACAAGGAGTTACACTCTTGCAACCTTGTATTACAACAAGGAGCGGCCTCCCCAAAGTGACCATATCAGCGACCGAGACGCAACCCAGTGGAAAAGGCAATGTCTGTGTGCGAGGAGGGCCGCAAGCGGGATGCAGACGGGCAAATGGTCGCCCCCGCTCACCGCTGGTTGCTTGGTGCAGGAGCAGCAGCAGCAAGCAGCAAGCAACAGCAAGGCGTTGCCATCCTCTTGGCCCAGCCTCCCGCCACCTTTGCTTGCCGGGTCACCACGGCAAACAATGCCCCCGGAACATGTCCCATCACATGCCCGAGGGCGGCCGTGGGTGATACCGACTTCTCCCTAGGGATACCGTTCTCGTGGCCGAGTCCCGGCGTGGGATTGTGTCGCCATTGCGGGAGCCCTTGACCGTCGCGGCAGAGACCCGCAGCGCGGAGTCAGCGAGCATCACTCCCAGGGCATCTACTGCAGCCGGAGCCGGGCGAGCCAGCATCAGGCGGAGTGGCGGTCGCTAAGTTGGGCGCAACGCAGGCGGCATCGCTAGCCTAGGTGCGGTTGTGCGCGCGGCCCCAGGGTGATATTACAGGGACCCCGGTTCCCAGAAGAAGACAACACGCCAGACCCGCGCCGCACCACACACTTCGCATGCAGGGCGTCGTGCATAGGCGCTAAGTCTCGTGGTGCTCAGATTGCATCAATGTCGTCCTCCTCCCTTGGACTCTCATTCTCCCTGCATCTGTTGGACGCAGTCCTTACTTCTGCAGAAGGGTTTATTTGTTTGTTTGTTTGTTTGTTGGGGACACAATTGGCTGCTACAGTGCCATATTAGTTGTCCAAGAAAGCGGCGGATGTGTGTCCAGCCGCACTGCTTTGGTATCAAGGCTTCTGAAGGGAAAGTGCCGGCGAAAACCCACAGGGGATGCCAATTGGCACAAGCAGGTGCGAGGTTATCGTTCAAATGTCGCGCACAATACCCAAGTTTAGATGTGAGTGGCCAACTGCTAGACAATGGGGCGGTTGTTTGTTGGCCGCGGAGACGGTGCAGAGAAAATGGGGTGCGCGAGGGGAGTTGTTCGCACTGTGCTTCAAAGTCACTACAGTCGTTGACGGTCTAGGATGACATGCAGCCGAACATGGCGTGAAGTGATGGGCGCCGCACCTTGAAATTGCGACGTGGCAGCCTCTCTAAACAAGCAAGTTCGATATGAACCTGACCAGTCAAGATCGGCCCTTCCCTCCTTTCCTTTTTCGTCTCGTCGTGACCGTCGTGACTCCGGGTCGCCATTGTCCAATGCTTAAACACAGACAACGCCAAGGGGGGCGATCGTGTGGATTCAGGCGAGCCCTTTGCCCGTCCCCCCGCTGAGCTGATGGTTCGTCCACCCCAGCTCGGAATGGAAGGGCGGAGCTGGGCTCGGGAGTTGACAAGTGCTGAGGTCCGTGATAGCGTGGCAGCTTGTCCTAAAGCCCATGGTCCCCGGGAAAAATGGGTCCGTCGCGGGACAGATGCAGCCTACCCGAGCTTGCATGGATTGTCCGCATGAGAGTTTGTTCACGTGATCGTGAGCGGACGTGTGCGATTGGCGGACCGAGCCTTGTCTGGGGGCAGCCCAATCAAGGGCACCCGGTCGAGGCTTGTGACAATTGGGCACTGGCGGCAGGTCTGGTTCAGTCCATAGTGGCAACCTGGAGCCAACCCCGAGGCCTCGGGTCGGCACAGCGCCCAGCATGGAAAAGGCAAAAGTGTCGGTGTGAGCTGAGCCAGACCATCTACGCCGTCGCATCAGGACCCTCCGCCTCGTCCGACGACATCCCGTGTGGCGGTCGATAGGTAGGCTAGGCGGCGAGTCTAGCGCAGCGACCCAGCTCATGCTCCGTCTCGAGAGAGAGTGTCCACGCCGGATTTTGCGGGAAAGCAACCCTGCCGGCTCAAGCCATCAGTCAAACATGCCAATGACCCCGTTGGCGAATGCTCCGACGTTGGTATGTCGTCAGGTGCGACGCCAAGCGCCTGTTGGTGGCAACCCGTACCCAAGAGCCATCCTATCCTTGCACTCAAGTGAGGGCCACAAGGGAATGATTTTCTACGTCACATCCATCAACCGTTGCTTTTGGCCCGCACTGGGCTGGTGTGCAGTGACTTTCCGCGTGCAGTGCAGTGCGCTCCTTGACTCACTTTCTGTTCAGCTCACACCTGTCAGCACGATGCTCGTATCACAAAGGCTATGTCTCGGGCGAGAGTGGTGGGCTCATCATAGGTTCCATCAGCGATCCTGAGGAACAGGGAGCGGGTCGTGGCCGGTGGTGTCTCTGCCATATCGCAGGGATTGGGCGGAATTCCATGGGCCGGGCCGTTTTCAAATCTCTCGTTCCAAGCCGCGGCATGGGTGCCTTCGACTAGTTAACGGCGATCATTCTGATAGTCGGTCTGTTTTAAATTGCATGGCAGACAAGAAAAAGGAACGAACAAGATGGCAAATAGGCAAACGCAATTAAAGACATTGTCGGAGATACTCGTTGGGGTGTTGACGGAGCAGAGACAAGCACCGCGTTAGCTTGGGCCAAGAACAAAGTGGTGGTGGTGGTGGTGGTGGTGGTGACCGACGCGGATCAATTGAATGTGGATGGAAACGATGCCCATGTCCTGTGTCTTGCTAAGAGATGCATCATTTTCGTTGATACCGCAAAAAGTGGTGACTTGGTTGGGGGAGTGCTTTGGATGACGGCAGGATGGAGGAAAATCAAACGCGACCTGCTTGAGAAGGTACCTAGCGGGAGGTACCCCGGTTAGCACTGGTGGTGGTACCCTGTCGACCAGCTATCAGTTTCCCACCCACCACCACGAGCGGTACCCTGGAACCTCGCGAGAAATTAGTCCCAGGCAGGTCGGCACTCTGCCCGCACCCAGCCGTGGCCGCTGGGATTTACGGGGGGGGGGAGAGGGGAGGGTATCGTCGCAGAGACGCGAGGTGCATGTTTTCTGACAGCTCTCTCAAGGATCGCCGCGCACACTGCTGCCTGAGACCCGTTGTTCAACAAAGCAGACCACCTGCGAAGTACCCCAAGTACCACCCGACCAGGGCGTCATCTCACGACAAGGAGCCCGCACACAGCTCAGGGAAAAAAAAATTCCCTGCCAACTCTCAATATACTTTCCGGCACTCCAGAACATCCTCGTCAGCTCGCATCATTGCCAAGTAGCCCATGTTGAGAATCCTAGTCTCAGCCACCTCGCCCGCCTCGTCAGAGACAGACGGCTCACATCTGAACAGGCCCGCCGCCTCTCCCCCAGGTCTCGCGGCTCGTCCACGTTGCTCGCTACTCCCGATCCATCTCGGCCCTTCCCCTGCAGGAGCCAGAGGTCATGTGAATTTCCTACTGGAATGCCAATTCCCACCGCCAAGTGGCACCCCAAGCCAAATGACCTCAGCTCGCCCTACATCGACTCTGATAGCCCCTAGACGTCTAAGATAAGCTCATTCAGGGCCTGCAAGGAAATGCACCATCGTGCCAGTTGACAGAGGGACCGAGCAAGCACGTCCCTCGCGGCAGTATCACATACGCGCGCGCACACGCACACGCACACACACACATACATGATCGACCACCTTGATTAGACTGGTCTAATCATGCAGGAATTGCCTTATCATCCAAGTGTCACAAAAAAGAAAAGAAAAAATCGTACTCTACAACCGAACCTATTGGGGTCATGGACTGTTATCCTGGGGTCCCTTGTGTTGAGAAGCCCAGCTGCTTGCACCACAAGCGGCGTCTTCTCTTTTCTCCCCCGCCCGCTGAGCCTGGGCGAGAGCAGATGGACGCAGTAGGTTGGTTCAGTTCTGATGTTGACCACGCCCAAGTCGTGTCAGCCCATCAACATACTAGCTGGCTGACTTGACTTACCCAGTTGACAGCCCCCGAGATTCCCGGTCTCCAAAGTTTAGAGTCCAAAGCTCACATCACCAACATGCGCATTTGAATCACCCCTTACCTAGCTAGAATCCCTCATCCATCCCCAGGTTCCAGCCTCGTCCAAGAGAGCACTCGGCGAAATGTCCCTCATTCTGTTTCCTCTCTAGATCCGCCTAGGACCACTTCTCTCACCTCTCATTTCTCAATTCCTGCATCTCCACTTGAAACCATGCATTGTACCCACGTCGTCTGCTCCGGCGCTTGTCTTTGTTCACGCAAACACGGACTGCTAGTTTGGATGGCCTAGCCAACATCCAGTTTCAAACCTGAGATCCGTGTCTCACCTCCACCCAAAATTACCCAGCAGTGGCTGCGATGAACCTCAGCTCTCCAAAAAGCAAAAACGATAGTCCACCCCACCACCACCACCCCAAGAGACAATCAGAAGCAACGAGCTGCTCAAAATGCCTGATAACCAGTCCGCCCATGCAGCATTTCTCCGCACTGGTTTCAACTCCAATAGGCGACATGGGACTGGTCGCTTTGAAAGACATTGCCAGTCGGGATCCTCACGGCAGCATACCGCTTCTGCGGCTTTTACTTCAATCAGAAACGAGGCTGCAGGGTGAGTGATCATGGGGCTTTCGCACAGCGACCTGGCCCGCCCCGGTGACCAATCTGCATCCACCTGCCAATGATGACTGCAGCTTGGCTGTGCCGCCTCAAACCTCCGGGCTGGATGCAACCAAAGAAGCCCGCGACGGAGCAAAAACTCTGTACGGTACATGCGACCAAGGTAGAAGATACATCCACTCTTCTACCACGAAGCATTCTCTCATCCGCGGCACTCAGAGGGCCGGCATTGTTCAACACGTGTTGGCTTCGGCATGGACAAAGGACCTACAGCTAGCCATGCAACGCCGATACACGTTACTCAACAAGAACTCAAGTGGTGAGGTTTCCCATTCCCACGCAAAGTGGGCTTAACGTGGTCTCCTGGGTCGTCTGAGGGATCCCGTCTGAACGGTACACCACTTCCCCAGTGCTCGGACGGATCAGCCCTTGCGGCCCGATGCGCAGCTTGAGGAGGCGGGCCCCATCAGGTTCCGTCCGCCACCCAAGTTACATGGTATATCGCCGAAGCTGTGCGTAGTTCTCTCGTCTCCTGCAGTCCAGGTCGGTAGCCGAGGCTCTCACGCTCAACCAACCATCCGGTCTTTCCCTCATCCTTGAAAATCAGCCTTTGCCAAGATGACAACAAGGTAACGGTCGCCTCCGCATCTCAAATCAACCCACATGTGATTGAAAAGTTGTGGGCGATGCCGTCCAGGCGTGCATTTTAATTCTCCACCTGCGGCGTTCGTTAGCTCGACATGGCAGTCAAGGTAGCCCATCGCGATTCCTTGCATCACGACAACTTAAATGTGCAGAGGCGTATGTTACATACAGTCTTTTGGCAATGCGTTGATGTCTCACAACAAAGCTCGCGGTATCGTAGTAGTCCCCAGCCAGTGTGAAATACAAACGATGCAACATGTTTCACCATGACATTCGACCAGGGCTGTGCCACAGGATTGATAACAACCACCGCCACGACCACCAGTCAAGTTGTTGGCGTGTAGACATGCATGTTGACGACGGGGAAACGTCACGTCCTTCTGACCCAATCCCCACTACCAACACGATGTTCAGTTCGCATGCAGTGCACAGTATGAGGTGGTTGGGTGTCGCGTCTCTAAAGAGGATGCCACACCATTGACAGAGTCAACACAATTGGACGGGATGACCAGCGCTGCCCGTTGGGATCCACAGAAATGCTCGCCCCATGCTGCACAATACTACAGAGGGCACATCGACATCCGCATAGTCATGTCGGCCGTGCTCAAACGGGACACGCAGGCCAACATGGAAGATGCGGATATGCACTGTGGAAGGACTCGGTAGGGACGGGAGGAGCCTAATTGTGGACGGCCCGGGGCATGCCTGATCCTTGTCCGACAACGGATGACCCTGGTAGAGACCAGCCGAGTCACTTGGGTCTGGACCAAGATGGCGGTCGTTCTGACGCAATCAGTACCGTTGACTTTATCTCAAAGTGTCGAATGGTGGGCAGGGGAGACAAGAAACAACAGAGGCGACCGCGTTCCTTTTTCCGGTGTCAACTCCGTGCCCTGCTTCGCTCAATGTCTCGTCAGAAGATGAGCGGTGACCATTCTCCTCTTTCAGCTGGTTAGCGGTCACTGGGGTGCTGCATGGCATCAGACACCCCCCCGGAATCGTCTCTCATTGCTCAGTGCCTCCAGCACCAACAACAGCCCCTCCCGCACCATGGACTGGACTAGGGTTGGCCATTGGAGTACTGGCGGGTGATTGGTTTGTGGTTAGTCGCCGGCCAGGGCCGTCGTTGGTAGCGGCCAAGTTTTTAGCAATTTTTTTTTCGCGTTCCCAGAGAATCGGTAGTAAAGCTCCACAGAAAGGTTCGTGACACACAACGGATTCCGGCAATCGTTAGCAGTGCATGACCATTTGACCACGATAAGCCCCAAACATCATAGCGGACGTGACCAAGTGATCCACCATATGCTGACGAGCACAGTACCAATCCCTTGTTATGAACTGGTGGCTCGGTCAGCTCCGCGATCGGGTGTCCAATTACCATGTCTGACAATGACGCGATGCACGAGCGGCGGCTTTGGGGCTTGTTGGGACGGTGGTGTGGATACGAGGCTGTGAAGTTTCTTCTCCCTGAGAAACATCTAAGGCTTTAGGCGGCCCGGGACGTGTAGCTGTTTACAGATGGCAGCCTCATTACAACACATCAAACTTTAGAGTACATGCGCCGATCATTTATTTATCTCCCCTCCTAACATCATTGGGTCATGGGCACGGAGCACCCTTGCGCTGTCGCATATCCGACGCCCGCCATTGGAATCGGCGATGTGGGTGGTAGACTTCACAGTGACAACGCTTTGAGTTCCTGCGGGGCACCATACGATTCGATGAGAAGAGAAATCCCCGATCCCCAGTCGCCCATGGTAGACGTGATTTTCGACGTGGGAAAAAGAAAAGAGGAAAAAAACAATGGGAAAAAAAGCCAGCAGGTCAATTGGCTCGTAACATCTGATCACTCACTCGTCCATGTAGAGGACACTCTAGCACTGGGAGGGTTGCATCACAACGGGGATTGGCGAGATGCTTCAACCCGCCATTCCGAGAGTGGTGAGAAGTGCGGAGGGTGGGAGGGTGGATCAGCATCAAACGCCCCCGAATGAAGTCGCAATTTCAGTGGGTACGGTAGGCTCAAGAAGCAATAATAGCCCGATCTAAGGCGCATCGCATCCGTGCTGCTGGGATGAGTTGTACGAGTACTGTGTGCAGTTTGGCTGGTGACTGGTCAGCCATGGCAAGCCTCCAAAGCCTCAGTCGGGGGAGCAATGCGTCAGAGGGGGGCGAAGGACAGAACAGAGCCAGATCGACATTGCCCACGAGTTGAGTGGGCACTTGTCACCCAGAACCCGCCCCAGAGTGACGCCAGCTCAGGGCACAACCCGCACAAAAGCGCAAGAGCTCCCATTTGACAGTGACAGGCCAAGCTGGTACCTGGGTCAGCCCTTGGTGCTGTAGTTGGGTACTCCATACCAGCAACCTTGTGGCGGGGGACAAGCTGGGGTTTCACCGTCCAGTCTGGCCGTCAGACCCGGCGCTATCTTCAGAGTTGCGGGTTGAACCGCAATGCAGACGGGAGATGCCACCATGGGGGCCTGGTCTGTGGGGGTTTGATTCAGCCGGGGGCCCATTTCATCTCACTCATGGCAGCGGTATTCGACGGCAATGAATGACGGATTATTGCAAAATCATGACTCTGTGGCATTGGCGGAAGCCACCTGCATGCTGGCATTGCAGTTGAATCTGCATAAGACGACACAATATTGGTAATAATGACCCCTCTTCGAGGCAGGAGGTGGTATTGCACCGCTTCCACTCGCGACGGAAAATTCTAGCCCTCCCCCCGCTCATCTGACCAGCCTAAATCAGTCGACAAGTCATTATAGTTGCGAAACACCGACTTAAGACTGCAGTGGCCAGGGTATCTGAAGCAGGACGCACCGTGGTCGCCATTGGGCTGCAGGTGAAGTCGGTACATTGTATCGTCGCAACTTGGTCGCTGGGATGCAGGGTAGGATGGGATGAAGGTGCAGTTTTCCTGCTGCAGTGCGCCGACATTGGCGATAGCTCGAGGTATGCCTGCCCACCCGCCTCCTCATCCAAGAAAAGAAAAGGATTGACACTATTCCGAGACAAGTCTAGGGCCTCACAGTCTGGGCCTCCAACTTTACCACCCACCATTATGTCAAGTACTGCATCTCGAGTCTTTGAGCAGAGCAGCTTGAAACTAGGCGAAAAGAAAATGCATCTGGTCGGCACCGGGTTGGTTAGTTGAAGTGAGCACAGTGGCTGAATGCTGCCCTTTCGGATCCATGCTGGCTTCTACCCGGATGAGCTGGCACACGGATGAGAGACACTGTGGGATCGGGCCATGGAGTTTCACTCCGCATGCAACTCGTGGCCCAGCAGCGACGCGACGACGTATCTTGGTCCAAAGAATCACCTGCTCCAGCGCTGTTCGGGATGCAAGTGATGGGCGGGTAGGGCGAGGAGAGCCAAGGCTAAGCCCCAAGACACCCCCATTTCTGGCGGGAGAATTAAAGCAAGGGGAGATTGTTGGGCCTAGGACAGCAGGCCCCACTGGTGGTTACCAACCCACGAGGAACGGGTGACCTGTCAGATTTCCGAAATCCACAACATGATCCTAGCAGAGGTGAGTCCCGGGGAGCAAGACACTTGCTGGTTGTTACTCAGCGTCAACAGCGCAACGGCAGCAAGAGACTTGGCAGGTGTGGGTACATCGAGATCTTCGGAGAGGCGGTCGGTGGATGATCTTTTGTAACGTCTCGTCCCAGGGGGCGCGAGGAATCAAATTGAAACGCAGGTCGCCTGCTTGCGACCGGGAAGAGGGAAGGGTGCATTGGTTACGGTTACAGAGGAAGGCTGCAATAGCTACATGGGTCGACATGGGAGAAGGAAAAAAAAGAAAGAAGTGCCAGGGAACAAAGAAATCAGGGAATAGGAGGTGTGAGATGGGAGACAACAGCAACCATCATCTCTCTCTTTCTTTTCTTTTCCTTTTCCGCGGCCTGGCGATGGGACAATGGGATTATGTCCCACTCCCGCCACAGAAGATGATCCAACACGATGGAACAGTAAGAGTCGATCCCGATTCAATACTTCGCGCATGTTCCCGCATCTTGGCACCGACCTAGAGCCGTTTCCCCCTCTTCTTGTGCGGCGACATGATGGCTTCGTCCCATCTGGGGGCGGGCGGTGAGTGGGTGGGCGCCATGGCCCCTCGGTTCCCGCTGCCGCAGTACATACATTACATGTCAACACTTACCAGTGCAGTGCAGGTCAGGTTGGAGCCCCGCGCCCAGTCCCATGTCTCAGCCTCTATTCCCAGTGTTGTATTCACTTCCTTTCTGACCATCCCTACTTCCCGCCCTCCCGTGCGCGCGCTGCTGCCGCGCACTACTGTACGAGCGCGGCACGTCACTTGGTCGCGGGGTCCCGTCAAGTTAAGTGCCCTTTCAACTGGTACGTACCGCCTGGTGTGTATGCCCAGCTCAGCGTGCGTCTGAGATGGATGGACGTTACCGCTTGCTCTGTTACCGAATCAAATACGCTGGTGGGATTTTTGCCCCCCGTCCTGCCGCTTCGCCGCAAGGTACCAAATGTGTATCACCCCCGGGACAAGGGCCTCGCTAACACCAACATTGCCGTAGCGAGCTCTAGCGGCTCTCATGTTCTGTCGCAAGGTGACAGTGGCCCCCAGCATCGGGCTTTTGGGTCCTGGACAGAGGCGCTGACCCCAGCTCTTTGAACGGACCGTTCCTCGTTGCCAGCGCCAGATGCGCGGGATTGACCATCTCGGCCGTTCATACAATTTCCGGCAGGGATAACATGCCGCAGCTTTGTCGACACGATGTTGACATTTCATATTCGTTTATATTGAGCCGAATGAATACTCGTTGGCCTCAATTAATCTGGTTCTCGACCCCTTGACCGCCTGCGGCCACCCGGTCTCTACATTGGGGTTTCAATCTCAATCAACCGCTGCAAGTCTCAACCTGGCCCATATAACATGGCAGTTCAGATATGAAAGATTAGACGGCAGATGCATGTTGGCGCTATCTAACAGGACGGAAAAATTGAACGGTCGCCAACCTTTTTCTTGACCGGCGTGGAGCTTGCTCCTACGCATGTTTTGCCAAGAAGAGACACAGTTTCGGAAGTCGAGAAACAGGCCTGAAGTGGCCTGTCTCCCTTGCTTGCTGCAGCAACTCGCAACTATGAACGGGGATGTCGGTGATAAAAAAAACAACAACGGTAACGATGGAGTCTAAATCGCCGTGAGACCAGATGCCGGCCGGGGGTCGAGTCCATGTAGGTCTCAACCATGTGGATTGAGAAACGAAGAAGTGGGCTGGTGCCAGCAAGGTAAATCTTGGTAGCTATGGAACCCAGACGTGGACAATAGGTTTATTGAGACGGAAGCTGGTGGCATTGTTCTCTGTCTCGTGCGTGTTTTGCCTTGTTGGGCCGCCGGTCAGCGTCAGAGCGAGGACGAGGGTCGAGGACTGCTTGCTTCTTCTGGGCGTTGTGTGTGTGTGTGTGTGTGTGTGTGTGTGTCAAGAAAGCTAAAAATGGGTTAGACAAGACAAGAACCAACAGTTGCACCAAGATCAACAGTCTGTCAATAGAGGAGTCAGAAACAGCGCGGTCGAGAACGGCTGCATGAGTGACAGCATAGCACATCGGGCAAGTGGGAAACTAGCCGAATCCGTTCTGACAACCCCACAGAGCCCAGTTCCAGTCCCACGTCTAAGCCCTTGCCTACGGTCCAAGGACCGCGGCATGATCCACGTTGATGTATACCTAGGGCCATGTTTGTTTGCCTCCGGCGCTTCCCCCATCAAAGCCCAACCTCATCATGATTGCGAGGTAGGTATGTGGTGTGTGTGTGTCTGCATGTGTGCGCCGGCGATATCAATACTGTACTGACGTCCAGGCCGGCCTAGGTGCACGCCCGGACCAACGCAATGTCGTCGACCAACACACCCACACATGCTCGCTGGGCGACACCCCCTCCACGCACGCCACATGCCTCTCCCTCTGCTCCCATCCTTCTTTGCACCAGTACCAGCACCAGCACCAGCAGAGCTCACACCCTTGCACGCCCACCCACACACTCGCACACAATGGTCGTGCAGCCTGCGGCCGCCTCTGCAACCCGCTGTCGGGAACAAGCGCGGGACCCCAGACCGCGCAGCGGCGACCGAGCCCTCCAGGGCCTGACCAAGAAAAACCCCCCCAAAGCAAGCCTGCCGGCCATGACAGGAACCTGACCCCAAGGGCCCCAGCAAAGAAGGTCCCAGAAGAGAGGGCCTGGCAACGCGCCCCAGCAGCGCCCGGCCAAGTGATGATTGGCGAATCCACTTGCAGACCGACGGGCACCGCTCACATCCCATCCATGGATGCATGCATCCACCCATCTCTCACCAGTTCTGCTACCGCTGCAGCAGTATTGGATGTACATCTGATTTTTGTTTCTGCTTTTCTTGTGGCTTTTGGATCTGGGCTGAAATCGGGGCTCTGATCAACACGCTGCTCCACGTCACCCTCGCGGGCTGTGCTCCCGCTCAATGCACCTCCAACCACCAGATGTGTTGTGGGCGTGTTTCCTCGTCTTGCCGTCTTTCTCGAGATGGTGGCCTGCTCTCGAGCTAGAGCTTGGGAAGAATCGGCCGGGTTTCTTTGTCAACCCTCGATTCGTTCACCTGCATTCATTCGACGGCCGATGCATCCTCCCTCCATCAATCCCTCACCACGCTCACACACTCACACGCACGTCCACGCACGCACCATCCCGACTCACACGCACCTCTCTCGCACTGTACCCCAGCGAACCACCTCCAATCGTTCTGACCTTGCTCACCCACCCTCGTTTAGCGGGACCAGCGCCTGTTTTAGAGGGTTGTTCCCCCTCTTGGGAAACGTCGACGTGACGCTCTCCTTGGGGACATCGTCGCTAGCGCCGCTCTGTATCGGTTGATGGATGGTCTTGTCAAACACTCCTCCGCCGTACCTCTCTGTTCCTGACCTGGCCCGGGTCCGACCGGTCGAGCCAGGAAGGCAAAGCAAGGTGTGGAAGAGCAGGGCAAACCGGCTCGGTCACTTTTCTTGGGTGACTTTATTTTTATTTTTTTTCGATTCCTTGTTTCTTTTTTCTGCTGCGTGTTCCAGTTCCAGCCCCAGCCATGTACAAAGAAGCACACAAGGTGGCCAGGGTACTTGGTAACACTGTACATGGCTCTGTAATACCGTACCGTCCCATGCATACTATACCATACTTTTTTTTTTTTCTTTTCAGCCTCCCTACCACCTTACTGACTGACCTTGCTGCACCCGTCCCCGACTCCACCATCACGCCGCCCACCCAACGCCGCCCACCCACCGCCGTCGCCCGCTCGCACTGCGCTGCGCTGCGTGTGTGGTCCGCCTGTGACTGCAGCTGCGTTCTGATCGGGTAACTTTCTGATTAGACACATCAACCGCCCTAGATACACCCGTGAGAGCGCCGCAGCTACGCCCCAAAGC
The DNA here is from genome assembly GCA_017140755.1 of Calonectria hongkongensis. Classification (NCBI taxonomy): domain Eukaryota; kingdom Fungi; phylum Ascomycota; class Sordariomycetes; order Hypocreales; family Nectriaceae; genus Calonectria; species Calonectria hongkongensis. The sequence goes on along the minus strand of JAACJA010000004.1, from coordinate 1,863,391 downwards.
CACATGAATGTTGCTCTGTGGACGCAACATCTGGCCCCTCCCGTAACCGATAGCCTGGCCTGGTACATCACTTTCTGCTTGTCTCTTCCAGGACCTGCCCGGCATCCTTCCTGCACCTCGCTGTAACTGGCGCAGCCCATACCTGGCCTGGCCTGACCTTGACATAGCTCGTCCATTCCGCTGGGACAGACGCACGACAAGGCATCGAAACATCCAACCAAGAAGTCACACTCGCCCACTCTGTTGTTCTCACACGCCCCTCCCATCTGCACGCTTTCTGTCATCTTTCTCTTGCTTTTTTCCCCTTCACCTCTTTTCCCTCTCTTCCCTCCGCAGAGACCACCACCCAACAGCATCTCGCTACCCAGGTATGTTCACAGTCAATCTCGTTAACCCCCCTTCAACACTCCTTGGATCAATCTCAGCCGCCAGCCATAGGCCGCACACTACCAATGAGTGCATGTACGTGTATGTATTTATGTATGCATGTTGGATACGCCAGACGCCTGCGGGTGGCGGTGGATGGCGGGCGGTGGGCAAACCTACCGAACTTTTGTCCGCGACGACGACTACGACGACTACGAAGACGAAAACCCAAACGAGTCGTTGCCGCATGCTGCCGCTTCCTGTGATGCTGTCTGACCCCTCCCAATTTGCTCACCTGCGTGAGTGGCCCTTTTGTCTTTTCTTTTCTTTTTGACCTGCAGCACCATGCGTTGACGAGGCTCAATGTCGCCTCCCAAGGCTGCAGTGCAGGGTCTCGCCCAAGCGTGTTGCGGTGTCATGGTGTGTGAGGGGGAATGTGAATGCGTGAACCAACAACCGGCCAACACGGCGGGTAACGTGAAGTCGGCAACGGCCAAGTGGACCGCCTTTCATCTGCATTCTGAACTGCCCGTCAATGTCGAGCGAGTCATCGACGACAAGACATCTGGCGGAGCAAGACAGCCGGACGGGCCAGAACATACACTGCGAGGGAGGCGCCGTCCCCGTTGAGTTGTGGTCGGCAGACATTCCTGCTTACAGGAAAAGTCTAACACGCACTGTGGTAGGCATATTCCCTCGCTTGGCCCTTACGTTGCCTTGCATTGGGTCGCCTCATATTTTTCCTTTATTTTATTTTGGTTCGCTTCTCTGTACGGTAAATAGATAGGTAGTGATGGGAAAAAAAAGAAAAGAAAACCCTGTACTCGAGACCGAGGTTGCAGGTTGCTGCAGCCTCCTCCTCATCCAGGGCGGCGCGCGTTGAGCGACAACCACCAGCACCACCAGCACCACCAACAACAAGAACAAAAAAACAGCAAGTAGTAACAACGGGAACCACACGCATGTACAAAATCGTACACATAGCTGGTTATTCGAGACCCGGGACTCAGGGAAGAGGCAACAGCCTCAAGCACCATCGCCGTCACCGTCTCCGCAAGGGACCCAGAGCCCCAAGCAAGCCCCCAAACGCCATCATCTCTGGTTTACTAAAGCCTCACAACCACAAGCCCCAAAAAAAGAGGGCTTCCAAGCCTCTGAGCAGCCCCGGTCGGCAGCTCGCCTAGCAAGCCTCTGCGACCTTGCTCCGGTGTTGGGTGCCAGCGGTCGTCCACCCCCCCAGTCGGTTCTGTGCCGTCCCTGGTCCCTTTGCCCTTGACTTGACGCCAGAGCAAACGCCCTGGCCCTGGCCCTTTCATCCTACCACACCCCTCCTTCACTGCCCCCCCCCCCCCCTCGCCGCTTTTTTTTTTTTTTTTTCTTCTCGGCGGGTTTTGGCACTAGACTGCTAGGTGCTAGCTGGGCCGGCTCCCTGGGAACGGCACGACACCGGGCCATCCGTCCCATTACATTCCCGCCTCTGTCCCCGCCACTTGCCCACTCTAAACTTCCATCCTTTCTGCAGTCCTGTTCACACGTCCCCTCTCTTTCCCTTGCACACCCCCCCTCCTCCTACTCCTCCTCCGCCTTCTTTCTTACTCTTAACCCTCTTTACCCTCGCAGCCCTCTCTCCATCTCGCTCTCTTCCTCTCCCTTTGGCTGCACCCTCTGCTGCTTCCCTGGACCGACGACCTTGTGGGAAGGGGGAGAAAGAAAATCCAAAATAACCCGTGACGGACCTCTCTGGGCCGCCCCATCCCATCATTCATCCATCATCATCTCACAAGGTACAAGGGCCGTCTCGCCTCTTGCACCTTGCACCTTTAACACCATCTCCGCCGCCGACTTACCACTGCTACCACATCCATCTCTCTTCTCTCTCCGCCCCGGATCTGGGAACCTGGCTTCCTTTGCCTCCCACTGCTACCACTACTACTTCTTCCAAACCCACCCCCTCAAAATCCCCAGACCCAGACCCCAAAAAACCCAAACCTCCCATTACCACCTGCGCTGCTGCACTGCACTGCACTGCACCGCACCGCATCTTGGCCCTGCTTGCCTTGGCCTTCGGGGGTTCATCCTTTCCCACACTGGATCAAATCCCATCCGCTATCCCTCGTTTCACCTCTATATAATCTTCGGCCTGTCCCGTCGCACTCTCTCCCGTTCTGCGTCAGAGACACCTTTCTCCTTCGGAACATAAACCCCACGGGCGACCTGGTGGGTTATCTTGTCTTCTGGAATTCGCCTTCATCTCCAACCGAGACACCCATTCTTGACTCGGTCCCATCGGCCGCTCCGACCACACGGCGAGTATTCCAACGGCAACTACTACTACTACAACTACCGCCGCCACTTCCACCACCTCCACCACTACCTTTCTCGCCCACAAATGCTTCATTGCAGCTCTGCCATTAACCACAACACACCACGAGCTCTTGGATCTAAATCCATCACCTGCACCCGCCCGTCAGCGGCCCCTTGCACATCAACGTAGCATGGCCGACGACAGCTACCGAAAGGAGTATCCTCAGCACAATCGTCCAGAGGAGAACCAGCCCAGAACCCAATCTCACTACCCACCACCCCCAGATAACACACAGCGACCTGCAGAAGCACCTCCATCCACCATGGCCGCCTCAGTTACTCTTCCTTCCATTCACGATTCTCGCAGCTACGGGCCTCCGTCTGCTCCAGGTCGTGGATATCCTGACCCTCGCTATGCCTCGCCCAACGCTGTCAACGGCTACCCGCCACCTGGTCAGCAGCAGCCTCCGCCTCCACCACCACCCCAGCAGCAGCAACCTGGCCAGCAGGCACCTTACCTCCCACCACTCCAGCCCCAGTCTGATCCGCGAACTTCGGCCTACCCACCGCCAGATCAGCGCGGTCCCTACTATGACGACCGCCGTCCTCCTCCAGCAGGATACGGCCAGGAGCCCTACCCTTCGGATCCCTACTACGGCTATCGAGGACAGCCTCCTCCACAGGGACCTCCTCCGCCTGGCTATCGTGATTACCGCGCTCATCTCGCCAGCGGCGTCTACGAGTATCCTCCCGTGGGACCAGGCGCTGCCCCTCAGTTAACACAGGCAGCTCCCAGGCAGCGCACCTCGATTGCTTGCAGATATTGCCGAAAGCGAAAAGTACGTGCTACCTTGCGTAGGTTCTTCATTTTTGTTTTCGCGCTGCTAACCAGCTCCAGATTCGATGCAGCGGCTACCAGAGCGCACCAGGTGGCAAGTGTCAGAACTGTGCCAGAATGAACCAGGAATGCATTTTCCAGCCAGTCTCCTCGTCGAGCTCGACTGCGTTCATCCCAGTTTCTGCTGTCCCTGGCGGTGTTCCACCGGGCACCCAGCTCTTTGGCGCGTACGGCCAGCCTCTGGCCCCGAGCTCAGTCCCAGCGCCCCCTCCCCCAGGTCCTTACCAGCAGCACCCTGCGGCCGGCCCAGCGCCAGCGCCGCCACCAAACTACTACCCCCCTCCAGTGCAATCTCCCACTGAATCTTTTTCGTCCTATGGAGACGCTAGAACCGATGACGGCAGTCAGGTGGCGGGAAGACGCCGACGCAGGACGTCTGAAGAACAAGATGAAGGGTATAGACTCCCTCCTCCCAGGGGTGCAGCGGAAGATGATCCCAGGAGGAGATCACCAGCTGAATTCTCAAACCACAGCAGCCCAGGCGGAATTGGCGGCTATCCATATCCCGGAGCTCGACAGAGCCCACGCAACCCCTCGGGCAGCGCGCTGCCACAGCAAACTGCGGGTGGAAACTACGCTGCCTCAGCGCCTGGCGGCCGTTCTCCAACGGCCCAAAATGGCTCCAGCGGAGCATCAACTCCCGCACGACAGGGGCAGGCCCCAAGCCAACAATCGCAGGGAGGAAACTCATCGGTTATGAGCCTCAGCAACCTGGTGGATAAGACCGACATCGATAAGACGATGATTGACAGGCTCAACCGACCCCCGGTGCCCAACCCAAACGGTGCTCGACGAGACGTTAGCCGTTAACGAAACCCGAGGAGGAATTGACCCTGCCGGACAGGTCAAAGCGACGAGTCGAGGCTCTATGATTTAATTTATGAGCCGCACGGATTCCGATGGCTGGCCACCGACGAGATGACGATGCGTTTTCAATTCCCTTTTGCTTTTTCTCAACCAACTCGACAGAAAGAGGGAGCGACTGGAGTTCGAAATTTTTGTTTTGTGTTTTCTGTTACAAAAGCCGAAAAGAAAAAATGGGAGGAGGGGCCACGCTCAGTGGATGAGACAGAATAGCAGGGCACGGTCTAGAGAAAGACGCAGTTTGGCAACAAACGACGCGCTTCAGTATCATGTCTTCTTTTTTTTTTTTTTCCCTCTCTTCCCTATTTTTTCCCCATTTCCTTCCCCTGCTGTCTCGTTGAAAATTCGCCTCAAAAAAAAGCAGCTGCTTCAGGCCGTTGCAACCTTATAATCGGTCGGTCATTTTGTTTCCAAGAAAGACGGATATGCCTCACGGCACCAAATGGTTTTATGTTCCCTCCTCTTGCCAATGCCTTCAGTTTGGTCGGCTTTGTTCATGTTTTTGTTTTTTCTCTCAAATTTTGGTTTAATGATTGGTCGTGTTTTTTTTTTTTTTACTTGCTAGTATTACAGAATTATGATGATGGGTGGGTGGGAAGGCTTGGTGCGGTGCGATTGGCTTGTTTTTTTTTTCTTTATGGGAAGATTTCCTGTCTTGTCTACTAGGATGACGACTCGCGCAAGCGAAAAGGGAAGCAGGCCGACAGCCACTTCCGCGGGCATGTGTTGATGAAAGGCTGGTTGGGAATTGGGAGCCCAGGACGGTTACGGGCTGGTAAGAACGGGAAAATCAAGGCTAAGGCAACGGCAGGGAAAGGCTTTGATTGGGGGGCAGTTTGACGCTTGAACGGTTACTGTTTATGTCTGTTATAATCAATCGTTTTGATGCCCGATATCCATATCTATTATTGCCCTCAATACCAATTGGAGCTGAACTTTTGGAAATGCGTACTTTTCCCCCTTCTATTCCCCTCTTGTTTGACATATGACTTGGATGAATGATACCCAATGAATGGCTTGAGGTTGGGAAGCACCCCAAGCACTACTGTACGTGTTTGTTGATAGTGGCCAGGGGGCACCAGGGATGGAGGGAGAAGAGCAGCCAGGGATCAAGGGATCTAGGAGAAGAGGTGGTGTGGAGAGGCCCCAGGCGAAAGGCAGGGTGTCAGGTGTCACCCGAGGAGTCCCGGCACGTTTGGAAGCACGCACGGCACACAGACAAAAAAGAAATTGGTGGAATATGAGAGACGATGGTGAGGACCGAAATGATGGAAAAGGTCACGAGCAGGGAGTGGGAGTGGGAGTGGGAGTAGGAGAATGAATTGGAAATTTGGGAGCGGGAGGCGGGAGGCTGACGGGATGCATGGGAAGGCAAACGAGAGACATGGTTATGTGAGATGACTACTGAGGAGGAACAGGACAGTAGCGTTAACGGCTACGAGCTGGGCTGGACTGGGCTGGGCTGAGCTGAGCTGAGCTGAACTGGGGGAGTCGGAGGCGAGAAGTCAGAAGAGGAGGAGTTGAATGGAGACACGGGCGTGTGTGTGTCGTCAGTCAGTTCAGTTCAGTTGGGCTGGCTGGCTGGCCGGGTTGGTTTTGGTTGGTTTTGGTTTTTTTTGGCTCGTCTCGTCTCGTCCCGTCGGTCCACGGTGCGGTGCGGTGCGGGCAATGGGGCGAGAGCAAGGGCGAGGGCGAGGGAAGCAAGGGCTAGGCATCGATTGATTGAATATGTCAGGGTTTGGGGACTGTACGGGGTGTGAGCATGGGCACGATGGGGATGGGATGGCTTTTTGGGCTGTGGGCCGTTATGGGTCGTGGGCCGTTGGCCATTTGATTGATGGATCCCTGGGATCATGGAGCGAGGGAGGAGTCGGAGGAGGAGTGGGAGGAGGAGCATGCGGCTACGGTTACCGGGCCTGTAGCACGACACTAGCACGGTAAAGCCCATGGCAATGACGATGGGCTACGGGCTACGGCCATGGCTTGGGGCTAAGTCCGGAGAGCGGAGAGGCACAAAAGGGGATAGGGCGAACCCACATGGCGACATGGCAGGTAGGAAAGGACGGGGTTGTTGTTTTTCTGGATCCATTGGCATTGCCCATTTAAGCCAGCCACATGGGGGGGCAGGATGAGCAAGCGAGGCTGTACACATGGGAGATGGAGATGGAGATGGAGAGACACAGAGATGGGGATGGAGATGGAGAAGCTATAGTGCGTGTGCAATAGTGGTGCTGGTTGGTTGGTTGGTGGTGGTGTTGCTGGGGGGGGGGGCACGGCACGCACACTGACTGACTGACTGGCATGAGATGGATGAGGTGGGAGGAGGGTTGAAAACCAACAGTGGGGAGAGAGAGAGGGGCGGCAAGGGAGATGGATGGATGGATGGGTGTGCTTGCTTTCTCCGTCTCTCTGTCTCTCCCCTCACCCAGCTGACTGGAGAGTTGGACGCAGAAAATCAGAGACCAGAAAGGAAAGGACGCAGAACGAAGGGCGAGGGCGAGAAACAGAACAGGGCAGGGCAGGGCAGCCGGGAAGAGTGAGTTGAATTGGGGGCCTGAATGGCGTTGGTGTTGGTGGCTGGTCCCTGTCCGGCGGAGACATGGTGGCCGGGGTCATGTAGATTTGGTGTCGATTCGACGTTCGAGTGTGGACAGAGTGGGTATGCTGCACGGGGACGGCCGCAGGACGGTCGATGCACATGACGCGCCGCCCACGCACACAAAAATAATTGGGGGCGTGGGAAGTGCGTGTGTGGCAAGGTTCTAAAAAAACAGGCACAGAGTGAGAGAGCGTGGGAAAGGCTGTGTGTGTGTGTATGAAAATAGCAGCCACAACAGCAACACACACAAAAAAGAGAAGGAACCGGGGAAGAAGAAAAAAAAAAAAAAAGGGAACGACAGCTGCCAACACCACTAACACCACCCACTAACTAACCAAAGAAAAAAAAAACCACTACTAACAGTAATCCTACCCACCAGCACCACACAGAACGTCGGCAATGCATCTTACTCCCACATTGAATGGATCCTGATCTACTGAGCTAAGGTACGCACCAGGCGGCAGTTTGGATTAGCCCCATCCCCAGAGGCTGGCTGAGGGCATGAATTGGTTTACAAGATTGGGTGCTGCATTGGCGAGCTAGTTTAAACAACATCGTATTAGCTAGCTAGACGATCTTGCAGATGTCTGTCCATGGGAATCGAGATGAATGGCTGAGGCTGAAAGTAAAAGCTGACATGCTTTTCCATATTGAGAGAAACAGACAGGAGAGACATGCAGACCACACCACACACTCGCACGCACCCACGCGCGCACATTACATACTAATGGATGCACCGAGCATCATGATGATGACCAAAGGGCCGGGGAGGAGGGACAAAGGGGAGAGGGGAGAAAAAAAAAATAAAGAAAGAAATAAAAGACCACAAAAAATAAAAACTAAGCCAAAGGTAAAAAAGAGCACGGAACACCTCGATAATGAGGAAAAAAAGAAAATACAAGGGGAAGAAAAAACAAAAACGAAAAAAAAAACGAAAACCCAAAGACCAGATCCAAACCATTGGACAAAGCAAACCTATAATGGGACTTGTTAAGGGCTCCCGCCGTGGATTGGTAACGAGACACAACCACGCAGTGAGACACGAGCTGCAAAAGCAAAACGTGAATGCGGAAAAGCTGGCACTTCACTAAGGCCGTGTAATTGCAAATGGTCATGTCATCAATTGAGCAGATGCGGCAAGCTCGCACCCGCCACACACACACACACGCCCCCCAGGAGGAGGAAGTTGTACATGGTGCAATGGTGATGCGAGGCGCCTCCTGTTGGCTGGTACGGTTTTGGCGTACTGTGCTGGGCTGTACCGCACTTCCACGCGCCGAACTCTCGGCCTCGAGTGCGCAGGGGAATGGTGACAGGAATTCACGGCTACCCCCAGACCACGCCGCGAATCAGCGAGCTCGCCTTCCGGCCCAGCCTCTGGGTAGGGTTGGGCTAGCCTCCTTTCTAGCCTTTCTAGCGAACCATGATACGGGACGGACGGTTACGTAGGGGGCGAACAGACACCAGCACCAGCACCAGCACCAGAGGGAGAGTGAGAGAGTAAGAGGGAGAGGTGTGTGTGCGAGGGAGAGTGAGTGAGCGAGTGAGGGGGTGGGGAGGGTACGAAGGGCCCCAGAGTGGTGGAAGAGAGGGAGGGAGGGGGGGCGCAAGGTAATTAACGGTAGATTACGCGCGCCAGAGGGGAGTGAAAGAGTTCCCAGAGGTTTGAACTAGACGCCGGACCGACAAGGAGCTGCCGTTGACGGCACTGACGGGAATATGAGTGCCGCATTTGGCCGTGGGCGATCACTGCGCAGGCACCCCATGATGGAGGGAGACGAATATCATGACCGGGGGAAGCATGAGGGTCAGCAGCAAGACTGGGCGTCGAGAATTTGGTGTTGGAGATTTCTTTTTTACGACGGGACAGACATGCTGCCTGCCATCAATCAATCAAACAATACAATGCAACGCAATGAGGATGCAATGCAGTCAGTACAATCATTCACTGTGTGGCATCCCCTGAATTAGAACCTGTTACATAGGACAGGGCTCACTCACCGTCTCCCACCTCCCGACGGGTTTTAACAAGCACTTACTCGGCTACATATCTACGCTTTGATTTCTCATCATGGGTCAGGCAGCACAGGACAATGCCGAGTTGCCTCACCGCCGCGGCTATGATTCTTTTTTTCTTAATTGCTTTAGCTCTTACTGACAGGTTCGCCTTCTCCGTTCGTCTGGGCCCTCCATCTCCCGCCTGCTTGCTTGCTTGCTCACCGTCTCAGGGTCAGGGCAGGGCAAACAACTCTCAAACAGTGGTAGCCCTGGGTCAGCTAGCGGGTGATCTCCTCTCACTGGGTCTCACTTAGCCGTCCTTCAAGTCCATGTCCATGTCCATGCCGATGCCATGCTAGCCATCCCATCCCTATAGATCGCACACGCCCCTCTATCTGCCTCCTCCTCACTCCGATGGTGCAGGCGCTGCCCGTCTATTCTAATCGGCCATGGCTGGGAGGAGCCCGAGTCCGCGATGGCGTGAGGGCAAGGCGAGTGACGGGTGCCGCTTCCACGGGTACCGCCTTACGGGCACCGCCGGCCGGTTGCGGGCGCTGGCGCACGCGCGGGGGGGGAGGATCCCCCCCCGAGGGGAGAGAGAGGAGACCAGAGCCTCGGTGGGAACGACAAATTTAGGCAAACGGGGTCCCTTACGACGGCTCTCTTCTGAGCGTAGGGCGCAAAAAGGTAAAACGGTTCGCTGCTCGTGACGGTGCCACGGACGAGGCGCAGGGCCGGCGCGGCGGCGCTGGGCGGCGGCGGCGGACAAGGCGGAACCAGAAGGACTACTACTTGGTACTATGGTACTACCAGGAGGGAATAAATCCGCGGGCGAGGTGAAGTGAGAGGAGTAGGCGGAGGAGGAGGAGGAGGAGTACACACACACGCACTCACTCATGCACTCACACTCACGCACATACATTGGAGCGGAGAGAGAACGAACGAGAGAGGGGGGGCGTGTTGGAGGCGGTAAGGTTTTTTTTTTTCCCTTGGGCGAGGGGATGGGGCCCTTGGCCCTTTGGGGACTTGGACGGAGTTATTGGGTTTTGGGCTTCCTTTGCTACATTCGAGGGGGGGTGTGCGAGAGAGAGCCTGGCGAGAGTGTCCACATAGGAACAAACCGAAGTCGAGAAGCACCACGATGGAGACTTCGGCTCTTGTGGAGGAGCATTATCACCAAACGGAGCCCACGTTCGGTAGCACGGCGGCCTGTGTGAAGCATAGGCAGCAGGAGTGGTATAATCGAACGGGCCATACAGAGCCCGAGCCTGGGATGTGTGAAAGAGGGGGACACTTGAGAAAAAAAAAAAAAAAAAAGAGGAGCAACGGCAGTCATTCTCCAAAGAAAGGGTACCCGCTGGTACAGTGTAAGTGAAAGCGGTGACAGGGCCCTTATTTCTTTTCCTCCTGCACGTATGAGCGTGCTAGTGCATGTGAGTTATGGATGATGTGTGTAGGTTTGCATGTATGTTTGGACAAAGACGGCATGGCATGAGGGGATACATGGTTGTGTGTGATTCTTTGTGGGGAAAAAAGAGGAGGAGAGCCGGAGCAAAAGAGCAGCAGCAGTAGCAGTAGCAGTAGCAGTAGCAGTAGCAGTAGTAGCAGTAGTAGCAGTAGTAGCAGTAGTAGCAGTAGTAGCAGTAGTAGCAGAGAGTCGAAGGGGGAAAAGGACAAGGACATGGGTCGTGGTTGTAAACATGACAGAACTCTGCCTGTTTGTGATCGTCTTGTATTTGTCATTGTCCCGTCCCCAACCAGGCGCTTGTTGTTGCCCGCTTTCGTATTCAATACTACCGCTATTATCATCATAGTCATCATCATTATCACCACCATTATCACCATCATCAGTCACAGGGGGGAGCTATGTACAATCATCATCATCATCATCATCATCATCCTCAGCCTCTCTCTCTCTTCCAAGCAACTCGCCGTGCCACTAACACTAGCCGTCTCTGCCAGCACTGACCCGGACCCAAAAACTACCCAAAGAGCCTTCGGGCACCAGGCTGAGCAAACTCGGCACCAAGACACGACGGGGTGCAGTACCCAGACTTGCTTGGGTTCCCAGAACAGCATGGTCCTCTCGCACTGTTGCCCGCCATCGTCTGCAATGCAGATGCGGTGAGCAGAGATGTAGGCAGGAAGACAAGCGGGAAAAAAAAACCGAAAGGGGGCGTGTAAAAATGATGATGGTGTGTGTGGTGTGTGTAAGTGACAGTGTCGACGTGCGTACGTGCGGCCAACCGACTTGTCTACATCTGACCTTGGCCCAGCTAGCCTGGAGAGGGAGAAGGAAAAAGGAAGGCCCTTTGATCAAGGAAGCACCCAGCTCCCCCAGACACTTGACCGGCCGTGATGAGGTTTATTTCCTTAATTAGATCCTGTAAGAGAGCCGGGCACAGCGTGGTTCAACGAAGGGCGTCTAATGTCGCACGTCCCGAAGACAATAATACCCAGCGTCACGCCACGCCCATGTGGATGATGCTTGCTACATACAGAGAGAGAGAGAGAGAGAGACTCCACGGCCGAGATAGCAATTAGAGGCCATGGTTGGGCGCCGCTGAGACGTTGGGTCCCTTTTTTCGCGAGGTAGACCCAAAAAGGGGGTGAGGGGACCGAGACGAAGACCGCAAGCGTCCACAACCATTTGCCAATAGTGTTATTTGCTGCTGTCCAATCGACTCTTGTACATCGCACTTCGAATCTCCCAAGATTGAAATCAAAAGGCATTAAAATTCAATAATTCTGGTAGCAATTCCATTTCTCCTCCCCCCTGGACACCAAGGAGTGTCGTAGATGACAAAAAAGCACTCGAGACACCGGCCCCCCCCTTCCCGAAAAAAGGGGGGGCGTGGACCAACGAGCAGACAATGGAAGAAGGGTTGACCCTCCCAGAGCAGGCTGTCAGACACGGTCTGCTATTAGAACGCCCCGTCGTGCATTTCAGCCCAGAGCAGCGTGGGGAGAGAGGCTGGGAGGAGAGAGAGAGCAAGGAGACGGAAAGGGTTCTACCCAAGGGAGGGAGAGAGATGGCAGGGCGGGCCTCCCCGCTCAGGAACGAGCTTCGGCGTTGGCGATAGAGAGAGGGCGAGAGCCCATCCCAGATATCTGGGGCGCTGGAATGCGGGTTCAGGCGCGGTATGGAGAATCGACGGGTGTGGGCAAGGAAGGACCTGAGCTCCCGCCCCCCCGTCTCCGGTTGATGGCATCGTGGGCACTGTCTGGCATGGGACGACTGACGACGCGAGGGCCACTGTGTGTGTATCTGGATCGTGAGAAAGCAAATTTGAATAGCAACGAGATTGAAGGAACCTCTGCTTCGACCACAGCCCGGGCAATGCTGCCCTGAGAGCCTGGTGTATTGCTGTCTCGGTGTTATTCCAAGAAAACGCAAACGGGCTTTTTTTTCTTTCTGTGTGTGCTCTCTTGTTTTGTTTGTTTCTATCTACTAACGGGCTGAACACGGCAGATTAAGCAAGGCACGAAACGGGGGAGCTCGTCCTCTCGAGACCAACACTGTTTGATTTCTCGAGCCCCAGGTCCCCCCTCTGTATGGAACATGGCTGCTCTCGCACGAGCTCAAGGTGTTGTTGATCCCCTACGGTTTCTACGTTTGGGCTTCTTCCAGTTTGGTTTGCCCTGCCACGGCCGTGATACGTACGGCAGAAAGGGACTTGCCACGCCTTTGCTTGGGGCTTCGTCCAAGTCCAGCGGGAAAAGCTTCTCGCCACGGGCTCTGACTTCGCTTTCCGTTGTGCCGGGACGCTCCAGACACACGGGAACCACGAAAGCCTCGCCCGAGGGCGTGTTGAACCTTGGCCACGAGAGAGTTTCCCCCCAACTCTCTCTCTCTCCTTGGCGTGGTGGCGGCAGCAGCAAGCAAGCAGGCAAGCACACGCCCCCATGTTGCAGGAGCACCGTCTGCGATCTCAAGATCTATCTTGAAATCACAGTTTCGTCCAGATCACCAGCCGCCCCGCCCTTTCCGCAGCGCCACCTTGTCTGCCTTTGAAAGGGTGAACAGGGTGAGGGTTGGTCCCGGCCGCAAACGGCGCCTCACGACTGGAATGTGGATGACGATGTCCATATTCTTATTATCATATCTCTCTTGTTTTTTCGATCGTTCGAGGCAGGGCGAGGCGGCGAGGCGATCGTGGAAAGGAGGATAGGGGGTGTGGTTTTCGAGGTAAACACTTTTTTTTTTTTTTTTTTTTTTTGGATATAGCTGTTCTATAGATGATTACAAAGACTGAAGGGAAAAAGCTAGCCCAGGTCTTTGAGTAAGTTCGCAACAACAACAAAGCACGACCGTATTCCCGTCTCGCCGCTCTCGGAGAATACCGTCATCTAGCGGGACGAGACGAGGCAAAGCTGTCGATCACGGGAGAGGAGGAGGAGGGAGGGTGGAAAGGGAAACAGGTCGGCTGACTTCATCGCTTCGTCTTTGGGGAGAAACTAGGACGACGGAGAGAAGCTTGGGTCTTGGCCTAGAGGGTTTGTGCGAGTGAACGAACGAGGGGATCGAGCAGAGAAGGGAGCCTTGCTGTTTCCGGGGGCGGGAATATCGGGATAGCGACGCAACGCAACGAGCCGCCCAACTCTATGTTCACGGATCAACGATGTTGATGCTTGGTTCCGAGCTGAGTCCGCTGCGTTGTGTTGCGGTGCGGTGCGGTGCGGTGCCTTGTAGGCTGACGCAGGAACCCATCCCCCGTCATCCTTTCCCCCCATTCCCCCCCCAGCGACTCTCCTCTATCTTTCGCCCCAAGAAGCTTCTACACACCCTCCACGTCCTGTTCTGGCGTCATTGCCCATTAACTATTCCATTAAGGGGTGGCACGGCCCCAAGTCCTGGGAAATCTCGGCGTCAGCTCGACCCGAGTTAGCATCGAGACGCCAGCCAGCGCCTCGGGACCGACCTCGTGGGACCGGGCAGATGATGGTTTACAATTTGCAAGAGAGCCAGACTCCTGCCCCCGGGGCTCGTTTTCATTAATGTCTGTTGCTTTGGGTCCTGTGGCACCATGCTTCCCGGAATAGTGCCTCTCCAGCGCCCTCTCTCTCCCCCTCACACGCACACACACACACACACACACACACACACACACGCCGCACCCCCCCTGACTCGGGTATTCGAGATGGCCACGAGTACAAGCTGATAGCTCGGCGGAGAAGGGAAAGGACCAAAAAAAAGAGGGTTTTCCTGGACAAGACGAGTAAGTGGACACGGAACGCGGTCTCAGTGCTGGACGGAGACTTTAACGCCACCGGCTCTGGCTTTGTCCGTGATGTCGGGTCCATGAGGCTTACACCTTCGGCGCTTGTGGCATGGAACCAAGAATTGCCGGCCACCGGCAGTGGAACAGACAATGACAAGAACGAGACAGACGTTGCCAAGTCGAGAGATTGTTGCGAGAGGGCTTGACATTAACTCCCGAATCGAGTTTGGCCGCGTCCCGCTTGGCAGTTCGAGGTCCCCTCGGGAAGGCATCATTCTGGTCTTGGTTCACACTCTGTAGCGCGGGAAGACTACCATCAGTTTCCTTTTCTGCCGCCTCTGTGGCCTAACGTTATTAGAGAAAGGGCTTACACGCGCATCTCCTTAGCGAAGTGGCAAAAGGACGACGAACAAGAGGGGATCCTGTAAGCGAAGGGGTGTGGTTTGGTTCTACTTCCTTTCTGCCTTGTGATCACTATTGGTTTAGACGCAGGCGCGTTTGCAATCTTGCCTAACATCACCGCTCAGCCGCGTGGCTTTTCTCTATTCGAGGCTAGACTTGGATCCTTCGACATGACTCCTCCCTCTTTTTTTCATCTCAACTCGACCACGCGGCGGCTGATGCCGTGGCGGCGGCCGGATACGTCAGAGGGAACTTTCCGTTGAAAGTAGTCTATGGCAGCTGGAGATCAAAGAGCAGCTGAGAGGAAGCTGAAAGAAAGGGGGGAGTAAGAGCTTGACGGATTGGTTTTGGCGGTGGTGAGGAGCTGAGTTGATCTCCCAGAGCAATTTGTTCATTGCCACTGACTCGTTAAAAGACAGAATGCGTTATTGACCTACTTCTAAACTGCGCCGGGGGGTAATACAAGCAAGATCGGCCTTTGTCCAAGTTTGGTATTGCCCCTTTTGAAGTCCAATACAATCTCGACTTTGAATTCAAACTCGAACGAGCGGACGAACGAATAACAAGCAATTGATGGAGAATTTGTCAAGACTGTTACAGGTTTCCTCGCCAGGAAACACAGTCGGTTGATTCTTGGAACAATATATCCATGCTGGTGGAAATCAAACAAGCTGCCGTTAAAAAAGAAATGAAAGCCTGTACATCATCCCGAAAATGGATGATTCTAGACTCTCTCTTTGTCTGTTGGCAGTCTAGTTGCACATCCAGTCTAAACTTGGGAGCTATCGCACACCAAATCGAATTGTCGTTACTTCCAGTGGACGTTTGGGGTATCTGGACAAGGTTTCCTGTGATGTTGCACATGTACAGTCCATCATTCTCATTCACAAACACATCCATTCAGGGGAGGTAAACCAAAACGTCGAAACCAATTCGGCGTTTTAATACACTGTATAGGCTTAATCCACGACTGAACAGGATTCAGAATGATTTCCAAACAATAACACAATTGCACAAAGAGCATAACGGTTCTTACAAGCTACCCTACACAAGATATTGCCAAATGATGCTATCCCAGCCCTCGCCCCCAACTAATACACGCTCAGCCTTGCCGCATGTCAAATTAAACGTGGCTACGGCCGAGTGCCAGCGAGTCCTTCCCTGTCGAAGGCCGAATCGAAGCCATCCCTGAACTACCCCGGAGCACAATCTCCAGTTTCATCAAAGGCCACGTTCTTTTATTGGAAATGTCAAAAAAAAAAAAAAAGACGGGCTTGACACCTCCAAGGCCTGTGCAGCAAGCAAGCAAGCAACGCCGTTGTGACCAACACGGACGCCAGAAGAGCGCCCTGACGGGCCGACTACCCCAAAACAAGCAACTCAATGCCCTGATCCGGGGCAGGCTCTGGAGCAGGGATCAAGCCAAGCAAGGCCTCGATGCCCGCAATCTCGTCGGACGCGAAGCTGAGGAACCAACTAGCACTTTGCGGCCTGGGCTGAAGGGGGTCCGACCGCCGGCAATCTCAAGGAGGGTTCATCCTGTGTCCATGTTTCGATTGTGACATCATGGGCTTCGATGCTTGGATCTCCGGCTCTCGCTGGACTTCGAGGGGGTGTCACAGGTTGACGCCCTGACATGACATGACACGACAGCGACAACAACAAAGACAACCCCGGCTCTTTGTCACTGCCAATTCCATTCATTGTCCCCTCCCCTCCCCTCCGTTCCAACGCTAACAAAGTTCTGTGCATCTGTGCGCGGCCAGAAGCCCCGTGGATTTCGAGGACATGTTGGATTCGGGGCAATCATCGGTTCAAGCAGCCCAGCTCCCGGTCCACGGGATGGCCCGACACTGGCCTCATGACTTGCAAGTGACGTCTTGGAGGGTGTTCGCGCCCTCTCGCGACGGCCCTCGTGTTTGATTTTGACATGGTCCAGCTCGAGTGCCCTATAACGGGGGGTCTGATATTGCGTGTGTGCGAATTGGCCGCGGGGCGTTGGCGTATTAGCTATCCCCCTTCCCCCCTCCTCCCTTCCAGGGTTTGCTTGAATGAATCGCCGATGCGAAAGGCGACACGTTACACACATGGGCACACGCAAGCGCCCTCTCTACACGCATACACAGTGCACCTTGACCTTGGCAGTGAAAATGAAACCCATGAGGCTATTGCCCATCACTTGGTCCTAGCCCAGCCCAGGCTTAGCTCGAGGTCGCTTGCTGCATGCCTGACTTACATACGGGACACCCCTGTCCGATGCAGACCATTGGGCTGCTGACCAACGGTTCAGCTGGACACAACCAACACCGAACCAACAACTCTCGCTCGCCTGCGCCTCCCGGCCCCTCCCATCCACCTGAATAGCTTCCCGGAGCCAGCGCGCCCGCCTCGCAAACTCCTCCGCTTGCCTCGCGGTTTTCAAAGGCCCTCTTGTCCGCCCTCGCACCCGGTCGTATATCATGCCTGGCCACGCGGCTCCGGGGGAGGGGGGAAACCTCACACGGTGTGGAGCGATCCCGGCTTCCCGGGCCGGCCGCACCGCGCTCCGCATTAGTCCTCTTTGAGCGTTTGGCGAACGAACCGAGTGTCGAGCAGAACAAAGAGAGACTATGTTTTGCCGCGGCCGTGCGGGTCGAGCTATTTTGGCGTCCCCCCTCATGGGAACCCTCGCTTCAGAGAAAGTCTCCGTCTTTTTTTTTTCTCATGTTCCCACCGGCGGCGAGGGAAATAAAGGGAAAGGAAAAAAAGTGCCGACAACAAAGGTCAGCGGCCGGAGCCTCCCGGGCCCCCCCAGTCTTTCGCCGCCGGAGGGGGCTTGGGGCGCGGGACACTCGGCGGCGGGAGACGCACGTGCAGCCTGGCGCAAGAATCAAACAAAGTGCCTTGTTCCATGCTCCAAGTTGGGATGAACCCTGAATCGGAAACATGATTTTTTTCCCTACTTCGCTAAGATAAAAAAGAGGGAAAAAATAAAAATAAAACCGAGCGAGGGGAGATGGAAGGGGGGGCGTGTAAGGTTGTATAAATATCAAAACCCGAAAAAAAACCAACACGGACAACAAAATTAGAACGGCCGCGCGGGCGGCTGCTGCGCGGCGGCGGCTATCTACCTGAAGGAGATTCCAACACTGCCCGCAGGATCAACCACGGGCCAGCGTCAGATATCGTCCCTGACAGCTTGGGCTGCCGCCGCGAGATTAGAAAGGATGCAGCTTCTATGATATCATGGGGGAGGGAGACCCCGGGTTCATGGTTCCTCGGCCGTAACAAGCTTTGGGCTGAGGATGCTCCCCGCCCATTCCCTCTTCACACTTCCCGTCATGGACGAGTTTCCCCGATATCATCCACCTGATGAGATGTGTGTATGTGTGTGTGTGTGTGTGCACCCCATACAATCCTTGATGGTTTGTACCGCCTCTGCTTTCCCCGCAAACTTATAAATAATAAATGAACATTATATGAACACAATCAACAATTAATATGATTGAGATATAAGTCCTTTTCGTTGATTATTGTCTGCTATTAAATTGGTGCTCTGGGGTAATTGAGTTTTGTGATATCCAAGATAAAGTGAACAAGTCACAAGAAGCACAATCTTTCCCCAAGGGGTGTGTATTGTACAATTCAAAAGATCACGATTTCTCCGGTCAGTTCCCTGTCTGCCATCAACTGTCAGGGAAACCTTGTAAAAACTCCTCGGTCTAGACCTCGAAGCATTGTCACTCGTCACTTATAAGGCCGCCCTACCCTACCCTCCCTTCCCCCACGCGAATCCCCGTCCTCTATCCGAAGCCGCCCTCCGTCTTGGGCTGAATGACTCCTGGCGTATCGAAAAGAGATGCCCTTCCATGCCCCAAACAAGCCCTGATCCTGGTGGCTTGAAAGATTGAGACTGGTCATGTAAAGGTCTTTCCACGGTGGATGATGGACGGTTGCCGCCATTTGGAGCAGACATGATCTTCCATGCCAGAGAGGGCAGCATGTAGATACAGGGTAAGACATCTCGTAGTAATGGTACAGGTGGTAAATTACGATTTTGCAATCCTTTTGCTCTATTTCCGAGCAGACTATCTACTGTCTATGGTCGTGTCTGCGTAACTTCGTGTATCCCGATACACCCAAATCCTTGTTGAGTTATATTATCCAAACCCCTGCCCTTAATATGATGACCCCATCAACCTGTCCACTCGCTCCTTGCTATTGATGCCCAAACATCCCCCTCCTTAGAGTAGTATTGAAGATACGGTCCCTTAATGGCCGTGTATATGCCGGCCGGGACACCCAGACCTCTGTCGAATCTCAACTTCGTATTCGGTCGAGGTTGTATAATTTAGACTTCGTCGTGACCTTTTGAGAAGCGATCTTCGATCGTGATGATACATCTGCTCCCCTTTGGAATCGGCCACATTGGTCGTTTCAACTGTGTAATATAATTCAGCCAGTCGGCTTGCTTCCTGTCTGGCAACCCTCAAGGGGCGGGACTAGCCCGGCGGCTCGAGTTTTCCAGGCACATGTCTTCCCGGACTGCTAGCCGCCCCTGATCGTCTCGTTCGAGAACAAAACATCTCTCCGCGTAGATACCCATTTCGTTCAGTCGATGCCACGCGCCTCCCAGTCGTCGCACCATGACACGTTTCCAGCCCCCCACGTTGATAGTGATGCGGTTCCATGATGTGCCGAGCATCTGCTGCCTACCCTGAACCAGAAAGCGGAAGATGCCCATGGCTGATTCGTAGTCCCGGTCCACGCCGTTGGGAACATCTTCGAGGGGTCGCACAACGGTCTGGACGTGTAGAGTGAGTGTGTCCAGAGATCGGAAAAAGCATACGGAGCGTAGGAAATCGGCCGGGCTGCACATGTCGACATCCATGTCCAGCTCTAGCGTGTGAACAAACGGAAGCTGTCGAGCCAGCATCTCCAAGTCGCCAGCCCACATTGTCGGGCACTTTCGATCATCGTCTGCGAAACCAACGTGGTCTCGGAATCGTAACACCTGTAGTGAACGTCGGTGTGCTAGAATCGCGTCAAGAGGGAAAAGTTGAGTATGGCAGGTAATGTCGAGCACCTCGAGGGCTCGGATATGGTTCTTGATTAGTGTATATAGGCCGTTTGTGGCCTCTTGTCTCCTGTCAGAAAGATGGCTGTAGTCATCCACGTGTAGGGTACGGAGACCAGCCAGATCATTGAAGGAAACTGATGATAGGAAATTAAATACCGGCACCGAGACCAACTCCAACGATTCCAGCTGTGAAAAGGTCCAATGGTTTCTCACGTCTTCGGAAGAGTGGTTCCAGTCGTAGGATCGCAGCAGTAGGTGGTTGAGGGGAGGCAACCGCTCGCCAGGTGCAAACTCGAAACTCGTTCCCTGTCCGCGGTCCTCGTATTGCAGCGTTCGAAGCTGATGAGACTGAAGAAGGAGGCGTTTCACTGAACCGAGGCGGGTAGAAAGTGTTGGTGAAGGACTGGTGAGCTTGAGAGAGGAGAGGAGGTGCGGAGGGATGGCGCTGGTGTAGCACTCTCCAAGATGGTTGTCCGTCTCGCTCAAAGGCAGATTTTCGACATAGAGCCTGGTCTTGCTGAGGTGCTGGTTGTTTGGGTTCAATACATCTGCTGGTAGCCAAACATTGGCGCCGTGGAAATTCTTGTCAAAGTACTGCCATCTGCGTATCCTGTCAGCAACGAAAAAAAAAAAGACGATTGCAGCGTCCACCACCGCAGTGCAACATACCGTATTGATGAAAGCCTCTGAAGACGAAGGAGAACTCTGTTGATACCGTCACGGTCGAGATTTCCGGGAACGACAACGTGGCTGGTGTAGGTAGAGATGTGACGAAGGGCATCAGGATAACGCTCCTCAGCATCAGGGGCAACGAGACGCTCATTTAACGTCAAGTACCTATAGGTGATGGGCGTCGCAATGGCATCAAACCTCCTCGAGGCTAGCCGCACAGACTCTAATGATTGAAAGTCGACATCTCGAAGCTGAGAGCATGTGTGTGTTAGCACTAACATCGCGGGAGTCGGGAGTGGGACCCGCGTACCTGTTCAAAGATGAGAGCTAGCAGTTCGGAGCTGAGATGCCCAAGAGATACATGCACCACAGGGCTTGGTTTCAGCGGTGCCATACGGCGAGACGATACGGGAGCGCGAGACGAGCAGAATGAGTTGACGACGGCGGTGGGAATGGCGGAGGAGAGGGAGGAGCAGGGCGACGGCAGCAGGAAATCCGTCGAAGAGCGCATGGTGAGGGAGGGATTAGGCGAAGAGCATGGGAAGAGCATGGGAAGAGGGCATGCGAGGTGGTATTCAAACCAAGAATGGAAGTGGTTGTGGGCTGAGTATGTATGGGCGAGTGTAAGTGTGCGTGGAGAGGCACCCAAAAGGCTGGGCTGGCTCTGACAGATTGACACTAGGCTGCTTGGGGCGAAAGTAACGAAGGGACATCAGACGGTTGAAATGGGAGGCGGTAGGATTTGTGGCTCTTGGGTGGACGGAGATCCGAGTAGGCGGAACGGGCAGCAGGGGAGTTGAGCAGGGAGGGAGAGACGATGGGGAAGTAGTGTATGTATGTATGGCTTCGGGCCTGCAACAACGGAGCCACTTCACGCGGGATGGGTTGGGGCCATGGCATGCAGGGCGCTTCTGAACGGGTATATATGTGTCTGTATCAAGGCAACATGGCAAGGCTTGGTTGCATATGAGAGGCGAGGAGGGGAACAGGGGTCGAGTGGGTTGGGCCGCTGTCAAGAAGAGATCGGGGGGGTGATGATTGTGATGGATGTCTATGACACGGTGGATGGGAGGGGCGTCAGAGGACGAGACAGAACATTCGAGCCACGAGAGGGAGGACGGGCCACAGGGCGGTCATTTGGGGGACGGAGCAATGCCAGCAATTGAGCGCAGGGGACTCGGTCGCCATGGAGCATCCTTGGAATTGGGGGTCCAAAAGGAAGAGGCAGAGAAGGGCGGCAACGGTGGAGAAGGGGACCAAGACGACGCATCTTTGGCCGGCCCATGTGGAGATTGAGCAAGACGGAGATCGGGTGGCAAGCGTGAGTTGTCGACTCTGTGGAGAAGAAACTAATGTCGAGCGACGGATTGTGGATGTTGAAGGGAAACCAGGGTCTAGCGTGGGAGAAGAAAGCTAGAAGGGGGGAAGCCCAAGCAAGCGAAGCCATGTAGAGCAAGAATTGAACCGTTTTTTTTTTCCGGGCGAGGTCCGTGGGCGAATAGAGAGTCAGTGGCAGAGACATGGTGGGTAAAACGACATCAAAGAGCACACATGCACACGCGCACACACGCACATGCCCCATGCTCTCCAATTGAAGGTAGGTGTGTAGTGTGTGTGTGTGTGTGTGTGTGCGTGTGCGCAAGGTATGATGTAGTAGGTGTGTGTGTGTGGTGTATGTGCGTTGCGTTGCCTTGTGTTTTGTCTGTGTGTTAAAAAAAGAATTGAGGCCGGCTGGAGAGCCAACGACAACAACAGCCAGCATAAAACCGCCTGAAAAAGGGACCGATATCACGACACGAAGGGCCAAGCGAGCCCGTCATTAGAGTGGGAATTAGATTGACGAGCCCATGTGAAGGCGATCCAAGGATGGTCGTTGTCCCAAAAAAGACAGGGCTCGGCCTATTGGCCGGGGACAAGCCATAGTTGCATACCGGAAAAAGAAAAGAAAGCAATCCCCTTCCCTCGCAGTCGATCCCGGATGCAGATTTACGTGCGTGTGCGAGAATGAGAGCCGAAGCGAGAAAAAAAAACAAGAGAGAGAAACGTGTTCCAGGTGAACGTTACAGGGCGAGCTCTGAACCTGCTGGGCAATAAAGGCCAGGTCAGACGTCAAACGTGTGCGAGCATGAGTGAGGCATACAGGCAAACCGGCGGGACGGGCGTCGCCGTAGCAAACGTTGCGGCATCAGAATGAGAAGTGAAGGCGTGCTTTCTAAAACCCGGGTCCGAGCTTTTGGTACATTGCACCCTCTGTAACTAGAGGCAATGATTGATGTGTGTGTAGTGAATATAGCTCGTCTTGCGCTTTCTTGCGCTCTCTCTATATCACACACACACACACACATACATACATTACATACATTACATATACACACAGACACACAGGCACACACACGCGCACATACGCACACACGCACACATGGATATGTACACAATACACACACACAAAGGACCTCTTAGGAACAAGTAGGCAAAAGGCAAAAACGAAACAAAAAGTAGGTGTAGCACACATTGGGCTCGACATGAGGCATGCCTCGTCTCTCCCAGTATCGCAAATCTGATATGTTCGCAAGAATGTCCCAAAGCGGTAACTGACGGTCCCACCGCCCATGTACAGTTCGGGGGAACGGTGCCCCTCCCCTCGGCTCCCTTGCCTCATAGCGTGGCAGCGGAAGCCAATCGCCCGCAGGCGCCGGCGCCGTGAACTGGGGCCCACGACGCCTTCTTGCACCTTCGTCTCCAATGCCATGCGATGCGATGTGATGCGATGCGCCTGCGATGCCATGCTAGCCCGCGCTCGCCTTGTGCCCTCCTCGCCGCATTTGACATTGCCCTCGCCGCGGCCCTGTCCTGGTCCCATGTACATGCCCGTCATGCTGCATGCCGCCGCGCGACCACACCTCTCTCTCTCTCCGCTCCTCGGGTCTTCTTTTTTTGGTCTCGAGGCGGAGAGAGCTTGCGCATGGCAGCGAATCTCGCGACGACAAGCCACACACGAAGCTGCAACGACACGGTGTGCCTGGGGGTCAGGGCGGCGGGAGATGCGTCGTCTCGGCTTGAGCGAGCGACTCGTTTCCCCAAGGGCCCAAGGGCGGTGTCGTCGTCCAAGCTGGGGTCTGCTTGCTCGCATCCAATGCCTTTATTAACTCTGACGGCGCTGCCCCTGCTTGCTGGCAACTCCGAGGAGGGTTCATCTCTGTTGCTGTCCGCCATATTGATTCATGCTATGCTATGCTTCGCTGGCCGATGCCCGACGCATGTTTATTTTTGTGACCCTGTAACTTTTTTTTTTTTTTTTTCGTCATTCAGCTGAGGGCAAAACCGCAACTCTGATGAATTCTCCGCTTCAGGCCGTCCACCTGAGCCCCGCGTCAGCCAGGCGAGTTGCGGTCCAACCGCCGCTTGATTGAGTTCATCCCGAGTCGTCCCCCAGCTCAATCGCCGTCGGCCAACAGCGACCACCCCCCCGGACCAGCCATGTACATACATCGGGACAAGTGCAGAAATGAGAGCCACTAGGTAGGGCGCCCAGAATCCTACCTAAACTAACACCGCATATTTTGTACGATGTCGTCGGTACATGGTACGTCGTAATTCTTTGTAATTGTTTTAATATTTGAGTTTGCTCTTTTTTTATTAAATAAATAAATGAATAATAAAAATAAAAATGAAATAAATTTTGAATTATTATATTTTAATTTTTATTATTAATTCTTTTTCTGGGTCCTCTTTTCTCTTTACCTTTCAACATACATACATGCATACATCTCTTTTTTGACCCTAGTCTAAAAAAAGTCCTGAAATTCTCATTCCAGGTGGTTTTTGGCAATCCGGAGTCGGGCCTTAGTCAAGGTGACAGCCTTGCTTCCTTCGTAGCCGCTAGCATTGCTACTCGCTCGCTGACATTTCCTGCACAAGGAAAGGCGCGCGTTCCTCCACCAAGGAACTCCGTTCATTGACCGCAACATTGGAGCAAAGCTAACCAAGGCTGAGCCCGAATTTTGCCTACAACAAGTAGAAAAAAAAAAGGGCCAACATCACCGCCAAAGGCCCGTCACGATCCTTTGTGCGCTGAACCCCCTGGACGCTGCTCTCCGCGGCCCAGCCCGCGCTTGGCTACTCTTCCGCGTTTCATTCCCTCTCACCCATTGCCCATCTTGCTTTTACCGCCAATCTTGGCCCACCCCCGGCTCAGCCCATCCTCATCTTGCTGCGCCCAATCCCTTCCATCGGTCTGTTTTGCTTTGAGATCGGCCTCACCGGCCGGTGGGCCGTTGGCTTCCTCTTCCGCCGGAGCAGCGTCCAGCTCTCGGCCCTCCTCCTCGACTCGCACGTCCCTCTGCTCTGCTCTACTCATGGAACCCATCTCTTTGCAACGGCATCTAAATCATGTCGCCACGGTTGACGTGCCACTCAACTCCAGGCATCATGGCTCGAACTCGACCTCAAGCCGTGGCCACTGGTTTCTAGGGTAATATTAAATGTCGCCCTCCTCGACGTCATCCAATTACACGCTCCGGGCCAATCACCGTCACCGAACTGTCCATCTTTCAAGCTGGCCCCCGCGGCTGCCGTGCCACCCGCTCATGCAGCACGGCATCGAATAGATGTTCTATTTGATAACCCCGGGATTCGCCTTCCTTAAGGGTCCCCCTCCGCCTCTCGCGGATGTCTGCCGCAAGAACCGTCGTCGCCCTGCCGCGGGGTGAGGTTGACCGGGTGCAACCTTGGCATGCAACTCTGCGCTCTTTTGCGGAGACTTTGGAGAATCTGATTGCTCGCCTGCAGCGAGCCGCGCCCATCACCAATAGCGTTGGCAGCGATCAGCAACCACCCCTCCAACTTCTCTTATTTTCCCTCAATTCAGCTATGTAACTCTCAGAGGGGCCTGGAGCCTATAGGATTCGCACAAAAACCTCAACATGTCCTGATTTGGGTAGGTACAGCAACAACACTATCTAGGCCCCTTGTCTCATCCCACTACCGACCCCGATGCTCCGGTACCACGTCGGTCATTAGCTTCCTGTTTCTGTCACCTGTCCGAACCATGCGTGCCCAACCCAACGGTTCCTGTCCGACTCGTTTTGCTTTGTTTCGTTTCGTTCCAGTCTCTCGAGCAGGGGGAGGGAAGAGGAGGAAGGGGGCAGTAACGAAGAGTTTCATCTCAAAAGCCCTCTGACACGCGCAACGCCGCGTATTGCAGCTTCCGCGGTCCACATCTGCCCATAGACCTTCGTAGAAATAGGCACAACAACCCCCGCCCGCATCCGGTGAAACTC
This sequence comes from Calonectria hongkongensis, assembly GCA_017140755.1. NCBI lineage: Eukaryota > Fungi > Ascomycota > Sordariomycetes > Hypocreales > Nectriaceae > Calonectria > Calonectria hongkongensis. The sequence goes on along the minus strand of JAACJA010000004.1, from coordinate 1,837,728 downwards.
GAAAGCTCGTCGTGTCCTTGACGTGACCTCGTGCGCCTGTGCAACCCGTCCTTGTCTCGAGTCCCCCTCATGTAGCCTTCCGATGCTTATTTGCAGCTGTCCGTGGCTCCCCAAGTCCAGCCAGCTGGATCACAGGCTACACTCGTAGCTACCACATGATCATTGATATAGCTTCCAACTTTTTATTTTCGCACAATGTCTCAGTCTGGACGTGGTTGTACCACTCAATACTGGGGCTGGTTCTGTTTCCCCTCTTTCTCTGCTGTGCTTTCGCATTTTTCGATAATCAATTCGAAAACGTCATGGTGCCTATTTACCCTCGTATCATGCGATGCATCCAGGGATCTGAGGACAGGGGATCATGCAACATATGTACATACCATTCCTACCAGGTTGCGATGAACCCTCTCCCCACGTTGTACACGTGTTCTGGATGAAGCACTGCATGTTCAAGGCGCAGACCGAAGAAGCATATAGGCCCAAATCCCGGGCATTTGACCCGCTGAGGCATCACTTGCGAGTCATATTGTGCGGGTATTAGAAAGGTATCAACTGCTTGCTCATGCTTAGAATATGGTTTCAGTGCAAGGCCACCGAAAGAAAAAAAAAACGCTATGTGACATTTCGTCCCCTTCGAGGTATCAGCCACCCAAAGCATGCATATACACTACTATACTATGCGACTTCCCCTTATCACAAACCTCGCATATCCAATCCTCTTGCTCCGTACATGTTCGACCTTTTCTCTGACAAAATTTGAACGCAAAGTTAATTTTCCAGCAATAGGTCTCAATAACAACCTCCGCTAGTCCCTGTGAATCACTCATGCTGGTATCTGAAACTGCTCACATTAACCCCACTCGATGGTATATTTCCTTCATCTAAGACCTGTGCGCTGGCTCCCTGTTCTTTGGTGGTGCGTCGTAGAGATCGTCGTCGTCGGAGACTTCGTCGGCAGCTGCTCGTCGCTTGGTCTTTGGATCGGTTGACTCAAATGTTGAGCTGAAGCCACCGGGGTGAAAGGGCTCAAAAGCAAGGCGGTCGGAGAATTCGCCATTGGAGCTGGGACCTGCATGGCTTGATGAGCCGGCAGGACGGGGGTCTGCAAAGGGATCGTCTCCTGAGGCACTAGAACGGCCAGCGGCACCTGGAGGCGGACCTGGAGGTGGAGGGTAGACATCCGTCTCCTTGCCTTTGCCGCTGTTGCTGATAGGGCTGACATTGACGGGAGGGACATGGGAACCAGACATGGAAACTTGATCTTCATTTCGGTCTGGACCAGACCCGTTCGATTGAGGAATGCTGACGGGTGTGCCAGAGTCGGTTCGTTGACCAAGGCCGAGGTGCTTTCGAGAATTGAGCACGGCTCGCTTGTGCTGGTTCAGAGCTGTCTGCAGCAGCTCATTCGTATCGATGAGGTTTTCCATGGTGTCGTTATCGGGAGCTGGGTTCTCTGATGTCATGTAGCCTTGAATACTGCGAGATGCACTCTGACAGCGGTCTGCAAATTCCTTGATGAGGTCATTGTCAAGAAACTCGGATGGCGCTGTGTTCATGACGACCTGCTCAAGCAGTTTGGCTGACGTCCGAGCTTCTTCAAGACGGCTTGCCAACTCCACAGGATCGGGCAAGCGCTTGTTGGAGTGGCTACGGGCAAAGTAGTTCTGTGAATGGGGGTTATACGGAGGCTGTCCTTGAGGAGCATTCTGAGGGGGCATCGGTTGTGGTGCTCTGCCCTATAAGTTTGATACGTCAGTAACCAATTCATGATTCGAGGAGTTGCGAAGCATTGATCACATACCCCTTCCTTGAATGCCTTCTCTTTCTCCTTCTTCCACATTGATATAATCAGGGTCAGGTTCTCATCGTCCATTTTGGTATGTTCAAAGTCGTCCAGAGTCTCCATGAGGATCTGACGCACGCTCGGGTCGCGCGCAGCTTTGAGGAGATGGCGCGCCGTATCGACAAACTTTTGGTCCATATTCCTCGTAAAAGTTTCGCCCGGGTTGTCGGTCAAAATGCGCATAAGCATGAGCGCATTGTATTGCCATGAAGGCCGTCCAAGATAGTCCCGTGAGAGGTATTTGCGAATGATGCGCGCGCACTCGGCGGCGGCGCCAGGAGACGACTCAGCAGCATCGACAATCGGGGGTAAAAAGAGAACTTCATCGCTCTGTAAGAACGCGCAAGTCACTGTTAGTTCTGGTGCACCATGAGGAGGTATAGGATGATTGCGACTGTTGGGCACTTACCTGAGCTTTGCCACCTGACTCGATGAAGGCTTTCTACATGGATCGTTAGCGTCGGGAAGCAGAAGAAATCCAAGACATCGACACCGATGGCCGGTCCATGCAAGGGATGAATGCATACCACGCTATTGTGAGCTGTGATTTCGGGCGTCGAGGCTGGCGTGGTGCCACTGACAACACCTTCGGAGCTTCCTGTAAATAATTATTCGTCAGCGCCCAATCTTGGCTGTTGACGGGGACCCGAAAGGCTTATAGGGGGGCGCGTACTGTTGGAGACATTGCTGGTCTTCTTCCTGATGCTACCGATGACTCTGCCCATGCTAAGGCCCTTCATGGACTTCATGATTGCTGCCTCGGGGCTCGCGCCGTAGCGGGAGCGCGCGGGACGATCGGGAGGGGATAGGATGAAGGAAGGTCGAGGAACAAGGAGTCGGGAAGCGGCGATGCTGTTGGATCGAGGCAGAGGCTGGGAAAGGTCTCAGCGAAGAGAAAGGAGCTGATGTTGTGGTTGTGACACCAAGCGAACCCCTCGGTCGAGTAGGTTGTCGGTCGGGACCCTGATGCTTTTGCAGGCGTAGCCGCCGACTGATTGGAGCGCCGTTGTCTGGGATAAGCAGAGAGCAAGGGTCCTGGTGATCCCTGAAATGATGCGAAGTTGGTTGGGTGCGCGCTGAAGGATGCAACCGAAAACTCGTCAAACCCAGATAATGCTCTAGTTTCTGGCGCTGCTGGTCCTGTATTTTACGTTGAAATCAACTCGGCCTTTGGACGATGCCGGGGACCGTCGATTATCAAGCTATCTCGCGGCGTGAGTTGCGCGTCTGCGGGAAGCCCCGTGCGTCACCTTTGATGGTCAACGGGGCGCTGTCAAAAAGTCAGTTCCCGTTTGGGTTGGGGAGCCGCAGCAATGCCACAGAGATACGCGCGCGCATTAACAGGGGAAGCGGGGTGTCAATGGGGGATGAGGAGGACGACGAAAACGACAATGACAATGACAAAGCACACCCCAAGCAAGGACCTACCGAATAATTTCTGACAGAGGAGTTGTTGGGAGGCTGTTGGCCGCGGGAGAGAGGAAAATCAAGATTAATGAACCCCCTGGTGGGTTTAGGCGGAAGATCCGGGGTAAGCAATAAAGCAGAACCCCCTCCAAGAACAAGGAAGCGGCGGTGGGCTTGCAGACCGAAACTAAAGAGGCCAACACAAACAAGCGCAGATGAGTGGCGGGCTGCCTGTTCGGTTGTTACTCGCCGAATCCCAAATCCGACTTCGTACTCAGATTTGCGTGGGTCGGTACTTTGCTATTGTATTTATCTTTGCTTGCCTGCCTTGGCCGGTCGAGCTGCCTCCCAGACAAGCGCTCCCCGTTGCACAGCCTCACAACCCTACGCAATCAAACCACCCCTCTCCCGCCTAGAGGCTGGGCAACTTTTTCTCTATCCCACCAAGCAAAGGGCAAATAATGCCCCCAAAAAATGCAGGTGACGTTCTGTTACATGCGAGTGGCACATGTCCCTATCGGCTCGTGCATTGAGCGGGATGCGTGCGGGACAAAGCGAAAAGGGTCTGGCCGCGTGTCATTGAAGCTCATGGCGAATGTTGGTTGAGTCATGCATAAATCTCGGGAGCCAATTTACACCATAGCTAGAGCCGCCATTAACAACACCACAACTTGAAACGCCTGCCCCGACATGTCCCATGCTTGCATCGCTGAAGGATACAAGCTTGTTCTGACAATGTTACCACATCGAGAGGCACCATTTCCGCATTGATTAGCCTGCAGATTAACCATCTACATATGGTGCACCTATGTACTGCAACTGTCTGCGCATGCAGGGGCATGGATGTCACCTCGAGACGACCCTGGCCAATATGTGGCCGTCAAAGAAACCCCGGCGGGAACCACCCAGGCAAATGCCTTGTGACAGCACCCATTCCCACTCTGACCAATCGTCCCGTAAAAGAACACTTGAATTTTTGACCGCTATGCAAAATATCTCATTACATACATGGGCATCGCACACTTAGCTTGTCATGTCATGGCTAGTCTCTCTAGTCTTCGCCCTCAGCCTCCTCGTCCTCGTCATCGTCGTCGTCTTCAGATGCCGACTCAGGACTAATGTCCTCCACAATCAGGTTTCCAGATCGTCCAATCTTTTCGCCCATTGTGATCGTTTCGCTCGGCTCGTAAACCACTCGTGGCAATACCGAAGCGATACGGAACTTGAACTCGTGCTCGTAGGCCTCAGGCTTGGCGTTTTTTGCCACTCCACTCTCCTGCTCCAAAAGCTCATAGCACTCCACAAAAGCATAAAGCTCTTCCATGGAGGCATTCTGCGGAAATCGTCTGACGATTCGCCCGATGCCGGACCCTTCGGGCATCTTCAGCGCAACACGAACCACGCTCTTGTCGCCAGCCACAGGTTCGGGCAAAATTGTCGTCGCCCTCCAGGCCCGCCACTGTTGCCGCTTCTCCTCCAGCCTTGCAGCCGCCTCCGCTTCTTCCTGGGCCCGTTTCTCGGCTGCTGCCGCGGCCGCAGCGGCTTCCCGCTTCTGGCGTGCACGTTCTCGGTCAATAGCCAATGAACGCTCGTAAGCCGAATCCTGTTCCGTCCGAAGATTCCTCGTCACCTCTTGTGCTGTTCGCTCAGCTCGTACGCCATCAAGACCAGACCCATACTTTTCCATGGCTGCTCTTAGCTCCGATAGATATGTTTCTGGTGGCATGGGTCCAACAAGACGCTTCACGATTCCCATGCGGGTGCTGCCCTCCTTGGGAGTTAGGCAAACCAGTGCTGAAAAAGGAAATTTGGTGCAGTTGTATTCGGTAGCAACTTGATAGGCCTCCGAGTCCAACACATTTCCTCCCCAAAGAATAATGTTGTTAGTAGGGTCCTTGATAAAATCAGCGACTTCCTGCGAGAGAAGCGTCTCTTTGACAAAGGGTTCGGTATCATCATGCTCAGGAGACATGAGGACGACCAGCATGAACTTGAGGTCCTTCTTGGCCAAATCATGCGCCTGAGCAATCCCTCCCTCGAAAAATGGCAAGGCGTTCTCTCCATATTCTTCTTCGAATTCCCGCTTAAATCTGGCGGCAGTATCTCGCGGCATAAGCGGCCTTCGGCCATTTGTGCCTCTAAACCCGGTTGAGATTCTACTGGTAACCGCACGTGGGCGTATAGATGCGGGGAGAAGCGTAAAAGCATAAAGCAGTGTTCGTAGCAGAGTTGAAGCCGCCCTCCATCCCCATCCGAACGGGGCAAGGAGAAGTCCAATTAACCATGGAGACCGGCTTGTCACTGGACTCTGTGGCACAATCCTTGGGGCGGGGTCGGTTCGTTGTCGTTGAGACCCTCGATGAGGTCGAGAAGCAGCAGCTGACAGTAAACTTTCTTGGAGGTTTTCGTGCCGGGCGGATGCTCGCGGGATATCTTGAGCGGGAAGGGCTTCTGCTAAGGGATCGGGGCCTTCTCCATCGAAGAACTTGGCAATTGCGATCTGGGGTTGTGACATGGTCAGCAACAGTTCGCGATGGGTCCAGGGACCGAAACCTGGAATTAAAACCATACCTGCACGTTCCATTCCGACCGCCGTAGAAGCGGGATGGCTTCGTTGACGTCCTGGTTTGTGACCTGGGTGTACTGGTCCAATGCTTCCTGCTGACTTGTGGACAGCTGTCCCAAGTCAAACTCGCCCTCGGCCATGCTTCCGAGATGGATCTACGTCCCCCCAGGTGATATAAAGTAGGAATTCGCGGTCGCGCAGTATCAGCCGGCCGGTGTCTCGTTATACGTATTCGTTCGGGTGGGTTTGAGAAGTCGGATTCGACACGGGTTCAAATAGAGCGATGGTGCTACTTTTAATCGTTGGAGCATGCGACCATTCGGGTGTACTTTGGACGAATAAACTCTCCGGGTGGCTTGCTGATCGCGCTCAAAAGGTGTGATTTAAAGTCGCAAAGTTTGAGGCAAGCTACAAAGCATGGCAGACATAGGGACAGCTACCAAGGAGCTGGGCAGCGTGTAGTAGTGTCGCCGGTGCCGGTGCCTCGGGGTTCGACGGGATGTGGTGACGGTGACACTGGTCTCTGGGTGGAGCACTAGAGCGGCGTGCGTCAGAGGACAACCGGATCGTCCTTGATAGCTGGAGCCCTAGTTAGTAGATAGCCCCGGATTATTCATCTATCCAAACTGGGAGGGGTTTGGGGCGCTCGAGCGTGAAGTCTGATGAGGGCATGTTGGATAGGGTGCCTCCTAAGGAATTTAAATAAAAGATCCGATTCTTATCGGCAATCGAGGATTCCGTTTCGCTCTCCAAAACTAGTTGTATCATCCCACGATGGGCCAAGTCGTGTGCCGATGCTTCCACTTTGCGCGCCAACCATTAGCGAATGCAATTAACGGAAGCGCATATGCAAGAGCGCAGTAACGGTTGGCGTCGTCATTGGATAACGGCAGGGGAGCCAGGTGGAAAATCCAAGTACCCCCTCGTAGAAAACTTGGTAGTGGGGTACCTGCTCGCTGCACCTTTGGCTGAGGGGATCTGGCGCGTAGTGTAGCGCTTGGTGGCCCATCCCCCATTTTCCCTCGCGACTTGGTCAAGTCTTGCCCAGCCCAAACCCTCCCGTCCGGTCGGCGAGCGACTCCCTCCCCACCGACATCCTTACATCCCTCGCGGGCCTCGCTACCTCGATCGCCTGTCGAGGTGCCTTTGCTGAGGGCGACGACGATTTCGTGCCCTCGACTTTCGCTCTGCGCTTGGCCCTTGCATTTCTCCCCACCCTCACGGACCCTGGCTGCTTCGACCAGCCCGCCGATAACCCCCCGCTTCTCGTCATCCATGGGCGGCCGGTCGCCTCGATCAATTGAGCCATGGGAAATGCTTGCCAGAGTCAAGTACGTGACGCTCCCCTAGCCCTTCGCGTCCAGCTCACACAACCCTTCCTCCTGCGCGTTGCCTGCTGCTTCGCTACCCATATCCCTCACTCGTTCACTCGCTCACAATGCTGGCAGACGTCGTAAAATCGGCCAAGGGGGCGGCTACTTGCTCAACATATTCTACTGACCATGGCCACGTCGCGATATCAAACGACCGATCTTCGTCGCCAGGTCGGGTCTCCAAGGCCCAAGGGACGCGGTTAGTTATCCAATACGCACACCAGCTGCTTTCTCGTCGCCGATCTTTGCGAACTGACTGTCGTTTCAGAAAATAAGGATACACTATGTCGAAACGTCCTCATCTACGGTCATTGTCGATACGAAGACCAAGGCTGTGCGTTTAGCCATGACCAGAACAAAACGAACTCCAATCAAGAACTGTAGGTCACAGTCCCATGTCTTGATCCGTCCCGCACTCGTCTTCTTTGCGTCCCCGATTCCCCAACAAAGACATGCCACCGTTCGCTTCACCCCTCCACAAGTAATCACCCAAAGTATCCCGAGCATGACCAATCAAATTCTAAGCTCGTACCAATCCCGCCCTCATATGCCACCTAAGGTACCCGGCCGCTTGGTTTGATTGGCGATTCGAGTTGAACCGCTGGTGCAAGCAAAATAGTTCCAAGAAATGTGAGGAGGCTGTGTCCCCTCTCTGCCATTTCTGGCTGAGGTGATGCAATGTTTTGAATAGGTCTGTCTTGCCTTGCTCGACGAGTGTCTATCGCGAACCCACCAGACCTTTTCGGGGATCCATTCTCGTTCCTGGCGAACATATATTCGTAAGGCCAGTTGGCAAGGCATTGCCCGTCCATGTAGCAACCAACGACATTGAGGCACACAATCCAGGCGGCTTCGCTACCTTTTTTTTTTTTTTTTTTTTATATACATAAACTTGAACCCCAGCTAACAATTGATGTAATTAGATCTAAAAAGACTTTAAATGTCGAATCACCCTCATTCACCCCGGCCAATATTCAAGCCGGAGGGAAAAAGCCAACTTTTTCTTCCCAAGCCGCAAGCGCGCCGGCCTTCACTCCACGAGGCCTAGCTGGTACGAGTGTTCCCGATTTCTACTGTGGTTAGCCATTGACTAACCATTCCAAGCTCCTGCTAACCTGAGCGGTCCCCAAGATAACGATGCCGCCATCTTTAACCCAGCCTCTATCCGCGAATTTACCCCTACATTTGATATCAGTACCACGGTAAGATATTGCCATACCCGCCCTCGACATATTCTAACCTCTTCCAGACGACTCCCAATGGCAACGCACAAGATGGCGTTTCCTTTGATCCCTTCTCCATGTCGTCTGTAAGCCAAGGCTTACCCACTCCTCAATTTAACCCCTACGCTGAGGATCATGGTGGCCTTGGAGGCCATGGCGCCAACTACTTCCAGGCGCAAAATGCCTTTCCCACATCTCTCCAACCTCTTCAACATCATCTATATTTCCCACAAGGACCACATCGAGATGATTTGATGCCATATCACCGCATGACACATGACTTCTTTCTACCCGAGAAGACCCGGCAAGAGTATCAGAAAAAAGCCGAGGCATCTCTGCAAACTATGCCAAACTCCCAGCTCCCTCAACTGGACAACTATCATTCCCTCGTCGCATTGGACACGACTCAAAGAAAGAACGCCAATATCTTCGGGTATCCTAGTTGGGTATACAAGGCCACGTCGACCAAGACAGGGCATCTTTACTGCCTTCGAAGACTTGAGGGATATCGCTTGACTAATGAGCACGCAATAAGATTGGTCAAAGAATGGCGACGTGTCGATAATGGCAGTGTGGTGACGATTCTTGACGCCTTTACCACCCGGGCTTTCGGAGACAGCTCCCTCATTTTCGTCCAAAACTACCACCCCTTGTCCAAAACTCTCAGCGAGCTTCATTTATCACCAAGCCCCAACCATAATAACCGATTTCATCAGAAAACACCCATCTCTGAGACAGTATTATGGAGCTACATCACTCAGATTGCCAACGCACTCAAGGCTATCCACGCCATTAACCTGGCGGCGCGTTGCATTGATCCGAGTAAAATCATCCTGACAGACAAGAACAGAATTCGACTGAGTGCATGCTCAATTCTCGATGTCGTGCAATTTGATTCTCGACGGTCCGTTCAGGAACTTCAGCAAGAAGACTTTATTCAATTCGGTCGACTTCTCTTATGTCTGACTACAAACACATTGCCTATCCATCTCACCAACCTTAAGATGTCGCTAGAGCAGATGAGCCGAACATATTCAGTAGAGCTAAGGGATACGATCCTCTGGCTCCTCACGCCACAGCCTCCTCCTGCAGTAAAAGGGATTGATGAATTCATCCGGGGGATTTCAGGGCGCATTGTTGCTTCTTTTGACCAGAGCCTACAGGTAGTCGACAACCTCAGCACCGACCTTTATCGAGAGTTGGAGAACGGTAGAATCGCCAGGCTAATGATGAAGCTGGCTGCCATCAATGAACGCCAAGAATTCGACGGTGATCGTGCGTGGTCAGAAAACGGTGAGCGATATCTGCTCAAGCTGTTCAGAGATTACGTCTTCCACCAAGTGCACAGCAACGGCAATCCTGCTCTGGACATGGGACACATGATTCGATGTTTGAACAAACTGGATGCAGGAACAGATGAAAGAATCTGCCTGACGAGTCGAGACGAACAGAGTAGCTTTCTCATCAGCTATAAGGAGCTGAAGAAGCAGCTAGGTAACGCGTTCGGGGAGCTCGTCAAGGGTAACAAGCAGTTACAAAGCTTTTAGGAAGTTAACCCAGCAATACAAGATCTCTTGAAAGGGACACGATAGATAGGCAGCGACATGCTCTACAGTGAAAAGGATCACATGAGAAACACGACGAGGGTATTGCGCATTTCCCTTTGAAGACAGCATTGTCAACAACTTGGCTAGGCTAGAGGACAAAGATTTTGATTATCAGTGGCCACAAGGGCCGTACTGTCTGGTTAATGACGGCGAAATGAACACTTGTAGGTATGAACCAGACAAGGGTAGACATTAGGTCTACATTAACGTCAGACCCTGTGGGATCTTGTATCGCGTCTAAAGGTTATGCAAGGCGAGGACTAAGCGAGATAGCGAGATAGTACTTTTGAATTTATGAATAGTTTTGTTTGATTCAAACAGACGAGAAGACCTGACTCTATGTGACGTTGTAGACAGATCATCAGTTGCCGTATGCCTTGTCTCGCTGAAGCCACAATGAGAGCCAGCCGTTAATCGTAATAGCCCAGTGCAGAGGCTCCAGACTTAAAATTAACATGACACAACAATGGATATCGCCTAAGGAGAATTTTTGGTTCGTGGGCCCAGCGACTTTGCAGCCTGTGCAGCATGCCACCTAAAAATAAAAAATAGGTCGGCTCGCCAGTATATATCATGCCTCCTCAAAGTTCCTCGTAATCATCTTCGCTTTTCCTTAGCTCAATCATCATCAGCCTGGACGAAAGGGTTCGCAATCTCTTCGCTGCCATCGACGGGGCTGACTAGAACCAGGAGAGTTCCTCGGACAACGACAAGGCCGAGAGAGCGTGTGGCGTCGTTTCCCTCCTCATCTATGGCGGGGTGTTTTTGTTAGCTGTGCTTGTTCCCATCAACGACGCGCATGTATAAATGGCGACTTTTCGACAGATGGAATCTGGCAACTCACCTCGGACTACTTCGTGGACGTCGTCGAGGACAAGGTTCATCAGGGCGTCGTAGCCCTTGAGCGTTCCCTTGACTGTGGGGGAAACGAGATATCAGTAACTGAGACTTGGGGACTGCTGTTGCCGATTTTGGCGAGTAGATGATGCCCCCACATACCTTCACGGCCGCCATTGAACTTGACGGTAATTTGCTTGTCCATGTACTTCCCCAGGTCCAGGATGTTCTCCTTCTTGGGTCGCTCGCGCTCGCCCGACTGGTTGTGCCCGCCCTCCTTGTTGCCAGCACCGCCGCCCCCGCGACCGCCTCCCCTTCCGCCGCGGAAGTTTCCTCCTTGGCCACCGCGGCCGCCTCGGTGAGCGGGTCTATCGGACATGGCGCATATGTGGACTGGGTGGTTTGCTGTTGCGGTAACGTGCTTGTTTCGGTGCTATTTTTTCGGGCGGGCAAACAAGCAAGCAAAAGCTTGGGAGTGGTGATGGCAGCCTTGGTGGGGTTGACGAGCGGTGCAGATTTGGGTTAGGAGCGCGTGCGGAAGTCGGGGCGGTTACAGTGGCTACACGGTGGCTATCTGGGGGCACGGCGGTGCCAATCTGTGGGGTTGCCTTATTTGGGCGGGCTCGACGAGGGTCATGTCGAGCGAGACGCGTAGTACACACCTCGAAGTGGAAAGCCGGAGAGTGACAAGAGGCCAAAGTGCGCATGCGTGATGCATGCTGGAAAGTTGCAGCCCTAGTTTTACACTCGTGGGCTCGACACACCGAAACAGGACTTGGACGCGAGGGGCGCCATGGTTTGTGATGAAGGACGGCTGGGACGCGGAGGGTGGTATTGAACGGGCGATCCCTCTCCACAGGTGTGCGCGCCAGGTCAAACAGCAAGCGGCACTCAGACAAGCGGTAGTTGAGAGGTGCTGTTGGCCCTGACCTTGGCGGTGTGTCTGCCCGCAGAGCTTTTCCAGGTACAGCAAAGCTTGTTTCTGAAGAATTACCTCGTCTTGATCAAGCAAAAACGTGGGATCCACGTACGTCAAGGTGCATTATCCCTCCATCCGGCCCGGGTTCATGAGCCGGCTGGTGGTTACCCAGAGACCCTTCAGCATAGCCTCGTCCGGGTGGCACTCAAGGTTCCGGCCAAGCTAGGCTGTCACAGGTACCGTCGGCGCAATCCTCATGTTAGTTAGCGGAAGGGGAGGTCAAGCGCCCATCGCCCATCGCCCCTCCGCCGCCTCTTGCATGAAAGACACAGCCAAAAAGGACTTGCCCGGCGCAATGTCCCAGGCCAGCTGTGAAATATCCCTCATGCCAAACACGGACACCGACTTCATTCTGGACTGGCAATGTCTAAGTCGGGGGGGGGGGGGGGGGGGGGGGGGGGGGGTTGCATGCAAACCGCTGCCCTAGTACGGACATGATCTACCAATACGAAAATGGCATGTCTAAAACTTGATGAAGTATTTTTTTGAAACACTCTTGTACGACGTGCCCTACGTCCATGTTAGTGAGAAGTACTTTTCATGCAGGTAGCTCGACAACCCACACTGCACAGCGGCCAGCTGCACCGCTCGCCTTGCGGCCCGTGTCCACCCCCCCTTGCCCAAGCGAGCACCTCTCAAGTAACCTTAACAGAGTCACTGGGTTGTATGATGAAACCAATGACTCTGTGATGCTCGCGCTGCTCATGACACTGCAGGTGGGTGAAAGAATACGTAGCATCTGGGGGCAAATTCCTCAACAGAATGATTTAAATAAATACAAATCTCAATCATATTTATAGAAAACATTTTACTTTGTTCTATTTAATTATGTAGTTCGCTCATGAGCAAATATTACCTGCTTTCAAGCAAAATCATTTCATTATTTGGCAACCATTGACTTCTGGTCTCTGCCACACATCTACTTCTAAAACGCACATTCCGCTATACGTGAAAGAATTCCACAACCGAACTAACAGGGCATCCAACAAGGGCTTCTTCATATGTGCAGGAAAAAATGCAGAACCCCACCTGCCAGATTCCCGCGGTTAGTCGGCCTAAAGTTTGGTGGGATGTATCAAGGGTCTCTGAAGGATTCCGATCTATCTAAATATCCCATGACGCGGTTATGCCGGCACTCATGTGGGCAAATAATTGCATCAAGGAACATGCATGCATGGTAGGACAGTGATGAAACTTTGGCAACTGCCTTCCTCTTCCTCATAGCTACCATGGTCCACCTCCAATTGCCCGCATTGGCTGCTACAAATCTATACTACACCCGCTGGCTGTGAATCAATACGGCATCACCCCCTGATCATGATAAAGGGTAATCCGCAGGCACGGGTCTCCTCTCGATAAACAACAATGAAAAATCCAGGATCACAAGTCTGGTGCTGAAGTGTCAGAATAAAAAAGGAAAATACAATCATGGGGGATGGGGGGAAGTGGCTCGGCTGAAGCTTGAGAGGGTGAGGTGACCCAGCGGTTGGCGTTGCACGGCCACCTGACGGACGATCCCTTACTGGCAGATGGTGATTCCGAATTTGCAACATAGTCCAGGAGGCTGTGGACCGCCGGATATTTGCCCTCCGCGCCCGTTAATTCACACGACAATAGCGCAAATTGGGGCTTGCGGTTCCAAGGTTCATGTTCGGCAGGGCTAAAATGGCCTCCCACAGACCCCGAAATTCCCACTTTTTGCGTCATTCTTGCTCTTTGGGAACTGGAACAGAGAGGCAATTAATTTACGGTACCGCAGCGCCGTTGCCGATGGATGGGCTGCCTCCTCATAAACGCCCGCCAAGTGAGAATCTCGCCTGGGATCGCCCCTCTGTGCGCGCCGGAACCTCGCCAATCACAGCCGGCTTAACTGTTCTGGGAGGGGATTTTTGTGTTGTGTAAGTAAGGCTCGACGTGGAACTTTTCCTTGCTTCTCACTTAGCTTGTGGCTCAGTGCATACATCGAATCTCAGTAATTCGCTACCCCTCCCTTTCATGCCGCTTGTGCGCCGTGCCATTGACGTACGTACCTGCTTCATCAATAATGCCTCTCTGCTCTGTGTGTCTTTGAAGGACAGGTACCCGCGCCAAAAGTAGCTTTGACTTTCGCCTTGGAACCATGCATACCTACCGTCGCAGTCTCCTCAATTGGTGCCCCCACATCCGGGCCGGTGCTTGGGGTTCTCTCGAAACGTTGCTTCCCTTATTATCCCAGGCCATCGCTTTCTGCAACTTCTTACTTTCTCTCCTTCCTCTCTCTTCCTCGCCTGTTCTTTTCTTTTGCCACAGCACCTGTGCCAGCTGCATTACAGAAGAGTCTAGGCCAGAACTTTGGTCGAGGACGTACTGCACCGCGTCAGTTACGCCGTGGAAGGGGGAGCAAGAGGACAAATTTCTTCAACCATTGCAAACTCTCATCAAGACTCATCATCAAAGAATCTCAAACTACTCTCACCTCAACTTCGCCATGCATCTCCTATAACCAGCGCCGTGGCCTCCTTTTTTTCCCTCCCCATCACCTTCACCCTCGCATCCACGTTCTCGTTCACCTTCACACCGGTTCATTCTCCTTCTCTATTTCTTTCTCCCCGCCTCCTCATTTTCATTCATCTTGTCGCCATCGACTCAACTCTATTTTCCGCCACATCCCGCAACGCAACACCTCTGGTGCCCACAATCCCACAAATATCTCACCCACTTGTGGCCCTCTCCGGCCATTCTTAGGTGCAGCTTGCACGCCACCAGATATCCACACAGCCCTGTGTACTTTGCGCGCCAAGAGTGCTTTACTTGGACAAACCGCCAACTGAGGCGCACTTGTTCAGCGCAAGAGGTCCCCTTGCCGTTCCAGACCACTGTGATTAAAGCCATCAAGTCCTTCTTGGTGTTCACCGCCGCCGCCGCACTTACACGCACATGGCCCATGCTATGGAGTCAGAGCATCAAAAGCGAAAGCGTGATGTCAACGATGCTGGTGGCCAGCCTGGACGTTCTCAGCATGCGCACACCCCACTTCAGCAAGGTATGTCCCGTGCGCCAAGAATGCTTCGCCCACTATCTCATGTCCCGCCATGGACCTGAGCTTTCTGTAGTATGGGACAGGAATCGCCCTTTCCAACACCCATTCATGTGCCCATCCACTGCCTGTGCGTTGCGCTTCGCGATATCCACTGCCTTTGGTGCTCACAATGAGTCCATGTGTTGACCATTAAAAGTGGGCAATGCTCACCAAGTCCCAACTCGTCTAATGGTTACCGCCTTTGTACATATTGGATGCTGTGTGTCTTGTAGTTGCCATTGTGTTGTTGATTTGTGGGCGGAAGTTTATCTACCGGGACAATATGCTAACTGAGCGTCAAGGCTTTATCCACTATCTACCAAGAGCGAGTCCGTCTTATCTGAATCTCATCCAGGGCGATGGTGATACCTTTTCAGAAATTATCGGCCTCATCGGCGAGTACGAAAGTATTTGACATGACTATTTCCACCATGATCGATCTAACAAGTAAGCTGATCAACCGGAACAGACGTGCTAGACCACCATGAGAGCTTAGCCATCAATCTTGGCGCCAAGCTCACCGGTCCTCGACTCCTCAGAGGCATCGAGAAATTCTTTGACGGGCCTATCAAAACATGCCAATCTCAGCCATTTTCCAAATCCATTGGCTGGCTAGATGTTGTTAGCTACGCCCGATCCAACCCAAAGGATTACAACTTGTCTCAGAAGCCTGACGGCTCCCGATGGTGTCAGCTCATCATTAATGGGATGCAAGTCGAAATAACTGAGGATGACTGGCGTCTAGTCTGGTCTGGTGCTTTGGATCGATTCCCTCTTGACCAGCCCCTCGAGGAGGATGAGATGGCGGAGCTGGCGACGCTGGATATTCTTGAGCAGAGAGCTTCAATTCTCTATAAAAAGGCCGACGAAGTCGCAGCCAGAGCCCGAATTCTCAACCACAAGCTCGGCCAGCGAAAGCAAGACATCAGGCGCCGATGCAATGTACAAGATGGAGCTTCGTCCAAATTCTCTCCATCCAACCAGAGTCAGCGAGCCGCCAACTTTGGTCAATCTTTCGATCTCCATGCAGATCTTTTGCAACAATTCGTTTCTGCTTCGGCCTCGACACCACCATCCCGATCGGCTTCAGCTGCTGGGCTGTCACTGGGCAGCACAGGTCAGCGCTCTCCATTACATGGCGGTGGAGCGGGCTCCTCCGGCCGCCATAACTCGGTCACTATGGATCCAGCGGGCCAAAGCATCGCGAACAGCCGAGCCGAGGCACTGCGGTCGCTAATCACGCAACGAATTGACCAACTCGGCAAAGGAGATGAGATCAACCCTCCCTGTGATAGATGTCGCCGACTCAAAATCCAATGCGTCAAGCATTTGACGGCCTGTGTCGGATGCACCAAGAAGCACGCCAAGTGTAGCTGGAAGACGGTGACAGATGACGAAGCAGAGAGGATCAGGCAAGATCTACAGATGAAAAACATCCAATCTGCACAGAGCGAGGGGGATGTTGAATCTGATGTTTCCGAGGCGAGGGACGGTATTATGGGCCGCTTTGAGGACAGGCATGTGCATGGTCGCAGGTCGGGCGACAGGTCGCCAACAGCAACTTTGGCAGTGCTCAAGGATGGTGGCTCCAGACCGTCAAGTCGAGAAGGCGCTCCATTGACAACACTGGAACCACCCATATCTGTCTTGATGAACCGGTTTGACTTGGGCCCCGAAAGACACCGGATGAGCCTTGGGTCGGGTCTACACCTTGGAGCTGATATCATTGATCGGTCATCTGAAATGCCCCCATTAGGCCACAGTGCCTCAATGGTGATGATGCCGACCAAATTGGTTACACCAACCATGACAGATGTCCCTGCGCCTCCAAGCACCGATGGCTCCATGACGGCATCGCCCATGGAGTCGTAATTGTCACACCTTTGATGGCGAATGTTAAGGAACGGGAAATGAGATATGTTTTATGCGGTCCGGTTTGGGGTGGTTGCATGGGGCGGGCGTACAATTTGTGTTCTGTGATATACCAGGAACCAAGCATGGACGACCTAGTACATGGTTTCCATACACCGAGGCATAGTTGTTTTTTTAAACGCACATGCTAGTTCCAATGAATTAACGACGTATGAATCAAGAAATTTAAACTACATTGGTATGCCGTGGAATGTGATGAAACCGTTATCCAACAGCTAAGCTAGTGCAATAACATAAGGGAAAAAAAAAAAAGCTTCGCTCAGTCACTCAATCACGATGCATTTTTAGTAGCACGTCCATTGCTAAAATTAAGGAGACAAATTCGAACCAATTTAGTATATTTATTTTTTTTCCCCTTTGTACACATCTTTATTTATTCCGAATTCCAGATCGCCGAGCGAACCTTTTCCAGAGCGACTGTACTTGTCTACTTGCGCCTTGTCTAGCCAATCGCAGAGCACAGTCCAAGATCCTCAACCCGGGCCGCTGGACCCACTCACAGTGGTCAAATGGGCTTCGGGCGCGCGTGGCCAATCCGCTTCGCGCGTCGAAAAAAGTTGATTTCAATTAGTTTCTCGGCCCCAACGTGAGGGCGCCTTGGGCAATTGCTCTACCTTGTTGTTCCTTCCATGTGCATGAACGAATTATTCATCTAAATAATTTTTTTTCCTCTTTCCCATTCGCACCAAACCTCATATTGCTCCTCCTCCAAACCAAATTGTGATAATTCCATCGTCCCTTCCTCGAATCATGCATATGAATTAATAATAGCCTGCTGCTCTTTTTTTTTTCCTGGCGCAGCCCAAACCCCTCCACCGCAGTACGGCCATCACCGCCCACTCCGAGCGCAAAATCGCTGCGACAACACAGCTCAAAAATTCGAATTCGACGCAAACCGAAGACGAGCAATGACGGCAGCCTCCCAAATGTCGATTCCCCAGCCTAATTCTTTCGTCGCTGGTCGCGACGAGAGACCCTTCCATCATTCGACCGTTCCCAAAGATCACGCTGCTCTCGTTCAATCACGAGAGACGGGTGATGTTATCCCCGACGACACACCTGTGCAAGGAAACGTAAAGGCCTTGCCCTTTGCCAAATCATGGGTACATATGGTTGCTGGAGGGTACGTTATCTGAAAATTCTTTGGAAGCAAAATTGTTTCCTGGATCAGAACTTCACATCGCCCAACGAAAGAAGAAAAAAAAACTGACCCATCTCTCTAGAGTTGGTGGCATGACTGCCGCAGCCCTCACCGCACCCCTCGATGTCCTAAAGACCCGACTCCAGTCCGATTTCTACCAAGCCCAGATCCGTGCCTCTCGTGAGGCTCAGGCGCAAGTTCTCGGCCGTCTGAATCCCGCCCGCGCCGCCGTCTACCACCTAAGCGAAACACTTCAAATTCTCGGTTCTGTGTACAAGATTGAGGGGTGGCGCGCCCTCTTCAAGGGCCTCGGTCCTAACCTCGTCGGTGTCATTCCCGCACGAAGTATCAACTTTTATGTCTACGGTAACGGCAAGCGTATCATCTCTCAGTACGCCAACAATGGCGAGGAAGCTCCTTGGGTACATCTTTCAGCCGGTGTTGCTGCAGGTGTCGTCACTTCTACCGTCACCAACCCTATCTGGATGGTCAAAACTCGCCTGCAGCTCGACAAAAATCTTGCAAAACGAAGCGGAGGTGCCCAGCTTCGCCAATACCGCAACAGCTTCGACTGTGTTCGCCAGATTATCCGAGATGAAGGTGTCAGGAGCCTGTACCGAGGAATGAGCGCCAGCTACCTTGGCGTCGTCGAATCTACGATGCACTGGATGTTGTACGAACAAATGAAGGTGTCCCTCGCCAAGCGAGAGGCCAGGATTGTCCAGAGCGGCAAGGAGAAGACATGGTGGGACAAGACTGTTGACTGGACTGGCAAGTTTGGTGCCGCTGGTGGTGCCAAGTTGGTCGCCGCAATTATCGCCTATCCCCACGAGGTATGACATTCAACGACCGAATTCTGAACCATACTAATCCCAGGTTTTA
Source organism: Calonectria hongkongensis (assembly GCA_017140755.1). Lineage (NCBI taxonomy): Eukaryota > Fungi > Ascomycota > Sordariomycetes > Hypocreales > Nectriaceae > Calonectria > Calonectria hongkongensis. The sequence goes on along the minus strand of JAACJA010000004.1, from coordinate 1,818,880 downwards.
GGTCGCTCGAACACGACTACGACAAGCTCCTATGGACAACGGCCTGCCCAAATACACTGGCCTCATCCAGTGCTTCAAACTCGTCTGGGTTGAAGAGGGCCTGATGGGTCTTTATGGTGGTCTTACTCCCCATCTCATGCGCACCGTGCCTAGCGCCGCCATCATGTTTGGCATGTACGAAGGTATTCTCCGCCTCTTCAACACTCCTGCTTAAAGGCAACGGATGGAGAAATACGACATCGAACAACGGCAGTTATGAAAGAAAGCATGAACTACTGACGACACTCATTGCACCCATGACGGAAATGGAGTGCATGATTCTTGAGATATTGACTCATCCACTTATAACATCAGCACTCCAAAGGGGGACGAATAGCCAAGTTTTTTTTTTTTATCTTGGACCACCCTTTGGAGAAGCACTGCATCCCCCTGTACATTAACATCCCCCCATCTCACAATCATGACTGGAGACGCCAGAGTCACCAAAAAACAAAATCTACGCTCTAACACGAACATGACGCCGGGGAAGGAATGATAGAAAAAGTTCAGACGAGAAGGGTGTCTCGATATTTGCGGCGTTTGGCAGGCTTGTAAACTAGGAGACATGGTACACTCACAACATTTGCATAAACACTGTATAACTAGGAACGCATTGTGGCTGTTCGCACGCTTGCTGGTACTGTTCTCTGGAGAGGACATTCATCATTTTATATATTTCATGTACCACCACCAAAAAATGAATTGCGCATAGGAATTATAAAACTTCCAACTCCCGCTGAGAAAGCTTTTTTTTCGCTTAATCACATGAATTAGTGGGCAATCTGGATCCGAACACGAGACCTCCCATCCAAGGCTTTCTACCTCCTTTTCGTCTCTTTTCTCCTCCACCGTTCCTTTCTCTTACATGCGAGCGTTTCTGGGGGGTTGGATAGTGAAGATAATATCCGTGTCAGGCAGGAATGACGAGAAATTTTGCAAACAAACATAGACAAGAAAGGGCGGTCCAAACAACGCCTCCTCTTGAGAAATAAAAGGTATGATTTCACCAAGATAGTGATCATGCTACCGGCAAAGTAGATGTTGTCCAACAAAGACTGCAAGATGAAAGCATCAGCAACCAACAGAGGCAGAAGGCGACCGGCTTTGTCGCGGCCCAGACAAGATGGACGCCGTAGGGTATGTACAAGTGGAAACGAGACACCAGGAGGTTAGTGTTGTTATGCCATATCGTCCCTCTCTCCATTTACAAAGTCTCTCATTTTCAGCCTCATCCCTCAAAATCAGTCATAGCGTAGTGCATAAGTGGCTGAGAGAGGCATCTCGTTCGTGTGTGAGAGGCTGTCGTTTGCGCAGCTTCCGAGGGGCTCCGGACATGGGAGAGGGAGCGGTAGAGGCCGGAGAGGACATAGTAAAGAGGGACCATATTAGGTGACGGGGTCACCAAGCATTGCGGTCCCAGTTGGGGTCTAGGGAGAAATGTTAGTAAACCAATGGACCGGATAAGAAACCACAAATGAGACTGGGGAGTGAAATTCGCGCTTCGTGGAAATCTTACCCTGGACAAATGCAGCGAGGACCTTGCTACCCGTCTGCAGCAACGGGTGGCCCACGACAATCTTAAGGAACTTCTCGAGACCGGCGCGACGGCCTTCGATAACGTCATCGCTGAAACGGTTGGTGAAGACCTTTCCAGGAAGTGGGGGAATGGTAACGCGGGCGCTCTCGCGCTCGAGGATATCGCGGAAGTACTCAAAATCGGAGTAGCGACGGCGGACGCTGCTCTGGCGCAGCTTGAAGGCGGGGATGTTTGTGCGGCAGAGAATCTCGTAGTCGGTATACATATGACGGCCCATGCCGTGGGTTCGAGGGTTGCGAACCTGGAGAGTAGGCACAACGTCAGCGCGGGAACAAGTCAGGGCCGGTACTGTAAGGGCCGGATGCGATGTGGTGGTCATGCGGGTGGGCATGCGACACTATTTTGGCCATGACGAGCTGGAGGGGCAGTGCGAGCGAGTCAAGAGCGAGGGGATGCGCCAGAGACACTCACCTCGATCTCAAGGAAGTTCTCGGGCGGGCCGTAGATCTCGTCGAAGCTCTGCTGGCGAGTATCCGGCATGGCCTGCATGATGGGCCGGTGCAGGTCTGGCATCTTGGCGAACGGAGATGCTGGGGAGTCGGTGCCGGCACTGCGGCCAGGATCCTGCTCGGACGCCAGCTTTGCGGTGTTGAAGGGGAATATCGCCGGGGTTCACCGGGAAGTTGCTACGGGTGGCGGATGTCCGTGGGTTGCGTGTGCGCGCGTCGGGGCAGGACGTGGCGAGGCGAGCGAGAGGCAGAAGACGAGCAGAGGTCAGTCAGAGGATAAGAAGGAGGGAGCGCGCGATATGGCTCTCTTGCTGTTTGGGAGGTGGTGGTAGTGGGGGCGGATTCCAAGAATAGGAAGGCGGGGACGGGACGAGATGAGACCAGCAGGTGGGGAAAGGGTAGACGGTATGATCTGCTGCTGCCCTGTCTGTTGATGTGCTTGAATACTCAAGAATGCTGCATATACCAGACAGCACAGCACAGCCCCTGAAATATTTGTACTCTCCAGAACCCACCTGCTGGCTTATAAGAAAGGAAATGTCATCCGTATTGTATAAATTATTTATCTATTTATTTTCTTTTCTTTTCTTTTCTTTTCTTTTCTCTAGGTTTATTTTTATTTTTTTATTATCCAATTAGGTTCTATCTAGAAAGGTGAAGAAGTTCATCGAGGTACAATATTTAATCTTTCAAGGTGTGCCTTATTTTACAGTAACAACTACAGCCATACCTACATTCAACAGCGCACAGGACTGACTACATTCAGGAAGATGGCACGACATGCCAGAACCTTACACTGACTGACACTGACGCTAAACCAAGGCATGCGCGCGCGCATTGGCGTCGCCCTGTTCGCCGGCACCTGCTATCCGCCCGGCGCTGTATCCCAACAATTACCACATGGCGCATCTATGCGCCAGCCACGTCCACATGTCAAGCCGACCTAGTATGTTGCCAGAACATGCTGACTCGCAAGTGACAACCACAGTCCACTTTTTTTTTCCTTTATTACCGCCGTCTTGCTCGTCCATCCCTCGTGAAACGGCCCGGTTTTCTCACATTGAAGCCGGAGTGGCGCAACTACCAACGCTTTGCCGTTTGGAGTCTGCCCTAGAAGCACTTCAGCCTTAGCACTCGCCCCTCAATCATTAGTTCCAGGGACTCGCCATCATTTGAAAACCTGGCCTCGTAGACCGCTGGTGATTCTCTCCTTCTGCTTGAACTTTATCTAAAAAAAAACTCAATTCCACATTCTCTCGTCCCTTCGCATCTCGGTTGCCTCTCTCGCTGATGTCCAAGCATGTATACGTGCCCTCATCCGGCGAGGTACATTGTCAACTCATCCCTCTCTCCAAGACAAGACGACAGCAATGGTGTTTCCCGTATCCGAATTCACAAAGCCCGAACATTATCATGACATTGACAATGAAGCCCACCCGAGGCTCACCGTTGCCGTTCAGCTGCACTGCGCCCTCTGTCGCGATGCCCTACCCTGGACCGATGCCTGGATACGTTACCTCCCAAGGGACTATGAACCCGATTGGAGATCCCATGTTTTTGCTCGTGCGATTCCCAATGGATAACCTGCTGTCCTCTGTGCGATATTCCTATTTACTGACGTCCTCCGATAGTCATGAATTCCGCCGCTGATGCCAACCTGCCTCCTCACGTTCACGCCCATGTACTCAATCCTCGTCGAAACGATCAGTTTTGCCTCTTCTACCCGCCAGTGCCCCTCGAAATAAAAGGATCCGGAAATCGTCTCGTTTCTGCCTGCAAATACCCTTCCCTCGACCCCACGTGTGATTCAACCATGCCCATGGTTTTTGTTCATGTCAATTGCTGGAGGATGGCTCGCCGCATTTATCGTCGTCTCTCACTAACAACTCTCTACCGGCTTGGCCAACAAACCTTGAGAATGTTCCCTTCCTGTGCCATGGATCCGAAGAACCAGGAATCACTCGAATCAACTGTCCTCCCAGTCCCTACTGCGACAGATACGGACTTGGCTCGCTTGTTTACTCGATATTCTCTCTTACCGACCGAGTTACGGCTGAGCATACAAAATTATCTTTCTGGGTCTTTGGTTGGCTCTCTATTGGCTGCATCTCACACTGTATCATCGCTCATTCCTCTCATCGACCAAGATTCGGCTTTGTTTCGGCCAATTAAGTTGTCATTTGGATTAGACGACTTCCAGTACAGCACCACTGTCTGGCTCTGCGGTTCTATCATTCCTTTGTTTGGAAACACTTACATACACAAGGTGGATCTGAATCTCAGCCCTCCCAAGGGAGACCAACAAGTCATAGCAGTCCCTGTTACAATAAACAATATCCGTGGGATGCATTTTGTCCAAGGCTTACACGGCGTTTCGGCCATTCGCTTCCTCTATGAAGACGGCTCTACTTCGCCTTGGCTGGGAGATCCGAGCAAGGGCTGGCATGGTTCACTTCGATGTCGCAATATTCCACGGTTTTTACACATTGTGCATGATGTAGGTCACGGAGAAACTCCACGTGTTGAATTCGCAACTCACATCATACTAGGACCTCAAGGTGGTTCGCGTCGATTTCGACTATCCTGGCGATGCAGACCTTTCTCGTTGGCCAAGCAAGGTTTTATGGGACAACAAACCTGAAATAAATGCCAACCATAGATTTCGCATAGTCGACACAATAGATGGACCCGGGCGCCTTCCACACATTCCAGACTGGCGTCTCTGCCGCTATCTCCCACTGGAAGAGGACGACACCTACGCAACTGGCCTCTCGGTTTCCGTTGACCTTGGTGGCCTTCGTGGAATACGTGTGCATGGAAAGACGACGCGGACTGTCGGGTTTGTGCGCAATGATGCAAGATACTTCCCTCTACGACCTGGGGAGTATATTTCCTTCGTCGCCATTTTGACAATAGAACACCGCTCCGATGGCGAAAAGGTTCAACCTCCCCATGGCGGCACGTTGTCGGTAAGCCAAGATCCATTCTCGCTATGAGTCTGGTGGACTTTTATAATACTAACTCTACATTAGATTAGAACCAACCTCGGTCGCTCTGCTACTTTCGGTTCTATGGAATGGACGGTGCATCGCAGGGCGTGTTGGACTTGGGTCACCCCCGATGATGGCGGAAAGGTGACTGGTTTGGCCGTGGACATGATGTCCATGCATCAGTACATCGGTGCTACTTCGTACCAAATGTTCAGCATTGGCGCTACATTTCGCACTTCCAAGAGCCCAAAGACCGAGAAGCCTAGACTGAGCCAGCGCCTCTACCGGACGGGAACTTCTGATGGGAAGGAGCGTCGACAATATTCTGCCATGGCATCTTCTTTCCGCCACGTGCAGAGAATTCAGGTTCAAAGAGTCTTTGGCCACTACGTCAGCATGTGTGTCCATCGTCGCAACGGCGCAATTGATATGCTTGGGAAGTGGGATCCCGCGAGAACCGACACCATTTCTGAGATATACTCGAGCGCAAACGGACCCCTCAAGTCCATTTCCTTTGACTACGATAAAATGAGCGACATCAGCCGGATAGTTGGCATCACGGTGAATACGTCTCCCGCCCTGCAACATGATTTCACGTGGCAGATAGACGAGTCCCGGGTAGGTGCAATCAACATTATGTTGTGAGAATACCATTAGCTAACATTTGTATAACCAGATGCTTGGTTGGTTTTCCGAATGGGGGAACTACGTTGCTGAATGCCGAGAATGCAATGTTGACATGATACCTGCGAAGAGATATCATGTACGGCAACCCGAATTCATTTGATTTGGGATTATTCCTGACGCTCTTGGCTACGTTCAGACACGTTCAGCTGTTCTAGCAGCACAAGGCGCACAATCACATTCGTTTCTCTATCTTGTTTTTTTAATGCCCATTACTATTTCATCATGGTCCTCTCAAGGCCATGCTAAGACACTAATAGATGTACATAGATGGGAGGGTGGGTGTACGCATATAGACTACAAAAGCAATAGGATAACTTAGAACCGGATTTTCATGAGCTGCATCTGCGTTAGCACGCATTTTGTTTTCACAAGGCACACTTTACAGATATGCTCAAACATGTTTCCAACCCGATTCATCGTTGTTGAGCTCCGTGAAGCCCCCACTTTCTCCCATTCCCTGAACTTTGTCTCATTCTCATTCTCGTCTTCCTCATTGCTTGCAGGCTGGCCTCTTTTGCGCAAGATTTGAGCTGAAACAAGACACATGAGCCCCCGAAATCACAAACAATTAAAACGCCAGATGTGCCTCACCTTGGGCTGAGCCTGCCAACGCCAAACAACTTTCCCGCATACCCCGGGGTTTCGGAGTAATGAAGAACCTCTCAAAACTTGTTCTTGTCCTGTTGAATCGCTCGCCATGGTTGTTTCTAGCGCAGGGCGACTCGGGGTTTGTTTGTTAGATATTGCCGGAACCTGTCTGTGAAGTCCCGTATGGATTAGACGTGATCGCCGATTAGGATGCCGACCTCATTTCACTTCTTGTCAGCAAACTTCTGGTGGATAGCGCGAATCTGTTCCTCCACGTTGACGCTCTGCATGTGACCGACTTGAGCATGGCCTTTGCCTTCTGGGTTGCCGTCAAAGCTGTTAATAGCAGCTTTCTTCCTACGTGCCAGCTCGTCCTCAGAGATGGCCTGGCCAGTGACAGGATCGAAGACATCGCTTCGTTGACTTGCAAGCCGCTTGAGGTTGTTGGCCACATCGACGTGAGAGAGAGTAGAGGCAGAGTAACGAGAGTCTGCCTTCGCCTTTTGCTCCTTCCAGCTCGGGTCCAAAAGCTCGACTATAAAACTTGTTAGCGCTTCCGTTCATGACATAGTTGATGAAAGGGTTAAACAAACTTCTCATATGAGCCTCGAGCTCGTTCATAGGAATCTGCTGCTTGCAGTTGGGGCATAGCGCCATCTGGGTGCCCTGCTTGTTGGCAGCCTTCTGGGCAGCACGCGGCACGTAGTTTTCCCGAATTTTCATTGGAGCAGCACCGCCACGAGCCTCGGCGTGAGCTTGCTGTTTTCGAGCCTGTTGCTCAGCACGTTCCTGAATCCTGCGCTCCTCCTCCTCTTCCTGGGCGGATCGATGAAGATTTTGTGGACCCTGGGCATGGGGCTGTGAAGGTGGTGGCATTTGAGGTTGGTAGGTTGGTTGCTGGGGAGCGTATCCAGGATGGACAGGTAGAGGGTAGGATGGTTGAGGCACAGCGGGGGATGCATTGTAGCTAGTCTCTTCGCCTGGCATGGCTTCCTCGATTCGCAGATTGGAGCTGATCGAGGCCTTGTTGCGGTCTTCAAGGGAAGCATACTGCAATTCGGACAGGCTCGTTGGAGGAGGCAGGTTGGCCTGCTCGTCGGAATCGTTAAATGTGATGGTCTCAACGACAACGAAGTCACCCCAGTCAATCTGTGCAAATTCCGCCTTTTCCTTCTCTTCCTCTTCCTCCTTCTTCTGTCGCTCGGATTCCTGGTATTTGGTATACTCGGCTCGTTGCTTGGCTCGGTTAAGAACGACGAATTTGTCTTTGATATTGGTTTCCAAATCCGCCATTCGCTCTTCCTGAATTTTTCCACCTTCGCCTCCGAGACCACTCGCCCTCAAGAGAGTGGTGTATTGATCGACAATATGCTGGAAAAAGTTGTGAAAGGTGTGGTTAGGGATGAGAAATTGGAATTGGGGGTTTCCAGCTTCGCGCTGTGCGAGCTGGGTCATAAACTGGCGCCCGTTCTTGGCGACGAACAGAGCTGCGAGTCGGATGACGTCCAGATCCTTTTGGTTGATTCTCGGCATACGCGCCGAGAATTGAAAGTCCGGAGGCTTGGGGGGACCCTGGGGTTTTGGGGGAGCTGGAGCAGCTTCGCCTGTGCGACCAGCAGCAATGGCTGTCCCGCGACCAGCCTTGATTTCATCGAGACGCCATTGGTAGTAAGGGTGATAAGCGTCGCTAGGGTTTAAAAAGCTAAACTTTGGATTCTGGCGCTCCTTGTCGCGGATGCGGTCCTCGAACACGATACCGTTTCGCGCGACGTATCCTGCTGTCTTCTCGAGGACATTTCTGATCTCACGAGGGGGAAGGACGACGCCGGTGGGGGGTTTGAGTTCGTCGAGGGCGACATCGCCGTTTGTCGCTGCCGTCGCCATGGCTGACACGTCTGTATTGAAATGATGCGTCGTCGCGCAAAGGATTGATTATGCCTACTTGGACAGTGCTGGCTGGGAAATTTCAAGATGGATAGCAAACGCGACAAGTCTTCGGAGAAATATTTTATCCGGGCCGAGTGAACTCACTTATTAATACTGTGATAGCAAAACGAGAAAAAAATGGCATGATCAAGATAATCAATTGATAAAAGAATGAATTTCTGATTATATTTTATAATTGCATGCATTTGATCCATGAATTAATAAATTTTCTCATGATTTGTCCGGTTGGCTGTCATGTTTTCTGCCCTAGGCGTTGATGAAAATGCTCGGATGGAGAGCATTGATGGACTTCAATGTAAGCTAGAAGAATGAAAGAGAATTAATGATGGATAGCATGTGAACGGAAATTGAAATATTTTCCGTAGAAATTTCAGTGGAGGGATTCAACTGCAGAACCTAAGACTCGATTACGCAGGCGACCCTCATGACTGATGGTGCTCTGTTTCTTTTTTAGCAAGGACTCCATCATGACAAGGTGGATGCTGTTGGAAGCTATAGCGGGTGTGAGCTAGACACTGTTGCAATCCACTTGAGAAAAAAAGAGCAATAAAGAGAGAGAGGGAGAGAGAGAGCGGGAGAGAGGACGGTTTACTCCTTTGGAATACTGTTACAATTTTTAATCCACTGCCGCTCCGTGGCTGATCATTTGAGAGTCTGTTACTTTTTCTTTCTTTTTTTCTGGTTAGGCACTTGGAGTTTGATGATAGCCCTACCAGGACGGCCTTGGACCTGAGCTAAACCAAAGCACGAGAGAGCTTCGAAGCAATATTCGGGGTCTAGATCAATTCCAGCCCCACAGCATGGCGCTAAAGAGATTTAGCCATGTGTTGGCTCGATTGTTCCAGCCGTCAGGGCAAATAGGGGCTTGCTTCCACTCTGTTGGTCGGCCGAAAGTGGTGCTGCGCACATGTCAAACGCTGGAACTATTAGCATTGTGGAGGCCGCGACAGACAAACAACCCCTGCTGCGGCTGAAGCACCGCTAAGGCAGGGATGGGCCAGGGAGGTACCTACAGTGGCAGAGGCACCTCTGGTTTTGCAACGTAGCACGTAAGTGCGAGTATACGCACTCCAGTTACCGTACGATTTGACGCGCACCAGCTCGTTTTCTGGCGGCGGGAAGTTTACCTTGGCGGGCACCCATTTCCGGCCTATGATGTTTTTATTGACGGAGGCATTCGGAAAAAAAAAGGGCACTCCGTCTGCAGCCATTGGATGAATGCAAAAGAACAAAACGGAAATTTAAAATAAAAAACGTCATTCAGAGAAAGCCAAAGCCATGAGCTGTTTTGTTTCAACCATTCCTCCTCCCCCAAAAAAGATAAGCTGCCGTCAGATCCTTTGACAGGGGGACAGACCGCTGCGATGTTCAGTGGATCGGGTCGTGTTCCAGGACGGCTAGGCCCTCTCTGTTAGTGGGCTTCGGGGGGTTCTCATAGGTCCGGGCTCGTGTATGACCAGGGGGGTGCTTCCTCTAGTTGGGGACGACGTCGTCTTCAGTGAGTTCCAGGGTGGGCTTAGCTGGCCAGAAAAGGCCACTGTAGCTACATTTTCCTGGGAACGCGAGTTGCAGAGATCCCCTGATTTTCTTCCCTCCCGTCGTCTCGTCTCCATCTATTTCCAACTTTAGACTTTCTCCTTTTATCTGCTTCGTTTCCATCTCCTCTTCCTACTCTCCTCCTCAATCCCCAAGGCCACGATCGAAGCGATCCTCCGTCTCCCCTCCTCTCGGTCAAGCCATCGCATCTCCCCCCTGCATCTTGGGAGGCTGCGATTGACCTCCCTTTTTTCTTTGGGGGCTTGGTCTTTTCTACATACTATTCTTTTTCTTTTCTTTTTCTTTTCTGCTTTCTTTCCTCAGCCACCGATGAGGATCGTTTAATCTCCTGCCAACTTACAATTCTTACTCTCATTTGAATCCACCTCCGCCGATCATACGCGTTCGACTGTCGCATCTCGAACACCAGCGACTCAAGAGACTCCACTCCCACCTATTCATACGAAACTCGTTGCGACGCGAACCCATCCCGTTCGAATCGAATCGAGCGATCCCGTTACCATGGCTCGGTCTGCGCGGGGCAAGAGTCCCCAGCCGCCCATCAAGGCGCAACCGCCGCAACACCCACAGGAGCAGCAGCAGTCTGCTTCTAAGCCCAAGTCCAAGTCCGGCAAGAAGAAGAACACCTCCTACAAGTCTGATGGCGTCGAGGACAATGATGTATTCCTCCTCCCCCTCTCCGACTACTGGGTAGCTCTGGCAATCACTATCACTGCCGCCGTTGTCCGTATCTATAGGATTTTCCAGCCCACGAGTGTTGTCTTTGACGAGGTCCAGTAAGTATCACCCAAGCTCCGATGGTCTGCTACGATCACATTTCTATATTGACTGCGGCGGAATGAGCATTGGCGCTAATTCGAGCCTTCACTCCAGCTTTGGTGGCTTTGCTACCAAGTACATCAAGGGCAAGTTCTTCATGGATGTTCACCCTCCCTTGGCTAAGATGCTCATTGCCCTTACCGGCTGGGTCGCTGGCTTCAACGGCAACTTTGATTTCAAGGAGATTGGAAAAGACTACTTGGAACCAGGTGTTCCATATGTTTCCATGCGCCTGTTCCCTGCTCTCTGTGGTGTCCTCGTTGCTCCTTGCATCTTCCTTACTTTGAAGGCTGTTGGCTGTCGCACTATGACGGCAACCATGGGTGCTGGCCTGATCATTTTTGGTGAGTGTTCTCTTAACCACCTCTTCCTAATGACCTGATCTGTCCAAACTACACAATTGCACTCTTGATAATTGCAAACTAACTTGTTTACAGAGAACGGTCTTTTGACCCAGGCTCGCCTAATCCTCCTCGATTCGCCTCTCGTTATCGCGACTGCCTTCACTGCCATGTCTTTCACGTGCTTCACCAACCAGCATGAACTGGGCCCCGAAAAGGCCTTTTCGCTGACCTGGTGGTTCTGGCTTGTTCTCACTGGTTTGGGCCTGGGCATCACCTCGAGCATCAAATGGGTTGGCTTTTTCACCGTGGCCTGGGTTGGCGCTCTGACTCTGGTCCAACTTTGGGTTCTGTTGGGTGACAACAAGAACGTGTCTATGGTGAGTGCACCCCTTTAGAACTATACTGTTTTAATACTGACCTTGTAACCCTATTCAGCGCCTTTGGACCAAGCATTTCATGGCTCGTGTCTTCTCTCTCATTATCATCCCTGTTACTTTCTATATGGCTATGTTTGCTATTCACTTCGCTATCCTGAAAAACCCTGGCGATGGCGACGGTTTCATGAGCTCCGAATTCCAGGCCACCCTCAACAGCAAGGGTATGAAGGATGTCCCCGCCGATGTCCTGCTCGGAAGCCGCGTAAGCATTCGTCATGTCAACACCCGGGGCGGCTACCTGCACTCCCACGCCCTCATGTACCCCACTGGTAGCAAGCAGCAGCAGATTACCCTTTATCCCCACAAGGATGAGAACAACGTTTGGTTCCTCGAGAACCAGACCCAGCCTCTTGGCCCCGACGGCGAACCCATTAACGGCACCAATGCCTGGGATGCGCTCCCCGAGCCCCAGTACATCAAGGACGGCACTGTTCTCCGACTTTACCACCGCTCTACTCACCGTCGCCTTCACTCTCACGATGTCCGACCCCCGATCACCGAGGCTGACTGGCAGAACGAGGTCTCCGCATATGGTTATGAGGGTTTCGATGGTGATGCCAACGACTACTTCCGTGTTGAGATTGTCAAGAAGCAGTCTCATGGAGCTCTCGCGAAGGAGCGTGTTCGAACAATTGAGACCAAGTTCCGTCTTGTCCACATCATGACTGGCTGTGTTCTCTTCTCTCACAGAGTGAAGCTGCCTGATTGGGCCTCTGAGCAGCAGGAGGTCACTTGCGCTCGTGGCGGTACCCTTCCCAACAGCTTGTGGTATGTCGAGTATAATGAACACCCTCTGCTCGGAGAAGGTGTCGAGAAGGTCAACTACCGCAAGCCCGGATTCTTTGGAAAGTTCTGGGAGCTCCAAAAGGTCATGTGGCTCACTAACGCTGGTTTGACTGACTCCCACGCCTGGGATTCCCGACCCGAGTCTTGGCCAATCCTCCGCAGAGGTATCAACTTCTGGGGCAAGCACCATTCCCAGGTTTACCTCATTGGAAACCCTGTCATCTGGTGGTCGTCCACTGTGGCTATCGCAGTCTGGGCCTTGTTCAAGGGTGTTGCGATTCTTCGATGGCAGCGAAGCTTCAACGATTACTCCGACACCACCTTCAAGCGATTCGACTATGAGATTGGTACCTACATTCTTGGCTGGGCCCTGCACTACTTCCCATTTTACCTGATGCAGCGTCAGCTCTTCCTTCACCACTATTTCCCTGCCCTCTACTTTGCCATTATCGCCCTCTGCCAGATGTTTGATTTCATCACTGCTCGTATTCCCGGTATCGGTGTTCGTGAGAACCCCATCATCAACAGGATTGCCACTGTTTCTTTCCTTGTTCTTTCCATCGCTGTTTTCACTCTCTATGCTCCTCTCGCCTACGGTAGCCCCTGGACCAAGGCTGAGTGCAAGCGAGTGAAGCTCTTCAGCACTTGGGATTTCGACTGCAATACCTTTTTTGATAGCGTAAGTAACACCACTCTCAGCAACACTGAGGCAATCCCGGATAGAAAGCTCCCCCAACGGGGGTAACCGGACGACTTGTTTGACATGGCGCGTCCCATGCCGTGCTCAAACTTGACGTTTGACGTATGAACTCAGAATTATCAATTCGGACAAGTTTTAGGCTAACATGACTGTATGCAGTATGACAAGTATACGCTCACCGAGGTTCCTGCCGTCAGCGAAACTGTCGTTCCTACTACTCCAGTCAAGAATGTTGAACCCAAGAAAGCCGCCCCTCCCCCTGAGCAGAAGGATGCTGGTATTTCCGGAGCCCCTGAACAGCATCGTGTTATCGCCAAAGAGGAGAAGGTTGAGTACCGTGATCAAGATGGTAACCTCCTGGATCCTGAACAAGTCAAGGCTTTGGAAGGCAAAGTCGAGTTTAAGACCAAGTATGAGACACAAACTCGCGTTGTTGACGAGGCAGGCAACGAGATCCCAGCTGCTGAGGGTCTCGTTGAGGAAGCTGCTGGTGTTGCCCCTCCTCATCCCGATGTTGAGGGTGTAAACAGTGAGACCGTCAACAGCAAGGGTGGCGAAGCATCTCCTCCTGAAGCCAGCAAGGACGGCGAAAAGGAGGCTGAGAAGTCTTTGCCTAAGCCTGCTAGCGAGAAGAAGGATGCTACATCCAGTCAGGAGAGCGAGCAGACTGAGGAGAAGCCCAAGCCTTCCGAGGACAAGGAAGAGCCTGAAGCTGTCGCTCATGAGGAACTGTAATTCTCCAACTGCATCGGCTGACTTCAGTTCCCGCAATGTCCCCACTTCAACGTGGCCGATGAGTCTAGGTGGTGGCCTCCATTGGGCCCTGTCACTTCGGTCCGTGTAAATCATGTACTCATACCCTTTGATGATGAATTGAGAAGACAGAGATGGGGAAAGAAAAAGAATCAAGACGAGCAATTAATTCTCTTTGTCGGAGGGAGGAAGAGGTTTGGTTCACAACACCTACCAATCACTAAACGAAGAAAAAAAGAAGGAGACGACGAGGTGTACGCAACTTGAGACGTCGAGACATGACGTCCTCTCATTTGTATTTAGCTAGAGCACATCGTGCTATTTCATGGTGAACTCTCCAACGCATGACGCACAATTCCTAACTAATTGAAAATGTTTTTCATGTTCAAATAAACCGAGACCAACATGTTCATCGCAAGAGCCATTAAGAAGATGAGAATCATTACGCCACACGCGCTCAACCTGGTTTCATTATGTATTAACTCCGAATTTCATCTACTGCTTCATAGTACAGTTCTTGGATATAGCTGCGTCTACCTTTGTGGTTTTGAAGGTTCTGAGAGAAATCCTGGTCGAGCTCGTCGCGTTTTCTCCTCACTATGCATAAATGTCCAAACAACACAAATAGTTCCCCCCACTGGGGAAAGTTAGCTAATGTGGTGTGTTATGAGATGTTCACTTAATACCCTTTCTGATAGAATACGTGAGTCCTTTCCTGTTCCAAACTCCATCTTTAATTAACTGCATCAATTGAAGGATGCGGGAAGATGGATTGAATTAGACGGCTTGATCCAGGACAGCGCGTTTCAATACTGGAATCTAATAGACTCTCCTATCAAGGTATCAGAGTAGATTATCACATTGCTTGCTAGCTTCCTTGTTTTGCGTATATATCTGCAAGCTTTATTTGGTGTATTGACCTATTGGCCTAGCTGGATAGCTCGACATGTATCCAAGTAAAAAAAACAAAAACAAAGAGCGCCGACAGCTTAGATATATCATTTTTGCCAATTTTCTTCTGTTTGTGTAGTCAAGTTGGCATTTTGGGACAGTTGGATTCTGGCGTTGTGGATAGGCATGAAGTGGCCATAGGGGAAAAAAAGGTCATTCAAGGTGTATTATATCTTCCATTCCAATGATCAATTAATGCAGCCCTGGAGGCACCATAGTTCTTGAGTTTTGGTATATCTATTACCACTACTACTATGAGCAGCGTCTATGTACCTGGTGACGACTGCGGTTCTAGCAACTGTGCTTGTTGTAATCCAATCATGACGCTCAGCGATGACAGTAAGAAACGGACATAATAAACCAGTCCCGTCGAGCAAGACCCAAATCTAACCGTGATGCGCCCAGCAATGAAGATGCGCGGTCCAGAAACGCCATTGTAACGATTGACTTCCTCGAGTCATCCGCCCTTTCCCAACCTAGCCCAATTGTCGTGCGATGTATGTTGAAATCCCACCAATTCCTACCCCCCTACCCCATTTCTCTTCACTCGCAATAGGGGCATGAATACGCAACCAAAGTTAAACCAAGTCCCTAAACCCATCCATGCATTGTTGTAAACCCAAACAAAGAAAATGAAAAATTACAAGCAATAAAATAACTGATACAAGGCATCATTAGCGGGATGCCGTAGAGGTAGAGCTCTAGTCAGAGCTGATTATATTAGGCCCCAGTGGGAGGAATTGTGAGAGAGAGACGTTTGGTATCTTCAGAGCCGGAAATGCTTCTCACTTCCAGGGACTGGACGGAGTTGCGAACACTGATTATTCCATCAGTTTGATTGGGGGGAGTATGAGGCTCCTCAATTGCACCCTTTTTGGATCTTTCCGTTGCTCTGTCCAGATCTACCGGTGAAGGCTCTCTCGAAGAATATCTGCTCCCATCGAGCGAAGGGGATTTGGTGATAGACCGCCCCTCCTCACTAACTTGTGGACTTTTCTCAATGTCCACTGATAGTGTGGAATGGGTAGCTGGAATGAAACCACCGCCGATTCGAGCCCAGAACATTTGATCTCTCAGTCTGACACTCTCTTCCCAGGCAGACTTTTCATGGTCCTCATCATCTGCTCGCCAGTGGCCATCCTTGACCATGCGCAGGAATCCAATAAAGTCGCAAGTAACGCGGACGCGGGTCAGACAATACTTGCAGAGAGGGTGTCGTTGTGCGGAGTCAGTCTCGCTGGTTCGGAATCGATGGTTGCGCAAATATTCAGGATCTGATCGAGATTCTCCGCAGAGAGAGCATGGGTAAAATTGAGGTTTGGATCTGGATAGGAATGAAGCAGTCGAGTTGGCTGGTACGGGTTCCACAACCAGGGATCCTTCCGCCATGGAGTTAAGAACGGTTCTGCGAGCCAGCCAGGACAGACCAGGAGCTAGATCAAGACGGAGAGTGGGCTCGATGTCTTCAGTCAAAACCCGCTTGTAAAACTTGGTCTCCTTGAGGCTTGGGAGAGGAGCAATCGAGGCGGCCGAATTGGCGCTTACAGTCGAAGCAGGTGTGTTAGGCGATTGAGGAGCGCTGTTGTTGCTTGGGACGGACATGTTGAGAGACGTTGTCGAAGCGTTTGAAGGATGGGCACTGGAGGTCGATCCACCCAAGAGAGACAGAGCGTTGAAAGCACCCATGGAGCCAGATGAAACACGGCTTCCAGCCCGGTTACGAGATGTGCGGGCCAGGTTACTGAAATCGTCATATGCAGTAATATCGTTGCGAAGCACCGGCTGGATTAGGTGAGGAAAGGTGGTAGGAGGTGATGGCTCGACTGAGGTTGCTAGAGGGGATGGCTCAGGGTCCTCAGTAGAAGGTCGATGATCGTCACCAGTATCGAATTTGTTGAGGCCAGGAGATGAAGGGGCTGTAAGGTTGGTCTGGTCGTCTTGCTCAGCAACCATGTGCTCCATGACATGCTTTAGTTCGAATAGCTGTTCCTGCTGTGATTTGAGAAGGCTCTCGGAGTCGGCGAGCTGAGCTTTTAGTTGATCGTTCTTGCGTTGCAAAGCCTCATGGTCAGCTTTGGCCTCTTCTTTTGCAGCTATGACCATTTTGTTTGCTTCTTCGAAAAGAGCAGCTGTCAGATTCTCTAATTCCTGTTCGATCTTCTTCTTCGCCCTTTCGGTATCGAGGCGTTTCTGGCGTTCTTCAGATATTTTAGCTTGGAAAACTTTCTTTTCAGCCTCGACGGTTTGCTTCCGAATCCAGACATCGCCAGCCAACATGTCACGCTGAGAGGCGTTTTGGGTTTCTAGGGTCCGAATGCGTTCGCGGGCAGTTTCCAGCTCAATGCGGGCGTTCGAGAGCGAGTCATCAAGAAGGGTCTGGTGATTAATGGCGTTGATGAGCTTGGTGCTGAGGGTGGCTACTTCGTCGTTGAGATCGGGATGGTGGCCTGGGCCCGGGGAGGCGGCACCATTTGCCGGGCTCATAGCTCGACTCCGAGGGTCTGGTAGAGTACTCATCTCATCGTTGACGATAGGAGAGGCGTTTACAGAGGCTCGGTTGCCGGGAGAGAGCTCTGTGTGTGCATCGCGAGGTGTTGAGGAGGGAGTTCGAGGTCGTAGGTTGGGGGAAGAAGCCATAGAAGATAGAGATCGTAGATGGCCATGGCCTAGAGAACGGCGCGAGCTTCCTGTAGGCGCAAGCGGTTGTGACCAGCCTGCGGCTGACATGGCGATAAAGCTACGACGAAGTATATGTTAGTAGTGCGATTTTATTGAGTGTGGGGGAAAGTGTGGCTTCTGGTGTTGGAAATGCAAGACAATGTTGGGTGTAGCAAAGGGGAACATACGAATCCATGACGTCTGGCGCGTGGTTATGTCAGTCGCAAATGTCGTGTGCTCTCGCCAAGAGCGTGACGTGACTTGACAAGACAAAATTGGGGAGCGCGGCAAGGAAATACTCCCAAAAAACGTCCCAGGTCGAGGTGGCGAGGCGAACTAGGTGAGGGGAATAGGGTGATGATATGGGGGAATGGAATGGAGCAGCGATTGAAGTGGATGGATGGGCACCAAAGTGCGGATCCTCCGGGGACGGCGGCGTGAATGACGACTAGTTGACAATTGACGGCGAGTCGAGGTCGACCGTCAGAGCCAAGAGAGAGCCAAGAGAGGAGACGAAAGGGGATGGTACCCAGCTAGGCCAGATCCAGACCAAACGACCAGTGACCGAGAGCGAGAGAGGTAGCGGCTACTGCGCGATGGACGGATGACCCACGGACCCGTGGACTGGACGGGCCGGGGTTTTAAGAGGCGGAGAAAGACCGTGTGTGGCTGGGGCGAAAGAGTACGAGGCCTCTTCTCAGGTCGTTCGTGTCGCTACCGAGCCGAAGAAGCAGGGGTGGCGCGCCGCGAAGAGGGAAATAAAGGAGAGAGATTAAGTACCGTCGTAAAAAAAGAAAGACACGAGATATTTTACTCCCTCTTTAGTTTGAAGGGAGAGTTTGAAGCTTGAGTATGAATGGTGTATGCACAAAGGTTGGGAAGAAAAAAAATAAAAGGAAAATTTTTAAAATGCATGCAGAATAACTTGTGAGAAACAAATAGTCGCTGGGCTGCAGCTTGGAAAAGTAGAAGGTTGGTCGGCGAACGCAGCGAAGAACCAGCGCCAACCCTGCGACAATAGGCGCTGGAGGTGTGCTGTACTGTGCTATGCTGCGCTGTGCTGCTCTGTGCTTCTCCGCTGTGTGTTGTGCAGTGCTGTGCTGTCCCTGCAAGGACCACCATCGAGTCCCCCACCTTGTCGTTCCCGGGTCCCAATTGGGGGGTTTTGCCGCCTCACCTGCAGAGTGCAGCAGCAGGGCAGGGAAGGGAGGCCGGGGCGTGGTCAAGGTGCACCGTCAGGTCGTGTTGGGCTGTTGCGACTCAGGGACAGGAGCACCAGCGACAACACAGGCTGCTGGGACTTGACTCGGGGACTGAGCTAACATGACTACCTGCAGCACTCGTATCCCGTCGTATGTAGTGGCCCAAAGGGTGAAACTCTGTCGGGAGAGGAGAACATGCAGTTGGACGCCCGAAGCCACGCCAAAAAGGCCCTTTTCCCAGCCAAGTCCTCCCAGGGCCAGACCCAAGCCCCAAGCCGTCCTCGCCTCCCCGAAAACGGCCGCCAACAAAACGGGCACAACCAAACACACAGAGACCTTGGCCCAATCGGTCCCCAGTCCCAGCCACGAGCTGCTTGCTGACGCCACTCCATCATGGCCCCGGCGCTTGTCCGCTGCGCTAGTTTCTTTGTGGCATAGCGCTAGGATAGACGGGTCACCTCTGGCCTTTGCTTCATTGGGATTTGCGTCCGGGTACTTTAGCCTCATGTACAGGTCGTCTCCTCTACTGCGCCTTCTGCCACGCTGCGACACGAAGCCATACGTTCATCTAGATGAATCGAGTGCTAGCCCGGGGGGGGACCTGGAGTCCAGAAGCCTTTCAAGTGGCCTGACCCTGCAGCATGCAGCATGCAGCACACCACGGGTCGGCGCCTTGTCTTCCTGACTGGTCCACGCAGCACAGCAAGACTCTGATCTAAGAAAGGGTGCAGGGGATTCGACAGATTCACCCGTTGAGTCTGGTTTTTTGATTGATCACTTCAACAGATAGAGCACAGGCGCACTTTGTCGCTTGAACCCGGCACTATTGAAACTGGCCTCCCGACGTGCACGCACTCGGGCCATCTTGACATCGGGGAATAGATAGACATGATCGACATCCCCGAGAGGTTCCAGGCCCGAGCGGATGGGCGCTCAGGAATGATGATGCATCATGGTACATTTATCTGCGGGATGGGTCTTTTGTCGCCTTCTTGCTTTTGAATCTTAATTATTCTCTCACATGTTTCTCTCTCCCCCGGTCGCCATGAACTGTATGCTCCAAATAAATGAAACCAAAGCGCTGAGATGAGACGACATGGCAAGGGCATACCCATCCACTATCCATGATCAGGTCGCATTGGGGTGAGCCCCATGGCATCTGAGACCGTTTTCTTACTCGCCCATCCGCTTAGCGGCAGAGGTGCCACGATTCGTTGTGTGCACGGGAAACCGATTATGCGCGCTTAATGACTGGTGAGTGATGACAGGCACACATGCACCATAAACAGGGTTTCCATGCTCCCCCTGAAGCACGGCCCGCTCCCATTGGGCTCTCATCCATCGGATAATCTGATGGACGGGGCTTTCCTCTGGCACGAGCCTAGCCAATGGTAGCAAACAGGTCAATAACCCGAGGTTGGCATGGAATGCGATTGCTCACGCACCGTGTGCTGAGACATGTTGTTGTGAGTTTCTGACCCTGTGGACGAGACAATTCGCGTCCCAGTTTCGCACCCGTTCATGGCGGCTGCGCCTCGTTCATAGCGTGGCAGAATAAACAAATAAGCATTGTGGCCATGACTTCTGCCGCTTGCCCGGCGATGTCTCCTATGCAGGGGCCGCAAGCCCTCTCGCCGCCCGACGCCAACTCTGTCATGATTCAGGTGCACCATCACCCAAGCGAATTGCAAAGAAATGACATCCCGACCATGGTTGACATAAATGTTCACACACTACGTAACATAACCTTCCTGCCATAATATGGTCATAAGAGGAAATAAAACAGAAGAATGCAAGACTAGAATTGCCTATTTGAACATTGGGATCAGACCTGTTCATTTATTGGCAAATGATTCCTTTGTATATCACTTTTTTTTGTTGAAGCTATGATAATATCTGATGTTTCAGTCCGTCCTTGCATTGGGTTTTGTGGCATGCTTTATTTAGTCAGCCTGTAACTTGTGCCACTTACTTTCACAACCCGCTTGCCACCGACACCATAGTGCAGACCGGTGCAAAACTATCATCAATGGCCGAACTCTGCGGCCCTTCTTTGTAACAATTGCTGACACCGTGCCTGTTCTAACGTTCCTTTCCGAGAAACGTGGCAAATAACTTTTGTACCTGGAGCTATATCCCTCTTGTCATGTCGTACCTTGTCATTATTCAGTCAGAGGTCACACTGAACAATCATGGCGATAAGCTTATGCTAAAAAATTCCTGCGCTGGCGCGCGTGCTTGTTCATTTTTATAACCGATATCAATAATCCATCCATCTCTTGACTTTTCGGCTATGCCTTGCCATTATTGCCTCCACTTGATTCCAACTCAAAGGGTATGAGACCGACGATGTGTCATGATGAAAGAAACCAAAACAAAACCCAGTGGTATCCCATCCAATCCTACATTACCATCCATATACCTTTCCTGCCTAACCATTCACTGTATATACATCCAAGAAGAAAGAAGATCAATGTATGAGAACAAACTAAACGAGCCCGACTTAAAACACCGTGGGGTTATGTTCAACTGGTCAACGCCCAACAACTTACTAATCATTCCACTCTCCGTATTCGGGCATCCCATAGGGATTCCACTCTTGTCCTGGATAACTTGTGGCACTCATTTGGGGTGGCGGCTCACCGTCAGAGTCTGCATCGGGATCATAGTGGATTTTCTCCTCTTGAGTTTGCAGCCGCATTTTTCGTGCATGTGCATCTGTCGTATCCTCTAACTCTGCAGGAGCGCCATGGTTTCGTGTTTTGCTTCGAGCAAGCGCTCCATTGCTCTTCTCACCTGAAGTCACTGCATTTTCACTCTCCTCAGAGTTGTCTAGTTTCACCTGATCGATAGGGCTACCGACAACATCGTCATTGCTAACCTTGCCACTGTGTTGGACGACGTTGGTATTTATACTCTGCTCGTCGCTCACAGCGGAAGAAGAGTGTGCTTGAGAATGGGACCGGCTTATCTCGCCGTCTGCAACAGTGGGTGGGCTAAGAGAAATCGGCCTTGACCCGTTTTCTACTGTGACGTATCTTCTGTCGCCCTGAGGGGGTTCTTGTTGTCTTAATAAGGTTTCAACCCCGACAACGAGACTCTGCGGCGAGGCGGCGCCGACAGATCCTTGGGGCCCGTCAAACTTAGCCAATCCGCTCTCGTCGATTTGCTGCCGAGGCGATCTAGGCTCGCTCACGTCATTTTTCACTTGATCCACAAAATTCATGTTAAATCCTCTTGGGCTTGAATTGCCGCTCCCACTACTATGGCTATTATTTGTCATTGCTTTCTGCACTTGCGGGTTGTGCCAGGAAGCATCGACAGAGCCACCCCTTGACGTTGTTGGGGTGTGCTCGATTTGTTCTTCATGGGCTAACTGTGTTTCAAGTCCATTGGTGACGCGGCCATCGTCATGAGGCGATGCTGGGTGAGGCGATGCCGGGTGGGGAGATGTTGGGTGGGGAGATGCCGGGTGGGATGATGGAGGCTGTGGACGTTGCTCTGGCTGTGGCGGTGGTTGTGGCTGAGACAATGGTGTTTGGACTTGAGGGGGGGTTTGTCCTTGGAGCACAGGCGGGCCAGTGGCCGGAACAGGGGATTGGGATTGAGGAGGGACTTGCTGTAAGGTATGTTGCACAGGGACAGATTGTCGAAGTTGTTGTTGTTGTTGTTGTTGTTGTTGCTGAGGAGGGAAATGTGCCTGATTTGGGTCTCGGTTGACATAATATGGTGCCGGGACCGCAACACCCTCACCATGAACGGCAGCATATCCCTTTGGAATTGGCACTTGAGCGTACTGCGGCTCAGCTTGTCTCTGGGGGAGGCGTTGTGGCTGGAATTGACCCTGGGAGTTTTGAGGAGCTTGACGAGGATTCATGATTTGTTGTCCTGGCAGCCCAGGTCTATTTCCAGGAGGACGTTGCACCATAACATAGCCTGTAGGCGGAACCGAGGGGTGTGGCTGCTGCCCGACAGCTGGGTTCATAGGATGGAACGGTTGTCCTACAGGCGGGCTCTGCCTCATGTGCATCTGTGGATTGACATTTGCCATCGGCGTAACCAACTGTTGACCTACAGAGCTATGAGGCTGAGAAGGTGGTGGATGGGCATAGCCTTGTGGGTGAGGTGCCTGTCCCATGAATTGTTGTGGGTGTTGTCCGGGAGGAATTTGCCTACCAGGTTGCATCTGTTGCTTTAGATGCATCTGGTGTTGCAGAGGTAGGACTCCTTGCTGAGGCATTCGCTGCTGGGGCATTCCCTGAGGACGGCCAGCCTGAGCAGGTGGGAAGAATCCCTGGGGAACATTCTGCTCTGGCGGCGGAACCTTGGAGCTCCGTTTGAAGGCACTAAATAACTTACTAGTCTTCTTCTCTGCTCCGTCAGGCCTTTCTTGGTCAAGCGAGGGTTTGGACGCTATTTGACCAGACATCCGATTCTTGAGACCTTTCCACTTAGACGCCGGACTGTCAGTCCGAGGGGGTACATTACTTTGGGCTGGCGGCGGCCCAGGAGGAGGCATGGTGTTCTTTGGCGGAACTTGAGGTCCTGGCGGGCCCTGCATCTGCATCGAAGATCTTGGCATATGCATGGAGACTTGAGATGACGGACTTGGCATTGTCTGGGTGCTTGGGTGCGCCCGAAGAGTATGTACTTGTTGGCTAGGAGGGATGTTTCCTTGTTGTATGACAGGCTGCTGTTGGAGTTGAGAAGGGGGAGGCGCCTGTCTCTGCGGTTCTTGTTGTGGTTGCGACTGCTGCTGCGGGAATGGCGAAGGGGGGGCGGTCTGATGCTGTTGATGCTGCTGTTGTGGGAACGGAGAAGATGGGGTGTTCTGTGCTCCAAACCCTTGAGTCTGCATGGGTGGCGTGTTAGAGGCTGCCGACAGAGAGGGGGTACCAGGCTGGGAAGACTCCCGCCTGTTAAAGGCTGCACTTGTTGACGTAAGAGGAGGACTCTGGTTGAATTGAGAGGACGAAATTGACGGTGGACCTGTTCTTGACATTTGGGAAACCGGTGATGTGGGAAGGTCGTCTCTCAGATGGCTCTCTCTGCGTACATGGCCAGTTCTGACATCAGATTGAATAGAGAGGTTGGTAGAGTGCATACTGATCCGTTGAGCGTCACTGGCATCTGTGGCCGCATGGAGGATATTGTCGAGAGATTTGTTTGAGGCGTGATATGATGCATGTGAAGGCTGAGCCGAAGGGGTCGGGGATGCGCCGCGAGATTCAGGTTGCATTCTTGTGGAAGCGTTATCTGCGGGAACCGATCCCAAGTTTTGATACGGTTGTGGCGAGCCACTGCTATTCGAAATTTTAGGAAACTCTCCAGACTTCATAGACTCTCGTCGAAGCTGTGATAGCTGAGGCTGTGGCAGAGAAGATTGAGATGGATTGTCTTCTGTTGTGAATCCCTGGCTTGTTGCTGTTGATTCTTGTCCACCTGTGGAAGGCCGTTCGGTGGATGTTTGGACTTGAGAGTTCAATGACGAATTGCCGGTTATCTGCCGAAGCATTGGTGGATTTGATGGGGGCTGGGATGCCGGAGAGCCTTGCCTTTGCTGGCCCTGAGACAGTTGACCCCAAGGGGCGTGCTCTTGAAGCTGCACCGGTGACATATGTCCCAGTGGGGGTAGTTGGGGAGCTAGACTAGAGGCGGGCTGACCATTTGGCGTTTGTGCAAGAGGAATCTGGACCTGGGGGTTTGGCCTAACATAATGCTGTCCCGGATGAGCTTGCCCAGTTGGAGCCTCCCTGTGTGGATGAATAGAGCCGGGCTGGCCTTGAGTGCCACGGGTTAGAGGAGGTTGTGCAAGAGGGGACCTCGGCGGGGGGTGTTGTCCAAGTGGGTTTTGACCCGGAGGTAGTTGATTTGGGGGACCTTGCGTAGAATGGCTTTGTATCGGAGGCGGTCCTTGCCCTGCGATAGCTTCGCTTTGAGGGAAACCGGCAGAGTTGCCCTGCGATTGACTTCGATTCCTGACATGGCCAAGAAATCCGGATATCAAACCACTTGCGGAACCTCTTCGCTTCCGGGGTTCAGGACCACCCGGGCCGTCACTTGCTGCTACGGGCATTTTCGGCGGCACAAGCGGCGTAGCGGGGCCGTCCGTGGTGCTCCGTGCGAGACTCGCGATGGAGGGTGGAGGGGCCATAAATTCGGTTGGATCATGGGTTTGGTGCCCGGTGGATGGCCGCACAGAGCCCGGCGTTCCCGGCTTTGGAGGCACATCCAAGCTTGAGCGGCCGAACATGCCAGACCGAGCACTGAATCCTGAAAATCTCTTTTTTGGAGGAGCCATGTTTGGAGGTAGCAGAGGATCCTCAGCAGCGCCGGGTTCATTGACAACACTAGATGCAGAAGATACCGGCATGCCCGTTGACTTGAGTTTGAATGGACCGCTAGTGATGCCTAAGCTGGCGAAGCGGGTGTGCTTGCGGTCTGATTGGGAATGAGATGTATCTGGCCGCATTTGATCAGGGTGAACCTGAGGTGGGCCTTGGAGTTGGGACGGGCCGGGCATGTCGTCTCGACTTTGCGATAGACGGTCCATGGAAGCACGGCCCCGTAAACTGGACAGGAAACTTCCCTTAGGGGGCTTCATTTGGCTCGGATGCATTTCATCAACAGCAAACTCAGACTCAAATCTATCATCAATATGCTCTGCTGGTGGTGGTTGTTTCACAGTGTGCTCAATTGAACCCTGTCGTTCAGACGGCCTGGTAAAACGACTGCCAAGCTCTTTGAAGAGACCGGAGCTCTTCCTACGACCGCGTTCCCCTCCACTACCTTCGGCATCCGGATTGGCGGCGGCGTCGGGGGCGGCGGGGCTTTGAAAGAAGTGTTCCGGGAGTTGGTCGAATTGCTGGAACTGGCCGGGTAGAGGCGGGCTAGCCTGGGAGTTCGCCCGAGGACGTGGGTCTTCCTGACGGAAGAGCTCCGGATACCGGTTTGTCGTAGATGGGGGTACATCCGAAGGTTTATTTCTATGCTTGGTGGGTGATGTCGGAGACACTGGGGTTGAAGCTGGGGCTAAAGCTGGGACCGGGCGCGTGACCCCCGTTTCTTTGTCGTATTCGTAGGTGGGTTCAATTTGCTGTGGTGGTTGAGCTTGTTGGGAGCCACCCGTCTCCTTTTCAAATCCCGAGTCCGGTTGGTGCTGGGAGCCACCAGTTTCTTTGTCTAAGCCATAGATAGAGTGTTGCTGGGAGCTGCTGGTGCCTGCGCGATTTCTAGAGACTGAATGGAGAGGCTCACTCAGGTGACTTTCTTCAAGCTTCCAATTACCCGCGCCAGCGGGAGGGAGCTTCTGGATTGGGTTGCCCACCATATTGGGTGGTATCATGGGTGGCGCACCATCAGAGGGTAAATTTTGCTGCTGCTGCTGATCCGGCGATCCGGGCGAGTGTGGGTGCGTCTGGTCCTGTTCTGGCTCTGTGACTGGATATGGTTGCTCCGGCGGAGCCGAAGTTGCCATCTCGGGGTCGGACAGCATCCTTGTAGAGGTTGTTTGCAATGGGAGGGTGACTTCTGGCTGTGAGATGGGGGAATTAGGACTGATGGGCTCTGCCATGTTGACCGCGACGCCATCGCCGGCCGTGCTATTTCCCGGGAGACGAGTGGGTGCGGGAGCGGGAGCGAGTGTCACGTCATATTCCTCGTTCTCATCGAGAGAAAAGGGCTCGGCAGCTGAACGCGCGGCTTTTGGAGTCAGGCCAAATGTCGACCCGCGCCTGATTGGCGGCAGTCCAACGAAGGACGGATTACGCTGGGGAATTTCTGCTTCTTGCGGCGCATGCTGCTGGTTGCTAGGGCCGGGATCCCGGGGAATGGGCGTAAACGACATTTCTTGTTGTGCCTCGTTCTTTGTCTGGGACAGAGTGCGAGGCTGGATCTGGGTCTGGGCTTGGGGGAAACGCGTTTCCCCACGCGCCACAGCAAGACTGGGACGCGCCTCCACAAGCGCGGGCTCAGCCGGCACCATCCGTACGGACGCGGCGGTGCTGTGTGGGGATACAATCTCCACCCACTCTTCATCAGAGTCTTCTTCATCAATAGACGCGGCTGGCGCCGCTCCCGTTTCATGTGCCTGAGCGTGGTTGGCCTCATCCAATTGCACCCCCGAGTGCTCCGAGGAATCATCCTTGGCTACACCGGGCTCTCGGGTCCTTGTGGATGGAGCCCACAGGGTCTCTTCCTTGTCAATCGATGTGGGGATATCCCAAGTAGTTACGTCTTGCCTTTTTTTTCCTTCTTCCTCGTGTTTGACTTCCTCATTTCCCTGTCCCCCGTCTTTACTGGGTGATTCTGATGCCTGTGGTACATTTCCCCAAGAATGGGAGCTAAGCGGCCCTAAGGACCCAAGTGAGACACGTCGCCTACCTGATTCGCCGGCCCACGATGCAGGACGGAATGGATGCATGCGCCAAGAGTGGGAAGACTGTGGACGATCCTGGCCAAGGAGAGACGTCATTTCTTTCTCGGGGTAGATGGTGGTCTCCGTGTGGGATCTCGCACTAACGCTCATACCCCAGGATGATCTCCTGTTATTTTGGACATTGGGATTCATCACTGGGGGAGGGATGGGTTCGTCCTATCAACCACGAAACATTAATAACCTATTCTCTTGTCACGCCTAACCAGATGCATGGGCCAGTGGTAAATTGAGATGTAGGAATAAAGGGGAACAGCGTCGTAGAATTCCTATCTCGTACACCCATCTCGTCATAAGGCCCAGAATGGAACAAAAGCCCCAAGTGCATGAAGACAAGTTTAAATCCAACAAAAAAAATCCCTGCCTGGGGTAAAAGGAAATGGCCCAATTGCAACAGGCTCTAAAAAGAAGAAGCGTCAGTGAAATACCTTGTCCCCAGTGCCCCGCAATTTGCTCCTTCCCTTGCTAAACAATCCCTTGCCCATCTTTCCGGCTGAATGCATGAACTCCTTGCTCTTCGTTCCAATTTGGTTGCTCGAGTTTCCAAACGCACTAGTCGCAGCTTGTGTTGACAGTGGCAAGCCTCCTAATCTTGATCGACTAGTTGATGGTGCTGTCGTTGAAGGCGAGCTAGCATTGAGGTATTGCTGGTAATATGGCTGTTGCACCGGGGCCGATCCACTTGAGCTCGTTGCGTTAGGTCCAGATGAAGAAGTCTGGTAGCTAACTCCGCCAAAGGACCCGGTCGCATTGGCATACTCCGGATGTTGGTTCTTGAGGGATTGAATCCAGTTTTTGAGACCCAATTCAACTACTGCAAATGCCTGCCGTGACTCCTCATACTGGTTGAGCCTCTCAGTTGAACTAGGGAGGCCCATAATCTCTTTAAGACCCATGACTTGTGGCATCTGCCCAGGTTTGTTTGATGGGGCTGATGTCATTATTGACAGTGTGTCCAGAGGTGGTGTCTCCGATGTGGTCGCAGGTTCGACCAGCATTTTTTCGTCCACAAGAGAAGGCCTTCGGTCCTCATTCAAATGAACGGCACTCTCTTCAGTTCGAGTTGAAACAGGCGATGAAGGCTCCAGCATTGATGGCAACGGCTGGGGTTGTGGTACAGTGCTCGGTTCAGGATCTGATGGTATCACAATTTTGGGTGTCTCGGCCCTTGTACCAGTAGTATCAGGAACAGCATCCTTTGCTGACTGTGCGTCTGGTTGTTCGCTAGGCGACGTATCATTGGTGCTAGGAACCTCGTTCTGTGGTGGCTGATTGGTAGGTGGCTGGGCCTTGATAGCCTCCCAGGAAAATTGTCTTCGTAGGCTTGGTGCACCGTCGCCGCCAGATGGAGCGCCAGCCGATACAGTTGGGGAAGTATCGCTAGGCTGAATTGCTCCTTGTGAGTTTTGGGCAAGACTTGGAGTAGGTACCTTCGCAGGTTCAGTGTCTTTGCCTTTGTTTTCAGATGATTTCTCCTTCCCATCAGCCCAGTAGCTATCGTAATCACTAAGAGTATAGCTGCTATCACGAGGGTCCTGCTTGCTACTCGGTGCCAACGACTCTGTTTCTACGATAGGACCCAGAGTTGGGCCAGCACCAGCCGGGCTGAGAGACCTCATTATCTCATCACTCAACATATCACTTTCCTTAACTGGTGATGATGTGGTGGTGCTCATCGTAGGTTCTCGCTGAATAGGCTGGGGTTCAAAGTCAGATGGAGAATGGTCTGAGCGGCGAGGTTGCAGGGGTTCTGTTGGGGTGATATCGGAAGTGGTGATCTGGCGCAACGATGCATCGTGAGATTCGGTAGGAAGAAAAGCGCCCTTGGCTTGGGGGCTTGGTGTGCGTAAAGGCGGAATAGATCGGGGATCCGGTATTGGGGAGAGGACAGGAGCCTGGCTCTTCAAGCTAGGGGCAGGTTCGTTTACGGATGTATTCCCGGATGACTCGGCCTCATCTTTGCTCGAAGTAGACAAAAACCCAGATTCGAGAAGACTCACACGGCCAATGTCAGGCAAGTCAAGCTCAGGATATTGTTTGGCCGACGAGTCCGTGGATTGTACCGTCTCATCGTTATGCTTGTCATCGCTCACATTTGGAGCTAGACGTGGCAACTCTGTAGATTTATCATCCTCTCCTACTCGCTGAGAAGACTCAGCAGGTCTGGCCAACGGGGATGGGTGTGCTGGAGCAGAGCTTGCAGCACTCTGGGGTGTCGAAGAGCGGGCTTCAGGGGCACCCACAGCGGCCGCTGACCTTTGAGAAGGAAGAGGTACCGGCGATGTATTCCGTCCGCCCGTAGGAGAGGGGGTGCTCCTCAGGGGATCTTGAACGTGGGCTGGAATAGCTGGGACTGGGTGCGCCGCCTGTTCCTCTTCAGACTGCCCAGTCTGGAGGTGGAGAGACGGAGGACCGCTTGCGCTTCGTGAGCTGGAAGGAGCGGCCGCAGGTAACCTCGGGGAAGCACGAGTTTCGGATGGGAGGCGCTGGCCAACTGGGCGCAAGCCGGTTGTGACGCGCGGGACAGGAGGCATAGGTTCGGGCTCCTCTTCATCTTCATCGAACTCATCGGCGCCCCAGTCATCGCCATCATAGCTCTGAACTTTGGCTTCGACCCATTTTCTCGTCTTCGTACGATTGACGTTGACTTGGTAAGTCCCGCCGCTGGGCGTGTCCGGAGTCCTGGTGACGAGGCTTCATTTTAGCAAGGCGCAAAAAAAGGGAGGGAGCTTAAAGGAGAAGTTGCTTACGATGGAGACTGCCCTTGCGCAAAAGGATTGCTGTATGTCCCGTCCATGGCGTCCAGAACCTACTCTTTCAATTAAGAGAGCATTATCCTCCGCATGCGAAGGTGAGGAGAAGAGGGATAGATAGATCGAAGGAGATTGAGATGGTTCGTCGGGGTTAGCGGTCCACGGAGGATCGGATTGCGATAGCCTGATTGGGCTCAATGACGATCCTGAGTCGGAGGGGGGAAAGGCGCGTGCGTGACAGGGACCTAAGGATACAAGGGGCAAAAGAAAACAAAAAAAAAATGACGAAGTCAAACAAGCCTTGGGCCAACC
The DNA here is from genome assembly GCA_017140755.1 of Calonectria hongkongensis. Taxonomy (NCBI): domain Eukaryota; kingdom Fungi; phylum Ascomycota; class Sordariomycetes; order Hypocreales; family Nectriaceae; genus Calonectria; species Calonectria hongkongensis. The sequence continues at coordinate 1,788,877 of JAACJA010000004.1, read as the reverse complement.
AGCTGGTACAAATAATACGAGTCTACAGACGCAGGATGCGTGGAGAAGGCGCTCGATAAGAAGAGGGAATAGACGATGGATGGGTGAGAGGAGGGAAAGGAGAGACCCAAGTGGTGGTGGTGGTGATGGTGGTGCGGTCAAGCGCACTTTTGGAGATGATGAACAAATTGAGCAGAAGGGAGACGTCGGCGGCGGCGCTGTGGCAGCGGGCCAGGTACCTACCGAGCGAAGGAACGCAACGTGCAGTGGAGGGCCAAGCGACCATCTCCACTGAGCCTAGTCGCGAAGCAGGCGTTGTTGTGGCAGGTCAAATGGGAGGGGGCAGACGGTTGAACAAGGGGGCAGGGGGTAACCTCCAGAACGTCAGGATGGAGGTGATAGCGTGCGCAGAGGAATGAGGATAACTCTTGGAATGAGGATGGTCCTCTAGTAGCGCCAGCGGACGGATTTCTTGTCACGATGTAGTCCACAGAGCTACTTCTTCACCAGCGTAGTGAGCATTATATCCAGATGCTGTCTTGCTTGGGATGCTTGTCGGTGCTAGCCATTTTAAAAGCCGCCACAGCTTCGTACAGCACGATCCAGGGTCGGACACCACGGCATGTAATACGACGACGTCACTCATCGGGTAGCCACAACATCGAATCGCTACCATCATCGTTGCAAGTAAAAAGACATGACCGAAAACTTGGGCGGGCTTCAATATCTAGCGATGGGATCTCATAGATGAACCATGAGATTGCTCAAGGCAGATAAGCGCCCGCTATCGACCATCCGTCATGGGACCTGTTTCCTATCCCTCCGCTTTTCCAATGCGACGTCGCACTCGAGCTGGCCTTCACAGACATCGACTCACAGCGCCAGCGAGTGGCCCAGGTTTTTTATAAAGAAATCGGCCCTACCGCTGTGCAATGCGAACGATTCCCGAGACATTGTGATAAAAAGCAGCAGCGCACTGCACGAGGAATTGGCCACTCAAGGACTAGCCGTGGGATGAGACGATTCAAGGTTCTGCCTCTGAGTCGTTGACACTATTGCTTGGTGGGGAATCCACAGCAATGGAACACGGGAACATGGGCACAGCCCGTATTCTTGCGTACCCATCCATGCAAACCACACAGTCACTCACACACTAGGGGAATAACAGGCGCCTCCATGACAAGGACGCGCGCGTAACAGAGCCAGGCCCTGCCACTTTACGTACCTATGTAGGCAAGACCCCAGAGGCGGTGACGTCGAGTGTGCGACGCAATGGGACGACCACCTTGGTCCTTCATCCTTGCCACGACTGGCTCGTTTTCGTCTACGGCCAGCCAGGGTCCAGTCACGCGCCGTACTAGACGCCCAGAAAGAAGTCTATGGTCATGATGGTGCACAGTTCAAAAAGCCCAGGCCACGGGTAGGGAAGCGGAATGATGCCATGCCGGTCATTGGTTTCGAGGCACGCCCCCACTTTGATGCAGTGTCCCGGGTCAGGTGCATTTTCCTCCCCACTGAGGGCTAACGCTACGAAATTTTTGGCATCTGTGCCGCATGGCACTGGTGTTGACGTGCCTCCACCCAAAATCGGTGGATGCCAGCCGTTAGATGGTGAGAGCATAGGTTCTGACTGCACATCTGCGTTGTAGACCCCAACACTCCAGTATATACGATATTCTATTTTCGCTTCAATCTGACAGAAGTTAATATTTAGCCCAGAGAATCAAGTACATAGCAGATCAGCATGCTCCTCATTGTATTCTTCATTCTTGACAGCTTGTTGTACTCCTGCCGAACAATTGTCCAGTTGGTGAGGTAGTCTCGAATTCAACAATTAATCAATATCTTCGGGCTTGAATGCTATATGACATGAAAGAGACAGCCAAACCTGGCCCAAGTCCTAAGAAATACGGTTCTGCTGGGTTATTTTCAACGTGTTACTCAAGAGTGTGGCGGTCATCTACGTACAGCCACGAATCGCCAATGGTGGTCCCAACCAGCCACAGTCCGGTGATACTTCGGAAGCGCGTTGGAGCCAACGTGGCGGCACTGGTAGGCTACCTGAAAGACCAAGACAAACCACCATCTGGGTCTCCTTTCAAATGCGTTGACCAAGGCTCATTAGTCTCTGACACTTCCGTTGCGCCTTTGCCTCTTTCGCCGCCCACCCTTGGCACATCGGCTCCTTGGTTAATTTTCCGCCATATTCCCTTACAATTACATCTTGTTTCATTACCGAACTTGCGCAAACCGTTAATTCCATCCACCCATCCACGTCGGCACTGCGCGTTCCAAAATACCCCATCGCGTTGTATTCGTACATCTCTTCTAGCCAAACACCTCATCATCAATCTATCACGACCGAACGATCAGCTCCAGGTGCCGAGGCGCGCTCATTAGATCCGCCATTCGCCAACTGCCGTCTTCATTTCCCGTTACAACTCTCGAGAATCGAACCCGCGCTGGCCGCAGTCTGTCCTCGACCCAAATTCTAATTAACGTCGCCACCATGGCTGTCGCTTCCATCCAAGATCGAACCTCCGAGTTCAAATCCGTCCTCGCCCAGGCCCAGAAACGCCAGGCTTCCGCCAAGGTCGGCTCACAACGAAGATCTCTTCTTTCTGACTCCCAAAAAGCAGCCGCCAGCGGCGATGGCCCACCCAGAAGGTCTGATTTCGCCAGGAAAGCAGCCGAGATTGGACGAGGCATTTCTGCGACTATGGGCAAGCTGGAGAAGCTAGCACAGCGTGAGTTTTTGCCCACCTCTTCTCGGTCTATGCCGCGGGGTTCAATGATCAAACGTCATACTTATCAATTATGCAGTCGCAAAAAGGCGAACCCTATTCGACGATCGCCCGGTCGAGATTAACGAGCTTACATTTGTTATCAAACAAGATCTCTCTTCTTTGAATCAACAGATTGGGGCTCTGCAACACTTGTCGAGGCAACAGCACCCCAAGGCTGATCAAGAGGGCGAGCACAACAAAAATGTCGTTTACCTTCTACAAGGCAAATTGACCGATGTTTCAGTCAACTTCAAGGATGTCTTGGAGGCAAGAACAAAGAATATTCAAGCATCGAGATCAAGAACAGAAAACTTCATTTCCAGTGTTTCACAGCACACGCAGCCGTCACTTCAACAGTCAGCATCCCCTCTTTACGGAACTCCTAATCGCAACTCGCCAGCGCCTGGTGCCGATACACTCTCTCTCAACCCAGTGGGAGACCAACAACTGTTGATGATGGAGGAGGCACAGCCAGCCAACACTTATATTCAACAGAGAGGCGAGGCCATCGAAGCCATTGAGAAGACAATTGGCGAGCTGGGCAGCATCTTTGGCCAGTTGGCAACAATGGTGTCAGAGCAGAGCGAAATGATTCAGCGAATCGATGCTAACACAGAAGACGTGGTGGATAACGTTGAGGGAGCTCAACGAGAGCTGCTCAAGTACTGGTCCAGGGTATCAAGTAATCGGTGGTTAATTGCGAAAATGTTTGGTGTTTTGATGATCTTCTTTCTGTGAGTGGCCATCCTGTGCTCTTGACCCTGCATCTGAACGAGACTTCCGATGCAACTCATTGTTCGTCCCAAAACTAACATGTTCAGGCTTTGGGTTCTTGTCTCCGGTTAAGCCAATGATGGAGAGAGGCGGTGATTAACGAAGTGTACCGAAGAGAACGAGGAAGATATGGAAAGATGAAAATGTCAGGGAGGGGAAACAGCAAGAGGGAGTTTTATGGAACATTTTGTTGTAATTGGTGTCGCCGACTGATGGTCTTGCTTTGCTTCCTTCATGTATGTATAGTTTTCTTGTTTTCCCCTCCCTAGAGCTCACTCCAGATAGAAGGGCCTGTTGAAAGGGATAATAATGCGAGTGGCATGATAAAGACTTGTTTGGATCAAGGCGCTTTGGCTGAATGCAAGAAGTAGGTATAGACAGCATCATCGCAGGAGAACGAATATTAGTTTATAGATGTCTCTGTTATGTCTCATATGAAGCCAATTTTCTTGTTGCAGTTTCAAAACTCAATCCAATGGCTAAAGACTTGCATCTGAACACATTCCTAGACTGACATGCACATACGCTCTTAACTTGAACTTGGAAAGCCTCGGGTTTAGGAAACAGTCTCTTGAACCAACCATTCTGTGGTTCTTTGACCCACCGTGTACCTCAAGTATTGTCACGAACTTCAGGAGGCCACCCGATACCATTTGCGTGTTCTCAGACAACTTCATCCTTACATTTAATGCGGGCAGCAGTCTAGCACATTTGGTTTGAATTCGCTAACCTGTGAATTAGATCAAGGCTAATAATGCTTCTCCAACACCAGCCTAGTCCGAGTCAAACAGGGCAATCCGAAGTTCTATCATTGGCATACCAAATACATAACTCCTATAACCACTGAAAATAGTGCAGACGTAACCGCTGGCACTAGAAATAGTGTAAACGATAACGTGACTGACTTGAAATCATTCAGGATTCCGTCTACCTCGGTTGCTGAGGAGTACAAACCGAAAGCTACAGTCTTTAATGGTATAATAATGTGTTACACATAAACATGTCGAATGTGTCCTTTTTAAGGGAGTGTTCTACATGACCATTGATTCAACCTACAAGTTATTTGACTCAGTTTGTGTCACAGAGCAAGGGAAAATTCTCAGCAATCCCATTACCCTATTAACTCTCTGGTCTAAAACGGTTGGTGTGTATGATTTGACTGCTCAATAATAAATTCACAGGTGCTACACAACACATTTAACAAGGCACTACAAGTCTCTTACAATTTCTAGGTGCTCGTTGACAGATGAGCCCCAGCCGTCAGCAACCATTACATCCATGAGGTTTGGGTAGCAGCAACCCCTTCAATATATATATAAACGAACTGGAGAATTTGATCACTTGCTACGGTGCCATGGTAATAAAAGGAAAATAAAAGAAACCTAAAGATAGGTTATCGATAAATGATGGAACTAATACTGATTTTCTTGCGCAGGTGTTGCGCTAAACAGGAAATTGAAGTTCCCTTCCCCCTAACCTACAACGATCCAAATTTCAGACTTTCGATTTGAACATAGATGGCAATAGAGGCAGCTTCTGTTTCGGTGCCGTTTTTTGTCGTTCCGCAGCATTCTCCGTTTCTACGAGGGAATTTGATCCGAAAAAAAATAATTCAAGCTGAATATTGGGCGAAAACTCCAGGGTTGCAATAAGTATCTCCTTGTTATTTCTGGTGTGGTGTGTCTGAACATGAACTACAAAGCCATGAAACAATACTCATTAAGAAAATGATGTATATACCTATCACCGATCTGGCAGTGAAATTACAACACTGTCACAAGATAGGGCCCATATTTCTACTAACCACTGAAGTTACATGGCCTATGACCATAGATGGAGGCAGCAGTGAAGAGTTTTGTGGGCGCCAAGACACTCTGTTGGCGTTATTTGAACATCCTGCAGGACTAGTGAGCGTTTATTATACGCTCGGAGTCTTATGAGCTAATATACACGAAGAGTGCTTAAATTAACATGTCAACCAAGCTCTGTGTATCTGCAACAATAACATAGGTAGGAGGTGGTGTATCAGGGTGGACGTCATGATCTCAGAAGAAATTGGGGTGTAGGACACATTTATCTCACAACATGAAATTTTTTTTTCGTTATCTTTCTCACGATTTCTAAACAGTAGCTTGTGAAAGTGCAATGTTGAAGCGGACCAGTTGAATCATCATCCTCCATTCACTGAGGCATGCGAATCGAGGAGGTTTCAAAGCAGTCACACAGAAAGCTGGATAATCGTTTACTTCCTTCTTGATGGAAGCCAAATAATCGCCATTGGCCAGTCGAGCCGTTCGAGCATCGGGACCGAGTGCACTGGAGTGGTAACAAGACTGGATATCAATTTCCAAGTGTGAAATGTTATGAAGGCACAATAATTAATTCCTTCGGTCTGGTCTTTTTTTTCATGCCAAACCCGACCTAAGTGATTCGTCAACAACACCGAGGATCAAATATCGAAACGGCCAGTGGATGAATGGTTCAAGTTTAAGACTAAAAAGCATGGCGCTGCACTAATGGCAGAATCGGGGGCATTTTGGGGTGCGTTTGTATCGATACATGGTGGTATTGGGGGCAGCGACCGGGGTTCTCACCGACTCGGCCCACATGAATGGCGGCGCCAAGGGACAGCCTACTGCACCACTGTATGTCACTGAGAAAAGCGGCCTGTGGCCTCTCACTTACAGGAGGCCAGCCCCCATCTCGGACCAACCCCACCCCGAGTATTGATGGCCACTCAATCGCCACAGATGCGCCTCGCAGTTCGGCAACTCGCCGTTTTGGCCCAACAGAGGTACCGGTACAGCCTCCAGCATCAGGCACTTGGTGGCAAGCGCATCGTCCACCCCTCCCCCCAACCCTTTTGGAGGGGACCTGGCCCCTCGTTCACCCCGCCATGGGCCCAACTAATCAGGCACGGCAAAGGAGGGGTTGGTGTGGTGGGGTTGGTATCTGACCTTCACTCGGCCTTGACCCCGCCGACGGAATCATGAGGCAGTAGGAGAGGAAAAAGCATTGGGGGATACTTGGCACGTCGCGGGGAGAGCAGGGCGAGCTGTGGACGGGGAGCAAAGCGCCTGTCCGGAATTAGTTATTAGCCAGTCATTGGATTGGTGTCTAGAGGGGCACAATTGTCTGGCAGCGGTTTATAACAGCCTCCATACCCGCTCTCGCGCGAACATTGCTGCGTTCCTCTCGTCTCTCCTCAAAAACTTACACATTCTTCTCCTCCATCTCTCCTCCGTCTGCATTTCCTTCTACCCTGCCCTCCAAGATACCCACTCGGTTTTTACACAATGGCTGCCACTTCCTTCAAGCTCAACACTGGCCAGGAAATCCCCGCCGTCGGTCTCGGCACCTGGCAGTCTAAGCCCGGCGAGGTCGAGACTGCTGTCGCCTACGCTCTCAAGGATGGTTACAAGCTGATCGATGGTGCCTACTGCTACGGAAACGAGGACGAGGTCGGCAAGGGCCTCAAGGCCGCTTTCGATGCTGGCGTCAAGCGTGAGGACATCTTCGTCATGACCAAGGTCTGGGCTTCCTACAACACCCGATGTGAGCTTGCTCTCGACAAGAGCTTGAAGAGCCTGGGTCTTGACTACGTTGACCTCTTCCTTGTTGTGAGTTTTATCCTGTTCCCAACCGCAATCCCTTTTCTGCATGTCCAAGTGCTAACCCGAAGCTCCTAGCACTGGCCTGTGCTCCTCAACCCCGAGGGTAACCACGACAAGTTCCCCACCAAGGAGGATGGTTCCCGAGATATTATCCAGGGCTACAACCACGTCGACACCTGGAAGCAGATGGAGAAGCTCCCTGCCACTGGCAAGACCAAGGGTGTTGGTGTCTGCAACGTAAGTCGTCGCTGTTATCCCACGAAGAAGAAAGGAGAGACCCAACTAACACTATGCTTTCCCTCCCATAGTACAGCGTCAAGTACCTCGAGGAGCTTTTCCCCCACGCCACTATCCTCCCCGCCATCAACCAGATTGAGAACCACCCCAGCCTTCCCCAGCAGGAGATCGTAGACCTCTGCAACCAGAAGGGCATCCACGTCGTCGCCTACAGCCCTCTGGGCAGCACTGGTGGCCCCGTCATGTCTGCTGAGCCTGTCGTCAAGCTCGCCGAGAAGAAGGGCGTCTCTCCCTCTACTATTCTTCTCAGCTACCACGGTAAGATTTCCGTCATGACCCACAATTGAAACAACAAAATATTCTAACACCAGTGTTCTTAGTGGCCCGCGGCACCACCGTCCTGGCCAAGTCCGTCACCCCCTCCCGCATCACTGACAACAAGAAGATTGTTACTCTGGATGCCGACGAGCTCAAGACCCTCACCGACTACTCCGATGACCTCACCAAGAAGGGTGAGCTTAAGCGATACGTCTACCCACCATTCGGCATCAACTTTGGCTTCCCCGACAAGCAGTAGATGGGATCAACGTGATGAATGAATAAAAAATAAATAAAGTAAAATAGCACATTAATAGACTAGAGCCTCTTTTTGGGCCAAATGCATAAATGAACATTTGAGAAAATTTCCCTTGAGAACCCCCAATCTTTGGTGAACTTGGCAAAGACGGATTGTTTGGCTCTTACCTTTTTCGGATTGCTTTTCCGTCTGTTGGACTCGGTGCCTTTTTCCGCGAACCCCGACTACAACAGTGGGATGGTACCATGACATCACGAATCACCCTGCATTTCCACGTTCAGGGTAAATTCTTACGCACAAGGAAAAGTGTCCGCTTGCAGGAAGCAGGAATCAGGAGTTCCTAATCAAGTATCCAATCATCATTCATGATTGAAGTATTTTCAAGGCAATTCGCTCATTGTAACCCAAAATCATCATATTTACTACCAAATGCTATCTCGCTTCGTCATTCATTGCACAAACCAACCTACCCCTCTACCCTTTTCTTACCCAAAATGCCGTTTAAAATAAAAGAAATTGCCGTCAACTATATCTACAATACACTGGTTCGGGTCTTGGACGACATATCGACCAGAACCTTGATGACCAGGTTTCCGGCCTCATCCTTGACCTTTCCGGCCATCTGGAAAGCCTCTTCAATTCGATCCATGCCCTTGAATCGCTGGGTCACTAGGCGTGTGAGGTCAGGCAAGCCGCTTGGTGGGCTGGCCAGCATGTCAATAACGGGTCGGTAGGTGTTGGCGTAGCGGAAGACACCGACGAGGTCGACTTCGCGTAGGGCAGCGGCAGAGATGGGGAGAGTGAGGACGGGAGTGCCCATGCCAATGATGAGAACTTTGCCACCGGGCTTGGTCGACTACAATTACCACGTTAGCAGTTTGCGCAAAGGATATATTTCGCCGAGGAAGCGATCGAAATATTCTACTCACGTAAATAGCTGTCTGCACACAGGTCTCGACACCAGTGCACTCGTAAACAGCGGTGACCTCGCCAACTTCCTCTCCATTGACCTTGGTCTCCTTGACCATGGTGGCCACCTTTTGAGCGTAGGCGAGCTTGTCCTCAATAGTCTGGGGTCGCTCCATAGGGACGATCACACCAGCATCAGCAAAGCCGTTAGCAACAGCAAAGTCAACACGCTCCTTCAGGATATCTGCGATAATGACAGTCTTGACGCCATCGGCCTTGCTAACAGCTGCTGCGAGCAGACCTACAGCACCGGCACCAAGGACGAAAACTGTAGCATCCTTGGGGAGGTTGGCTCGGCCGCGAGCGTGCCAAGCGACGGAGAGGGGCTCGACGAGAGCACCGAGTTCGAGGGAAACGGCTTCGGGGAGCCTTGGGCGTGTTAGTGGGATTGACGGCTATGGAGTGGTGCTGATGACTTACTTGTGGCACCAACGAGCAGGGTGGTTAATCTTCTCCTGAAGAGTTCCCTGAGCGTGAGGGTTGGCCTTGGCTGAGCTACGGAACTTCATGCCACGGCAGATGTTGTAGCGGCCGACACTGCAGTATTCGCAGCTCTCGCAAGGAAGACCAACTTCGAGGGCCACGCGGTCACCAGGAGCGAAGTTGGTAACACCAGATCCGACAGCAACGACAGTGCCGGCAGACTCGTGGCCAAGGGTCAAGGGCTCGCGGACAATGATATCACCGTTGCGGTAGTGGTTGAAGTAGTGAAGATCGGAGCCACAGAGACCAGTGGCCTGAACGGCAACCTGGATTTCATCGTTGGCGGGGGCAGGGAGCTGTCGCTCTTCCTGATGAAGCTTGTCAGTTTACCGAGACGAGGGATATGATGATCAATTCGAGGGAGGACTCACTATGCGAAGATCCTTGGCGCCGTGTAGGACGGAGGCAGCGACGCTCTCGGTAGACATGATGGCGGACGGTAAGTGAAAGGTGAGGTGGAAGGTGAGACAAGGTGAGAATGAGTAAGTGATAGGCAGACCGGTCAATTGAGGACCTTGATGAGTGATCTAGAAGTGCCAATCCTTGAAAACAACAGGGAGAGAATAAAAGAAGCAGGAGAGAGTAAAAGAAGACAAATCAAAGAAATTCGTTGGACCACGGCCGGCCGGGATTGAGAGGCAAGTGGGCGGGGTGGCTTCCAGCGGTGGACGAAGCCAGCGATTCCCGGCTCCGATATCGATTATACGCCAGTGTCAGGCGAATTACGCGGGGAGAGAGCCGAGTCGCGCCGCTCCACGAAGCGTTGCCCCATGACACCTTACCCCATGACGGGTTTCCAAAACATACAGACGTCCAGAGGGAGGATAAAAATCCATCGCCCGCCTTTTCGTGGTACCTGTACATGGCGACAGCGGGCAGGGGGTGGGTGGAGGAGTGGGCTTCCGGCGGGCCAGGCCTGAACATTTCACAGCCGCTAATGGCTCTATCATAGAACCTTTACCCCTCCCCCGCGGGGTGCACTCGCATTCTAGCCCCTAAAACGCCCGTCGAGAAGTGAAAACACTGCAAAAACCGGCGCTATTACGTTGTCAACATTGGTCGTGCTGGCGAGTCGGCATTCAGCACCGGCTAAGAGCGGCGCTGGTTTGCCGAAACTTGGCTCTTTTTCCTGCCGATTTGGAGAAACTGCCAAAATGGGCAGCCTTGGCAATTCCCCGTTTAGGTCTGGAATGGTTGTTGATAGGCCGTGTCTGGGGAACAAGGAAGGTTTATCCGTTCCCCGCAGTGAGACCAGCTTGGCTTGACTTTTTTTTTTTTTGCCGGCTCATGACCACTTCTCTGCTGTCATGAGGCTAACATGGAAATGAAGGTTTCGAACCTTGCCAAGCGCATTGATCAATATAATTGCTAACTCTCTGACACCGTCGAGACTAGAAAAGACTGGGGGAGTGTACCAGTACAACTGCATCTGGGTCCATTATCGAGCTGGTTGGTGTCTTGCGGCGGGTCCCCGTCCAACGAGGCGGCATCTTGCCCGCACCGAATTCGGCCTTGTCTCCGACCCTGACTCGGCCACCTCTCGTAATGATGGGGAGGTAATCCCAATACTTGACATTGGCCATTGGGAGACAATGCCTTCAGATCAGGTGGTGTGTCTAGTATACCCCAAACCTGGTTCTCTAGCCATGACGATGACCATGCCGAGTTAGCGCCGTTGCTCGCCATGCAGGGGAGAGAAAGCCATGGCGTCTTCGCTTCAGTGTGCGGCTCCATATGCGTGTGCGTGTGCAAGAAGGTATTCAGACTTGCGTACCAGAGTAGACTTAGATACACCCCGCCCCCCTCATGCCACCTTGGGCTTTTCCGCCCCGCGCAGCCCCTCGTTGCGTGTGTAAGGGACGAAAGCACCCAAAAGTAAAAAGCACTCAACACCCGCAACTCCATTCATCGGGACTGCACTTCCGTATCCTCTTTCCTTCTCGTCCCCCGAAGCCCCAATTCATTTCCCGATGTCTGCCTCATTCTTCTCTCTGCAGGGCCACACGGCTGTCATCACTGGTGGCACCCGTGGCATTGGCCAGGCCGTTGCCATTGGCCTTGCTGAGGCCGGCGCCGACATCATCTTGGTCCAGGTACGTCATTACGATCTCAATGCAAATTCACCCTCAAGAAAGATCACGCCCTAATATTCTTCTTTTCTTTGGGACACAGCGCGATACCACTGCCACCGCTACCAAGGAGGCCATTGAGAAGCTCGGTCGCAAGGCCTTCGTCTACACAGCCGACCTCTCTTCCTCCGCCTCTGTCGGCACTCTCGTCCCCAAGATCCTAGCCGATGGTCACCAGCTCCGCATCCTCGTCAACTGCGCCGGTATCCAGCGACGACACCCTTGCGAGGAGTTCCCCGACAAGGACTTCAACGATGTCAGTTAATCCGCTTCATTTATTTCCCATGTCTCCTGTTCGAGGAGCTTGGGTAGCCCAGCCCAGCTCATTAACACGGGAACTAGGTCATCCAAGTGAACCTCAACGCCGTTTTCACTCTCTGCCGAGACGTCGGCGCCCACATGCTCGGTCTCGAGCCCTCACCCGTCACCGGCCGCCGTGGCAGCATCATCAACTTCGCGTCTCTTCTGACCTTCCAGGGCGGTTTCACCGTCCCCGCCTACGCCGCCTCGAAGGGAGCCGTTGGCCAGCTAACAAAGAGTTTTGCCAATGAGTGGACTGCCAAGGGCATTACAGTCAACGCCATTGCTCCTGGATACATTGCCACCGACATGAACGAGGCTCTTCTCAACAACCCTGAGCGCCTTGCCAGCATTACCGCGCGTATCCCCGCTGGTGTATGGGGTTCGCCCGACGACTTCAAGGGCACTTCTGTGTACCTTGCCAGCAAGGCCAGTGGCTATGTGAGCGGTCACGTCTTGGTCGTTGATGGTGGCTGGATGGGCAGGTAATTGTGCACTTTCATGTATCATAGAAAAATAGAAAGAACCATTTAGAGGAAATACAGGCAAAAAAAATATAAAAATATCCAGCCCCGCCAGTACCGATATTCGCCATGTGCATTTGTTGCATGGTCCTTCAACCCAGTCGTCATATACCATCGCATACGCCATTACCCTCTTCCGAAGCGAAACGCCCGCGTCATTCGCGTCTAGCTCGAACCATTCTCCTCTTCTCCAGGTGATAGACACCCCGCGGGCCGGCGACGAGGGTCACCTTATTGCGCTGCTGACGTACCACATGACGGGTCGGTGCTGGTGCTTGGGTCAGGATTCTATATACCGTTATGATGGGACTTCAGACAAAACAAGAAGATATTCGAGGTCGCCGCTTTACTTACACTGACTGCAGGGCCGCAATACGTACCCGGGCAAATGATGGGTTCAACTCTTCATACATTCTGTGTCAGCCACTTCCCACCTTGACAAGTCTAGAAGGGCTTTATTGTGCAATCTTAAATAATCGGCAATCGAGATGAAGTTTAGATGGGAGGTGGGATCTACGATCAGACGGAGATTTGCGGAGGTTCCCATGGATTCTTATACGCGGCCGCATCATCAACCGCTTCAGTTCGGAAGCCGAGGGCCACATGCTTATATTCTCGGCGGGTTTTGCGCCAACAGTCGCACATGAGAATTCGACTAAGCCTCCCTATTCGCTGTGGAATTAGGAGCAAGTCCGGCTGAGAGCGGATGACACCCAGACCACGTTTGCCCAAAGTTGGAGTGATACTGAAAACCCTCAAGTTGCACTGGAAAAGAAAAATCAAATGACTAAAATGAGGAAATACTCTACCATACAGCATAACTTTTACGAGGAGAAACCAAGAAGGGTAATGTCTCGGGGTATGTTTTTAGCATCTACACGATCATCTCGGGGACTAAGAGCCCGGCCATTAGGCTGTCCCACGTCATCTTCACCGAGCGGGAGTGGGGCTAGTTTCTCTCCCAAGGGAGACGCAGACAGGAACAGTGAGAAATCTCCTTTATAAATACCCAGACAAGGCCGGCTTTGTATCCAGTTCTATATTTTTGCCTTAGCATCTAATCCTTCTAGGCGTAGATTTTCCCTGCACCATGCGAAACCGCCATCAGCCTTTGTGCATAGCACGGAGATGGTGTCAACAAAAGAGATATTAGATGGGAGCATCCCACAAGCAACGAAAAATTGCTAACAATGTGCATTGGGGTTGCTCATGAAACCACACTTCGCTTGTATTTACTTTGACTCGTAATAGTGGGCCATTTGGAGACCAGCTCGTCGGAAGCCGCACTTAACGTAAAAGCCCTCGTTGGCTTCGCTGCAGTCGAGAATGCTCTTGTAGCAGCCGACCTTCTCGGCAATGAAGTCGAGGGACTGGATGATACGAAGGCCCAGCTTCTTTCCCTGCTGGTCCTTGTCGACAGCGATGTCTTCGATGTGGCCGACGGCGCCAAGGTTATGGATACTGCAGGGTAAAGAACACATATCAGAGGCAGTTCATTGTTGTTGCTCAGTGAACTCGACTTACAACTTGCGCTCGACAATTAGAGCTCCAGTTCCAACAACAGGGCGCTCAGTCTTGGTAGTGTCCTCAATGATGATCACGTAGTAGCTTCCATCAGCAGCCATGCAGTCGTACTGCTGGATGAAGTCGGCCTCCTTGATGTCACCCACAGTGGTGAGAACACGGAGGCAATCAAGGAAGCCACTGCTGTAGTCGGACTTGCGCAGTGCGCGCAGCTTGTAACCCTCGGGCAAAGCAGCGATGACCTCAGGGGAAAGGAGGTCGGCGCTGAAGATGCCTTCTTGAGCCATGGCGGTGACGAGTTTGGCGGGGTTGAGGGGTCGTGGAACGCGGGGTCGATAACACGAGTGAGGGCGTCGGTACGCGGTTTTGCGAGGGGACGATGAGTCGTAAATAGGAAGAAGAATGAACTACAGTTCAATTGCTAGAGTAGAAAGAGGCAAGGCTGAGGATGGAAGCAATTGGAGTGACGGTGAGACAGCTGGGAAGTGGAAGTGGGCTATTATTAGGTCAGGCTGGAAGCGAAGCTCAACCGTGGCGGACGGTCTCAGCAAGCGGGGTGGTTAGGGGGCCAAGCTCGGTCAGCCATTGATTGACCCACGGTGCCACAGACCACAGCTGAGCGACCAGATGGAGGAAGCCCGCTGACTGGTGGTGCTGCGCCTCAAGGCGACTCCGTGACGAAATCGGCTCTGTGAGGCTCACGCAAAATGAAGGATGAGAAGAGACGAAGATGGTGGGAGCCGGACACAGAGAAAAATTTCAGTCAATTCGGTGATAGTGGTCGCATCGTTTTATGGCCCCTTGTGAGGCGTTGATAGCCTTGGCGTGGCTGTGCCATCCATCCAACATAGGTGAACAGGCCATAATGGGGCCAGGCACCTGTTCGAGGAAAGCAGCCAGTCCTGAATTTCGCCAAGACCCGCTACAGAAGGCATCGAAGCCCTCACGATTCCCTGTTGCGCGTCCCCGTCGCGTTCTGCCAAGTTTGGTAGATAGCTGGCAAGCATTGTAACCTTGAACATTGAGTTGTTTCCTTGTTGAGTGCCTACTTCAGAAACGGGCCCGGGGTTATGATAGGCTTATTCAAGGATAAGACAGGTACGCATGAGTGACTGTGCCTATCATCTTGCAATCACATGCAAAATGTTTCATTCGCCTTGTCCATCTCATCATCGCTTGTCCTTGATTCCACGCCGCTCATGCCCACCCATCCACCCAACCATATCCCCCTGGCCTGTCAAAAGTGTCATGCACCATTTGTCACTCCGTTATCACCGTTCAATTCATGCTATTGGTGTGTACCTGTCACCTTCCCCGGGGCGATTGTCCTTCTAGACTCCATATGCTATAGTGCTCGGCGCCTCCTTTCCCTCTTCTCATCACACGCACACCCAACGTGATCCCATCTTCAATGACACCGCCCACATCATGGACAGCCGAAATGTCCCACCCGCTACCGATGTGACGCCTCCTCAGCCAGGCCCTACGCTGCTACCGGCGCCTGTTGCGCAGGCTGTTAGTTTCGCGACCCGTTCTACCTGTCTCGCCATTCGCCTTGGCTCAACCGCAGGCTCTTATGGCTTGGGCGCGGCGAGGCTCACCACCCTGTCTAGCCTTGAGCTGGCCCGGGGTTTGGTTGAGTCAGTTCTGAGTCGAGCTGGAAGAGAAACTCTCTCGCGATCTCAAAGCGACCTGGCCGTTCTCGATGCCGAGTCAGTTATAGAACGGAGTCTCGAGAACCTCCACCATGCTATGACCCAAGTTGTCTTTTGGACAACTGCTGGTTTCCATCTTACAAATACAACTATTTCCTTAGCATCCGAGGTCTCGCAATTGCTTTTATCATCCCTCGACCAGCTTCTCGGGTCGACCGATTCCTCGCGAGCCATAGCGAGCATCATCACACTGATTCGCCGAGAGTTCCGCGACCCTGCTACAGGTGCCAAGGGCGAACCGGTTGGCGTTATTGATCTCACCATCGGCTTATGCGCATTAGCATATCTGCAAAAGCGGTGTTGGAAAGCTCCCAGCGAAGAATCTTATCGCCAAGATTGTGAGGAGATAATATGGGATGTTGTTGTCCTCAACGATGGCGAACGGATAGATGTTCGTGGTGATATCGCGATGAATTCTGAATCCGAAACTCGGAAGATACCCAAGGATAATCACAAGAGAAAGTCCCTGGATTTGTCACAAGAACGTCTTGGAAACCTTTCCGATGATGAAGAAGAAGTTCTTCGCCAACTTAAAGAACAAATTGTCCACTCGCTTCCACCTGAAACTATAATATCAGTCTCGAACTCAATCTCAACTACCCAGACCATTACAATCGATATTGATGGACCTAGACCCCATTCTCTTCCAACCCTACCCGGAGCGGAGATCGTTGAAACAAAAGTTGCACGGTCTCCACAGGGTGTCAGACAAGGCAGTCGGTTCAACAACCAAGGAGGCCCGTCTTATCGAGTGATATATAAGCTTGAGAGGTCAAGAACGGGGAAGAAAATATTTCAAAGCCATGACGACCCAAAAAAGTCTGCCTCTATCGAGACCCCAACTCTCGAGAGGCCGATTCGAAAGGGTCAAAATCAGGAACCTTCCCGATTGTCCAGGCGAACCATCCCGACAAGCCCTACCTCACCACCGAGAAATCGAGGTAATGCTAAGGAATCAAGTGGGCGCCAGTCTCAGCTATCTGAACGACTGGCTACGCGACCCACAAGCACCTCTAGCCAAGAAAAGATCAGTAGGACGCCAAAGATGCCCACACCTCCTCCCCAGCTGGCTTCACCTTTAGTTCAGCCAAAGTTGGAGCGAGCAGCGAATCAAAAAAGACCTCGAGTTCCTTTGGAGTCGACCAGATCTCGGGGGAAACTCGACCTGTCTCGAGAGAGTACGCTGGCCCCCCGAAAAGCACTATCCAAAAGAAAGACAGATTCGGCTGTGACAGGTAGAAGTACAGAAAAAAGAGGGACCCTGAAACAAGTCCTTCGAGAGGGCAGCCAGTCCTTCACTAATATATGGCACAAAGATTCAACTCCTGGAGACACGAAGCATATTTCCCGGTGGAAAGAATTGGGAAGTAGAAGTTCATTTCTGTCTTCTAGCAATTCTGATTTACCTGAGTCACAAAGCAATGAGGACTATGGTATGAAATCCACCACGCTGGCTAGGGACAGTATGGAAAGCCCGGAGATGATCCCACGTAGCTCTTCCCGAGCAAGCTATGTATCCATTCGAGAATATCGCCGCGACTCAATTGTCTCGCAAACTGACACATACTCGGTTCAATCTACAATCAACTCAAGACCTACTTCTCCTACCGTATCAAGAATGGATGTTGTCTCTGATTCACCGCGGCCGAAGTCACAAAATGAGAAAAGTTCTACTGGCTTAAAGCGACCACTCTCCGCTGTGGATCATCGCCATGAAATACCAAACGTCTCCAGCCTCTACAATCTCGCATTGAATGATTCACAGTCATCTCTGGTTTTAGCGTCCTATTACCAAAAGAGCGCCTATAACGCGACTGATGCGCTCAGCACACTGAGACGAGACGGTGAGATCGATGGCATATTTCCAAAAGCACACGTCCTCAATAATATCACGAGGTATATGCGGTTCTCCTCTGCCTCATATGGGTCGAATTTCCTCAAGTTTATGGGTATTTCGAAGGAGATGCCTATTCTTCGAGTTTGGGATGACACTCATCATGATGTGAGGCATTTCGTTCACCATACCGAGTCAGATTCCAACAGTATTCTTCTGGCCTCGTTTGTTGACCCCGAAGGAGGTACAGATTCTAGTGGCTCAACAGGAACTGGTGTTCCTCTGGTGCACTACATATCGCTTGATCATGATGCAAAGACAGTCGTGCTCGCTTGCCGAGGAACTTTGGGGTTTGAAGATATCCTGGCCGATTTGACCTGTGATTATGATGTCCTTACTTGGCAAAGCCGAGATTATAAAGTTCACAAGGGCGTTCATGCTTCTGCTTGCAGGCTCTTATATGGCGGAGACGGGCGTGTTTTGCTTACTCTTCGGGAAGCCCTGCTAGAATTTCCTGACTATGGGTTGGTGCTTTGTGGTCACTCTCTAGGTGGTGCAGTAACCGCCCTTCTTGGTGTCATGCTATCAGAGCCAAACCCCTCTGGCACTGGGTTCGTTACCGCCGCTGAACCCAATGCACGAACAGTGGTTGAGAATGGTCATGGAACCCGGTTAAATCATCCATGCTTACCTCCAAAGCGTCCAATTCACGTTTATGCTTATGGCCCACCTGGCACAATGTCCTCCTCACTACGCAAACGGACCAGGGGCCTTATTACAAGTATTGTACATGGTCATGACATTGTCCCTTATCTATCACTAGGGACCCTCCGTGACTCTCAGGCAGTGGCACTGGCTTTTAAAAAGGACCAAAATCAGACCAAAATAGAAATACGTCAGAAAATCTGGCAGTCTCTCCAAAACGGGATAACTAACAAATGGTGCTACGGTTCGCCTACCACAGCTAATGAAGAAAATATCCAATGGGGACTTTCCTTACTCCAAGGCCTAAGAAGTGGCATGAGTAACCAAAAACTCGCGCCACCAGGAGAGGTATTTACAGTGGAGTCCCAGCGAGTGCTGAGGCGCGATGCTTTCTTGCTCTCAGAAGAAGATCATATTGGGAAGCCAGCACAGAGAATTGTGTTGAAGTATATCAAGAATGTAGAAGCTCGGTTTAAAGAAATCAGGTTTGGGACAAGTATGCTGATGGACCACAGCCCCGCAAGATATGAAGAGGCCTTGGAAAAGCTTCGCCTTGGCGTCAATGTTTAGCTTGGGGATACTGTATCTCAAACTTTCTCTTTTGTTGTTTTTGGAAAACTGATACATGGGTTCAAAAGTGAATTCATATACAAGACACGAGGAAACGCGCAAAAGTTTACGAGAGATATAACTGGAAAACCTATCACTCAAATATATACCTATAAATGATTATTTTCTTCAGATTCTGCTGCTATCTAGTCTGCCTTTGTTGTGATAATATTGTCATTTTCATCATAGAAGATCTCCTTAACTTTAACTGACCTCAGATGGTCCACGCCTTTGCTCAATTCGCAATCATGGTAGAACAAGTATGTTTTGCCTTGAAACTCTACTATGGAGTGGTGTGTCGTCCATCCAAGGACGGGCTCCAAGATACGGCCGCGGAACGTAAATGGACCCAGGGGACTCTTGCCAGTAGCGTAGCAAAGGAAGTGAGTATCGCCTGTTGAGTAGGAGAAGTAATATGTATCCCCCTTCTTATGAAGCCATGCTGCTTCGAAGAATCGACGGTCGTGATCGTCGCCAAGGATTGGCTTACCAGTTTCCGGGGCGAGAATAGCGAGCTCTTGGACCTCGCCTTCGAACTGATGCATGTCTTCCCTGAGCTTGGCAACTCGCGGTCCTTGAGCACTCACCCCTTCGCCGCTCACCTCCTTTGGGCCTTGCCATGAAACATCAAAGATGTCGTTGCCTTTTTGGTAGCATTGTAGCTGGCCGCCCCAAAGCCCGCCAAAGTAGAGGTATGCCTGCCCGTCATCATCGACAAAGCTCGCCGGGTCGATGCTGTAACTGCCCTTGATCGGCTCCGGGTCAGGCACGAATGGGCCTTCAGGCTTGTCACCAACCGCAACTCCAATACGGAAGATGCCCTCCTTGTCGCGAGCTGGGAAGTACAAGTAATATTTCCCGTTCTTCTCGGCCGCATCAGGCGCCCAGAGTTGCTTCGATACCCAGGGGACATCTTCCATCTTTAGAACCACTCCGTGATCCGTAACTTTTCCTGGGGGGCTCAGGCTATCGGTGCTGAATACGTGGTAATCAGCCATATCATATTGGTCCCCATTGTCGTTGAATTTGATGTCGGTCTCACGATCATGTGAGGGATAGATGTAGACCTTGCCGTTGAAGACATGGGCCGACGGATCGGCAGTAAAGACGTGGGTGATGAGGGGAGCCATGGTTTGTTTCAATCTGCAAAATTGAGAGAATAATTGAGTATAAAAAGGCTGAAATTACATTGACATTGAAACTAGCAGGTGAGCGCCTTTGTTTATCGGCTCATATCTTGAACATGGCCCCGCGCTGATCGTTTTATACTTCTGCGCTGTTTGATATTCTGGAACTGGAAGCTCCACAGCCGCCATCCATTTATCCAGAAATGCACCAACGAATTTACCCGGCGCCCCCCGGCTCGTTTGGGTCATGGCATAGCTGCACAACGGTCACGCATGGTCAGACGCGCACTCAAAGGCATATTCTTGATTCCCTGAAATGACTCCATCTCGACGGGATTTCGGTTCTAGAGCCCGGCAAGGTGAATGGAATTGACAGGGGACTTAGCCCGGAGCGGGCTCAGGTGGTGGCATCGATATGGTGCCAAAAATGTCATCCATGCCGACGTTTCCTATTGAGAAGGAAATAGATGCCCACATTGTGAATGTTACACTAGAAATATAACCATATGACTTTGGTCATATCTTCTGTCCGCAGCTCTTGAATGAGGATTGGTTTTAAGGAGTCTGTATCACAACTTCATTCATGAGTGAGCTAAGGCATAATTTCCCCCCCAAAAAATAAGGATTAGAAATCTTGTATTCCTGTTTCCCCTTCCAATTTTCGCGGCTCCTTGACCAAATCAGATGATTGATCCTCTTCTACCCAGCTGGGCTCTTCTTCGTCAAACCACGCATCTTGGGCATCTTGTTGGACCAAGGTATCATATTCATCATTCTTATCGATTAAACTGTAATCGAACTCTTCATCTTTTCCGTGGACGAAACGGTCTTCGAGAAATGCATGCCAGAGTTGCTGTCCATGTTCCTTGTCTGTTGCTGGCTGCTCCCAAGCGAGATCTAGGCCAGCATCCGTGCCACCTTTCCCATTAGGCTCAGCATGGCTGTTGCCGTTCGATTCTCTCATATGGGCGAGCTTGGATTCTCCTCGTTGTAGGGCAGCCTCCAGCGTTCGCCCATAGCCCTTGGCCTTGCCCTCAGCCTCCCTTTCTGCGGCAGTGTGAAAACGTTTTACAATGCGCTCATATAATACTGGGTCTAGCAGAGCATGTTAAAAAAAAATGCATCCGAGATGAATATGCGTTTGTTGCTTACCGGCCAACTCGTGTTCAAGGTTGTCAAAGTACGATGGATTTCGGGCAAGATATTCGCGGCGGCGGTTCTGCGTCTGAATTTGAGCAATTCGACCAGGGGATTTGGGTCCCCGTGGTGTTGGTTGCTCAAATATAGTATTTGATGCTTCAGCTTCCTCTAGCATGACTAGGTACAAGATTATTGTTGTAAATATTACTTGAATTCCTGGGATCAGATTTCAGGTTCCTCTTTGCTGCTTGTCCAAACCATGAACAAAGACCCGTTGACCTTGGTAATCAGCAGGCTAATTTAGGACCCACAGAGTGCTCGCACGGTGCTTTCAACACGGTGCTCCATGGTCGAGTTCCCGGCGTCAAGCCATGTAGATTTAATCAAAAAGGTATTTTTTCGTCAGCCTCATGAATAAGCGCAGATCAAGGTATTTCGTCATTAAGTCTCATGGATTATGGAAGTGTTCATAACTAATTCGATCTTGGTATTAATAACTTTTCTACGAACCAAGTACAGTGGTTTCATGACGGTGAGTAAATTGCACTCTGAAACCACCAATCCTCATTGGAATGACGATTACAATTTATGAAACGCCTGCAGGACAATTGAACAAGGCTTGGGGTTCAACCTAATCTATACAAGCTGGTAAATTCCTGTGATAACTTTTTCTCAATTTGGTGTACAGAACTCATACGCCTTCCACCGTGGAAAGGCAGAAAAGTCTCAGCAAGGGCTTTGTGAAATATTTGGGCCAATTAGTGATTGATTTATATTTCAAAACATGTGAGCGCTGGGTCATACCAATGCACCTACTCTGCTCTAGTCCGTCCAGCCTCGACTCCTATTTCAGTCTATTGCTGGCAAGCTTTATGGAGACGAATCTAGAAAACACTTGGTAGCCAAATCAGTCGTATGGGTGGAGCGAAGGTGGAATGAAATGCCAGCAAGCATTGAAGGGACGGTCCATAAATGGGCACGTGCAGACCAGCGCCATGGTTGATGGCATTGCAGGTGGAGATCGCGTGGAGCCATACGCGAAGAGACGCGGTGTATGCATAATAAAAGATGCGATGGCCCAAAACGAAGCAACGAGAAGGAGCTCATATATGAGCTATTTGAGCTATTTAGCCGTATTATTGCTCAAAAATAATGTGAGCAATCGTTGACTGTAGAATACAGAAATAGTGGATACTGTGCCGCGGCTTTGTGTATGTATATCATAGGTGAGCGCAAGTGTAGCGGTCCAGTCAACATTGGCATGGGTAAATGCAGGTATTCCCAAGGGGCTAATTAGTTTAAGCACAAGCAATGCGATTGGCGTCAACGGGGCGGAAAGCTGCAAGAAGGTAACGGGGAAGCCAGAAGTGAGATGTGACACAGGTGGGTGTAAACTCAAAAGGGATGGAAATGTGCCCAAACGCACCGGCAGGGCAAGCGGGGAAGACATGAGACTGGCGCGTGCATCTCGGCTAGCACAGAAGCGTACTCCTGGATGGGATGAAGCTAGAGAGAGAAACAGCAGGGAAAAGGCCACATCAAATCGGTGAGTCCTTGTTTTTTCTTCCTTGGTTTGACAAGAAGACTTGACGCACGAGGCAAGCGACCGGGCCTGGGGCACCCCTGCGGGGACAACGCTTGCTGGTGGATGGATGATGGTGGGATGGGACGCAATGAGCTGTGCATTTCGCTGGGACGCTGCCGGGATGCAGGTCAAGGCTCTGTGCTTTGGTTTAAATTTGCTTACAAGGACCAAGCAGCACCCGTTAGCTATCATGTCGTTGATAGCCCGAACCATTTGGCATTGACGGTGTATCCGTAGCCCAGATGGCTTCCGTCGTCTCCGCTCTAAATATTATTTGATCTCGTCTGGTGCTGTTTCCCTTAGCATTCCCGTCGCCCTCGCAAGGCCAGCACCGACTCCTCTCCTCATCATCCCAAGTCGTTGGGTGTCGTTCGTCTACTGGACGGCCCCATTACGCCTGAGGGAGTGAGGCCTAAGACGCCGCCTCTGATTCACCGTCCAGCATCGCTGCAAGCCAACTCGCATACCTTTAGGTCGCCATTGCTCCCACTCAGCTTTCTACAACCCCTCACATGGCCATCCTCATCTCTTTTTATCAGCCCATCACATTATCCTGCTCATCTTACGGCGCGTGCTAAGCTCGCGGTCCATGTTATCCAAATGGGCACCACCGACTTGGCCTCGCGGCTGAGAAGGAAATTCTCGAGGCGTCGACATTCCATGACGGCATCTATCGTGTCGTCAATCCGGAGTGTTGGTGAATCTTCCTCTCTGGGGAGCAGCCGTGGTCGTGGTCGCAGCCAGAGCAATGAAGAACAAGACCGACATGGCCCGGCATCTCGCCGAGCCCGCAGCCAATCTGGCATTACTCCAGCAAGCTCAAGTCTTGACAGCAGTCAACAGGATCAGACCGAAGACCAGCATCAGCGCGACAGCCATGTCGCTGATAAGCCACCGATCCCAGCGCCTTCTTCAAAATCTGAACCAAGACGGGCAACAACACCTGTTTCATCCAAAGCCTCGATGTCTACAGGCGCGGTCCCACGTGCTATTGCCAGTCGCACAGCGCCTGACACAACGCCTGATGACCCAAATCACCCGCTAAAGCCGCCATGCTCCCGGCAGAGCCGCGGCAGCTTGGCCCCTAACGACCAGCCAGGTAACGATCTGCAACGTTCCTGGCCAGCTTCGCCGCAGCCTCATCCTCACTTCCAATCTCAATCTCAACCCAACTCTTGCCCTTCACCACCACACACACCGGAGCTGTCGCCCACCTCCACGCCAACGCGCCCGCGACTGCGTCTCTCCAACCCAAATCTTGATCGCATTTACGAGGACAGTTCCGCTGAAAATTCCTCATTGCCGGTTCCTCACTCGGATGCCGATGTTGATGCCGAAACTGAAGTTGTGACCCGCCGTCATGACACTGTGAATCCTTGCCACGAACCTTCCACTCCATCCGCCGCCATCACGACAACCGCGACGGTCACAGTTACTCGGTCCCCTAGCTATCTACCAACTGGGGCTCTCTCACCTTCCCCATCACCTTCATCTCGACCAGCTGGCCCCCCTCGCCGCCAAAGCCTTCTTCCCAATCGCCAGTCGACCTTGATCAAGGCTCTGTTGCATAGTTCGCCTGCGAATGATCTGGGCGCCGAGCCTTCGCCGCTACTTCCCATAGACGCCAACATGGTAACCCGCAAGATCTGGGTCAAGCGTGCTCACGCTTCTCCCACTCTCGTTACCATCAATGAGGACGACCTTGTTGACGATGTCCGCGATCTAATTCTTCGCAAATATGCCAATTCTCTAGGTCGCACGTTCGATTCTCCTGACCTCAATATTCGAATCATCCCTCGCGATCAGCACAAAGAACGTATGTTGGGTCCTGAAGAACCCATGGGACGTACCTTGGATGCCTACTTCCCCGGCGGCCAGACCGTTGATGAGGCTCTCATCATCGACATACCTCGTCGCGCCCCAAAGGCCTCCCCCCGCATCGCCGGGCATGGCGCCACTGGTTATTACGACGAAGTACGACCGTCCGAAAACGGAGAAGGCTATTTCCCCCCAGTTGGTGCTGTATCCTCGCCTCATCTCCCAGCTGCAGTTCCAGCGCAACCGACCTCGCATGCTCCGCATTCTATCGCCATCATCGGCACCGGTCAAGTCCCTCCTATCCCCTCACCTGGCGGCAATCGGTCATCGCGTTCCTACCATAACCGTCCCGAACGCCCCAGACTCGGTCGAACCCATACTTCTTCGCCCACCATTCTAGCCAATGGAGCGTCCAACCCTGCACCCAATCATGGCACACAACACTTCACCACTCGACAGCCACACAATCGCACCCTTTCGAATTCCTCAGAGGTATCTGGCATGCCTCCACCTTCCGCTGCTCCAGCCACTCTTCCAACCCCGCCCGCCCCCGAGCCTTCTCAAACCCGGGTTTCGACACCCCCTCCTGCCAGAATGTCATCGCCCCGACCCTCTGCCAACCGTGCAAAAAAAGGGAAGAAAAACCCTGAGCATCCAGCTCTTCCACCGGGTATGCTCAACGGCGGTGTTCCCCCGATCAATGTCCTCATTGTTGAGGACAATCCAATCAATCTGAAGCTCTTGGAGGCCTTTGTGAAGAGATTAAAGGTGCGGTGGCAGACAGCAATGAATGGCCGAGATGCTGTAAAGAAGTGGAGGTCTGGTGGTTTTCATCTCGTTTTGATGGATATTCAGCTACCAGTTATGAACGGTCTCGAAGCTACAAGAGAAATTCGCAGACTTGAAAGAGTCAACTCAATTGGCGTATTTTCATCCGCTCCGAATAGCAATCTCCCTGATAATGAGGGAGAGGATACCGATGAGCTCAAGGATCAGGATCGCCTTGAAAACCCATCCCTGTTCAAGAGCCCGGTAATTATTGTTGCATTGACTGCGAGTTCTCTGCAAAGCGACAGGCATGAAGCACTGGCTGCTGGCTGTAATGACTTTCTGACTAAGGTATGTATCAACAATTCCATGTGGCGCCGTATTTGTCGAAAACTAATCAGTCGCTCAGCCTGTTAACTTCGTCTGGCTCGAAAGGAAAGTTATGGAATGGGGCTGCATGCAAGCTTTGATTGACTTCGATGGTTGGCGAAAATGGAAAGTTATATCACAAGAGGCCGAAGAAGAGGAGGCTGCGAGGAAGGCAGCTGCAGCGGCTGCTAAAGTCAAAGCAAAGAAGAACAAACAGCAAGCATTATCTACCACGGCAGCATAGATTTTGCTCGCAATGTCTCCTGAGGACGAACGGGGGTTCTTTATTTATGGGTATGGGCGGAAGGGTTGCTTTCTCTTATATGGGTTCGTGGGCGCAGGTTCTTGATGTGGTGCTGGTCCCAAGTGGCCGTCGCATTCTTATTGTTGGCGTCGAAAGTGACGGTATTGTTTACCAACCTAACTCCCGTTTATTGGTGGCTGAACGGATCGGCCCAGGTTACATGGTTCATATGGGCTATCCCATCTACATTTGTAATGAAGTTTAGGATTTATGTCTGATGTGATTTTCAACAGCTAGAACAGAGCACGATAGCTGAGATGACGAGGGATGATGTGCTATATACGGAATAATACCAATTTGCAGGCTGTTGTATCTACTGCGCATTTCAGGCTCCATTCCTAAATTACCAATTCCCATCTTCTACCTCTCTTAACAATCACCACTTAATAGAAGCTTTTCTATCCATTTATGGTGGGTTGAGGCAGGTGGGTGGGGTGTCTACCAAATTTGGGTTTCCGGAGCATCGGGGATTAAATTTCCCGGCCTCGTTGAAAAATTGCTACAGCTCACAACATTATCAATGCCTCACTTCCTATTCCCGACTTGACATTGCGACCAAATTTCCAATTGGGCCAAGCCAATTCCCCCCAATTGGCCCCAAGTCGCATGTAATGCAGCACAGTATTCGACTGGAGCTGCAATAATCATGCCCCCTCGAATTCGCGTGCCGGCAGTGTCGCTGGCTAGCCTTGAGGCCACCAGCTCACTTTCGAGACCTGCCCCGTTAGTCCGAAGCTTCTCGACAACGCCATGCTGCGAGAAGATGAGCAGGGCTCGTCAGCGCATGTACGAATGGCTCAAGTCTAACGCCGGCTCGAGTCTCGCCGAGGCGCCCACATCCCCGAACTACCTCGGTCCCTTCCAAGATCAACCGTTTCCTCTCAACCCACTATTCCGAAGCCAGCCCGTCCTAGACGACCAGACCAGAAACCTCATCTGGGAAAAGGTCACAGTCCGAGGAGAGGCTTTGAAAGCTGTTTCAGCCGAGATGGGTGTTGACCTAAGAAGGGTTGCAGCCGTCGTACGATTGAAGGAGCTGGAGAAGCAGTGGGTCTCAGATGTGAGTATTTTCTCTTATATCTTTTTTTCTTTCAATGATACCCAACTTTTTTGCTATGATGAGACTATTTAAAAAATTTTCGATTAGTCTTGAAGACATACCCCATGGTTAATCTTTTTATAATCTGATGGCGCAACCTTCTTTTACTCGAGTCTTCATTGTTTTCAGTTGAAGTTAAAGAACTAACCGTTTGAAAAGGGGAAAAAGTTGGCCACACCCTATGCAAAGGCCGTTATGAGGATGCTGCCCAAAACATCTTTTCGCGAGGGCGAGAAGAACGAACCACATGAGCCCGTCAACGAGGTTTACGTTCACAATATGACTATGCAACAATTATTCGTCCCTGTATCTGAGTCTCGGCATTTTACACGACAAGATGCAGCCGAAGCATTCCATGAAAAAGTCCTTTCGGCCGACGCTCGATCGCCTCAGCCCCAGCTTATTCAAATGGAGCGAGATATTTTAGAGGGAAAGAGCCGAGAGGAGAGTTTAGAACGCTTTAAAGAAGCTACTCAAGCAGAGGAAGATATCATGGCGGCAAAGCAAACCAAGAGGGAAAAGAAAGCGTTACTCAAGACGCAGGTTAAGTCAACGGGCCGATATCAATTCCGATTCCAAGATATCAGTGTTGAAGACGTTGGGCGGGACGGCCGGTCAAGGAAGGGAACCGGTTGGAGATACGGTGCGCCATTGCAGGATCGCAAGCGTGGAATGGTCAAGATCCCCACCTCTGTTCCTTGAAATGTATTTTTATGTATGACATGCCTCCCAGGGCGGGAGTTGAGGGTTGGGGCAGGACTGGTCGCTTTGCCCAACCGGCGGCGCAACTGTACAATAACAATACCAAAGCCATGTACTTGTGTAAGTGATGTACTAATCTAAAGTATGTGCCATCCATCATCGATCCCTCGATGCTTGGATTTGATCAGTTGCGTTGGTAACGATCAGGTTACTTCGAAGCTGGTCGATAGCCTCCTGTGATACGCCACACTGAGTCAGGACGTACTGCTCCACTGAACCGTGCTGGCGACGCAGTTCCTTCATTGCTGCCAACATATTCTCGGGTCTATTCTACTGTTAACGGCATTGCATGGGGAATGGGCGTCTAATCTGGACTCACCTGGCTCCAAGTAGTCGCAATGCACCCTCGCGGTTATTCTGCAAAGATTCATGCTTCAAGAGGCTGGCCAGGATTTCTTCCTTCTTCTCTGCGAGTCCGGCCTCGGTCAGGCTGTACTCTTCAGCAATGATCTCGTCATCAACTCCGCACAAGGCCAGGATGATGGCGCAGACAACGCCGGTCCTGTCCTTGCCCGCAGTACAATGCACGAGAACCGGGGTCGGATTAGGCAACGCCAAGTGCGAGAGAACAGTAGCCACAGGTCCGGTACCTGATTCCCATATGGTCCGGTACGTATCGACGAACCCCTCCGTGCCCTCACTGGAGTACCGCATGAACCGCAGGGCGATGGCCTCTGGACCGTAGTCTTCGTCACGGAAGACGGGAGCAAAAACGCGCTCAGCGCCAGGCCATTGGCGGATGCCGACAGAGTGTCGCTGGATTTCAACAGCGGAGCGCAAGTCATAGACGTGGGAGATCCGGAGATCCTGGAGAGTAGCAATTCCAGCATCGGTGACGCGCGAGGGCTCGGCGGCTCGGAAGACGAGGCCGGGCTTGATGCTGTGGTTGGGCCGGGAGGCGATTGCAGTGCCTCCAATATCTCTAAAGTTGGCGATGCCCGGAACAGATAGGAATGGGGGGCCAAGGTCTGCCATGGCTAGCAAATTATTGTCGATGGTTGAAATACCGCAATGTCCGCCACGGAGTGCACGAAAGGATGATTCAAGGTGGAGGTGTAATCCTTCGTCTTGAATCTCTCACATCTGCTCATCCTACCCAGCAAGAGTGGGGACATACATACCCATGCCTCGGTAGAGGTGCGGCACAGTCCAGCCATGTATTCATTTGCATCAAACTGGCAATTGGGGTGCAGAGCCAAAGTATCCTAGAGCGGAAGATTCAGCGAGGCCGAGTTTAAGCGGCTAGTAATGCGGCTTAACTAACGGCTTGTGAAAATGCTGACATTGTGGTACTCAGCATTCAGTTAACGATGAGTTGGTTGAGCTTCGAGCTATGTCACCGATTCCAAAGCAAAACAGTATATAAGGCTCTACTAGCAAAATCTATGTTTTATCTTAGCATAAAAGTTATTGAATGATGTTTTATTCCTTTATTTGTCAATATATGGAGTTGAAGAAAAAGTTTGTTAATAATTTTCCGTTGACCCTGCAAAGCTCAATACCAAATAATATAAACAGTCTTAGAAAGCAAATTAGAAGTCGCTTTTATTGCTTGGCTCTTTTCATTTCGTCGCGAAAATATGTGTGCCCAAGGTAAAATGGAAAATGAATTCATTCAGTTCTATCTGTCTAACATAATTTTCTGCTGTCTTCCTCCTATGAGTGCTGTTTCAAGTAAACTGCTTTGCGACAAAAACATCAAAAAGAACCTCCCATTTTATACTGTCTCATATCTTTACAACCAACCAAACAGAAAACTGTTAAAACAAAAATAGAAAAATCCAGGAGAGACATAGTAAGCAGAAGCTGGCAGAGAACCCCGTCCGAACTGAGGGGTGAAACAATATGAAAGGTACGGTAGACCAAAGCCGCCATTTTACTGGCCAATAATTAGGTAGCTGAGAATTGGCAATATCTGCAAAAGTTGTGTGCGCAATTGTGACTTTGACAGCCGGGGTTGAGGGCAATTGAGAACCACCCTTCGCCACAACGACACTGAACCAGATTAATTAAAAGTCACAAGACGGAGAAGTATGTATAACTTACACATCTCCACAGTTGTGGTCTTTGGTTATTGGGAACCTGTGGCCCGCCTTGACCGTGATGGGCATTCTTTCTAAACACAGCATTAGCTTAATCCAAAGCCAGGTCAGCTTTGACGTACGAGTAGCCGCCTGCCATGATGTCAAGAATCTCTGAAAGAACTGAAATTGCAATTGTAATTGGAGGAGTTTTGGATAAGAGCAGAGTTGTGCGTGTGCTTTGGTCAAATCACTGGAGGAAAAGGTAGCAGATTTGAGCATTTTGTATTATCTATAAAATGGGATGCGAACTAATTCAACCAATGTACACCATGCTTGGGAAGCCTTATTGGCAGTGCAATCTCTTTGGTGAGCACAGAATGGGTCCAAGGCACCTCGGGGGGACGACTGTCCCTTGACATTATGAAGACGCCAATAACAGTTCTCAGAGTGACCGGGCAAATGGTATACAAACCTGGGCGAAGCAACGTGAGCGGGGCGGGAAGAGCGCGCTTTCAAGTCAGAGATCTTGCCTAGGCAGTTTTGTGACAGAAGAATGAGCTCAGCCCTGCCAAGCTATTGAAAAAAAAAGTGTGCGACATCTGCCCGAGAATTAAGGGAAATGGATGAGGCGACCAGATTACTTCAAAGGTTGCCTGGAAATGGACCGGTGAGTGAGCTTCGGGCGTCAGAGAGACCCGTTCTGGCCCACACGGATAAAGCAGGCAGACGTAGCTGTCTTTGAAAAAGCACAGCACAAATCTTTTAGCTTCTTACCATGGACCGGTGAGCCAACGCTCAGCCTCTGCGCCATGCAGATTTGGGCTTGCACTCATCCACTGCTGTCGGCGCGCAAAAAGGGCGGCACGCTCTCACGTGCACATGGCGCCAAAATCAGGTGGACAATCAACGACGTCATTGTATTTGAAACCCGAACGGTATTTGGTCAGGCCTCATGTTGGCTCCCGTCAACAAATTTGCTGTCAGAGTGAAACATAACACGGGATTTTGTCAAAGGCAGGTAGGTAGATCCTTCATTTTACAGTTTAGGGCAGTCGATCCATCTTGCATCGTTCCTTACACCTCTTTTTTTATGAGGATCATCGTCAAGCATTGACTCGTCAAGTCTCTCTTGAATCATTATACTAAGAAGCCCCTTGAATCTTCCCAATCAGCCCAACAGCCTTATTCACCGTTTTTTGCTTTTTTCCCTAGATTTCTGTTTTCCCGCTCCTCAAACTTTTGCCTTGTGTTCACTGATCTAAAACACGGGGAGGAAAAAATATATCTCCTGAAGCCGACCGCTAATACGACACCTCCTCAGATTGCATCTCGCAACCATCACCACACCGCCAGTCACTATTGCGACCCAATACCCTACACTCTCAACAGCACCTCCATTTCACCTCCATATCGTCAAAGTGAATCATTTACCTCCAATATGGGTTTCATCAGCGTTACTGTCAGCTACATGCTGTTCTCTGCCTTGCATTTATGTTGTTTCGCCCTTGCTCTGACCACCTGCGGCTTGTACGGTGTCGATTTGCATCGAGCCCATAAACATGACAAGTACGCCGATTCGAAATGGGTGAGTTGTAGTGTTTGTGGTCGTTAGGGCCCGACGCAAGGAAATCTCTAACCGGGCGCGCGCATTAGGTGTACGCCGTAGTGGTCGGGGGTATCTCAGCGGTCACATGCATTTTCTACTTCGTCCCCTTTGTCCTGCGCATGTCTGGCGTGGTAGCTGCTGCCTGGAACCTGATTCTTTTTATCTTGTGGATCGCTCTCTTTGGAGTCTTTGGAAAGGTATGTATAATGAACTCCAGTGAAACCACCCATACACCATGCAAGAAAGTGGCTGACACGGTTGCAACACATAGATGTACATCAATGAGAATGATGAGGGCGATGACGGCATTCGACGCATGAAACATGCCGTTTGGGTGGATCTTTCTAGCGCTCTTCTTTGGCTAATTGCCACCTTCGCAGCATTTGGATACTGGTGGAAGCATCATGACACTAGAAGCCGCTTCACCGGTCGAGCACATGTCTGAGGAACAAAGACAATATCAACATCATATATTTAACGACGACTACGGCGGTAATGTCAACAAATCGAGAGTGGACAATGCGTCCGGATACAATCACCGTATGACTATCCAGACTTGGCTACATGGTCAAGTCTGTAATACCTAATATGTTATTGATGAGACAGAAACGAAGAACTTGTATGGGATGAAATAGTCTGGCGCAGCATAGACTAAGAAGCTCACTGGGTGAGCACCTCTTTTCTAACCCAATTTTTACTTCTCGATTTGCTTCTTGTTTTTTTTTTTCTTGCCTTTGGCAGTGCGTCGTCGTTTCTGTTTAAAGAGTACAACATTCTCCGCAAGGGGAAAGCAAATACTTCTGGCTTTTGCCATTAATACTACATAATTTAGTTGCATAATCTTGTCATTTGCAGAAAGGCAGGTCGATCATCGAATGCAACAGTGACATTGGGGGTCTACATCTTGATTGTCGGATTGGAGAACTGTGCCATCTGACGTGGGTTATCTGGTCGTCCTCTGTTGATTGCCCAAGGCGCGATTTTTAGATGCACGGAACACTCATTAGACAGCGCACGGCCTAACCACGAAGAAAAAAGCCAACTAAAGCTAGTCTAGTCATCCAAGTAGCCATTGAGTCTAAGCAAGTATTCGCGTCTAGCGAAAATCATGGACACGCGAACCCGCGATTGGACCAGAGGATCCCTGGTGGAGTGTTACTTTCAATTGACAGTTGTCAGAACAGGATGACTGTGGCGGGAATGATACGGCCTATCCAACGGTTTGGCTCAAACGCCAATAGACAACTGGAGTTATTAAGGGCCAAATCAGGGTCCATCCACATGTCGCCGGTGACGGCAAAAAATATGATGACGGGATGATGATATCGTTGGGGGGGCATTGAGAAGGCACAGGCCAATTTCGGGAGCGCCCATGTGGGTCAGTGGGCCTTGCACCATGACGTCGTTGAACCGCGAGTTGTATTAGCCCCAATCGACTCCATCAAGAGATTTAATTAATCTTTTTCCTCACCAAAATGCCCACATTCATTCCGACACAAAGCAAAATCCAAAATTCGCACTTATGCATCACTTGAGGTCTTAGGGCTCGCAAGTCGCCCGATATCCGTCGGAATTTGTGGGGCGCAGTGGGAGGTGGAGATGTTACGGCCCACGAGGACTACTGGATAGAGGATCCATCAAGGTCGATCACTGATGCATTGTCGTCGACGGACATCGGCAAGAAAAGTTTAGAGTGTAAGATGTTGAGAGAAGGGTATTTTCTGTTTGCGCAAATAAAACCCTTAGTATGGGCAGCGTGAGGATGGGATAGGCAACCAAGTCCTGTATGCGTAATCGCGTATGGCAACGATCCTCGCCTTATCTCTGCCAGCGACACCTCCCAAACCAGCGATCGACGAGACACATTTAGCATCCATGAACCTTGGTCTTTCTGGGCGCAAGAGAGAAGAGGGAAAAAAAACAGAGTCGATCTTGCTGCCCAGCGAGATCGGTGCAACCACTGCTTTCACTGCTTTGCCTTCGTCAGTGACACTAGGGACTGTCGGGAGCAATGGCAGGATGCTCTCATCCAACAGCCTGCCATCCCAGATGCGCTGCCAAGTTTTTAGCAATCCACTTTTGGAGCTCTCCACGGAGCCGTGTTCCGACTCCGTTCGTTCAGCGTCATTTGGGAGTCAATGGGACCAACCACGGCCGAGTGGCTAACGGGCAATAGAAACGGAGTAGAATGGTACGGAATCTCCATGGCCAAATTACCTGGCCTGGTTAGTTCAACGAGGTTCGTCAGAGGGAGGAGAGGATCCCGTTTTCACATTTCCGTTGGCGGAGAATGGAACAAACTCTCGAGTCAGCCAAACAATATGTAGCCTTTTTCGGACATGATTAGTGAGAATGACGAAAAAAAAGGAAGACAAACTCAGGAACTAAAGTCTGATGATCGCTTCGCAACATGATTATGTAGGTGGCTCCCGTACAAACAGAGATGACGAGGCTACTTTACTGCCCCACTGAAAGTGAAATGATGTGCCAACATGGATGGTTTTGGCATTTATTCCCCCAACGAAATGGGCTGGTCAGCCAAGGGTTCCATAACGCGAGCCTGTTACAGCAGCTCCAGATCCTGCCACAGTAGATTCGTTTGCCAAGCCATGAGTGGGTTACGGAGGGCCAACGGCGCTGAGGAGAAAGCGTCCAAGCGGGACCATACCTGGTCTCCTTGGGATGGATCCACACCTACACGACCAAGAAGCGCCCTCCATGCCCAGACCCTGACCGAAATGATTAGGTTATCCCAGTTCGGAGGTCCAAGAGAAGAGAGGGATCGGTACGTAGTAAGATTGACATGGAAAAGGTGGTAGTGGCAGTGCCAGGGCAAACGCGGACAGTTACCTTAGGTTGTCACCGAAACTTCATCGGGTCGGATCATCTCTGGCCCCCTCTCAACTCTCTCAAAAGTAGGCTCATTCTCTCTTCCTTTGAACTGCAAGGCCAAGCAAACATTTCAAGATCTTCCCTTCTCAGCCGGAAACAGCGTTGATCCTTCGTCCTCTCCTTTTTTCATACCGTTCTTATTCTCCCACCTCGCCTCACCCTGGTGGATGAATAGTTGCGCAATCGCCATTCCTTACACCCCAACACTGGCACTGCTACCATCCCGCGCGCCCGTCGACGATCCGCCACGAACGGTTGTTAACCGTCAAGAAGGCTTCACCAATCCAGCCCAGCAGCTCAGCCTGGTGTAAACCCCCGATCGCGGATCATAAATAGACCATCCGCCCTTGGCAGCGAGGACAAGATCCTGATCTCTCTAACACAGCGGCGTTTGCGCCCGGCATTACCAAGGACATCTGTAACGCAACCTCACCTGCTTCGAGTAGCTACCTCTGTCAACGACCCTATCAAGAGCGAAAACATGGCCAGCTTTGCCAGGTCCCTGAAGTCGCCTTATCTTTCTCCCCGGCTGCGACCTTCTATGCCGGGTCGAACCCTATCCAATTCTTCTGATGTGTCGCTTCCATCCACCAGTCCCTTGTCTGAGGACTTCGCCGACCCCAGCGCATCAAGTCGCAATACTCTAGCGTTCGCCAGTGATCGCAATTGTCAGAAAGACGGCAGCCGGGATGCCGATGGCGTCGGCGTCCGAGGTAAGTGCCTGCAGCATTCCATTATAACTTGTTACTTCCCATTTTGCATTCCCAAGACCTCATCCACTCCTTCCCACCCCTTGCGCAATCCCGT
The DNA here is from genome assembly GCA_017140755.1 of Calonectria hongkongensis. Classification (NCBI taxonomy): domain Eukaryota; kingdom Fungi; phylum Ascomycota; class Sordariomycetes; order Hypocreales; family Nectriaceae; genus Calonectria; species Calonectria hongkongensis. The sequence goes on along the minus strand of JAACJA010000004.1, from coordinate 1,753,817 downwards.
CTAAGCCGATGTGACAATGCTGGATACAATCAACCTACACTGAACGGGGAAAAAATCCAACAGCCAGAGAGCCATCCTGGACGCAACCAAAGGAGATCACCGCGAGATACCAAATCAGATTCTTCAACGTCCCCATTATCAAACGCCATAAACGCACCGATGAACGAGGGTACTGCAGCTCGCCGCTAGATACCAAAATTGAGAGGGGTACCCTAGCTAGAAGCCGCCACCACGGACCACGATGACATGCCGCGAGGGCATCCCTCCCGCAGCCAATAACACCACAACTGGCGCATGCCGCGGGTGCACATGGCCCCTTCCAGGCCCGTCCTTCTGTCTTTCCCTAGCGGCTCCCCTACCAGACTTTGTCGCATCTTCATTTGTTCCATTCACTCTTATCCCATGTCCCCATCCCACGGCCCGTCTGTCTGTGAACTGTCCGATGACCTGGTCCGGGCAAGGAAAAGTTACCCCACACCACACCAGCCTTCGCGGGGTAGCGGCCCCATCCTACCGGGCCAGCCGTTTTAGTAACTGATGCCCGCCAAGTGCGCTCAAGGGCTCTTTCATTCCCACTCTTTGACTTATAAGTCCCATTATCCCTTCAAGAATGTCATCGTTTCCAAAAATTTTATCATTTCGTCTACCACCTGATTGCTAAGACAAAGTGCTTACACATGGCTTTCCTTTCATAGGCGAATATGGGAATACCGCGACTCCCATATCTTCACACCCAAACACACCTCGCAGCTACGCCAGTCGAAGTCGCCCCATAGCTATTGAACTCCCCAACATAAAACGACTCAGCGCTGCACCCGTTCGTACTCCGCCAGAACCGCTGTCAGCACGAGGAGATCTTCCCGGGTAAGATCATACTTTGCCCATCTCTGACATGTTGCATTTACTAACTATCATATGATAGAGGCTACTTCCCACTCCACGAAGACCCAACTACTCGTGTACATCGTCCTCATCCCTTCCAAGCCCATAACGAAAGTAGAATGGCGCGCCATCAGTCATCCAGTCTTGCCATCGACTCTAGACCATCATATATTGATCGCCAGATTCCGAATCCGCCCCCGGGCTTAGCTATTACACATTCAAACACTCCTGTCGCCTCCTATATCCCAGCAGGTTTTCACGATAACCCACTTCCAATGGGCAAATACTACCCCTCTAATTATGAGCAACGGAACGGCAGTCAATCTTCACTACGGCCCTCGTTAGCTGGCTCTCTGTCCTCAAGTTTTCAGTCCGACGCCCAAACGCCTCGATCACCCGACATACCCCAAATATCAACACCCGAATCTGAAGTCCAGCGCAGGCTACAGCAATACCAGCGCGACATGGTAGCCCAAGCTAGCATGGCGGCCAACGAGCTTCTCAGCACTTCAGCTACCTCTTCAACGAATCTCGGGAGCAGCGTATCTCTAAGTAGCATCCAAATTCGAGAAAGCAAATTCAAGCCTCCCGCTCCGCTCAAGCCAATATCACCTCGGCTTCTCCCTCTAGGCAGCCCCGGGCCGGTTACGCCAATGAGCCTCGAATCCTCGGCGGGAGGTTATGTAGCCCTAGGAAGGCCAGATGGCTTGAGAAGGGACCAAGTTGACTCCCCCAGCGGCTTATGATTTCGCTATGGTAGCCGTTTTATGTCTATACTACAACATCATATCAACGGATTTCGAGAGCCGACGACAAACTACAACATTGGTTTTGGCCGTGTAAAGTTGGCATACATACTTGGCGTTCATCGGATTTAGTCACCTGGTCCGTAATATGAACGGACCAGTGGAGACACGGGAAATCATCACCCAAAATTATATTTCTCCCTTTGTCAGTAGCATAACATGAACATGCATATCCTAGGCATAATAGATACCCTTAGAGTCCGTCACTATAATTCATGAAACCATTCTTTACTTGCTCGGCAACCCTGCCAGATTCAGATGTCCTCATACCATTATATCCTCCCGAAACTATGAATGTGACCTGCATATGTGGTCATGTCTCTCGCACCGTAATTAATTGGAGACAATAGGTCTGCAATAATTAGCAGGGAAACTTCCTTGGCAACCTCCAACTTCGCCTTGCCACCAATCTTGATCGGTGCTCGTCTTTTGGATGACCCGAATCCGGTCACCAGCGCGAAAGGATAAATCGCCTTCTCCCTCACCATTAAAATCGTACTGGGCTTCCACAAACTCCACCAGCTTCTTTGGCTTAGGACCTGGTGGCGGAGGCGGTGGTTTCTTCTTGGCAATAGCAGCGGCCTGTCCGAAATAGTCCCCTTGTTGGGATGCAAAGGACTGTGTACTGCGTTGTCCTCGCAGAACTGTGGCAGTCGTGAAATCTGTAGGAACTCCAGTGGTGCTTGGGGTCGTAGCTTGAGAAGGGATTCTGGGTGAAGCAGAGGCATAGCTGCCAGTTTCCGGGGTTATAGCGGGAGAAGAATAAGTTTGGGATGATGCTGAAGAGATTCGAGACAGTGGAGCTGTCAGGCGCTGAGAAGATGCCATTCGTCTCATAGCAGGCTGGTCTGTCCCTGTTTTCCTATTGAGAGTTGCATATTTACGAACGAGGGCAAATGATTCCACCTCTGAAACAATCGGCTGGAAAGCTTCTTCCCATTCGGCAACGACAGCATCCATACCAGGGGCCGGTGATGGAAAGCCATTGTCCTGGCAGTACTCATGCATGATGGTGTAACATAGGCCCAAAAGCCGGTTCTGTATCAAAATGATACTAGCGAGCAGGGGGGGGATAATGCTGGACACAGCTTGCACAAGCGGGGGTAGAGTTTCTCGTAGATGAGAGTCAGCTATCTCAAAGGCCTAATTGAAGTGTAAGCATGGATCTAGGGTTGAATCTCTGGTGACTTTTTGTGCCACCGGTCCAGACTCGCGATGACTTACCTCTGAATAAACAGACAAATCATGCCTGGCCTTTTCAAGAGCTGCTTCATCTTTGGCCGATTTTCCGCCTTTCGATTGTAGTTTTGAGGCCTTTGACTGGGCGTTCTCGAAATCCAGTCTTGTCTTGTCTCTCTTTTTGATGGTCTTTTTGATGGGCTGAATGGATTCCTTTACATCAGTTGCAGGGCGTAACAATAGTGTATCAATGGCTGCAATTTCGTCCCTCATCTCATCATGGAGACCTGAGCAGATCTGCTCGAAATTGGCTGTGCGATCCAGCTGCTGGCGAGGTGTAACAGCCGGGATACGACATCGCTCATCTGTCTCATCCTTCTCTACAGCCATTGGGGCATAAAGTTCATGAAACGTTTTGGAGATGCCATGTTGATATAGTGCCATGTCATTCCAAGCGACCTGGAGGTGCTTGGCATCTTCAATAATCTGAATTCGAAGCCTTATTGTAAGCGGAGCTCCTGATGCATGGGCAAAATGACACTACCTTTGTGATTACTTTGTCAATGTCCTCGTATTCTTGCACCAGCATGGCAGCATCATGCTTGTCAGCGGGTGCTTTTTTTCTCAGATTTCCCAGTTTATTCTGAACTGACTGCACTGAGCCTGATGTCTTGCTTCGCCAGGTATCAAGCATGGTTGAACTGTTGCAGGGGTGGGGACGACGTCAACAATAACAAGGTAGCACAGCTTTCGTACAGGATGAGCATTCCTAGATCAACCAGGCAAGAAGGGGACATGCGACCGAGCGTGTTGTGAGAGTGAATGATCAAGATGACGCACGACGGGTGAGATTGAGAAATGTAAGAAGTGTGGCGCATCCATCTCGGGGTCCAGGCAAGCGAAATGGTGGCCCACGTCTCCCCCTGGGGTTTCACTCATTACGCTGCCATTGGAACCAGGCGTGGAAAGGGGAAAGTGCTCCGATCCAACAAAATTGGGGGCGTTGGGTCTAGACCAGGGGAGTACTCGCCAATGTCTGTCTTGCAGGCACACTTCCCGATCCGTTAATATGGGTAATGGCTGCACTTTCCAGGGGGTGGCCTACATCTGGAACCAATTGGTGGGGTTAGCTCAAAGTCGGCACATAGCATGCTATCAATTCAGCCTGATTTTCGTTTTGGTCGCTTTGTGCTACACGCAAGCACAGGCAAAAAAAAAATGTGTCCACCCGTCGAGTACGACGGGGATTTGCGACGGGGCCCTGTGCTCAAGCCGAAACGTGGCTGTCTGCGCTAGGGGGCTGGTTGGTTAATACGGTACAACCAACAGAAAAACTTCTTAGATCCCACTTGTTGACGCACCTGTCAAACTCTTACAAGTGAGCTTTGCTCTCATTTGATAGGCCTAACCATGTCTGATGGTTGGTGCGTGCCTGAGAACTAAGGCCAGATAAAGGGCATGGAGCTTGACCATCATGACCGCATTCAATCCTGACGACCAAAATACCAAAATACCATGTTATATTCACATACTCACACGCCTTGTATTAGAGGTTTGTAGTTAACGGCGAATCTATGTGGAATCAAATAACGGAGGTCTCATTGTACTCACAAATTGTGCCCCGGTTAGATTACCATGTATGTGGTTAATCTACATTTCCTTATTACAGTACCACGTTTGGTTTTTTACGACCCGGGAAAAAAAAAAAAAAAACTGTACATTTTAGTTACAAACGTGCAGGTTATTACTATGGGTTCTGAGCAAAATATAGGCACTACTTTTACAATGGTCGAAAATCGTAGGTGAAAGCAGACCGACCCAGCGAGGCGCATCCACTACCCTAGAGGGATAGTGCAAGAATCCCACGTGACATGGCGTCGCGTTTTCATCAGCTCATCACATCATCCCACTTTAACGCGCCCTCGGTGCCTAGTTCATAAAGGCGGCGTGCGTTGCGTTTTATGGAGGCAAGACCATCGCAACGGTTAGCCCTGCTAAATAACCACCTTCATCCAACCAAGCCATGAAAATAAAAAACCCGTATCTCCCTTTCGAGAAATGGCTGGCCTATCAAAACAGGATTCTTCCACCGGGTCGCTGCCAATGTCCGCTGCTGTGCTGGACTTCATCTGCCTATTCACCCATGACCTGAAGCGGAAGCAGAAACGATGGCAAGATGGCACTTTGAAATACCACACCTTCAACAAACGTATCATGGTCTATGATGACCGCGGTCATTTCATTGGAGATGCCCATTGGCAAGCAGAAACTCATCTTGAACCTGGTGATGAATTTGAACTGGACCGTGGCGCAGCTATTGTCCAGGTATCGGATTGTACAGGACAGAAGGAGCAAGACTTGACAGAGCTACTGGATAAACGGGCAAGAGACGTGGAAAGAAGACGTTCCAATGCCACATCCAGGATATCTAGACCAAACGGGCGTGGCCCTGCTTCATCTCCTGCACAGGATCAATCCTCTCACTTTCAGCTTCGCCATCGACCGCTGAGTGACATTGTTGGGGCCCCCACAAGGATTGGTAGAGCCGTTATTTCGCCTCACTCCCCATATGAAGCTCGCCAGATGGCCCAAAGAGCAGAGCAAAGCGAAGACTCTCGCTCGCCGAAAAGAAGGAAGCGGGAGGAGTCTCCTCCAGCTAAATCCCACCATGCCCGTAGCCTTTTCGGGGCAACATTGACGCTCACGCCCGTAGCAACAAGCTCGCGTGCATTCCAAAGCCGAGTATCTCGCGACAGACCAAACGTGGAACTCAGAAAATTACTCGAAGGGGGGGATAATGAGCAACAGGATCGAATGTTACCTGAAAAAACAAAAGATGCACCGCCTCCGCAGCTCAAATGTACAGAGAATTCCACGATCTCTCCTGCATCCAGGCCACTTCAGCTGCCTAACCCCACAATCCAAACACCAAAAGCTGATGGCAGTCTAGCAATCGCGTCTGGCGAGAAAAACGGCTGCTCGGAATCGATTCCAACTTCCGTTGATGATTCTGTTATAAAAAAACCGGTATCAGAGACACACACAGTTAATGCTTCAAACAAAGATCAGTTTACGGGGCGGTTATTTCCCCGAGCCTCATCGTTTGTCGGCGGCTGTGACGGTCCAGATATCTCAAATGAGCCACAATCTGTTACAACGTCACCGATGGTTCCAGAAATCCCAAGTGTCACAAGGGAGGTAAAGCATACAGGGGACACGAAGGACACAAAGCAGACTATAACACCACTTCCTAAAAAGGAGGAAACATGTTCCCAGAAAGACCCAAGGACGGAACTTCGAATTAAACCGCGACAAAAGCGAGGGTTGTTAATGATATCTGAGAAACACTCTGGTGAACAGAGCCGTGTGAAGAGCTCCACTCTTACGATGGAAAAGAGTAGAGAGTTACCAAAGAGTCCTGAATCGGAAAACACGATACCTGCTACTCAAGATCTGAATTTTCCGACTGATCTACGTCGGGCATCGAATGAATCTGACAAGCCTCCCCGGAAGCAAGATGAGACGGAAATTCAAGTAGTTACTATCACACCCCCTCCAGGTAATATTGGCGGTTTGGAGGATATTACCGACCCTGGAAATGCTGTTATAAGTGCCATATCTGCTGACAATAAACCATCACCAATCCAATTGTCTGAACCAGAAGAAGACACCAACGCGGCTGACATCACCAAACTGCAATTGGAGAAAAGAGCGAATGAGGCAACTTCCATCAGCGATCGAAGAACACGGAAAAGGACGGTCCAATATGTCTCGAGCGATGACGAGTCGGATAATGCGGAACCCGCACCGGTGATAAAAGACATAAAAAAATATCGGGTTGCTGATTCGACTGCGCCTCGTATCACGAAAATGGCTCGGAAAAGTGTGAGAAGCAGAGAAATTATTGGACTTGTGCTACCTACCAATGAACCTACATTTTCCCGGCCTCGAGTAGCGGATGCTACGACTGTGACAATTCATGAGGCTGAAAATACTTCCGATGATGTTCAAGAGAATTGTGAAAAATCTCGAACACGAAAGCCGAAGACGCGGGAGCTTCCATCGAAATCAATCGACAGAACCTCGATGGTGCAGCGGATACCAAGTTGTCGTTCGGAAGATAACCTAACCAACAGACCATCACCGCGGGTTATCAACCCAGCAACTCGAGGCAAGAAAGCTGCAAAGAAGGAAGACGCCGCTGGACAATTGCCTCAACCCATCATTCAACTTGACCCTGTCGTGACCCCGCGCATTGGAGTACAGAAGGTGCCTTCTGTAACATCCAAACTGCCTGGTTTCACGAATGCAAACGGAGGGGCGTGGAGTAAACATGCTGAAGATTTACTTGGGATGACTAGGCCCGTAAATGGGCCAAAGAGACACCGCTGAATCATTTCCATCCTTTTTAATTTGCAATTCAGGTTTCATCAACCATCTGCTGGGTGGCGGACAGCAGCCGCCGTCATTCAGAATGCTTTTATACCCACCATCGACCACAAAGCCGTGAAAGTTTTGAAATGAGGGAGGGAGGCACACCTTAATAACCTGCCGCTTCTTATCGGAGTGTTCAATTTTTTATTTAAATAACACTTATGATACCCTTCCCTGAGTCCATCCTATTACTTAGCGATAATAAAGCTGGAATATATTGCTCATTTTATATGCTTTCCTTTTGTTCACTATTATTCTGAATCATTCACTATTCGCTGAAGGTTCTCAGGCAATCAAAATGCTGCAAGAAATGCGGCCTATAACTGGGCACTCATTCTAGTTGTTAATAGTAATGAATGAAACCACCCCTTCAAGATTGACAACTGAGTCGTTCGGCTTCTACGGAACTGTCGCGTATTTAGGTAATAGGCCCCCCAAAAAATTCGTATCGCTCCCTTGAAATATATGTGTGTACTTTTGTTTCTTTTTTTTTTTGGGGGGGGGGGGGGGGGGGGGGGGGGGGGGGACATCACTAATGCAATGTTTGTAGCGAGAAAAGAATATAGTGGAAGAAAGCAAATTTGTTGATATACTGTTGGCCTCAGAATGCTTGATATTTGTTTTTACCTTGAATTGATTCTTGGCCTTTGTGCATTTTCTCATAGTGCACCTATGCTGTGTGTCTGGATGCATGAATGTGACACATAGTACAACTACAGCATGCCGAATTATGTACGAAGGAGACAAGGGCAAGCCGAGTGTTGGGTAGGTAGTCAGGTGGATACAACACCGAAGTACTCCGTAGCATGGGTGTTATCGCCAAGGGAGCCGATTCTCAAGGCCTAAGTGTGGGCTTGCTGCGGCTCGAGGGCTTGATTATAAAAGGATGTCCCCTCCCCCTCCGCCACCGGATCGGACACCAATATCTCACTTTTGGTTAACAGAGGCTGACGCCCTGCTCTTCGTCTTTGTGTGGTGAAAATGGTCATTTTGCACGTGGCACGCATCACTACAACGTGACACCCCAATGAGCAATCTTGAGACACTGGTGAGGAAGAAAATGTTGTGTTCTGAAGCCAAAGAGGTTGCCACCAGCCCCCCGTGATTACCATGGCATGAGACAAATTTGATGGGCTGGATAGAAGAAAACTTCTGAGGAACCTTTTGTTTGATTCAGAACACAGATGCAGGGGGCACTGACATCCGAGGCACGAGGGGGGGTCGGTTGAACCTGGCTTGTCGAACGACCCGGGTAAAAAGCTGGGGTTGCGGAATGCCAGCGTTGACTCATCCTCGCATTGGAGTGGGAGGGCGGAGGGTACATTGGCCAACCACAAGGCGATTTCCTCGCCGAAGGCAGAGCGTGACTAGTGCAGATTATGGGGCCCGGTGTCCAATAGAAGCTCGAATTCCAGAAGATCTCTGCGTAGCGCGCGATTTCTATTGGTTTATGTGGACCAAACTGCCTTGCCGCGCTATACCTGATCGAGCACGCCGAAAGACTCAATCTCCTCCACTGCTGCGCCATGATCCTAGGCCTCCGTCAGCTTCAAGTGAAATACTGTCCATGACGCCCTTCCGCGGCCTCAGGCGTTTCCTCTTGCTCTCCCCCCTCTCGTTACCATCTCTGGCATCGCTTTATTTCCCCAGCTTTCAGTGTGTTTTCAAACCACTTCCCAGTCAGTCCCTGACCCTAAATAGGCAGAGCGAAAGCTGCCCAGGTTCATCCCGCCCACGGCACCGCCTCCACCCAGCCCACTTCGGCTCCTTTCCGTGGCGCAACCTGTCTTTCGCTCCCTCCTACTTCCACTTACACTGCGCATCAGAGTAAGCAGCTGGAAAATCAAACTGCCAAAAATTTCCAGGTCCAACTTAAACACCCATAATTTAATCACACGGAACTCGCTTGACCCAAGCCAATTCCCTCGTGGCAAGGTGTCCCATTTCATTCAACTCGCCATTACTGAAGCGTTTTCATATCTGCGCTTCTTGGGTTGCAAATCTGGATTCTCCGTCCCAATCAAGTAACTTGGAACCCACTCGACAATTTATCATGGCTTCCTCAAACCGAAACACCACCACCCTTCCCCAGGGCTTCTCTATCTACCAGCCCGCTCTTGGAGCACCGCTTCAGTTTCTGCCCGCTGTTGGAACTGCTGAGCTTGACGAGCTTATCAACGCTTATGTTCCTGGCAACGCCTGTTCTCAAGAGAAGCGAGCTTCTGTCTCTCTTGACTTCCTTGAGTATTCTCACGTAACGGGCCAGACCTTTAAGTTTTACCCTGTGTACTCGATGGGCACCCCAGTCGAGTCTCCTGCTACAGACTCCGGGTACGGTTCTTCCTTCAACGTCAGCCCAGTAGCCTCCTCTTGGGATTTCAGCCAGATCCGTTCTTCGGGCTCCCCTACATCATCGTCACAGCAGGCTCGCGCATCACCCAAAGCCACCTCTTCACGTCACCAGACTGCAGACTTCTCCAATCTCCCTGGTATGAAGATTATGACCAAGGACGGCCGCGATGTGACCAACTCAGCTTCGCGAGGATCTAAGACCAAGGAGCAGCGAGATCACGCCCACTTGATGCGAATTATCAAGGCTTGCGATAGCTGCCGCCGCAAGAAAATTCGCTGCGACCCAAGCCACAAGAAGCGTGCTGCTTCACAATCTCAGTCCCAATCCACAGCCAAGTCAACGCGAAAGTCCAAGGCAGTTGCACAGGCGGTTCAAGCAGCGGTTTTAGTGCCCCCGCCTGTTGATGTTTCATTACCAGCATCTGAAATGACAATAGACCAATCCCTTGTATCTGTGGAATTGGAGGGCTTCACTCCTTCACTACCTGCCTTTGAGCCCTGGGAGGAGTTCATCGAGTACCCTCCCGTGGATGTCTCTACCGACTACGACTTCTTCTATGATCCTGAAGGCTACTTCTCTCCAGAGTCCTCTTCCTCAGGATCTGCTCTCTCTACTAAGCCGGTCACACCTAATTCACAACAAGACATTACGGCTTCGTACAGCCTTCCGAGTGGCGAGAGTGTCGCGGCATCGTCACAATTACCATTCAATCAGACAGAGTCGATTCACAATTATGTCGACTTCAATCTATTCTCTCCTGAGTCGTCCTTTTCTGAGGACGATAACATGGTTCCGATTGAGCTGTCTCGACAACTTTCTTATCAATCCCAATCACCCCAATCCAACGCGCTCCAAGATCAGTCGCCTGGTGGCTCAGATCCGGATAGTGGTCTCAAGAGCAATAGCTCCGATACTACTTCATGGTCTCTGTCCCCACGCCAATCTGGCGAGGATGAGTTTGCCATTTACAACATATACCGTGATCCTGGAGCCGGAGGAGGAGTTGATCAATGTTCCTCATCTTCGAGCCTAAGCTCAGGCATGTCTAGTCAGTCGACGAGCATGCTCGATGACTCAACGTACCAGCCGATCGAACGCATCGATGGCTTGGACCGCATTGAAAACAACGTACAGTCCCTTGTTGCCAATACTATAATGACAGGCCGACTAACTTTGGAAAAGGTGGATGACTCTTTTGCAAGCGATGGCATCGAAGCACCACACATTGATCGCGTATGTACACTCAGCCTGCTGAGCGCTTGGCAGCGACTAACTTCAAGGAAGGTATCAACCATTGTCGGCATTGGCGAACTTTCAGCACCGAATGCACCTCGCGTTGGCACCAACATCCTAAGCGACAACGTATGCACCAAAACGTACCAACTTGTTCAATGGAAACTAACGCTCCGTCAGGTTATTTCTCACGAGTCAAATGCTGCACAGATAATTGCCCACAGCGAATCTAGCTCGCGTATTGACGCCTATGCTAGACACTCCAGGAATGGAGATATTGCGATTACTGACACAACGCTCTTCACTCACCATGACACTCAAACAGATATTGGAACGTCTACAACCCCAGAAATTTCAGCGTATGCAACTATAACAACGCAACTTGATCCAACGAGTGTTGCGAATAGTGCTACTGCAATCATTACGAATGCTTCTACTCCTTCGCCATTGGCGTCCATGAATAGTTCATCTGAGACTCTGAACCAAGTTCAAGCTCAAAGCAGCAATGTTTCTGATATTGCCACACACTCTGTGACTTCCTCCGAAGCCGAGTCGTCAGTTAGTCGTGGCACAGAGACGCATGCCTCCGTGATTTCCTCCGAAGCCAAGTTCTCGGTTAGTCGTGGCACAGAGGCATATGCCTCCGTGATTGCGAATACTGAGCCATTTACGACATCTTCGACTCAAAACGCCACTGTGGACAGGCATGATTCACGCCATGAAGTGGCTACGCCCGATTCTTATGGCAAATACAGTCCTAAGAAGAGGATGCTATCCCAGCCATCGCCTACACAAGAAGCCTCAGATCATTCCATCGGCATAAATAGGACCGAAGGACAAGCCAAGAGTTCGTGTACACAGTATACTTCCACGGACAGTGGCGATTACAACTCCATGAGTTCGTTGATGAAAGGTGTTATACTGTTCTTGGCAACTGGTGCCCAGGAGCTATTTACGAAGCAACGCCTGGCATCGATGGCTATCATTGGGCTTTCACTTCTGTTGGTCATAAGGCAGTTTTTTCAATCGTCAAACCCGCTCTGTGCCTCGGGTGAACAACGATATCATACCACAATACGCGAGGCACCCGTCAAGAGGAGCTGGGTTGGTATCAAAGCACGCCTTTGGACGCGATTTGAGACTTTGGAGAGTCAAGCATCACTCGGCGCATCGTCAGTCAATCGGGCACTTGGACGAAAAATGGGGTTGGTTACAATGTAGATGGATGATGAGAGTACGAATGGTTTCGGGAAAGGATTGCCATGAAGTTATTGTGACGATGAAAAAGAAAAAAAAACTTTCAGTTAAGTCTGAAAGTTTTAAGCGGGGATAAGTCTTTTTTGTCTTGATTTGCATTGTACAACATATACCATTTGGAAGACCGTGTTGGTATCGGTCTAGCAAGCGAGATTTAGTCGCAAACATGAAACTTTCAATTGACTGGCCTCAATGGGCCTCAATTATTAATTTCTTGATTTTTTTCAACACCTGTCCTCAAAATAAATTACCCAAGATACAATTGGCCTTTTTTCATGTCTGTTTCGACATGGAATCAAGGTCCCTCGAGCATGTTGATTACCTGGGTGGTACTACATAGCCTTTGAGGATGTCATGTGATTTTGGATGGGTCCGTGAGGCTCTCATGTGTCGCGTTCGTCACGTCTGATAAAAATAATTAGTGGGCACTTTGCTCTTAGCGCCAACATTTTTAGTAGGCGACCAGACTTTTTTTTTTCAATAACACCAAGGCCCAATCAACATTCTTACTGAGTGCCTTTCAATGAGCCAAGACGAAACTTCCCTTGGTATCTTCAACCCATAGCATTAGCTACATACGTGGTGCTCTAAGATCAGCGCGCTCTTTTCTTATGTGCTGTTGAATTGGTCTCCCTTGGTTGGTTGGTGCGGTCACGGCTTGTGATACCCGCAACGTGGTTCAATTAACACTGGGCTCTCTTTTTGGAGGAAAAAAAAAGCCAAATCAGAGTCCGCCAGGTGAGGCCTCTGGGGCTTCTTTTCTACTCAACAGGTTCTATTGGCATTGGCACCTCAAGTTATTTTGAGCGAGCATCGACGGCTTGGAATCACTGGGGGTGCTAGCCCTTATTGACCTAATTGCGATATACGCCTGTCGCCGTTGCGTGAAACTGACGCATTCTCTGCGTCATATTGAAGCATTGAATTGGCTATACGTTATTCTGTTTTCCGACGTGAACCAAGAACAGGTTGGAGAAAACTAGGGCGAGTGACTCAACACACCAAATATTTTAGCGACCATTTCGATTCCAGAGTATCAAACATATTTGATTCGGAAAGTAACTGCTCGTTTTCGCCTAAAAACACGTTTGTTGAGGCATTTGCTGAGGGAACAAACCCCACGGCAGTTTTCTGGCACAGCGTCTTGAACAGACCACTACAAGGTATTAAGGGGTTTCTCGGCATACCATCGACCTGCAGAGTACCAGCGGTGAGACGCAAAGAGGTGAGAAGTTAAAATAGGACAAAACACTTTGAGGAAGGTGTGGAGTGGTGAGGTGTGGCTTGCTGGTCTGGCGATTATAAACATTGAGTGCGATCCGACATGGGTGTCTTGAAGTCATTGGGGCTTTCGCCAGCCAAACGGGCAGGTTCGGCCACCTCAAAAGCCTTTCGGCGCCTTCTTGGTCGCGTGTTGCCAGCTGGAGAGGATGACGGGGCACCTGACAGTGTTGGCAATCTGAGTCAAGCACCAGAAAACAACCATAACGAACACGCCAGCAACCAAAACCCGCAACTATCAAACAGCAACAAAACAGACAGCCACACGCTAGATTCTCAGGACAAATCTCGCTTTTCCATAGGTAACGCTTCTCATTCTAGCCCAAGTCCCGAGGCCAAGAAGTCACCCAAAGAACCAGAAGCCAAGTCCGACACCATCACAGCAACTGACACCATGGCAACTCCGCAACGGAAGCTGAATCACCAGGACCAGGATAAAGAAAACTTGCCCCCGAGCAGTGCAGATGTAGTGGGCTCACTGGCCGGTCTGGATCTTGGTGGTGAAGGCGCAATTGCGACCAGCGAAACCGGCTTGCCCCAAATCCTGAACTTTCAAGACCCGAAAGTAGCAGCTGAGCAAGCCATTCACATGAAGTTTACCGACGAGGCACTTGATATGGTAAGTACAATTGGGCGTGCATCAAAACATCACTATCAACCTCAATTCCCAAATTTCTGAAAAACCACACAGCATCAGTTTGGCATCATCATCCTCAGCCCGCTGACCATGAACTCATAGGCACGTCTCGCTCTCAAAACCAACGAAACTCCGGTTGGCTGTGTCATCGTTCATAATGGAAAAGTCATCGCTAGAGGCATGAACGCCACCAATGTTACTCGCAATGGAACCAGGCACGCCGAGTTCATGGCATTAGCTGCTCTACTCTCACACCCCCCAAAGGATGGCACTAAAACGACTTGTCTGAAGCCTAAAATGGAAAATGCTACATGCAACGAAACTTTTGATTCCTCGTCCATCGATTCGCACCCCGTTGATGAAGGCAATGAGGATGGCATCAAGGGACACCTCTACCCATATGGACAAAAATTACATCCTGACGCTCAGGTCGATCGTTCAATCATTCGAGAGAGCACCCTCTATGTGACAGTCGAGCCGTGTGTTATGTGTGCCTCGCTTCTTCGACAGCTTGGGATTAAAAAGGTCTATTTTGGTGCTGTGAATGACAAGTTCGGCGGGACAGGAGGTGTTTTCAGCATTCATGCCAACTCGCTGCCAGTGAGCCCTGATGGACAGACAGCCAGCGCGCATCCTACGCCCGCCTCCACGCAACCTACTGATGGGACCTTGGGGGTTTCATTTCCCCCTGGCGGCGGTGATGGTGGTAATATCGAAGATGGGTACGAGATCGAAGGCGGCTGGGGTCGTGATGAGGCAGTGGCTTTGTTGAGACGATTCTACGTGCAAGAAAATGGACGAGGTATGACCCTAGTACTTTTGGCAAGAATTGGACACAAATACTAACAAGACATAGCTCCGGTGCCTCGCAAGAAAGAAGGCCGTGCTGCACGTTTGGCTGCTATGATGGAGAAAGATGGCGATGCTCAATTGGATGCCGTAGCGAACGACCCGGCGCAGGATGGGGACCAAGTCGACTTACTTCCATCTAAACATGTATTGGCCGAGAAGATAAACATTATCAATGGGCAAGGAGAGATCCAGCCAGACTTGGCAAAGATGGGAGGGGAGGTACTATTAGCTTAAAAATATATTTAAATATACTTTGTAGTTAATTGAAAAAGGGAATATATATATTCTTTTTAGTCTTTTAAATTATAAGGAGACTAAATAGTTAGTAAAGAGTATACAAATATATATATATTTATATATATATTAGGATTATAATTTAGTTAGTTAAAACTAAACTATAAACTAAAACCTTTAGTTTTGTAAGACTGTGGGTCCGGGGAACTAATCAAGATGCACGCTATATATATATCTAAGCATAAGATATTGTAGGGCAAGAATGCCTATAAGAATATTATATAGTAAGTACAAATAAATAGTTTTACTATTTATTAAGTTAAAGTCTTATATAGAGAATAGAGATCTATTAGGCTCTATTAATATATTACCTTAATTATAAATCTAATTTATTATAATTCTTGAATTTTCTATTTTATAGGAGATTGGTATATTGTATAATAGGTAGAAAAACTTAAAGCTTAAGAAGAGTTAGAATAGCCTTATCTCTTTTTAAATTGATAAGAGTTATTATAGTATATAAGAATTATAAACTTAGGTTATAAATAGCTTAGAGTATAAATAAAAACTTTAGAAAGAGCTTATTTATAAAGGTAAAGCTTTAGAGATATTAGATATTCTTTTTATTTTAATCTCTAATAATACTTTAATTATTAAGGTAAAGAAGTTAGAGTTAAGAGATTTAAAGAATATAAAGAAATAATTATAAATTTTATATAGTATAAAGAAAGTTATAATATTTATAAGGAATTTTATAGTCTTAATAGCTTAATAATAATAATAATTTTAAATATAATAATAATAACTTTAAGCTTAATAATAGTAATTTTAAATAGATATATTATATTAATTAGCTATATAGTTTAATATAAATTTAAAAAAGGATTATAAAAAGTTATTATTATATAATTATAAGAGACTTAATAAAGATATATTAGATATTTAAGTAAATAATTAGATTTATATTATTAAAATTAATAATAATTTATAATTAGATAGTTTTATAATAAAGTATATAAAGTAAATTATAATTAAGTTTATATATTTTTATAAATATAATAGTATAATTATATTAAAGAGCTTACTAGCTAAAATCTTTTATAAAAAGACTTTTTTATTTTTATATATAAGATATATATAGATTTAAATTTGTAAAAGTATTAGCTTTATAATAAGCTATTAACTTTAAAATAGAAAAAGAATTAAACTTTATAAGAGTATTTTACTATATAAATAGCCTTATATATTACTTTAGAAATTAAAGGCTTAAAAGATAATATTATTTTAATATATTAATATTATTTTAAATTAAAGTTTAAGTTTAAAGTTAAAATATAAAAATAAAAAGTAAAATTTAAAAAGTTTTATAAAATAATTAATAAAATTAAATATCTTTAAATATATTTTTATTAAAATAATTAAAAAATATAAGAGGATAATAATATAAAGAAGATTATTAATTCTAATTATATAAAACTTTTAATTTATTATAATTATTATAAGGAAAGTTATTTATTTTTTAATTATCTCTTATAATAGAATATAAATCTTTTATTATAAATAGCTAAAGTATAAGCTATTATTAATACTATTATTAAGATAAATTTATTAGAAAATAAGTAAGTATAAGCTTAATACTTAAAGCTACTTATTACAATCTTATCTAGCAATACACACAGACTACAATTAGATTAGTATAGATTAAGTAATCCTAATACTTAGACTATAATATTATAAGAATATATATATATATAAGAAAAAATAATTATTATATTAAAATTACTATAAAATTATTATAAAATTACCTTTCATTATAATAATTTTATTATAATTAAAAATAGAAAGTATAATAAAAGGAATTTAAGTAAAATACTTAATAAATAAATTATATAAAAGTTATATAAGAATTATTATAATTTTCTTTTAATATTATTTAAAGTAGAATATATAAAAAATAAATATTAAATAATTATTTTAGAGGATAAGTAATTTTATATTAGATTATTATTTTAATAAATTAATTAATTTATATATTTACTTATCTTAGCTAAATATATATAGAGTGTATTTAATTTTATCTTACTTGGATACTATAGAGGTTGATTATAATACTATTATACTAGTAAAATCTATATCTATAAGCTTAATTATATAAGAAAAGGTAATAATTCTAAATACTTATAAAGAATAAGAAATCTAAATTAATATAAATACTTATATATAAATAGACCTTATTAATTAATAATTAATATAAAGACTTAGCCTTAAATTAATACTTAATTTTAAGATACTTAAATTAAATAGCTATAATAATATTATAAAGACTCTTTAAAAGGCTTATTAATTAATCTTCTTTTTAATTAATTTTTAAGATTTCTTTAAAAAGATTAAAAAAGTATTTATTAAAATATAATAATTAAAAAATACTAATAATCTTTTTCTTTTAAATAGTTTTATAAGTAAAAAAAGTATTATTATTAATATAAGCTTTTATAATTAGATATATAAGCCTATTTCCCTTATTAAATTAGAGAATATTATAAAAGATATAATAAAGAATAATAAAAAGGCTTGTATCTTTTATACTATTAGTACTTTAATATTAAATAAAATTCTAATTAAAGCTTTAAAAGAGATAGCTATTAATATAAAAGTAATTATATTACTTAAAAAGGTAAAGTTAAAATAGCTTATATTTAATAAAGTAAAGTTAAAAAAGTTCTTATTTTTCAAAAAATATAAAGTATTTTATTAATATAATTTAAAATAAAGAACTATTATATAAGCCTTTATATTCTTTAAATATAAAATAATATTATATATTTTAGTAATATATTAAAAATAATATTATTAATAGTAAGAGATAATTATTAATTAATATTATTAATAGTAAGATATAATTATTAATTAATATTATTAGAATATTAGTATTATTTATATTTAAAAAAGAGAATATTTTATACTTATATATAAATTATTAAAGCCTTAATAAAATTATTGTTAAAAATTAATATTTACTTTTACTTATTAATAATCTTTTAGATAAATTATTAAAAGTAAGGTAAATTATTAAAATTAATCTTTATAATATATATTATTATATTAAAATTAAAAAGAGTAATAAATAAAAAATAACTTTTAAAATTAAATATAATTATTTTAAGTATATAATTATATTATTTAAATTAATTAATACTTTAATTATCTTTTAAATATATATTTATTATATACCTTAATAATATTATTATCTATTTTAAAATAAAAGACTAATATATAAAGAATATTAAAAAGATCTTTTAATAATTATATAATTTTTAATTATATATTAAGCTCTTTAAGTATACTTTCCATTAATAAGAGATATAATTTCTAAAATATATTATTATTTTAAAGAATATTTAAATAGACTTTATATAAATTAAGTCTATTATAAATTAAAAAAAGCTAATTTTATACAAAAATATATAAATATTTTTTAGATTTTATAATTTCTATTAAAAGTTTATCTTTAAATACTTTAAAATAATAATACCTTTAATTAAATTACTTAAAGAAAATAAAAATAATTATAAGATAAAAGACTTTATTTAAATTAAAATTAAAATAAAAGTATTTTAAGTACTAAAAATAGCCTTTAATTTAATAATTATCTTAAAATATTAAAATCTAAGTTTATAAGCCTATATTAAAATAAATATATTTAGTAAAGTAATTTTAAGGATCTTATTATAGCTTATAAAAGATTAATAATATCTAATAGCCTATTAATCTAAAAAGCTTTTTAATATTAAATAATATTAGGAAATTAAATAATAAGAATTACTTATAATTATTAAAAGCTTAAAGTATTGAAATTACTATCTATTAAAGCTATTAAAGAGGTTCATAATATTAATAGACTACTTTACCCTTAAAAATATTATTAAGATTTTAATAAAGAATCTTAAAGAAAGACTTATAAAATAGATTTATAAGCTATTTTTATTTAATTTTAATCTTAAATATAAGCTAAGGAAAGTTAATCTAGTAAATAGTTTATTAAGATAATGAGATTATATAAAAAGAAAAATTACTTATAAGAATATTTTCCCTATATTTATAGTAAAATTCTAATTAATTAAAAAGCTATTATTAAATATATAATATATAATAGCTAATTTAAAAGATAAAATAAAGATTATTAATACTTTTATATAAATTATTTATATTAGTCTAAAAAACAATATATTTATATATTAAGTAATAAATAAGAGATCTTTATTTTTAAATTAAAATTAAGCCTTTAGACTATTAGATTAATAAAATATAATTATAATCTTTTTAATTATATAATAATAAGTAATTAATAATATTATTATAAAGGAAAATACTTAATAAAAAGAGATTATAAATTCTAATCTCAGAGATCTATTAGAAGCTAGAGTAATTAGACTAGAATAGCTTATTCTATATCTAATTATAAGAGAGCTTATAAAGGGTAAAATAGTATTTTTTGCTTAACTATCTATATAATTAGAAGAATTAATCTAAGAATTATAAGCTAAAGATCTATTTTACTAATAATAGGTAAAGAAAGCTAAATAAAGTATTAAAGATATAAAGGTATATTACTTAAATAGAAATAGTATACTCTTTTATAAGAGAAGGCTAATTATTTTAATATAATATATATTAAGGGTTAAGATATTCTATAGATATTATAATAATTTTAAAATAGGGTATATAAGTATTATTAAAATAATTAAACTTATTAAAAGAAAATTATATTAGAAAGAAATTATAAAGAATATATATAATTATACTTTAAAATATTAGGTATATTAGAGTATATATACTTTATATTATAAATTATATAAAAAGCTATGATTATTATTATTATTATTATTATTATTATATTTCTTTTAAGAAATTAATATTAATTTTATTATAAGATTATTAAAAAGTATTTATAATAATAAAAAGAAATATAATATTATTTTTATAATTATTTATTATATAATAAAATTTATTATATTTATATTTATAAAAAAGATATTTATTACTTCTTAAATAATATAAGTATTATATAAATATATAAAATATTAATATAAAATATTTAATAATATATTAAAGCTTTAAGTTATATATATATATATATATAAGCTTAATAGTATTAATAGAAAGCAATAGAGATATAAATAAAATACTATAATAAAAGGCATCTTACTATAAAATACTAGAAAGGGTAGATTATAGATCTATTTATAAGGAATTTTAAGTTAAATATAAAAAGCAAATACCTAAATTTATTAAGATCACTATTACTAAAAGAATAGAATAATAGGCCTATAGAATATACCTATCTAAGTAATATTAGCAAATATATAATATCTTCTTAGTCTCTTTACTTAAGCCCTAAAAAAAAGATAATAATAATAAGATATTATATTAAGTCAAATAGGCTAAATAGCCGATAAAATATAATACTTGGAAACCTAAAGCTTATCTTAAGAATATAATGACGTTAATATATAAGTATTATAGGTAAATTAAAAAGATATATAAGAAATAGAATAACAAGATATTAAAATACTAGTCCTCTTATTAATTTCTCTTAAGGCTTAAGGACAAGCCTCTAGAAGAAGGGGATAATTATAAGACTATAGGTTTAGGAAACCAATTAAAATATATACTATATATATATCTAAGCATAAGATATTATAGGGCAAGAATATCTATATGAATATTATATAGTAAGTATAAATAAACAATTCTATTATTTATTAAGTTAAAGTCTTATATAAAGAATAGGGATCTATTAGGCTCTATTAGTATATTACTTTAATTATAAATCTAGTTTGTTATAAGTTTTAATTAATTAAAATTATAAAATATAGTTTTTTATTAACTAAAAAACTAATTAATTAAAAGTGAATATTTAATATTTTATAAAATATTAAATAAATATAATAATTTTAATTGAATTTAACAGTTGAAACTATATATAATAATTTAATTTTAATATAATAATTTGATTTTAATTATATCTTTTAATTATAATATATAGCTCTTTTTGATAAATTTAATAGCTATTTAATTTAATTAATATCTTTTTTAATATTTAGTTTATATATAAAATCTTTTTAATAATATCTTTTTTATTATTTATTATATTTTAATATATAAATAATTTATATTTTTATTAATATTTTCTTTATTCAAATATTATAATAATTATTATTAAAAGCTTTAATAAAATTCTTTTTTATATTAAATTTTTTAATTATTTATAAATATAAATTAAAGTATATATGTCTTTATATTTTTTAATAGAGAGAGTTAGTATTAAAGTTTTATATTATAAGGTATTTATTTAATATCTTCAAATAAAATAAATAGACTCTTTTTTCTTTTAATTTTTAGTTAAAGATGTTTAATTAGTTATATTGATTAAGGTTATAATTAATAATCACTCTTTGCAATATATATAGTTTTTTTATTTCTTTAAGAAAAGAAATAGCTTAATAAGGTTATATAATCTAAGAGTAACTTATATAAACTTTTAAGTTATTTTATATAAGTACTCTTATATAACCCTTAAAGCTTAGAGAAAATATAAAATAAAAGGATAGCTTTTTAATTAAAAATATAAGAAATTATATTTAAATATATACTTAAATATAGTTAAAAGAATACTTGAATATATAATTAATAAAGATAAATATTAAGTAATTTATTATTCATAAAAGTAATAAATTATTAAAAAGCTAATATGTTATACAATATATAGATTGAAGAATTTAAATTAATAATATAAAGTTAAGCAATATTTTGGTCTAGTTAAAAAGAATAAGAAAGCTTAATTAGAAGCCCTTAGCTATAGAGTAATAGATATACAAATAATTTAATTATAATTTACCTAACTAAAAAACAATCAAGTTTATATTATGTAATATAATCTTAATATGCTTATAAAAACTTAAATAATTATCTTTAAAATAGCTCTTTTTATTAAGATTAATAAATTCTAATATAAATCTTTTATTATTATATTATTATTATTATTATTCTTTTATTTTTTATACTTTAAAATACTCTTTAAAGATTATATTGTTTAAAATCTAAATTAAATATTTATTAAAAATATATTAATAATAATTTTAATAAATAATTATATCTTGATTAATATAAAAATTATTAATTAATTTTTAAAGAAAATTTATTTTATAATTATATATATATATTAATATTAAAATAAATAAGTTTATATTATTATAAAAATTAAAGTTTATAGTATATATTTAAAATATTAATTAAACGTGATTTATATATTAATAAAAAGTCACTACCCGTATTTTTCTTTAATTATATTATCCCTACTTGCAATATAGAGCCCCTTTTAATAGACTAAATAACTGCCTAATTTAGCCTGCCTCTTTCATTGATCTATAGTAATCTAGTATCTCCCTTATTATTTACTATACTTTAATTTAAAAATTGTCTATATATTGCTAAGGATCTTTTCTATCTAAGGCTTATAATAGCTATTTTAAATAACTATTATAAATTAATTTTTATATAATCTTAGATCTTAAAATCTAATTTTAATTTACTTTTGAAATATTTATGAAATATAATTATACCTTTTTTAATAAACTTTATATTATTAGTAAATAAATTACTTTTAAATAATATATTCTAAGTTATATATAATAAAGAAATTTATTTTTTTAAATTTTAATTAACATCTTTTATATAGATTATAATATAATTATTTATTAAGATTACTATTAATATATCTTTTAGTCAATAGTTTGTTTATATCTTAGATAATATAGTATTTAAAAATAAATAAGTATCTTACAGTAGGAAGATAATAATAAAATATTTGTATTAGAATTTATTAACCTTAGTAAGAAAAGCTATTATAAGTATAATTATTTAAGTTTTTATAAGAATATTAAGATTATATTATATAGTATAAAGTTAATTATTTTTTACTTAAGTAAATTATGATTAAATTATTTATATACTTGTTATTTTATAGCTTAGAGCTCTTAATTAAGTTCCTTTTAATTAGACTAAAATATAAATAAAGAAACTATTAATAAAAGTAAATATTATTTATATAAATATATAATAAAAGAAATAAAAAGTTTTATTAAATTTACGTAATATTTCTAATATTAAAGAGCTATTTATTTATACCTTTATATTAATTAGTTATATAATAGTAGGGTTATGATTTAGTATATACTAAATTAGGGTTAGTATATTAAATACTAAAACTTTAATCTTTTCTTATACTAATACTAATTTAGTTTAGTATTATTTTAGTATTAGTATACAAATACTAAAATACTAGAAATACTAATACTAATACTAAATACTAAAATCACAACCCTGTATAATAGTAATAGCTATATTTACTTATATATACAATTATTTAATTAGTAACAGTAGTTTTTGTTACTTATTTACTATTTTATTAGTATTATAAGACTATTAGTTACCTTTAAAACATAATTAGTAATTTATTAGGTCTTTTTCTTTAATATTTTTATAAATAAAGATAGAAGCTATAAATAGGATAAATTAGCTAATATAGTAAAGGCTAATAATAATATTTATATAATAAATTTTATAATAGTAAGAGATAAATAAAATATTTATAATTCTAAAATAATAATAAATATATAATATTAGTTTCTTTTTAGAAAGTCTTTATATAAAAATA
Organism: Calonectria hongkongensis; assembly: GCA_017140755.1. Classification (NCBI taxonomy): domain Eukaryota; kingdom Fungi; phylum Ascomycota; class Sordariomycetes; order Hypocreales; family Nectriaceae; genus Calonectria; species Calonectria hongkongensis. The sequence continues at coordinate 1,729,953 of JAACJA010000004.1, read as the reverse complement.
ATTAGAAACTTTAATTAGTTTATTAATATAATAGAGATTAGCTTTAAATATAACTCAAAATTATAATTTATTAATTCTTTAATAATATAACATTATTTATAATTATTTATAAATCAGAAACATGACAAATATTTAAGGTTTATAAAAGCCTATAAATAAGATCTTATTTACTTATTTAAAGAAAAGATATAGAAATAATTAAATATAATAAAATTAATTAAAAAATATAATAATAAATTATTTAAATCTAGTTATTTCCTTAAAATAGCGTGAATAAAAATCATATGATTTATTATAAACTAATTAAAAATTATATTATTATATTATAAATTCATAAGAATTATAGTATTATATTATAAGTTAATTAAAAATTATACTATTTTAGTCTAGCTAAAACGAACTTAACTAGGACCTCTAAGCTATAAAATAATAAATATATAAATAATTTAATTATAATTTACTTATTAAAAAAATAAAGTTTATTAAAAAATATAATTATATTTAATACATATTTAAAAAGTAAATTAAAATTAAATATTAAGATTTAAAATTAAATAAGGATTAGTTTATAATAGCTATTTAAGATAGCTATTATAAGCCTTAGACAGAAAAGATCTTTAATAATATATAAATAGTTTATAAATTAATGTATAATAAATAATAAATACGATATTAAATCTTATATATAAATTATAAATTAATAAAAAAGATAGGCTAAATTAGATAGCTATTAGGTTTGTTAAAAAGGACTATATATTATAAGTAGGAATAATATAATTAAAGAAGAATTATATTATTATATTATAAATCAATTAATAATCATACTATTATATGATAAATCAAACTTTCTTTTATCTTTATAAAATATATATTTCTTTTCTTTTATAATTAAAATATTTTATATATTTAAAAATCTTTATTTTAAAAGTCTTTTAAAATGCCCTCTTCTAGCTATAATAAATCTAAAAATTATAAAGAAGATAGTATTTTTAAAACTAATATTAGTTTTTTGAAACTAATAATAGTATTTCTAGAATTAATTAAGCTTCTTCGTTTAATTTTAAAAGTGATTCTAGTTTTTAAATTGTACACTTTTCTAATTTAGGTTATAATAAGCTTGATTATAAATTAGAAGAACCTATTTATTATAAGGTTTATATTATAACAGAAGGCTTATTTATTAGAAATTTATTATCTTTTGATTTTAGTAAAGAAAGAGAAATAACAGTTTCTTGTACTAGGTAAATACTTTTTTTTAATTGGCTTTTTACTAATTATATGTCTATAGTTCTAAATTCTTTTACTATTTTACTAGTTAAAAGATTTAAATCCTCTAATTTAGCGAAATATTATAATAAATGTTATTTTAAAATTATAATTAATAAAAGACTAAAAGAAAAGAAGCAAATTATATTTTTTTAATCTTTCTTTTAATTAGCTTTATTATTTTAATTTTAATTAGGAATTAATAGTCTTTTTAATAAAGACTTTTTTAACAAAAAACTAAAGCAAATGAAAATGATTTTAAAGAAAAAGAAGCTTTAAATAGAATTTTATATTTTCTTACAGAAAATAATATATCCTTCAGACTTTTAATATTAAGTCTTTTTAGAATTTATTATCTTATTATAATGAGTGCGTAATTTTTAATTTTTAATTTTAAATTATATATATATTTCTTAATATTTAATTTGTGACAGAAATTCACCTATTATACATAGGTGGAAAATACAAGATATTTTAAATGAAGATTATCAAAATAGCTTAATTAAACTAAATTCTAATTTAGCAGCTAACAATAATTCACTAGGGACTTTTCCCTTAGGGTTTTATATTTGGACTGCTAATAATCAAAATGCCTATTTAGGTATTATATTAGCTTATATTTTTAAAAGTTTTCACTTACAATATAAGGTAATAGGTAAATATTCCTTTTAATTAATTAGGTTATTCTTTTAAAAATATACTAATATATATATATATATATGATTTAATAAATTAACTGAAAGCCATACAGGACCTTATATATATAAAGAGTTTTTTAATTTTTGAATGATATATTCTAATTTAATTTTAAAGAATATTCCTAGGTAAATATTTTTTAGTTTTTATATATTTATTTAAATCTTTTTATTTAAACTTTTATATTTAAATAAAAACTAATTCTTAATTATATTGTTCCTACTTATAACATATAGCCCTTTTTAATAAACCTAATGGCTACCTAATCTAGCCTAATTTCTTTTATTAATTTATAATTTATATATAGAATTTAATATCTCTTTTATTATTTATTATACTTTAATTTACAAATTATCTATATGTTGCTAAGGATCCTCTCTATTTAGAGCTTATAATAGCTATTTTAAATAGCTATTATAAACTAATTCTTATCTAACCCTAGACCTTAGAATCTAATTCTAATTTACTATTCAAATATGTATTAAATATAATTATATTCTTTATTAATAAACTTTATTTTATTAAAAAATAAATTATTTTAAATAATACATTAAGCTTATATATTATAAGCTTTAGCTTATATAATATTATAAGATTAATAATTTAAATTTTAGTTTATATATAATAAAGAGTCTATTTTTATTATATTTTAATTAATATCTTTTATATAAATTATAATATAATTATCTATTAATATATCTTTTAATAGATAATTAGTTTAGATCTTAAATAGTATAGTATTTAAAAGTAAGTATTTTTGAGTAAGAAAATAACTATAGTAATAATAATAATTATAATATAATAATAAAAGATTTATATTAAGATTTCTTAATCTTAGTAAAAAAAGCTATTTTAAGGATAATTATTTAAGTTTTTATAAAAATATTAAGATTATATTATATAGTATAAAATTAATTATTTTTGGTTGGGCAAATTATAATTAAATTATTTATATATTTACTATTTTATGGCTTATAGCTTTTAGTTGAGTTCTTTTTAATTAGATTAAGATAAAAACCTAATTTATTTATTTAGTATTATTAGAGATAATATAATTAATAATAATTGCGTTATTAATATATTTAAAACTATTTATAAAAATAATTTTAATATAGATTTTATAAATAATATTTGCTATATTAGTTATATTTTAAATATTATAGTTTAAGATGTATTAAAAGAATCTATTTCTTCTAATGTTCTAGAAATTGAATCTTCTAATTATATAAATTCAATTTTTATAGAAAGTTTTAAATTGAAAAAAATAGAAAAAATAAATATTAACTGTAAGTTATCTGTATATAAATTCTTTTTATATATTTATGTTAAATTTTTATAGCTGTAATTAGTTTAATTAGAAGACTAGCTAGTATAATTAAATTTATATAAGAAGGAAGAAAACCATTAGAAGAAGGAATAGAAAAATATAACAAAGAAGGGCTTTTTAGTGCTTCTTTTAATTAAAAAACTATTCCTTTATGTAAGTTCTTTATTTAAAGCTAATTAAAATAGACAATCCTACTAGATAGAATTTAATTTATAATATGAATAATATAGCTTTTTTATTAAAAGAGCCTATTAATTATACTATAAAAATTACCTTTCATAATGACTTAAAACACGTAGCTTTTCTTAATATAAATTGACTAGCTTTAAAGGAATGAGAGATTATTTTTAAGGGTTTTTTCAAACCTTTTATTAAACGATATAGGTAAGTTCATATGACTTATTTAAAGGTCTTATATATATATATATATTAAATATATTAAAAATTAGCGATTTTAAAAGAAGAGTTTTTAGAAAAATCCAAAAAATCTAATTTAGTAAATACTTTTCATATTTATTTTTATTAATAATATCTTCTTTTATTAATTATATAATATAGGATCTTTATGAAATCTATTATAATTTTATTTTAAAGGCCTTAAAAAGATTAGAAAAGTACTTTCCTTAAAGGCTAGACTTCTTAGCTATAAGAAATTATAAGTCTTTTATTTTAGCTATTATTCTAGATTTTAGATTTAAATTAAGTTATTTTTAACAAAAAGGATTATTATACTATTATTTAGATATAAATGAAGATATTTTAAAATCATTTAAAACTGAATATAATTGGTTAGCTTTATATATATATATTATTAAACGGCTAATTTAAAATAGAATAAAATTAGAAAAATATCTATGAAATTCTTGCCTGAGTTTATCTTTTAATAAGTTAAATAAGCATATTTATAATAGAAATCCTTGTAAATCAGGGTCTAGTTCTAATTCTAAACAAGAATTATGTATAGGAAACTTAGACATTAAAAAAGATTATATTATATATTTAAATAAAAAACCTTTTAATTCAAAGGTTAGAAAAAGAAACTATTTTTAATATGTATTAGTTTCTTTCTTAATTTTTATTTATATTAATATATTTAAATATTAGGAAACTAATTTAAATAGATTTTTTATTTCAAGCACTTTAGCAAGGTATTATTTAGCTATTCCTATTACTTTTTCTACTATAGATAGTATATTTTCTATAAGAAATAATACTATTTTTAAAAATAAAAATAGATTTCTTAAAGACGCAGTTAGGCAGGGTTGTGATTTTAAGTCTATTTCTAGGATTAGTAATAATATTACTACTAATAGAAAAAACACTTTCTATAGCAGTGAAACTAGCTAGAATAGCTAAATACTTTCTAGCTGAAATAGCTAAATTAGGAAATCTAGTAGAATTAGTTTTCCAATTATCTGAAATATTAGTCTAGTTAAATTAGTAAATTTATTTAAATAAAAGATTCTTAATATTTTAAGAAAGACTTACTTCTTTAGATAAGGCTAACTTATTAACATAGGTAATATATTTCTCTTTTTAAGGAATATTATTAATAAATAATTCTTTATCGGAATTATTGTTTTTATAAGTATTTTCAAAATTAGTATTTTTATCTCCTAGATAATCAAAACTAATATTTAAAGGATTATTATTAATTAATGCTCTTTTAATTTCTAATCTAAATGTATATATTAATTTAAATATTTAAACATTAAAAAAAGACTTGCTGAGAATATTTATTTTTAAATAAATTAATAATATCCTTATTAATAGTAGGATAAAAATATAATAAACCATTTTCTTTTAAATATATTAATTTAAATCTAGGGTCTAAAATAATATTAAAAATATAAGGTTTATAATTAGTTAATAATTTATTAATAAGCTTAGAGGAGAAGTATGTTTTTAGTTTAAGTAAACCAAAATTAATATTTTTAATATAGCTATTATGAGATAAAACCTATTTCAAAATTAATATATTTAATTTATTGAAGTATTAAAATTAAAAGAAGGTATAACTTACTGATTGCTTATTTTTTTTAAATATAAAAAGAATGTAATTCTTTTGAAACTTTTAATTTATTATATATTTAATAAATATATAATAAGCTTTTTAAAATAGTAATATAAAATTGGCCTTATAATTTAATAGAAGGTTTTTAAAAAAACTTAAGAAAGCTTTTTTAATTCTTCTAAAAATTCCTATTTAATTTTCTTTAAAAAATCTATAATAGAATTAATATAGCTCTTTATAAATATAAAGAAAAACTTACTTCTTTAAATTCCTTATTATTTGCATTATTATATATATAATAAAGAGCTAATCTTAATTTTAAAGCAGCTTCTAATATATAATATATAGAAATCTACCTAGTAGAATCATCTATAATATAATTAGCTTATTTTATAAAAATAAATAAAGATTAAATAATATAAATACCTCAAGGAATAATCCTTTTATTAGTACAAGATTTATTATCTCTTTTAAATTTAATTATTCTTTCTTCTAATTATAATTTTTTTAGTTGTATATTTAATTAAAATTGAAATTCGGCGAATTCTAGTGATTATAGCTATTTGAAAAATTAATAATAATATCATAATTAGAATAAAGAAACTTACTATTAAAAGAAATATTTTCTATTTTAATAGGCTAATTATTATTTGAATATAAAATATCAATATTTGTATATTTAAATAATAAATCCTTTATATTCTTAGAAGATAAATATTCTTTTAAGATATCTTAAGTAATTAAATTAATAATATAAGAAATATATTCTATATTATTTAAAAATTCCGTTTTATAAGCTAAGAAATAATTTTCTTAAAAGGAATTTATAAAGGTATTAATTATTATTAGTTACATTATCTCTAGTAATACTAAAAGGGGGATTAATATTAATAGTATATAGCTTTTTTTAAAGGAAATTAAACTTACCTAAAAATATAATTTATATTAATATTAAAGTATAATTCTAAGGAATTTTGAAATTCCTTATAAATATTTATACTAGTATAACTAGTAATTAATTTATTAAAAGCTATATTAAAATATCACTATTAAAACTTAATTTAAAATAATATAAAAATAATATACTTGTAAGCTTATAATTCAAAATATAATTATTAGCAATAAAAATAATAATAATACCTAAATAGGATTTTTAATTATTAGAAGTCTATATATTAAAGGTTAATGAAAGATTTCTAAAATTTAATATATGATTTTCTAATTGTTTATTAAATTATAATAAGCTAGAATTAAATATATTATTTACAATATTTTCAAATTTCCACCTATTTATAATATTGCCATTTCTAGAAAGAAATTCATATATTATATTATATTTAAATAGATAACTTACTTATTATAATAAGTCTTGAAAATTAGAAGAATTAAGAATATTAAAAGATAAATTATTTTCTATTAAAAAATAATATCTTTTTATGTGCTTCTTCTTCTAGAAAATTATTCTTAGGTTTGATCTTTTTATTTATAGGAATAGACACAAAGTTAGGGAGCTTTGTAAGCTCATTCTCTAATGTAAAATTAATATATGTAATATTTCTTTTATTAAAAAACTTACTTCTTTTTTTAGTTAGTTTAGTTTTTTTATTATAAGTAATAGCTGGATGTTTAAATTTATAATGCCTAGTAAAATTAGAAGATTAAAATCCTTTAGCTTTTTCAATTTTAAAATAATTATATCTATTTATTGTTATTAATATTAAAAAATTAAAAAGGATTAATAATAATAAAAGGAATTAGAGAAAGACTTATATTATGCATTTAATTTCATATTCTGCTTCTTTTTCATTTTTATATGGTAAAATATCCTTACTAAATAATCCATTTTGAAATATATAGATTTAAGCAGTTAAATATATTTTTATTAGAATTAGAGGAAATTATATTTAAATTAGAAATTAAATTATTTTCTTTTAAATAGGTATTATTCCCTATTTTAAAAGAAAAGGTATTAGTTTTGGTTTTAGAAACATCTAAATTAGGATTAAAATTACTATTAGGATCTATTTTAATAAAGAAAGAAAGTTTTTAATCTAATTAAAAAGAATTCAACTAGAAGCTCTAAGGTATAAACTAGTAAATATACAAATAATTTATTTATAATTTACCTAGTTAAAAAAAATCAACTTTATATTATATAATATAATCTTAATATTTTTATAAAAATTTAAATAATTATACTTAAGATAGCTTCTCTTGCTAAGATTAATAAATCTTAATATATATCTTGTATTATTATTATTATTATTATTATTATTATTATTATTATTATTATTATTATTATTATTATTATTATTATTATTATTATTATTATTATTATTATTATTATTATTATTATTATTATTATTATTATTATTATTATTATTATTATTATTATTATTATTATTTTATTTTATTTTATTTTAATTATTATTATTATTATTATTATTTTATTTTAAGATATTTACTTTTAAATATTATATTATTTAATACCTAAATTAAGGAACCGCGTAATTAGCATCCTACTTTGTGTAAGGAGCATCCACTATTGTACCTTAAGTATATAATAAAACAATCTTATTAAATAAATATATATATAAAGAAAAAAGAATTATAAATTAAATAAATACAAATAAATAATATTTAATTTTTAAAATCTTTTTTTAGAATTTTTTAAACTTTTTATTTAATATATATAAAAATATATATTTTGTAATATTTTATATTTATATTTTCTTATTTTAATATAATTAAAAATTAAAATATTAATATATTTATATAAATATACTAATAATATTTTTTATATAATTTAAATATATTTTCTTTTTCTTTTTAATAGCTTTTTTCTTTAAAAGCCTCTTTTTTAGGTATAAAAGATACATATGCTTAGTCAGCAATATTCATAAACGCCATGCAAACTACCTAAGTAGGGCAGAAAAGGATGCTCCTTACATAAAATGGGATGCCAATTACGGAATCCCTAAATTAATTATTTACTAAGAAATATATAAATAATAATCTTAATAAGTAATTATATTATAATCTATATAAAGGATATTAATTAATTATTAAAAAAAGTTAATTAGTAATAACCTTGACTAAAACTAAAGGTTTTAGTAAATAGTTAGTAATTAATTAGTAATACTAATTTAGTTAGACTAATTACTAAAAGTTACTAATCAAAATTATAAATGTACAAGAAATATAAATAAAAATAATTTTATAATAAATATTAAAAATAACATATATAATAAATGAATATTTTTTAATTATATTATCTTTAATTATACTATATAGCCCTCTTTAATAAATCTAATAGCTATTTAATTTAGCCTATTTCTTTTCTTAATCTATAGTCTACATATAAGATCTTTTATCTCTCTTATTATTTACTATATAAATAAGCTTTACTTTTATTCCAGTCTTTTCTATTTAAATATTATAATAATAATTATTAAAAACCTTGATAAAATTCTTTTTTTAATATTAAATTCTTTAATTATAAATCTAATCTATTAATTTATTTTCTATCTAAGAACTTTAGATTTTTTATTCATAAACCCTTATTTATTAATATATAAAGTACTTTTAGTTAATACTTTAAGCTTATATATTCTAAGCTTTAATCTTTATTTTAATAAAAGCTTACTTATTTTAATATTAGTATATATATAATTGTAAAGTAAGTTTTTTTTAAAAATTGGTTATATTGATTGAGGTGTAATTACTTATTGAAATTGCTAGGGTTGTAATTTAGTATATTAATGCTAAATTAACATTAAATTAAATTAGTATATATTTTCAAGGTATTTTGAAGGAAAAGAAGTAAGAGAATAATAATAGAATTAGTAATAATAATATAATAATAAAAGATTCATATTAGGATTTACTAATCTTGATAAGAAAAGTTATTTTAATTATAATTATTTAGGTTTTATAAAAGTGTTAAGATTATATTAGATAATATAAAATTAATTACTTTTTAATTAGATAAATTATAATTAAATTATCTATATATCTATTACTCTACAACTAAGAGCTCTTAATTAAGCTTTTTTATTTTCTTTATTAAATTAAAATAATAAATAAATAAATAAGATTTTAAAGAAAATAAAGTTCACTTATAATTAAAACAAGACTTTAATTGTATTATCCCTATCTATGATATATAGCCCTTTCTAATAAACCTAATAGCTGCCTAATTTAGCTTGCCTCTTTTATTCATTTATAGTCTAATTGTATATAGGATCTAGTATCTCCCTTATCATTTACTATACTTTGATTTATAGATTATGTATATATTGCTAAGGATCTTTTCTATTTAAAGCTTATAATAGCTATTTAAATAGCTATTATAAATTAATCTTTATTTAACTTTAAATCCTAAAATCTAATTTTAATTTACTTTTTAAGTATTTATTAAATATAATTATATTTTTCTTTAATAAATTTTATTTTATTAATAAATAAATTACTTTTAAATAATATATTAAGTTTATATACTATTAGCTTTAGCTTTTATAAGATTATAAGATTAGTAGCTTAGATTTTAATTTATATATAACAAAAAGGTTTATTTTTATTAAACTTTAATTAAGATCTTTTATATAAGTTATAATATAATTATCTATCAAGATTACTATTAATATATCTTTTAATAGATAGTTAATTTAGGTTTTTAATAGTATAATATTTAAAAGTAAATATCTTAGAGTAGAAAGATAATAATAATAATAATAATATAATAATAGTATTAATAATAATAATATAATAATAGTATTAATAATAATAATATAATAATATAAGATTTATATTAAAATTTACTAATATTAGTAAAAGAAGCTATTTTAAGTATAATTATTTAAGTTTTTATAAAGATATTAAGATTGTATTATATAATATAAAGGTAATTATTTTTTAATTAGACTAATTATAATTAAATTATTTATATATTTGCTACTCTATAGCTTAGAGCTCCTAGTTAAGTTCTTATTAATTAGACTAAAATTTTAATATTTTTATAAAAATTTAACAAATTATATTTAAAATATGTTTTTTTATAAAAATTTAACAAATTATATTTAAAATATGTTTTTTTATTAATATTAATAAATTTTAATATAGATTTTTAATTATTATTTTTTAATTATTATTATAATTATTAATTTAATTTAATTAAAAAAAGCTTAATTAAAAGTTTTTATTTATAAAGTAATAAGGTTTAATTATATCATTTCTAATTATAATATATAGCCCTTTTTAATAAACTTAATAACTATTTTATTTAGCTTACCTTTTTCCTTAGTTTATAGTTTATATATATTACAAGCTAATACTTAGTAAGAGATTACAATTATACTATACTCAAGGCTATAAGTAAAATAAGCTAATACCTAGAATATAACTCTTTTACAATACTCTTATTTCCTATAAGATTAAAATCTAATTATATAGCTAGTATAGTAACCCTTTAAACTACTCTTTTTCTTTCTTTCTCTTTAATTTTAAATAGATTAATTTAGAGTATTCTTTAGATTAAATAAACCTAAGATTAGTTCTTTATATATCTAAGACTTAATTAACTTAATATAAATTATAATATAGTATTTTATAGGTATAATAATAGATTAAGGATCTAGTAGTATAGCACTAGATAAGGTAATCTAATAGTAGCTAATATAGCTTATATAGTAAGGATTAAGTATAGCCTTAGCCTCTATCTAACAGTAAATTATATAATTAGAAGCCTAATAGGGTAATATAATATAAAGATTAATAATACTATAAAATTGCCTTAAGGAAAGTTTAAGAGCTTTAATTAAAGGTTATTAGGTTTAATTAAGCTAGATATAGATATCCTTTAATAATTTAATTTAAAATAAAAGCTACTTTTAAATCTATTAAAGTTTTGTAATAATTATTATAAGTATTTAATATAATTATAATAAATAAGAGATAAGTTAGAGCTAGATATTTATCTCTATATTTTAAATAGAGAGCTTTAGTATTTAGTTAATTTATATTTAGTAGTAGGACTTTTAAAAATAATAATTACCTTTTATATTACTAAAAGATCTAAAAGTTATTATAATCTTATAGACTTTTTATATTACTTAGATTATATATATAAGAATATTAATTTATAGGTATATATAGTAATATCCTTATAAACCCTCTAATAAAATAAGAATATTTCTTTTATAAGCTTTTTACTCAAGTTTAAATAAGTCATAGTAAATATAGAAGGTTTTTAGTAAGCTAATTAAGCTAAGATTATCTTTTTAAAAGGTATATTAAACTTATAGTTATAGTATAGCTTAATTATAGTAAACTTACTATAAGATTATATAGCTAGCTAGCCTAAGTATAAGATATAGTTTAAAAGCTAGAAAGGCTTAATAAGTTAGAGAAAAAAGGACCTATTATTAGCTAAAGGTAAGATTATATTTCTTAGATTTCTAAAGTAAGTAAAGATTATAAAGATAAAATATTAATAATAAATAAAATAGCTAATAAAATATTATTTATTAATAATTAAAATTAGAATACATAATATTACTTTAATTATAAAAGCCTTAATTACTTAAAGGCCTCTTGCCTACTTTACTAATTAATAGTCTAATAATCTTAAATAAAGAAAACTATATTAAAGGTAAGTAAAGTAAAAGCTGATAATAACTAATAGATTAGCTTTAATTAAAGTAAAAGCTAATAATTAATCTATTTAAGCCCTTATTAATACTAGCTATAATACTTTTGCTCTTATAAGTAAAGACTTAACTAACTAGCTAGCTCTTGTATATATTAAGAACAAGCTATAATAGCTTTACTAAATCTAAGGAAAAGATCTATATTTCTAGGATTATTAAAATAGATTGATATATTATTTAAGTAGGCTATAGTAAAGTTATTTAGAAAGTCTTATAATATTTTGTTTATATATCTTTAGAATATAATAAATATATTACTTAAGCTAAATAAATATACTAGTTACTTATATAGCTTAAATTAGGTCTAAAAGGTAATCTTAGCCTTATACTCTTTAACTATTTAGACCTTATAGAAAATAATAATTATATCTAGCTTAATAAATTACTTAATCTTAAATAAATTTTATAATATCTTTATAATTAAAAGAAAAGAATATTAGTCCTATTATATAATAATATTAAGTATATAATAATTAAAATAAAAATATAGTCCTCCTTTAAACTTTCTAATAAATAATACTAGGGTATGAATAGTTAAGCTATTAGCTTAGATAAATCTCTAATTTAATAGATCTTTAAGAGTCTTTTTAAGGACTAGTAATTTCTCTTTAAATATATTATATAGAAGTTTTTAAAGAAATAATAAGTTATTCTTAAACTTATCTTATTATAAATTAACTTTATAATTAATACTTAATTAATATAATAATAATTTAACTATCTTTGTTACTAAAAATAGCTTTTTAAATTTATTAAATAATATAATTAAAATCTATTTCCTTAGATCTTAATCTTTTATTAAAGGGCTTTTTTAATATCTTTTAAACTAATACATTATAGTAATAATACTATTAGACTATATATTTTATATAAGTAATAATATTTAATTATAAAGATTATAATTATAATATAATAAACTACTTATATTTAATAAATCTCTAAGATCTTTTCTTTATTAATAAGCGATAGTTTAATTGTAACTATTTTATAAATAATATATTCCTTTATTATGTTATAAATAATCTTATTTACCTTTAACTAAGGCTTACTTAAGAATAAGTCTTCTTTTAGGCCTTTTATAGTTTAAATATATAGCCTCTATTTATAACCTTTTATTTTAAAAATTAGTAATATAATTTAAAAAAGATTTATTTAATAAAAATATAAAAGGTATTTTATATTTTAGTTACTATTAGACTATCTTTAAATCTAAAAAAGTATAAGTTTATAATTTAAGAGATTAAGTATTTAGAATTAATTATATAAATAAAGAAAGAAATATTTTATAATTTAAAGAAATAATAAATAATCTATAAATAAGAAGTATTTTAAATAGTAAAAGATATATAGAATTTCTTAGGCTTTATAAATTATTATTAAATCTTTATATTAAACTTTATAAAGATATTAGTCTTTTTAATAATACTAATTTAAAAAGAGATTACTTTTAAATAGAAATCTAATAAGAAAGTAGCTTTTTAAGAGCTTAAATATAGATTTTATAAAGCTCTTATATTATAATAGTAAAATCTAAATAAATTAATATTTCTTAAAGTTAATTATTTAAGTAATATATTAAAAGGAATTTTAATTTAAAAAGATAAATAGAGCTATTATTAATTAATTATTTTTTATTTATAGTAATTAAATATAATAGAATATAACTATCTACTTTATAATAAGAAAATACTAGTAATTATATATTACTTAAATACTTAAAGAGTAAGATTATATAATTATAATCTATTTACTATTATTATAGATTATAAGAATTTAATATACTTTATATAATATTAATATTCTATAAAATAATAAAATTATTAAATAAAATAGCTATTAGAATATAATTGTTAGCTTAAATATTAATCTAATAGTAAGATAATAATACTAAATGTATTAAGCTATAAAAGTAAAATATACCTAAGGGAGTTAAAGACTTTAAGAAATAAAGCTATTATTTATAATTAATCTTTTAATTAGCTATTTTATAGAATAAAATAGCTATACTAAAGTAAATTATTCTTTAAATAATTTAAATAGAAATATTATAAATAGTAGTTTTCCTTAATTATTTAAAGCTATAGTATTTATAAAATTAAGTTATTATTATAAATAAGACTTATATAAGTATATATATTATAATATAATAGTAAAGCTAAAATCTATTATTTAAGTTAAATTTAAAGATTTTCATTTTAAAATATACTATAAATACTAAAGATTAATTAATATGTTAAAATTAATTGTAAATACTTAATAGTAAAATTAATATAAAAGTATTATATACGTATATTATATAAATAAAATATAATACTATTATTAAAGATTATTTAGGCTATAATAGTATAATAGCCTTAGTATTAAAGTAATTCTTTTAGCTATAACTATTATAATTAGTTTATTAATTTATTATTAATTATTATATTTATAAGAGAAATTATATTTAATAGGAATTAAAAAGAGAGCTATTAAAGCTTTTACTAATTCTAAAATAACTATAAAATAATCTAATTATAGATTTTATAATAGGTCTTTGTTTAATAAATAAAAATAAGTCTTAATATTTATAAATATTAATTAATTAATTTATATAAGTTATTAATTATACTTAAGATTATATTTATAATAAAAGTAAAACCCTATATAAAGCAATTCCTTAATTATTACTATAAATTATATAAAATACTTGAATCTATTATTAATAATTAAAAGAGTAATTAAACTAATAGATTCTAATAAGCCTCTTATAAATTAGCTAATATTATATAGTAACTTAATATAGTATACTATCTATAGACTAATAGAGAATTAGAATAGATAAACTAGAAAATCTAAGTATATTTATAAGTATATATTTACTATTTATAAAAGGATTAGAATTATTACCTTTTAATAATATAATTAATATTAAATAATTATAAGAATTTAATAATAAAAATAAATCCCTTTTTATTAAAGTATAAATAATATATAAAGCCCTTTAAAGTTTAAAAGATTACTATAAAGTTACTACTAAATAGTAATAAGGCCTAGGCTAGGAATCTATTATAAAAGATTTAAAATATTATAAAATTTATATAAACTATAATAATTATAATATAATAATACTATAAATAAATAATAAATAAAAAATAAATACTAATAAAAGGATTTAAGATTAAAGATAAGATCTAGATTAATTTAACTAATTATAAGTCCTTTAGGCTTTATAAGAAGCTAAATTAGCTATATTAATAATATACTATAATAAAAGTAATAAGTATATATATAATAATGATAAATATACTTGAGGTAATATACCTATAGTTTTATATTAGTCTCTTTAAAAGAGTATAATAAGATCCCTTATTAAAATAATAATAAAATAATTTTTAGTCTCTACTAATATAGATTAATACTAAAACTAAATAAATAATTAAAGAAATCTTATATATTAAATAAAGATAGTAAGGCTATAGTAAGATATAAAAGGCTCTAGCTGAATAATATAGCTATATAAAGCCTACTTAATAACTAGTAAAATCCTTAATAGAGCTAAAGGCCTTAAATATATACAAAGCTATCAATAAGCTAATTATAAAATCAGATAGCTCTATTAGCAAATATATAATACTAAAGCAGTAAAGTTACTACTTAAGAGAAAAAGAGGGTAATATTACAAGCTAGTACCTAATAAAGGTACTCTCTTTCTTTCTTTCTCTTTAATCTTAGATAGACTAATTTAGAGTATCCTTTAGGTTGAATAAACCTAGGACTAGCCCTGTATAATATATAAGATTTAATATCTCCTTTAATTATATATTAATACTTATTTATAAATATACTTTATTTTCTTTAAAATTACTTTTATTTAATTATTATATTTATTACTATTAATATACCTTTTAAAATAAAAACTTTTTATTATATTATCAGTAGAAATCCGAGCTTTTAATTAGTTAGAGCTATTTAAAAATCCCTTTAATAGAAAAGCTATTACCTTATTGGGTTTTAAGAATCTTATATCTAATTAATATTCTAATTATCTATTTTATACTTTTCTAAGAAAAAACTCCTATTTATTAATTATTTAATTATTCTATACTTACTTTTATTTATTAGTAAATTCTTTTTTATAAATACCTTAGATATTATATCCTTTTTAAAAGCTTTTAATCTTTTTATTATATCTTTTATCTTTTTTATTTTAATTTTATTACTTATTATACTCTTTTCTTTTACCTTTATTAATAATATAATTCTATATAATAATTAATAATATAATAATTATAACGTACATAATAAGCGAGTGCCCCGGACAAGCAAGTGCGCCATATTAATTTTTACCTTAATTTAAGATTTTTAAAAATTCCTTAAAAATTAAAATTAAATTAAAATTAAATTAAAATTTAATAAAAATCTTTAAATGAGCTTATTAAAAATATAATTATATATTTATTATAATCTTTTATATTTGCACTGTATAAATAGCTATTTAACTATATAAAAAAATTAAAAATAAAAAGACTATATTATATAGTAATATTCTTTTTAAATAGCTTATATTAATTTTTTTAAGTTTTAATTATTAAAATTGTAGGTTTTAGGATCTTAAAAATAGGTATTTTTAGGTATACAGCATTATGGGGCGCTCGCTTGTTCAGGGCGCTCGCTTATCATGTACGTTATATAGAGACTATATATATTATACCTAAAAGGATCTTATATATTAAGTAAAGTATATCTTTTAAACTTTAATATTATTTACTTTAAAGCTTTTTATTATATTTTATAATTAATATTAATAAATATTGTTATAATTAAAAGCTCCTTTCTGTATATATTATATTTCTATTATAGCTACTATATTAAATCTAAAAATATTAATATATTTTTAAAGTTAATTAATATAATCTTGATAAATATAATATCAAACTAATAGTTTAATATTATATTTAATTCTAAAATAATATTAATAAATAGCTTAAAATAACAAATAAAATCTTTTAATATTTAATAATTAGAATACCTATTACTAATAATAATATTAATAATTATATAATTAATATTATTAATAATCTTAAGGCTTAATTAAATATATATTTTTGTTTATAATAATTAATATATTAAATATAAGAATAAAAGTATTAAGTACTTAAATCTTATTAGTATCCTTAAATCTTATTATTAGTATTTTCTTCTTCTTTATAAATTTAAGAAAAGAAATAAGTTAAATTAGATAATTGTTAGACTTAGTAAAAAGAGCTATATATTATAATTAGAAATAATACAATTAAAGAACAATATAAATAAAATATTATGTTTAGAATTATAAATATCTTCAATTTAAATAAAAAATATAAGTACTATTATAAATATATAATAAATAAAAAGATAGCTTTATATTAGAAACTAATAAATTTTAATAGATTTATTAATAAATAATTATAATAAAATATTTAATATAATTATAGTTAATATTAAAATCTCTAAATTAATATTTAAGTTAAAAATAAATATTTTATTATATTACAATATAAAAGTTAATATAATATATGTTTATATTATAAATTATATATAAAAATAGTTTTTAAAATATATAAAATAAAATATGATTAATATAATAAAAATATATTTACTTAAAATTTAAATATTAATATAATTTCTTTATAAATAGTTTTATTTTAGTCTAATTAAAAAGAACCTAACTAGGAGCTCCAAGCTATAGAGTAGTAGATATATAAATGATTTAATTATAATTTGCCTAATTAAGAAATAATTAACTTTATAATATATAAGCTTAATATATTATTTAAAAGTGATTTATTTATTAATTAAATAAAGTTTATTAAAAAAGAATATAATTATATTTAATTAAATATTTATAAAGTAAATTAAAATTAAGTCCTAAGATCTAAGGTTAGATAAGAATTAGTTTATAATGGCTATTATAAGCCCTAGATAGAGAAGATCTTTGGTAATATATAGACACTCTACAAATTAAAATATAGTAAATAATAAGGGAGATATTAGATCCTATATATAACTGGACTATAGATTAATAAAACAGGCAGGCTAAATTAGATAGCTATTAGTTTTATTAAAAGGGGCTATATGCTACAAGTAGGGATAATATAATTAAAGAAAAATATGAGCAAGGCTTTATAAATAGTATAGAATAATATAAGTAATTCTCTTTTATTTAATAATAATATATTGCTAAATATATAAATATTAATATAAATTATTAAATTTAATAATATTAATTTTAATTTATTTGAAAAGAATAAGAAAATTTAATTAAAAGCTTTTAATTATAAAATAATAAATGTATAACTAATTTAATAATGATTTATTCAAATCAAAGATAATTAACTTTATATTTTATATATTATATAATATAATTTTTCATATTTTTATAAAACTTCAAGTAATTATATCTAAAATAGCTTTTTCTTTTTAAATTAATAAATCTTAATATAAATCTTTTATTATTATTATTATTATTTTATTTCTTTTTCTTTAAAATACTTTTTAAATATTTATTATTTAAATTTTAAATTGATTATTTATTAAAGAATATATTGTTAATAATTTTAATAAATAATTGTATTTTCAATGTAAAATTATTAATTAATTTTTAAAGAAAATTTATTGTATAATTACATTTTCTTTTTTAAAAAAAACTACATATTAAAAGGAATTTTTAACTACAACCTATAAGCTTATAAGCTAGCCTCTATAACTAACTAACTAATTAATAGTTTTTACTTAAAAGATTACTTTATAATTATTTTAGCTAAGGTCTTTCTAATAGCTATAAGTACTTTTAATTGATACTTTAAGCTTATATATTATAAGCTTTAATTTCTATTTTAATAAAAGCTTATTTATTTTAATATTAATATATATGTAATTAATTAATAAATTTTATATTAATAAAAATATAATTATTTATTAAGATTATTATTAATATATCTTTTAGTAGATAATTAATTTAGGCCTTAAATAGTATAATATTTAAAAGTAGATATCTTAGAGTAGAAAGATAATAATAGTAATAATAATAATAGTAATAATAATAGTAATAATAATAATTATAATATAATAATAATAATTATAATATAATAATAATAATTATAATATAATAATAATAATTATAATATAATAATAAAATATTTATATCATAATTTATTAGTTTTAATAAAAAAAGCTATCTTAAGTATAATTATGTAAGTTTTTATAAGGGTATTAAGATTATATTATATAATATAAAGTTAATTATTTTTTAATTAAATAAATTATAATTAAATTATTTATATATTTGCTATTTTATAATTAAGGGCTTTTAGTTAAGCTTTCTTATTCTTTTTAATTAGATTAAAATAATTAAAAGAATAAAATATAATTAATTAATAAAATATACTTTGAAAAATAAATTATAATTAAATAATAAAACTTAATTAAAATAATAATATATAAAAAACAATAAAATTAAATTTAAAAATGAAATTTTAGTCTAATTAAAAAGAACTCAACCAAGAGCTCTGAGGTATAAAATAACAAATATACAAATAATTTAATTATAATTTACCTAATTAAGAAAGAATTAATTTTATACTATATAATATAATCTTAATATCTTTATAAATTATAAAAACTTAAATAATTATACTTAAAATAATTTCTTTTACTAAGATTAATAAATCTTAATTAATATAAATCTTTTATTATTATATTATAATTATTATTATTATTATTATTATCTTTCTATTTTAAAATACCTTTTAAATACTATACTCTCTAAGATTTAAATTAATTATTTACTAAGAAATATATTAATAATAATCTTAATAAATAATTATATTATAATTTATATAAAATATATTAATTAAAATTTAATAAAAATAGATTTTCTTTTTATATATAAATAAAAATTTATACTATTAATCTTATAAAACTATAAATATTAAAATTTATAATATATAAATTTAATATATTTTTTAAAAATAATTTATTTATTAATAAAATAAAATTTATTAAAAAAGAATATAATTATATTTAATAAATATTTAAAAAGTAAATTAAAATTAGATTCTATAGTCTTTAATTAGATAAGGATTAGTTTATAATAACTATTTAAAATAGCTATTATAAGCTCTAAATGGAAAAGATTATTAATAATATATAGATAATCTATAAATTAAAGTATAATAAATAATAAGAGAGATATTAAATCCTATATATAATTAGATTATAAATTAATAAAAGAAGTAGGCTAAATTAGGTAGCTATTAGATTTATTAAAAAGGACTATATATTATAAGTAGGCATAATATAATTAAAGATATATTATTATATATTAAAATAATATATTTTAATTATATATTTTATTCAGATTTTTAATAACCTTTTTAATAATTTTTTATAAGATTAATTAGCTAGTAATTAGTTAATTACTAACTAACGGAAGTTACGAATTACTAAAAACATTAGTTAGTAAATTTACTAACTAAAATGTCAAACCTGCTTATAACCTTTAATACAAATTTAAGATTATTATAATACTTAATAGGTAAGTTTAAGTAATAAAAGACTTAAAATTATAAAAGTTATTATTTTAAATTTAAAACAATATTTTAGATATTTCAAATATGAAAATACTAAGTTAATATAATTTTTAATTTAATAAAAACAATATTATAAAAATTACTTTATTTAATTAAAATAAATAAAAATTTAATATTCAAGGGGCTATTATATATAAAGATTATTATAAGCTAAGATTACTTTAAATATTTATATTAATATATATTTAAATTAGCTATTCATAATTTAAATATATATAAGATTTACTATATTCTTTTATTTCTTTTTTTCTTTAATTATAAATAAATTTTAATACTTATAATAAAATTACTTAAATTATAATATTAATTATATTAAGATCTTTTATTCCTTTAACTAGGTCTTTTCTATTTATAATATATTTTTAGATCCCTTTAAATAACCTTTGTTTATTTTTCAAGATTTTATATTTAAGAAGAAATAAATTTAATATAAATTGGAAAATAAAATTAACAACCTTAGAAAGATTAAATATTTTAGAATTATCTAATATAATATAATAATAGGAAATATATTAAGTAAAATAAAACCATTCAAATTAATTATAAATATACTTATAAATTAATAGTTTATTAAAGT
Organism: Calonectria hongkongensis; assembly: GCA_017140755.1. Classification (NCBI taxonomy): domain Eukaryota; kingdom Fungi; phylum Ascomycota; class Sordariomycetes; order Hypocreales; family Nectriaceae; genus Calonectria; species Calonectria hongkongensis. The sequence continues at coordinate 1,708,757 of JAACJA010000004.1, read as the reverse complement.
AAGTAAATATTAGGTATTTAATTTATAGATTTTTAATCAGTATTTTTAATAATATATATAATACAATATATTTTAATCAGATAGTATAAGGTTTTTAATATATATTTAGACTAATAGCGTTTTTTATTAAGGTTTTTAAGAATAATTTTAAATTACTTTATATACAGTTATAAGAGAGATTATTTATAAGGTATAGATATTATAACTCATAGTATTAATATTTATTAAAGTAAATATAATTATATTAATATTTGCTATTTATATACGTTAAGCTTGCTTTTATATTTAGGTTGGAAATTAATAATAGAATTACTTGTATTTATATTTATTTTTTAAAATATTTATAATTTTTTAAATAAAAGTTTTACTATTAATATTAAAGTCATTTTTATAAAATATCTTAAACTTATTTTAATCTAATTAAAAAGAACCCAACCAAGAGCTCGAAGTTATAAAATAATAAATATACAAATAATTTAATTATAATTTGGCTAACTAAAAAACAATCAACTTTATATTATATAATATAATCTTAATATTCTTATAAAAACCTAAACAATTATATTTAAAATAGCTTCTCTTATTAAAATTAATAAATCTTAATATAAATCTTTTTTATTATATTATAATAATAATTATTATTATTATTATCTTTCTATTCCTTTTCCTTTAAAATACTTTTAAAATATTATATTATTTAAAATTTAAATTAATTATTTAATAAAAGATATATTAATAATAATTTTAATAAATAATTATATTATAATCTATATAATAAATATTAATTAAAATTTAATAAAAATAGATTTCTTTATTATATATAAACTAAAATCTAAACTATTAATCTTATAATACTATAAAAGCTAAAGTTTATAATATATAAATTTAATATATTATTTAAAAATAATTTATTTATTAATAAAGGTTATTAAAAAGAATATAATTATATTTAATAAATATTTAAAAAGTAAATTAGAATTAGATTCTAAGGTCTAGGGTTAGATAAGGATTAGTTTATAATAGCTATTTAGAATAGTTATTATAAGCCCTAGATAGAGAAGATCCTTAGAGATATAAAGATAATTTGTAAATTGAAGTATAGTAAATAATAAAGGAGATACTATTGATTAGATCCTATGTGCGACTGGACTATAGATTAATAAAGAGGTAGGCTAAATTAGATAGCTATTGGGTTTATTAAAAAGGGCTATATATTATAAGTAGGGATAATATAATTAAAATCCCAAAGTTATATTTCATAAGATTTTATTTTTATTAAATTAAAAGATTTTTAACTTTACTATTAATATAAAAATAATTTTTTAAAGTCTTATTTGTAAATATTTAAAATCAATATTTAATATACAAAAATAAAGAAATTGTTTGTAAAAATTAATACTTATATTTTTTTAATAAATAAATAATCTTTATCTTAAAAGATAGACTATTTAAAAATAAATATTTTAAAATAAAAGATTAATAATTAAAATAATAATTATAATATAACAATAAAAGATTTATATTAAGATTATATTATATAATATATAAAATATAAAATTAAAAAAAATTAATGAGATAAATTATAATTAAATTCATTATATATTTATTATTAGTATGGTAGTTAATATATTATAATTAGATCTATAAAGACTAGAATTTAATTTCCTATTTTACGCTCTACCCAGATTATCAGTTAATTAGTTATATATTATAAGTATTTTTATCCCTTTAAAAGGAGTTTTTTTCCTACTAGAATATTTATAAAATTCCTAGTATTCGGCACTTATAACCAGAGATGTGATTTAGTATACTCAGGGTTATAATTTAGTTAACTACAAATCAGCTTTTAGTTAGGAATTAGTTAGTATATTTTTTCTCTTTAAAAATTAGTCTTATCAGTTAAAAGTTTAAAAGCTAGTTCTTTTTATAATTTCAATATAATTTGTTTATAGAATATTATTTTCTTTTACTAATTAAATTTATTTAAGCTTATATAAGAATTTAGTTAATTTGCAATTTTAGTCAATAAGTAAAATTAACTACAACTAACTAAATGCTTATATAAGCTTAAAGAATTCTTTTAAAAGAAATACATATATTATTCTAATCTCAATTAGTAAAGCTATTAACAAATTAAGTTATTAAAACTTTAGGTTACAAGGTTTGATTTTTAAAATTAAAAAATATACTAACTTCATTTTAACTAAAAAACTATATATTACAACTCTAAGTATACTAACACTCAGGGTTGTGATTTTAGTACTTAGTATTTAGTATTAGTATTAGTATTTAGTATTACTGCTAGTATATATATATATTAGTATTTAGTATACTAATGCTAAATTAGTATTTATTAAATTAGTATTTTACTAAATTAGTATATACTAATTTAGTATTAGTATATTATGTACCAAAGTTTTAGTATTTAATGAATTCTTATTGTATTTAATAATTAATTTAAAATATTATAGAAAATTATTTATTATATATTTTATAAATAGTTTATTATATACTATTATTAGGGTTATAATTTAGTATACTAATACTTAAACTAATACTAAACTAAATGAGTATTAGTATAAGAAAATATTAAAGCTTTAGTACTTAATATACTAATACTAATTTAGTATATACTAATTTAGTATATACTAATTTAGTAAAATACTAATTCAGTTTAGTATTAGTTTAATATTAGTATACTAAATTACAACCCTGCTAATACTAGACTAATTACTAAAAGTTTAGTATATACTAAAATTTTAGTATTTAGTAGTGGTCTATATCCCAGTTTTAGTATTGAGTTTAGTATATACTAAGGTTCTAGTATTTAATTTAGTATATACTGGAGATTTAATATTTAATTTAATATATATTAAAATTTAAATTTATTAATATATAGGAAATAATTAAATTAAAATAATTAAAATAATTAAAATAATTAAAATAATTAAAATAATTAAAATAATTAAAATAATTAAAATAATTAATTATAAATTTAATCTATTTATTTATTATTTATTTAAAAAGTTTAGATTCTTTATTAATAAATTCTTTTTTATTAATATATAAAGTACCTTATACTAAATTATAATAACTAATTACAAAGAGAAAAAACCCTCTGAAAATAAAAAAAACCTTACTAATAATAATTAAACTTTTAATTTAAGTAAAGATAATATAGAAAATTAAACTCTAGTCTTTAGAAAACCAATCACATAGTATACTAACTACTATACTATATAGCTTTAGAAGATGTCTTTGACACGCTCTTCGGCTGGCCAGTGCTTAAGAAGTGTATAGTGGCTGGAGACTTCAATGCTTTCTACCTAAACTAGCAAGTAGGAGATATAAAGTAGGGTAGAGCTAAGCTAGCAAACTGGATAGAAGATAATAATCTTTCACTAATAAGCCCTCTTAATAAGCCTATATATGAAAAGGGCAATATACTTAACCTTATCTTTTTAAATATATTATTTATAAAAGCTATAATAAAATATTACCTTAATATAATATTAGATTATTATATACTTTATATTCAAATACTCTTAGTAATCTTACTAAAGTCAGAATCTAATAAGTATATGATAATAGGTAGAGAAGAGCTTAAGAGATTTATTAATTTTATTAATATTAGAAGAAACCCTTTTATATAAAATATAATAGATAATAATAGGTTAGATTATTTAGTTAAAAGCTTTATAGACTTCTTAAAGATAAAGGTAAAAATAATTAGAAGATTAATTAATATATAAATTAAGACCTTTTGCTAGTAGATAAAGGAATATATTAAGGTATATAGGTTTTATTTAGTAGTTAAATTATTATATAATAATAATCTATTTAAAGAAATAAGGAAATGATTTAAAAAGAAATAAAAAGAAATTAATAAAATACTAGGTAAAAGTAATAAAGGATTTAAAAATAAATAATAATATATTTAAGATTATAAAGTAAATAAAATTACTATCCTAATTATAGCTATTACTATTCTAGATAAGAGACTAGGTTTATAAAAAAGATAAAAATATAGCTAAAGCCTTATATATAGCTTTATTAGAAAGAAAAGTTAACTTTAATAATATTATAGATCTTTAGAATAAGCTATTAGACTTATAATTATATTATATTCTTATTAAGTTAATAATCTTAAAGTAAAAGATATCTTAATTTAAATAGGTAATATAATTTTAAAAGTAAAAGTATTATTAAAAAAGTCCTTAGAGAATTTATCTATCTAATAGCTCTATAAAAACTATTTAATAATTAGATATTATTTAATAGCTTTTAAATTATAAAGGTAATTATAATACTAAAATCTAATAAAAGAAGCTTATCCTTACTAAGATCTTAGTAACTAATATCTCTCTTATTTTATATAAGGAAAGGATTAAAAAGGCTTATTAAATATGATTATATATATATTATAATTATAAAATATATACTAAATCTATAATAATTTATAGCTTTACTAAAAAGATTAACTAATAATCTTATTATAACCCTAATATATAATATTAAATAAGCTTTAAGAAATAAATAAATAATTATATTAATTACTATTAATATATAAAGTATATTTAATATAATATTAAAAAATTAACTTATATATAGACTTTAGATATAAGAATAGTTAATATAGATTATAAAATAGACTACTTTCTTTATAATAAATAGATTTATTAAAATAAAACTTTAAAAGATAATAATTAAAACTAAATTACTTAAATATAGACTCTTATAAAGATCCTCTACTTTACTAATCCTCTTTTTACTATATATAAAATCTATTTATAAACTTAGATAGTTAGATCTCCTCTGAGGCCTAAGATAAATATATTAAAATTCTATTAAATATATAAATAATATTATAACCCTCTAGATTACTAATAATATATAATATATAATATAAAATTACATATAATTTAAATAAAGTTATTAAATAAGATAAAAATAATAGAATTACCTTTAATTTAAAAAAAACTAAAGATTATATACTTTAGCTATAAATAAAATAATAATATTAATCTTTTAATATTTTATATTAATATATTAAAGATAATTAATAAATTACTTTATTAATTCAATATATAGTTAAATTATAAACTTAAGTTCTATTATTATATTAATATATAAATAATAAAAGCTAAAGTAATATCTTTCCTCTTTAAAAATATTATTAATATAATTTATAACTTTAATCTATTAATAGTTAAAAAAGCTATATAAGTATATATTAAATTAGTACTTTTTTATAATATAAAGATCTAATTCCCTAGCAAAATAATAGCAATTAATTATAGAAAAGATTAATATATAAATATAATTAAATAAATAGATAAAATATATAAAACCCTTATAATAATAATAAGATTAATTATTCTAATTTAATCTATAATCCCTCTTCTAATCCTTTATAAAGAAATACACATCCTATTAATTAAGTAAATCATAATAGCCTAATAGTAAAAGTTTACTATCTATATATAATATCTTAATAAGAGCTACCTTTTATCCTCAAGAATAAAATATAATATAACTAAAAGATCTAAATATAAAACTATTAAACTTTAAAGAAAAATATATCTTATTTTAAAGGTACTATACTTTAAACTTTTATATTTAATCCTTGTTACTTTACTAATTTAATAATTATTTAAAGAAAATACAATAAAGCTCTTTTTTAAATAGATAGAGTAGATCTTACCCTAGAATATTATTATATATATAGATAGCTTAAAAGAAAAGAAGAATATAGGATTTAAATATATAGTATATTATAATAATTGATAGTATAATTATAATTTTAAATAGCTTAAACTATTAAAGGTATTTAATATTAAAGTAAAAGGTACTTTTAAAAGGCGTAAATAAGCTCTTAAGATTATTCTTTATATATTAAAGATCTATATATACCTAGATAACATACTAGTTATCTAAGCAATAAATAAAAAGCTATTAAAATCCTTATAATATATATTTCTAAAATACTAAATATTAATAAAAAAATATAAAAAGATAATTATAAAATAATACTTTAGGTATATAAATATCCTAGGAAATAAACTTACTAATAAACTAATAAAAAAAGGAACTAAGACTATAGCTATAAATATAATCCTAATACTTACCTATATTAAGAGGATTTTTAAAGAGAATCTCATAAAAGTATTTATTAAATAATAATAAGATAATATACTAGTCCCTTACTAACTACTTAAATTCTAAATAAGCTTTAAATATTCTATAGAACTTTCTATTAAAAGAGTATTACTTTACTACCTTTTTATAATTAAATTATACTATAATAACTTTATTTAATATTATAAGAAATTGAATTATAAAGAGAATAAAGGCTATTACTTATATAAATAATAAAGGTCTTTAATATATATTTTCTATTATTATAAAATATTAACTTATTTATAACTAAGGCTAGCCCCCTTAGCCTAGAAAATAATATCTTAAATACTAGGATTAGGGTTTAATAGATTTATTAAATATATAAGAAAAATAGATTTCTTTACCTAAATCTAGATATAATATTAGATATTTAGATAGTTTAGATAATAATCCTATTAGCCTAGTATATCTTCTTAATCCCTTTTGGAGGTTAGCAGAGACTTTGTACCTGCACACACACATATATATACATACTATATAGCCTTATAATTATATATATATTAATATTAAAATAAATAAGCTTATATTATTATAAACATTAAAGATTATAATATATAAATTTCATATATTAATTAAAAGTACTTTATATATTAATAAAAAATATAGATAAATAAAAAATATGGATTAATAAAAAATCTAAATTTCTTAAATAAATAATAAGTAAATAAATTAAATTTATAATTAGAAAGTTTAAAATAAAAAAAAAGAACTTTATTAAAGCTCTTAATAATAGGTATTATAATATTTAAATAAAAGGATTTTAATAAAAATAAATATTATTTATGTAAGTAAATAATAAGAAACATAATTATAAATAAAGAAGAAAGGTAAGTTAAATTAAGTAGCTATGAGATTTATTAAAAACAGCTATATATTATAAGTAAAAATAATATAATTAAAGTTAATAGTCTAGTTAAAAAGAACTCAACTAGGAGCTCTAAGCTATAGAGTAGCAGATATACAAATAATTTGGTTATAATTTGCCTAATTAAGAAATAATTAACTTTATATTATATAATATAATCTTGATATCCTTATAAAAACTTAAATAATTATACTTAAAATATATTAATAATAATTTTAATAAGTAATTATATTATAATGTATATAAAGGATATTAATTATAATATTTTAAAGGCTAAAGCTTATAATATATAAGCTTAATCTATTATTTAAAAGTAATTTATCTATTAATAAGATAAAGTTTATTAAAAAGAATATAATAATATTTAATAAATACTTAAAAAGTAGATTAGAATTAGATTCTAAGGTCTAAGGTTAAGCAAGGATTAGTTTATAATAGTTAGTTAAAATAGCTATTATAAGCCCTAAATAAAAAAAATCTTTAGTAATATATAAATAATCTATAAATTAAAGTATAGTAAATAATAAAGGAAATATTAAATCCTATATATAATTAGACTATAGATTAATAAAAGGGAGAGGCTAAATTAGGTAGCTATTAGGTTTATTAAAAGGAACTGTATGTTATACGTAGGGATAATATAATTAAAGTAAAGTTAATAGTATTAATATAAATTAAATTAAATAAATAATAAATAAAATATATTCTTTATAATTAATAGCTTTAATAATTTAATCTAATTAATATAATAATAATCAATTTAATTTAATTAAGATTAAGCTATATATATTATATTCTTATATAGAAATAATAACAATTAAAATAATAAAATTATTATTATTTTATAAAATTAATATAAATAATATAATATAAGTACTTAATATAAAAAATTTCTTGTTTTTATATTCATAAAGCGTACTATTATTAACTTTAATATTATTTAAGTTATATTATAATTAATTAAATTAAGAGATTAAACTAAGCTTTTATTTTATTAATTTCTTTAAATTAAATCTATTTAAAGCTAATTATAATAGTTATTATATATAAATAGTTTTAATAATTATATTAAAATATACTAGCATTAATTTAATTTATTAATTAGATATTTATTTTAATTTATGTAGCCTTTTAAAGTTAGTTACAATAATAGTTATCTAGCTATTATTATAAGTACTAAGACTTTAAAGTATTTTTAATTAATATTATTAAGTATTATACTAATCATTTAACTAATCTCTTTTATCGATCTTTAGTCTACATATAAAATCTTCTATCTTTTTTATTATTTATAATATTTTAATATATAAATAATATATATATTATATAAGATCTTTTATTCCTTTAGCTAGATCTCTTCTATTTATAATACATTTCCATAACCCTCTTAATAATATTAGCCTATTTATTTACGCTATTTAACTATAGCTTATACAATTTATTATTAATTTCTTTTTAAAATCTCTTTTTCTTTTTATTTATACTTTTATTATTTTTATAATTAGATTTATTTCTTAAAGTATATAATATATTTTATTATTTTTCTAAAACTTATTATTTAGTTTATTTTTTAAGATTTTATATCTAAAGATAAATAAATTTAATATTAATTAGAAAATCAAGTTAATAATCTTAAAAAAAAATTTCTTTAAAATTATTTAATAAAATATAATAATAGGAAATATATTAATTAAAATAAAGCCATTGAAATTAATTATTAATACACTTATTAATTAATAATTTATTAAAGTAAGTAAATATTAGGTAGTTAATTTATAGATCTTTAATTAGTATTTTTAATAATATATGTAATATAATATATTTTAATAAGATAGTATGGAGTCTTTAATATATATTTAAATTAATAGAGTTTTCTATTAGAATTTTTAAGGGTATATTTAAATTACTTTAGATATAATTATAAAATAAAATTAATTTAAATTTTAAATAATATAGTATTTAAAAGATATTTTAAAATAAAAAGATAATAATAATAATCATAATAATAATTTCAGTCTAATTAATAAGAACAAAGAAGCTCAACTAGAAGCTCTTAGCTATAGAGTAGCAAATATATAAATAATTTAATTATAATTTACCTAACTAAAAAACAATCAACTTTATACTATATAATATAATCTTAATCCCTTTATAAAAATTAAAATAATTATACTTAAAATAGCTTTTCTTATTAAAATTAGTAAAATATAATATAAATCTTTTATTATTATATTACTATTACTATTATTATTATTATCTTTCTATTTCTTTTCCTTTAAAATACTTTTTAAATATTATATTATCTAAGATCTAAATTAATTATTTATTAAAAGAATTCTATTAAGGTTCTTAAGAATAGCTACTATAATATCTAAGTAGGGAAGATTCTAATAGAAATAAAGCTTATGATATAAGCAAATAATAAGGGAGATAAAAGATTACTATAGATTAAGAAAAGAGGTAAGCTAAATTCGGCAGCTAGTAGGTTTACTAAAAAGGGCTATATGTTATAATTAGGGATAATATAAATAAAGTAATACCAATAATAACAACAACAATAATAATAATAATAATAATAATAATAATAATAATAATAATAATAATAATAATAATAATAATAATAATAATAATAATAATAATAATAATAATAATAATAATAATAATAATAATAATAATAATAATAATAATAATAATAATAATAATAATAATAATAATAAAAGATATGTATTAGAATTTATTGAATACTTTTAATTTTCTTTTAAATATGTTTTAAAGTTTCTTATTTAATTAATAAAATAATATTTTTATTATAATTTAAAGCTTTTTAAAACCAAAAGTTTAAAGTATTAAAAAAATAATTTATTATAATAATAATTATTTCCTTTAATCTAATTAAAAAGAACTTAACTAAAAGCTCTAAGCTATAGACTAATAGATATATAAATAATTTAATTATAATTTACCTAATCAAAAAAACAACCAACTTCATATTATCATAATATTTCTAGTTTTTTTATTCCTTTAAAAAAAGGAATAGCCCAATAAGGTCATATAACCTAAGGGCAGCCTATATAGACTTTTACATCCTTTAATACAAATACCCTCGTGTAAACCTTAAAGCCTATAAGAGGTGTAAGATAAAACCTTAATAGAAATATTATATAATAAAATAGTAGCTTTCCTACTAGCTAAGAATGTAATAAAAAAACCCTTAAATATATACCCAGAAAAATATATCTATATATATATGTATATAATAAAGATGCCTATCTAACGCTCTATTATCTATAAGGGCAATAGCCCTAAGGAATCCAAATCTACTACTTAATATATTAGTAGAAGGATTTAAGCTAATAGTATATAATTTATTAAAACTAATTAAAGATACCTTAAAGCTCTTTAAAAATAGCTAGATATATATAAGCTAAGCAATAAGACTATAATTAAGCTTATCCTTTAAAAGTATAATCTACTCTTAAAAATAGATCTTAATAAAGATAATAAAGAATCCATTAAAAGCTAAAAGAAAATAATAAAGTTAATATTATTGTTTTAGAAGATAAATAAAAGTAAAAGAATTATCTTAAAATCTTATTAAATTAGGTTTTTAAAAGAAATAAAAGAAGATAATAATAATTGAATTAAGATATTAAGATTTATAGTTTAAAGGATATAAGGGATTGTATTAATGAAAAAGGAGGGATAAAAGGGGATAAGAAAGAAAGGAAGATTAGGATATCTAGTCAATTGGATAGGTCAAGATGTAAGGAAATCTAGTTAATTGGATTAGTTAAAAATACCAATTAATACAATCAAGGAACTTTATATTATATAGTATAATCTTAATACTCTTATAAAAACTTAGATAATTATATTTAAAATAGGCTTTTCTATTAAAATTAGTAAATCTTAATATAAATCTTTTATTATTATATTATAATTATTATTATTATTATCTTTTTATTTTAAAATAATTACTTTTAAATATTATATTATTTAAAATTTATATTAATTATTTATTAAAAAATATATTAATAATAATCTTAATAAATAATTATATTATAATTTATATAAAAAATATTAATTAAAATTTAATAAAAATAAATATTTTTATTATATATAAATTTAAATTTAAATTATTAATTTTATAATATTATAAAAATTAAAGTTTATAATATATAAATTTAATATATTATTTAAAAATAATTTATCTATTAATAAGATAAATTTTATTAAAAAAATAATTATATTTAATAAATACTTAAAAAGTAAATTAGATTTAGATTTTAAGGTTTAAAATTAAATAAGAATTAGTTTATAAAAGCTATTTAAAATAGCTATTATAAGCCTTAAATAGAGAAGATTTTTTAGTAAGATATAAATAATCTATAAATTAAAGTATAGTAAATGATAAGGGATATAGTAATTATTTAAATAAATATATTTATTTTATTTTATAATTAATTATATTAAATATTTTATATATAATTATTTTAATTATTAAAAAACTCCATTAATTAACTTTATATATTTTTAATTTAATTAATTAATTGTAAATAAATTAAATATTTAAAATTAATATTTTTATTTAAAAGTATTTGCTTAATTTATTAATAATATTATTTTTATTATAATTTATTTAAGTTTTATTTTAAATTAATTATAATATTTTTTCATTATAAAATAAATACAATAATTAAAAATTAATTTCAATTTAATTAAAAAGAATAAAAAAGCTTAATTAAAAGCTCTTAATTATAAAATAATAAATAATTAATTAATTTAATTATAATTTACCTAACTAAAAAATAATTAACTTTATACTGTATATACTATATAATATAATCTTAATACCCTTATAAAAGCTTAAATAATTATACTTAAAATAATTTCTTTTATTAAAATTAATAAATCTTAATATAAATCTTTTATTATTATAATTATTATTATCTTTTTACTTTAATATATTTAATCTTAAATATTATATCCTTGAAAATAAAAACTATTTAATAACTAAAAGATATATTAATAGCAATCTCTATAAATAAATTCCTTACCCTCTATATATTAAATATTAATCTATAATATTTAACAATCAGATTTTACAGAACTACCTATAATCTTACTATAAGATTAATAACTTTATTATTTAATAAAAGGTAAAGATTATTGATTATAAACTTATAATATTTAATAAGGATAAACTTAATATTAATATTAAATCCTTTATTAATTAAGAATATAAATATCTCAATAATCTAATATAAAAAGTTAGTAATATAGTAACTATAGTACTAAAACTAAATAAGAGTAGCTTTATAATAAATATTAATAGTAGCAAATATAATAATTGGATAAAGGTAATCCTAAAAAAAACAAAGCATATTTATAAATAAGTGCTAAAATGTAGTCGAAGGCAACACTAATAACTCGATCCTACATACAAACCATAGATCAAGGAAAAAGGCAGGCTAAATTGGGCAGCTATTAGGTTTATTAAAAAGGGCTATATGTTATAAGTAGGGATAATATAATTAAAGAAAAATATAAATAAGGAATTAAAAATATATATTAATTTTATTATATATTTTAAAAAGTTATATTATATTAATCTTTTAATCCCTTTCTTATATTTTTCTTTAATTATATTATCCCTACTTATAATATATAGTCCTTTTTAATAGTCCTAATAGCTACCTAATTTAGCCTACCTTCTTTATTAATTTATAATTTATATACAAGATCTAATATCTTTCTTATTATTTGCTTTACTTTAATTTATAAAATATTTATATATTACTAAAAATCTTCTTTATTTAAAGCTTATAATAGCTATTTTAAATAGCTTTTATAAACTAATTCTTATCTAATCTTATATCTTAAAATCTAATTTTAATTTACTTTATAAATATTTATTAAATATAATTATATTCTTTTTTAATAAAGTTTATTTTTATCACAGGCTAAAGCCTGGCAGAGGATTACAGCTATACCATATCCACCTAAATTAAGCTTCCTAATTACATTAATAGTAAGAGCACACTAAGGCATATATAATCAAAAGAATACATTCTTCTAATCATCTTCCTTTCTTTCCTCCTTAGCTTTAGATAGACTAATATAAGGTATTAGTTTATATAAGCAACCAACTGTCCTACCCTTTACATATCTAAAGCTTAACCACCAATAACACAAGGGCCATATAGGCATTACAAGGGCCATTTAGGCATTACAATAAATTTACTAGAGCAGCAACAGTAAGGCACTCCTGCCCAATACAAATAGTAGCTAATAAAAAAAATCAAATATATATAAGCACAAATCAATAAATTATAAAGTACCCTATAACCATAACCAACCTAACCTTAATAGGTTCTTCCAAACCTAGAGCATTTTAAAGGTAATATCAAGGATTGGGATGCTTAGGTATTAGCTATAAAGGCTAAGCTATAAGTAGATAGTATAACTATTGGAGATACTACTATATAATTTTACTTTATATATAATTCCCTTAGAATAAGGCTACAATCTACAATTCTAGCTTTTATACAAGGAGTAGAGAAATAAGGAAATAAGGATCTAATCAAATTTTTAAATCACCTAGAGTAACTTTTTAACAATCCAAAAAAGGCAGAGAAAGTAGGATAATACCTTCAAAACCTATAGTAAGGCAATGGTACCTTGAGCAATTACCTAGTCAAATTTGAACAAACCTTATTTAAAGCAAGGGCTAATACTTGGCCTGACGATATAAAGATTTTGACTTTAAGAGGTAGTTTAAATAGAGAAATTAAGCAATGATTGGGAGGATAATTAATTCTTCTAATAGAATATAATAAGTTTATTTAGGTTTTACTTACCTTTAGCGATTATTCCTACAAATAACAAGAATAATAAGGATAACAAGGAAACAGAAGCTCCATAAATTAGGAGGAAATAACTATAGTAGCAAGAACAACACCATCAACAAGCCCAACAATACAACAGAAATAGCAAGAGAAAGGGAAATATATATACTATAGCTCCTCTAACCATTAGGTTCAAAAGTGCAAATACCAGCTAATATAGGGCCAATCTTCTTCAAATACCTCAAATAATAAAATCCCAATCTCTCAAGTAAGAATCCAAACTACAAGGGTTATTATACCACACATAAAGTTAACTGTAAGGAGAATAAGCTTTCCTTAAAGCCATAGGTTTAAAGACAATAAGTGGAAGGATAAGGATGAGGATGAGGATAAGGATGAGGATGAGGATAATTACAGGGATGAGTATGAGGATAAAGGCAGGTCCTAAAAAGGGG